>WOUA01000003.1:236018-836018 GCA_021397985.1 Sporothrix dimorphospora | reverse complement strand
GTCTTGGCTTTGGTTACCGATATGCATGTTGTTGTTTCGTTGTCGTTGCTCTCATTGTCCATTTTTACGTTGTTGCGTTTTTTCTGCACATTTACCCCCCCTCGGTCACTTCACCATCTTTCTTGCTGTCATCCTCCGCACATGTTCTTTTTTCATCTTTATAGTACCTTGTTTATCACTACCAACCCATACATATATATCCTTTTTTATATAGCAAGAGAGAGGGAGAGAATGGGAGCAGAGAGGGAGAGAAAGAAAAGTGACAGAAATAAGGAAAAAAAGATAAAAAGAAAATTCACAATACCACTTTATGAAGAAAAGCGACCCCCAGAGACTTGACACATGACACTGCAACCTGCTTGGCCAAAAATATTGCGCCCTAGCTAGAGGAAGTGAAAGCATATAAAGTGAGATGGAAAAGGTAGCGATGATAGAGGGGTAGAAGATAAAGTGACGTGACAGGGCTAGGTGTATGCGCTTTGTCCTTTTTGTTCACGTGAAAGGGCGATATTGTATCTACTGCATCATCTTCAATGATGTTTGGTGTTGCAGCATTGCTTGGTTTAGCTGAGAGGCTAGAAGTGGCATTTATTTTGGGTAGTGTGAGATATGTAAAACAGGCCGCATCGGTAGACGGCGTGTGCATGAGTGTTCTATCGATGTCCCGGAGAACGAGGAGAGGGTGGAGTAGAAAACATGGGTCGCCCGATTGTTTGACTTCGGACGAAGAGGATGGCAGCGAAAGGATTAATCGAACTAGACAGGTAGAGTTAGTGCGAGGTCAATGTGGAAAGGCAACATATCGCAAGGCAGACGAAAGGACGTACTGGTGTCAGGAAAGACTCGGCGACAAACCGCGCACGGGCGTTTAACTGCAAGGTCAGTCAGTATGAGAGTATGTACCATGCATGTACCAGTATACGAAATGGGGACAGAGGGACAGAGGAACAGAGGAACAACGTACAAACAGCTTCATCTCCGAGATCTCCTTGTCCACCTCCTCCATGAACTGGATGATGAAGTCGACCAGCTTGTGTTTGAGCATCTGCTCGGTGTGGAAGTTGGTGATGAGGAACGAGATGTTGTAGCCGTCGACGGCCTTGCGCCGCAGGATAAAGAAGGACTCGGCGCGCTGGGTCAGGAAGCGCGTGAACTTGTGCACCAGGATGTGCTCAATCTCGTCGGCCTGCTTGATCTTGATGCTGACGCGCACGCTGTTGACACTGGCCTCGATGAGCACGCGCTCGTTCTCGTTGCGTGACACGACGAGCGGGGTCAGCAAAACCTCGGGCGACGAGCCGGCCTCGATCTCGGGCACATTGTGGCGCTCGGCGGTCTGGGACGCGAAGTCGCCGAGGCAGAGCGCGACCGTCAGACTGCTGCGGACGGCCTGCAGGTAGGGGCGGAGGGATTGAGACTGCGAGAGAAAGAAGGCAGCCGCGTTAGTTTTGTAGGGTAGATCCAGCAAGGGAGACACGGGTACTGCGGGACGGCCGTCGCAGGAGGACGCAATTCGTCTTTCAAGTTCCAAACGATGTCGGAGCGCCGTCTCATCGGGCCGGGGGCCGCCGCTGTGATCGCCACTCACCATTGTGTCGGAGGTTTAGGAAGTTGGATACGTGTTGGCGACGTATACGAGAGAAAGAGGAAGTGCCTGGGGGCAGGAGGCTAGGTGTTGTCGAGGTCGTGCGAGTTGACCGGATTCGAGATGTTGCGCCTCTGGTGACGTCGCCTGAACGAGGGCGGAAGAAGGGGGTGGGGGGAGAGAGCAATTGGCGGGGGTCGTTGGGCAATGGTTACCGGGCGCTGTCCCGCATTACCGCTCTTGATCTGTCTTCGCCCTGTATTCCGGGAAGCCGTGGGAAACTCGGTGTGTGCGGTGCTTCGTCGTGAGGGTTGTGGTCGTCGCAATCCCGTGTGTCCCGCGCAGAAGTGCCAAATGGGAATCAATGCCAGGCAGTAGTCTGGGGGGCATAGCTTATGGAGGGGGCAGGCGCGGGCGGTTGCTCCAAGCCACATTCGCCAGCATCGAGCCCCGCTGTGAATCGGTCTCGGTCCCCACTTATTGATGACCTGGCACGTGACTATTTGGGCGAAGTAAGTGATGCCGACTGTACGGAGTATGTTGTACGGACGTAGAATGACGCTGATTTGAAAGGTACATAAGATTTGGTGCACTTTGCAAGTATATCTCCCCATGCTGCGTGCGTCGTACGCATCACTGTACGACGTATTTCTGGACCCGTACTTACTTCCGTCTGCAAAATAAATAGAAAAATAGAACACTGTAATACGGCACAACATCAGGTACAATTTTGTATTGTCGTCGATAAGGATATTCCAGTATTCATCTCCATGAGACCGTGGTACAGAGAAATAAGTACTGTGGTTCAATACTTCTATTAAGCCTGGGAGCTATGAAATATTTTCAAACAAACAAATCAGAAACACAGCGAACCAGATTCCAACCATGCGCCCAAAATCAATAACATAAAAACCAACAACTACCAAAAAAAATAAAGAAAATCTCGAGGCTGTCTATCTTGTCTAATTGCTGTTCTGCATCGACTGAATCGCCGCCACACTGCCCGTGCCGCGCATGTACGCGGCACCTGCGGCCGGCTGCTGCTTCAGTGCCACGGTCTCACCGTTGACGTGCGCGGACCCCGGGGCAGCGGCCTCGGCAGCATTGCCCCAGCCGCCACCGCCGGGCGTCATGACAACCATGCGGTCGCCGACGGCGGCCTGGATCGAGTTCTTGGGACCTAGGTTGATGACGCGGTCCTCGCCGTTGGGCAGCTTCTTGATAAAGAGGTTGACGCCGACGGCACCCGGCTGGCCGCCACGCATGCCGTAGGGCGCGTGGACACGGCGGTCGGACAGTATGGCCGCCGACAGTGGCTGGCGGAACTCAATGTCGCGGATGCAGCCCTCGCCGCCGCGGTAAGCGCCGTCGCCGCCGCTGCCCTGGCGTAGGCTGAACTCGCGCACCAGACACGGGTAGCGGCGCTCAAAGATCTCGGCATCGGTGATGCGGGTGTTGGTCATGTGGACGTGCACGCCGTCGGTGCCGTGCCACCCGGGGCCCGCACCGGCGCCACCGGCAATGGTCTCGTAGTAACCGTAGCCAGGGGTGTACTTGCCGGTGTCGGCGTCGAGGCGGGAGCTCTTGCCAAACGTCAGGTTGTTGAGGCAGCCCTGGCTGGCGGCGCAGACATCGAAACAGCGCAGGATGACGTCGGTGACGCGCTGGGACGTGACACAGTTGCCACCCACAACGGCAGCCTCGGCGCTGGGCGAGAGGATGGTGCGCTGGGGCATGATGACGTTGATGGGGGTTAGGCAGCCCTGGTTGAGCGGGATGTCCTCCTTGACGAGACAGCGGAGCACGTAGATAATGGCGGAGTAGGTAACGGAGGTCGGGGCGTTGGTGCTGCCGTAGACCTCGGGGCCGGTGCCGGTAAAGTCAAAGTCGGCCGTGCCGGTTTCATCGTTGATGGTGATCTTGAGCTTGATGGGGCTGCCGTCGTCCATGAACTCGGTGGCCTCCATGGGCTTGCCGCCGAAGCGGGTGAAGGTCTCCTTGAGCAAGCGGCGGACGGCGATCTCGGCATTTTCTTGGATAGCACGCATGTAGAACAGCACGGTCTCGAGGCCGTACTCCTTGACGAGCTGGCCGATGAGGTTGATGCCCTTTTGGTTGGCACCGGTCTGGGCGCGTAGATCCGCCAGGTTGTCGGACAGGTTACGGGCGCCGCTGCATCCCGGGTACTGGGCAGGGCGCACCAGAAGGTGCTCACGCATGGCCTCTTCGTTGAAAGCACCGCCCTCGACAAGCTTAACGGATTCAATGGCGGCGCCTTCCTGCCACAGCTCGGTGGAGTTGGGCGGCAGAGAACCGGCAGAAATACCACCGATATCAGCATGGTGGCCACGCGAGGCGACATAGAAGACGATCTTGCCGTTTTCAAAGAACGGCGTAATGACCGTGATATCGGGCAAGTGAGTACCACCGCAGACTAAATTGTTAGTGAGTGTGTAGAGTAAAAAGGGAAGGGAGGATGGAGCATACTTGGGTGGTTCGACACGAGAACATCGCCCTCCTTAAGCTTGCCCTTCCAGTGCTCGTGCTGCCACAGGACGGCATACTGCATACTGCCGAGATGAACAGGAACGTGAGGGGCGTTCGCGACGAGCTTGCCGTCCTCGGAGAACAGTGCGCAGGAAAAGTCCAGGCGCTCCTTAATGTTAGTGCTGACACTCGTCTTCTGCAGTGTGCGGCCCATCTGCTCGGCAATGCCCATGAAGCGGTGGCCAAAGACAGACAGCTGCACAGGATCGAGGACGGGGCCGCCTGCGGGGTTCTGCTGGCGCCGGCCCGACACATCAATGTCGATGACGACGTGCTCGGTCAGGGCGGTTGCCACGGCGTTGGGCGCAATGACAATAGTTTGCGTGTTGTCGATGATCATGGCGGGACCGGCGACTTGTTCGCCCTCGTGCAGCGACGTCAGCAGGTAGACGGGCGTCTGTTGCCAGCCAAGGCCACCCTCAAAGTAGACCTGCTTGGTCATCTGGACGGCAGAGGCCGACGCGGGCTTGCGCGCGACGCGCTCCATCTCCTGGGCGGCGACGGTGGCACTGGCGCCGGCGTTGCTCTTGCCGACGGCGCGGATGCGCACGTCGCCGACAAAGACGTCGCGCGGCATGGTGAAGCCAAACTCCTGGCGGTGGCGCTCGATGAACTTGTCGGCAAACGCCCAGTCGTCCCCGGCGCCGGCGGTCTGGGGGATCATGATGAGGGTGTCAGAGCCCTCGTAGTGCATGTGCAAAAACAGCTCGTACTCGGCGCGGGTGTCGGTGACGGCCAGACCCTGGTCGAACAACTCGGCCTCGGCCTTGACGCGCAGCTCGGCGGCGGTTGCCTTGATCTGCGGCAGGTTGTCCTCGCTAAACACACAGGCCAGCGGCGCCTGCACATCGGCCACAATGTCAGCGAGGGCCATACCATAGGCGGACAGAATGGAGCTGAAGCGGTGCAGCACGACACGGCTGATGCCAAGGGCGGAGGCAATCGAGCAGGCGTGCTGACCACCGGCACCGCCAAAGACGGCCAGGTCGTGGTGCGCGGCATCGTGGCCGCGGGCCTCGGTAAGCGTGCGGATGGGACGGCACATGCTCTCGTTGGCGACGCGCAGGAAACCCAGGGCGACCTCCTCGGCAGTCAGCTTGGCGGTGCCCACCGGCAGACCGTTGTTGACCTTGACCTTCATGGCATCGAAAAGCGTGCGCGTCACCTCGACGTCAAGAGGCTGGTCCTCGTTCTTGCCAAAGATCTTGGGGAAATACTCAGGGACAAGGCGGCCGAGGAACAGGTTGGCGTCCGTCACGGTGAGGGGACCATCCTTGCGGTAGCAGGCGGGACCGGGGTGGGCACCGGCACTCTCCGGGCCGACCTTGAAGAGGCCGTTGGACCAGAACAGGCGCGAGCCACCACCGGCAGCGACGGTGTTGATGTCGAGCTGGGGCGTCTGCAGGGCGATGCCTGCCGTGGTTGTCTCGAAGATGTGCTCGTAAGAGCCGGCATACCGAGAAACATCTGAGGAAGATTGTTAATGAGAATTATTTAAAGGGGGATAGTAGATCAGTTTAATCAAAATTTCCTCACCCGTCGATGTGCCACCCATGTCGAAGCCGATGATGGGCTTGGCCGATTTGGGGTCGTAAGACGTCTGCGCGTAGCCGACAACACCGCCAGCCGGGCCGGAGAGAATAGCGCGTAGACCGGAAAACTTGCGGAAGCTGACAAGGCCGCCGTCGCTCTGCATAAAGTCACAGCGCGTGGTGGAGGCGTCGTCGAGCTCGCCGACAAAACCACGGCGGAAGTTGTCGAGGTACTTCTTGATGAGCGGCGTCAGGTACGCATCGGCGGTGGCCGACTGGCCACGCGGCACCATCTTGATCATGGGCTGCAGCAGCGAGCTAACGGACACGCTCATGCCGATCTCCTCGGCGATGCGCGCGACGGCCAGCTCGTGGTCCGGGAAGGTGTAGCTGTGTATGAAGCAAACACTGAGACTGCGGAACCCTTCATCAAACAAACCCTGGACAATGGTGCGCACGGCGTCGAGGTTGGGCTTGGTCATGACGCGCACGACTTCCTTGGAGAGGCCGACGACGAGGGCCGGATCGCTGGTGGGGTCGATGACCGTCTTCTCGGGGTCCTCGGTGAAGCCCTCGAGGGTGACGCGCTCGTCGATCTCGACGACTTTCTCGTAGAGCACGCCGGGCTTGGCGACGGTCAGATCAAAGATGTCTGGGCGGGCCTGGTTGCCGATGACGAGTAGGTCGCGGAAGCCTTTGGTGATGAGCAGGGCGGAGCGCTCACCCTTGCGCTCTAGCAGAGCGTTGGTGGCGACGGTGGTGCCCATGCGGATGCTGGCAACGGCGGAGACATCGATGGGCTGGCCGCGGGGCACGGCCTGGCCGAGGGCCTGCTCGAGTACGCGGCGGATACCTTCTGTGGGAGCGTCGGGGTAGTTCTGGGGATCGACAGACAGCAGCTTGAGTACGATGTCGTCGGCACGTCCGGGAACGATGGCATGGACGTCGGTGAACGTGCCACCGCGGTCGATGGCGATCTGGATGCCCTTGGTCATTGTGAAGGAGGTGGAGGATGGTGGTGTGTGGAGGAGGGTGAGGGGGGAAAGGAGCAGAGGTGAGGAGGACAAGGCGGTCCGGGTATCAAATAGAGAAGGCGAAGACAAGAAAAAGAGAAGGAAAGATAAGATATGAGGAAAGGAGAAGCTGGAGATGTGCCCACCAAGATCTCGTTCGAATCTCAAGTCCACGAGGTGTAAGAGTTTCCTGGATTTCCTGATTCGGCTTGACTGGGATGCCACTCTGACACTCTGACCTCACCTGCCGAGCGCGTCTGTATTAATACGGATTGATTGCAGCTGGAGATCCCTTCTCTCCAACGGGCATATGATACGGAAACGCTCCCCTCACCAGCAAACAAAGCTGTCCATTGTGTTGGCTGCCCCGCTGTCGACCTCCGATGGTAGTCCATCGGCGAGGGTCGCCGAGTCCACTTTTCCGCCAACTGCCAACCAGGCTCGCTTGGGTCGAAGCCCACGGGTGCCGCCATCACGTAATGGAGCACCTCTGAAAGGGCTGGAGCTCTTGGGGTCCAACGGCATTGTCTTCTCGTGCAGCCAATCGCGTGGCAATGGTGCTGGCTGGTTTGCTGGTTGCCGGTGATGTTATCGTGTCTAACTGTGGAGGAGGACAGATCGGGTGCACCTAGCCGCGCGTGGCAACGGTCCACAGCCGCGTTGGCGATAGCCGTTGATGGTTGTTTTTGGTGGAGCTTTGGCTGTCAGATATGCCTGGACCAACGTTTTAGCGAGCTTTGTTGGGTGCGCTGCCGTGTAAGTCGCGGGAAGCAGCCAACCCGTGGGCAGATCGCCCAGGCGTTAGCGTGCCTTTCCGTCCTTTTTTTGGTTGTGATAGGAGAGCTTCTCGATTTTCTCCGCAAGCAACATATTGTTCTCCATTTCTCTTCCCTTCCCTCGTTTCCCGCCTTCCCGAGCTTCCCTACCACGGCCTGCATGCTGCCATGCGCTGCGCCGTCAGGATCGACTAAGACGGAAACGCACTTGCTGTTTGATCGCCTCCGTTGGAGAATTGCCACACCGATAAGGCGTCATGGAATTGTCGAAGCGGTTGAGAGTCGGAAGTTGACGAAGGAGAGTCGATTTTGGAAGAGGTGGGGGGCAGAGTGGCAGTTGTCAAGATGGCTTAGCTTCAAGGGCACACAACGCGTCGTGAGGAAGGCACGTCGGTGCATCTCAAGGCAGGCACAACAAATCACGTTCAGAGGAAGGTGCAACCCATGGCCGAACATCACGCTAGTTTTCGCGTCTGAATCAAAGGAAACTACGGAAATGCCACTTTTTGACGAGGAGAACATACAGACTGAAAGGTAATAGATCGTTAACTCTATGTCTAATTTCGCCCAGGTATCCTATTCCACCCGCTCGCGCTGCGCTACCGCAACTTCAGCACGCGCACGGCGTTCTCGCCCATCACCAAGTCGTAACCGTCATTGCCATTTCCGTCGACATCCTTTGTGGCCGCATCATCGCCGTCACTCTCGGGGAAGACACCGCGCGCGGCATCCCGGTTCAGGGTCATGGCCGGGAAGGTCTTGCCGCCGTCGAGCGGCGCAAAGAAGGGGTGGTCCGTGCCGAACATGACGCGGTCGACGCCGCTTGCCTCGATGGCCGTGCGCAGGCCTACCTTGTCAAAGATGACTCCGTCCAGATAAATGTTGTTGCGCAGCGCGTGCCACAGAGTCGTGCGGTCGGCGGTCAGCTTGCCGGCGGCCTCCCAGGTCTTGTCGTGCTCGATACAGGCCTCGACGCGGCCGGCCAGGAACGGCAGGCAGCCGCCGCTGTGGGCGACGATGATCTGGAGGGTGGGCACGGCGTCAAAGGCGCCCGACAAGAACAGCCGCGTCAGCGCAATGGTGGTCTCCATGGTGAAGCCGAGCGACAAGGGCAGAATCTGGCCGTAGTCGCCGCCGCGGCTGCCCCAGACGGGGCCCGGCAGGCCGTAGTTGGGGTGCAAGAAGATGGGCAGATTGGCGTCGGCGAGGGCGCGGTAGATGGGCAGCAGTTTGGGGTCGTCGAGGCCGTCACCGAGGCCGCCGGTGCCCATGACGATGCCGCGGGCCTGTGGGAGGGTGCCGAGGCGGGCGATTTCATTTAGGATGACCGACTCGCCGCCGCTCAGGGGCAGCGCGCCAAAGAAGAAGAGACGGTCGGCATGAGGCAAGCAGATGTCGTTGGTGGCGTCGTTGATCTCGACGGCGATGCCGGCGGCGGTGTCTGCGGGCAAGAAGTCGAGCCAGGGGTTGCCCAACGACAAGACGGAGATGTCGATCTGGTGGTGGTCCATGAACGCAAGCTTCTCGGCGACGTCATAGTAATGCGGGTGCAGCATGCGGCCTGGCGGAATTTTCGAGGCGGCGGCGGCATCGGCGCCGGTCTTGCTGGTGTTCTGCGGCGGGCGGTTGCACAGGCACAGTTGGTTGGTGGGCGGGAAGGGACGCACGTAGGGGATGTCGGAACGCTTCTTGAGCAGGTCAATGTACGCCGTGGGGTAGAGGTGGCTGTGGACGTCGACCACCAGCTTACGGCCAGCTCGAGCAGCCATTGTGAGGATGGAGAGGGGGAGGGGGAGGAAGAAGTTTGTTTTGCTGTTTCTGTTTGCCGTGAAATTTGAGAGTTGCGAGAGCAAAATAAGGGAAGTTGTCGTAGATGAGATGGTGATGATGTTGTGTTGTGTAGAGTTGTGTCTTGTTCAGATGTGAAAGTCTGTTTGAAAATCGAAGACGGAGGACGGTGGTCAAGAAATCCGACTTATTGACTCCGAGCTGCGGAGATCTTGACTACTGACACAATGACGCAAGGGCAACTCGTTGTTCTCAACGCAAGCCAAAAGCAAACAAATCGAGGACGAGAACAAGGACCCTTGCCGAGCTCAACGATAAAGAAAACGCACTAATACGACCCTATGGCAGATCAAGGTCGGTGTTTCCCCGCCGTTGTGGCCTCCGGGCCGTGTTAGTGTGTTAGTGCTGCGGCATGTTTACAAGCGGCAACAGCGGCTTGACTGCAACCTGGCATCCCCCACCACAACCAGAGGGGGGATTGCGACGTGAAATGCGGCCACCAGCGATGCAGAGCACAGATTGATTGCCATTCGTCTTTCGACGGCCGGGCAGAATGCTGGCCGCTCCGTCGACTTGGGGCCATTCGAATCCACCAACGCGCCATCCACGCCACGCATCCACGCATCCACGCTTCCACGCTTCCAGCCTCCTGGCCTCACTTTAGAAACAAGCTGTCCTGGCAAGGATGGTCTGCCTTATAACAACGCGCGGAGGACCGGTCAATCCCCGGGATCACGACATTGTCTTCGACGGAAGCAACACGACCACGAACTAAAGACGGAGACTGAAGAGTTCCCTCGAAACAACAACAAAGACGACAGAAACATAAAACGTTATCGTGCCTCGCCTTGCATAGCTCCATCGTCTTATCGAGAGCTGGCCATGTCTCCCTCGTGCTTTTCCTCCATCTCGGGTTCTCTTCGTTCCATCTTCTCTTCATCCTCGACACCAAAAGAGTCAAACGAGACCAAACAGCCAGCACAAAAAGAACAACGTCTCGCCAAGTCTTCGTCCCCTTCGACCACAACCGACAAGCCTTCACTCACCCCGGCCGTCAACAGCTCGCCCAAGATGCCGCACTCGGTTTCGTCCAACGATGGAGCGGCTGATGCCGACGCACAAGCGGCCGCACCTCCCTTCCATATTGCCATTATCGGTGCGGGCATCGGCGGCCTGACATTTGCCATTGGCTGCCGCAAGAACAACGTGTCGTACACGCTCTACGAGTCGGCGGCCAAGTACAGCACGGTGGGCGCGGGTGTTGGTCTGGGCCCCAACGCGCTTAACGCGCTGCACATGATCGACCCCAAACTGCGCAGCATGTACAACGACATCTCGTCGGGCAACCTGACGCCTAACAAGGACCACGTCATGATGGACGCGCTGTACGCGGAGCCCAACTTTGGCGAGGACCGCGGCTGGCAGCCGGCGCCGTTTGGCGCGTCGTCGTACGACCGCACGAGCGCACACCGCGTGGACCTGCTCAACATTCTGACGAGCATGATCCCGCCGGAGACGGTGCAGTTCAACAAGCGGGTCAAGTCGATCATCCAGGGTGACAAGGTGACCATCGTGTTTGAAGACGGCCAGGTGGTCTCGGCCGACGCCGTGGTGGGCAGTGATGGCGCCAAGGGCCCGACGCGCGGGTTCGTGCTGGGCGACCGCTGGCCCGAGGAGGTCAAGGCCACGTACAGCGGCAAGTACGTGTACCGGTCGATCATCCCGATGGCCGACGCCCTGCAGATCTTGGGCCACCACGCCGGCGACGCCGAGTCGTTTATGGGCAAGGACGTCAACTTTATCACGTTCCCCATCTCGCGCGGCGCGTTTTGCAATCTGGTCGCCTTCAAGTTTACGCGAGGCCAGCCCTGGACGCACGACCAGTGGACCAAGCGTGTCACCAAAGAGCAGATGTTGGCCGATTTTGCCGAGGGCGTCGACCCGCGCCTCGTCAAACTGCTCGACTGGGCCGACCCGCTGCAGTGGTCGCTGCACCACCACATGAACACGCCCATCTACTACAACGACCGAATCTGTCTGCTGGGCGACTCGGCCCACGCTACGACTCCGCACCAGGCCTCGGGCGCCGGCCAGTGCATCGAGGATGCGTTGGTGTTGTCGCACATTTTGGGCCAACTCAAGAGCCCGGCCGGCTTGACCAAAGCCTTCGAGGTCTACGACAGCATCCGCCGGCCGCGCGGCCAAAAGGTGGTGCGCACGAGCCAGGAAGCCGGCGAGCTGTACTCGTTCAGCCACGCCGAGTGCGGCGAGGACATGGACAAGATCGTCGCCAACTTCCGCGAGCGCTTCCTGTGGATCTGGGAGCACGACCTGCAGGCGGATCTGACGCGGGCCGACGAGCTGCTAACGGCGACGGCGAGCAAGTGAGTGTGGGAGGGAGTGAAGAGAGAACGGTCGAGGGGAGGAATCGGTGAGGGTAATAGTAACTGTGACTTTGTAAATACTGTAAATATTGTTATTGAAAAGATAAAATCAAACAAAAAATGATATCCCTGTAATAACATGGCTCCCTAGCTGTCTATGCATTTATTATTCTGTCTATCGCTCGAGCAAATGTTTCCCCCTTTTAGCCTGCCACTTCCATGGACAGTTGGCACTCGCTGACACAGGCGTGGCTTTTAAGGGCACTTGTTGTGCGAAATCGCCAGGTTGAATGTGCCTGGCGTGCTCGGATCATACACCAGACCGCCGGACAAGAGGTAGCAGACATTGGCGGCCGAGTTCCGGACGGTAAACTTGCAGGATGCCGACCGCACGGCGCAGGCGTTCATGCAGACGGGAAGGGACAGGCCTGCGCTGGCGTTGAGCACCGTTGCAGCGGAGTTGAGGTTCACCGAGATTCCATTCTCCTCATAAAACTCCAAAGCCATTTCCTCCCCCGTCTCCCGTATCAGGTGGCATCGTGAACTGGCTCAGAAAGGCAAAGTCTGTCTCGGTCAGCAGCTCTCCAAGGTCAATGTCGAGTGGCGACTGCGACTGCGCTGCAGCAGCGGTCAACGTCGTCGGCTGCTGTGGCACCAAAACTGGTGGCGATGTTAGAGACGATGACAGCGTCAGGGACACGTCCAATACGTGACTGAGCCGCTCCAGGTACTTGCCGCAGCGCTCGACCATGCGGTTGCCGCGCTCAAAGTGCCGCAGCGTGTCAACGGCTTTGTCCAGGTGGGTGCGCAGGATGCTGGGTGAGGTGCCACGGACAAACGACGCGGCAAAGAGGACGAGCGCTGCGTTGAAGCTGTAGTAGAGCGTGAACCACCATGAGCCGAGGAGCCGTTGGTTGGCTCGTGGTCCGTGGACGATGGTGTGTACAATGTCGAGAATATCCATCGATGCCTGGACGCACCGCTGCACACTGCTCAGACCATTTTGCTCCAAGACTTCATTGTCATCCATATTGTCATTGCCATCAATTCCATCACGGTTGTCGGGAGTACTGCCGTTCTCGGCTTCCAAGAACCGCACGAGAATCGGCCGGTTGATGAGGATGCGCAGGTTAAGATGCCGTAGGGTCAAAATCACACGGAAGCGCTCAGCAGCGACGTCAAAGGGGGTATCGGGGTGCTGGAGGAAGGTAGAAACTTCCACTGCTGTTGTCAGTCGGAGGCTTGGTGGGAGAGCACGACGCCAGGAAGCCAGCTGCCGTTCCATGAGCAGGATCTGGCCGACGAGATCAAAGCTGCTGGCCGCGTCACCGCATCCTGTATTTCCGTCGTAGAGCACATCGATAGTGCTCCACATGATTTTGTACAGGGCTCTAAAGGAGGATGAACGAAACAGGTTAGGTGCTGTGCATACAAAAAAGAGAAAAAAGAAACTGGTCTACACAGGACTTACATTGTCGCAGTGAAAAAGAGCACACTGGTCTTCTTGGCGGCATCGTATGTGGCCACCACGGACAGCAGCCAGTCGGCATCTGTAGGAAGCGGTAGCCGCACGTACTGGTCTGGAATCGCGGCCGGCCGCCCAAAGGTCATGCTCAGCGTGCGGTCCAGCACCACGCATCCGTACCATGTGCGCTTTCGGATTTCCCTCTCGAGCGGCGTGTACTGCTGCAACGACGAGAATGCAGCCTCGCTCGAGTGCAGCCCCAGCTGGAAGGCAGCTTTGACGGCCAGGCCGTGCACCGGCCACGCCTGGATGGACTTTTGCGTGCCCTGCAGGTACTGGCTCATCAACAGGTGGTGCTGCACCGTCTCGAGACTGGCGCTCTTTATCGAGTACGGCACATTCCCACCACCGCCACCGCATAGTCGACGGGCCCGCTGGTAATAAACGTCAGACTCGTGGGCGCGCGTGGCTGCGTCGTTGTCGTAGGGTGCCGAGCTGGCGGCGAGAGCCAGCACCATATTCAGCAGACCCAACCAGGTGCGGCGGACTTGGGTGAAACTATGCCGCTTGAGCTCCTCGTAGGTGGCCCAAAACGACGCCTCGTGAATGTAAGGGAAGAGCAGGCCCGTGTTGGCAAAATAACGCCCGACAAGGTCCCGGATGATCGACTCGTCAGGCAGCAGATAAATGTTGACGGGGGCGGCCGGTACGGATGCGCTATCTTTGTCGCCGCGCACCCGTCGTCGTGGCGAGGGCGCGCGCGAGACGCTCATAATGCTTCCATCAAGCTGTAGAGAACGGGTCGTGCGCGCGGTCGGGCTCTCGTTGTTGGCAATGCTGTCATTTTCGTGGCTGTTCATGTTGATGCTGCTCTGGTCCTGCTCGCGTGCAGACATGCGGGCCAAGGCACGGGATATGTGGCGCGTAAAGGCAATGTTGGAGGAAGGACCTATTCTCAGTTAGAAGAAGAGAGAAGGAGCAGGAGAAGCAAATAGAATCAACAGGGAAGAAGCCAAGTGAAAATCCATGGGAAGGAACGAAAAAGGGGCCATGGAAAAAACGGACCAAAAAATCCTGCATCTTCTTCCTCAGTAAACACAATCGCCTCCATTCCATCGTTTCTCTCCTCCGACATCATCGCCGGATCCGCATCAATTTCTTGGGCACCGTCGTCAATGGCCACATAGCACCGGTCAGGCGACACTGACACAGACTGCCCAGCCTGGCCATTTTGCTGCTGCTGGTGCTGCTGACTATGGGGATTGTCTTGAGTGGTCGCCACCCCTTGGTTGTTTTGAAAGACAGCCTGCGCCAGCGCAGCAACACGCGCATCGATGGCTGCCAGCTGCTCTTGAAGCTGCTCCTGTAGACCCGGTGCCATCTGTGCATACGCCAGGGGGTACGCGGTGGCGGCCTGGGCAGCATACGCATAGCTCGGCTTCGTGTACGCGCAGGCAAAGTGCATCGCCGCGCACGTCGAGCAGGTCGGCCGAGCTCCGTCGCAGCGGGACTTGCGCAGGCGGCAGGAGCCACAAGCCACGGCGACGCGCTGGCGTTTACTGGTGCTGGTGATCGAAGACGGAGTCGTGGTGGTGCCGTTGCTTGAGGCCGAGCGCTGGGGCTCGTGCGACGACGACCGTGGCCGCGACCGTGAGCTGGATGAACTCATGACTGTGGTGGTGGTGATACAATAAATAATATGAGCGTAAGGTATGGAAGGTGAGCCGAGGTTCACTTGGAAAGGAGACGAGAAAACCATACGGATCACGACTCAACGGTGACCCGTTCTCCTTGAAAATTGCAGACAACTGATCGAGACCGAAAAACGCAAGAACATCTCTCACTCCGACCTGGGCAGACGAGAGCTCACAGGTGCGCTGCATGCGAAGTAGGAGAGCTAGCGAGACCGATATCAACCGACAGACACGGTGCGCATGAATGAACCCGCGCTGGAGTCAAGTTCCCCTTGTTCCCTCGTCTCCTCGTTTTCCGCATACTGCTCGTTGATATCGGCTTTGAACGAAAAGCCGGAGAAAAGCCTGATACGGAGTACTTTCGATACCCTTCAACGCCTCTTTGTCCGCACTAGACCACTGGTGATGCTAACCATTTGCGATGCGGCATGGGACTTCACCAAGGCACGCCAGACTAACACGCACTTCCCCGCACGAGCATACGTACGCCGGGGGGGTGCCGTATGCCGTTCTTGGCATGGCCTGCGGTCTGTGGGTCGATGGCCTGACTGTCCGGGAAGCAGCCGAAATACCCGGAAGTGAGAACAGGTGTGTAGAAAGAGGTCAAGAACTCAAAAGAAGAAAGTGAGAAAACTAAAATCAATTACGAGAACAGAGCTGTGACTGACTGTGTCCGTAACTAGGTCTACACCCACCCCCTGTCTACTCCGCATGACCTCTTATCGTTTGGTGCAATTACAAGCCTTCCCTGATCTTGCCTTGTCATCTACGCACCGTTTGTCGTGACATCCTCCGCAGCCGGTGTCTCCACGACAGGTAGAACCAAGTACGAGTCGTAGGCGCCACCCGTGTGGATGTGGTGGCGGCCTTTGTTGACGAGATTCTCGTGCAACTGCACCTGGCGCAACGGGTAGCGGAAGATGTCGTTGCCCTGCACGGTGATGCGGAGCTTCTGACCCGCCTCGAAGCGCGTGCACGATGGCCAGATCTCAATGTCAACGGGCACGATCTCGCCGGGGCGCAGCAACAGCTGGCGGCGGTGCTGCAGCCAGGGCCGATCTACGGTAGACTTGGCCATGTCAAGTTCGCGGTGGCTCACACGTAGCCAGCCGAGGGCGAGCGGGCCCTCGTCGATCATGGACATAGCGACAAAGGGGATGACGGGCGCGTCAGCGCCGCCGACGGCCACCTTGTCGAGCTGCACAAAGAGGTCCATGTCGTCGGCGCTGTCGTCGGCGGATACCCACAGGCGTAGACGCATACTGCCCGTCAGCTCCGTGTCCTGCTTGAACTCGTACTCGAAGTGCACGTGGTCGTCCTGCACCTCGGAGTTGTAGCTGACGCTGGCAATGGTAGCTGGGACGGCATCGCCGAGGGTGCCCGTCACTGCGTTCAGGTACTCGTACACGGTCTGCTGGCGTGCCAGTGGCCACTCCTTCTCGGCGCGGATAGTGCCGACCCAGTTGCGTTCGCGCACCTCGATCTGCACAGGCGGCCAGTGGTCTGTCTCACTGCCCTCACCCTTGAGGAACTTTTGGTAGAAGGCTTCCTGGCGCACGAGACTCGACGGCTGGTAGTAGTACGCCCACTTCTTGCGGCCGTGCACCTCGAGCCATTTCTGGGACGAGCCCAGCTGCGAGAACGAGTACAGCGTGCCGCGCGTGTGCAGGCCCTGATCGCCCCAGTCGGCTACGACGTACGCCGGTACCGTTACCTGCTTCCAGTCCTGCACGCTCTTGGAGCGCCCATAGTCGTCCAGCAGCGGGTGCGCCGTGTGCAGCGCCAGCCAGTCTTCGACTTTCCCAAACGAGCAGCGGCACGACCACTCCATGAACTTGATAAAGTTGGTCTCGGGGATGCCACCGTGGAAGGCGTACTCGCGGTAAAAGTCACTGAACCCTTCCCACGGGTTGATGCAGGCAAGGTGTGGCGGCTGCAGCGACGCGATGCGCCACTGCGTGATGGCCAGGTATGAAACACCCGCCAAACCAACACGGCCGTTAGACCAGGGAAGGGAAGCCGCCCACTCGACCACGTCGTACCCATCGTACGCTTCCTGCAAGCCCAAGATCTCGCAGTCGCCTTCGCACCCCCACGACCCGCGCCCGTCACCGTTGATCACGGCGTACCCGCGTTGCGTCCAGTGAATTGGATCCGGACCCTCCCACGCAGCGTAGCGCGACACCGAGCCCTTGGGCACGCCCGAGTTGGGGAAAATGTCAAACGTCTTGGGGCCGTGCTTGCCGTAGGGGCTCCAGGTCATGAGGATCGGCAGCTTTTCGTCGGGACTTTGTTCTTTCTCGGGGCGGTAGGTGTCGACATAGATCACTACGCCATCGCGCAGCGTCACGGGCACGTCCTTGTCGATGCGCATGCCGTCAGCGACCTGTTGCGCGTTGACCGTCAGGCCGGGCCATTTCCCATCGCTGGGGTGCGTGCCCTCGAGCCACGTGAGGCCCGGGTACATGTGCTCGGCGAGAACAGGTGCCGTTGTGCGGACAGGATCTCCAGCGTCTCCCATTTTGCTTGTGGTGGCAGTGGGGGTAGGGAAAGTTGGTCGAAGTGTCAAGGAAGGGTCGAGGTTCAGTTTGTGGTGGTGAAAATTGTGAAACTCAAAGCTTGCGAATCGAAAAGATCTCTTTCAGATTTGAGCACAGAGGAACGCTGCGCTCCATCATCGATCCACCATATATACAAAAACGGAAATGCATCGTTCCCCAGTGTGCCTGCCAAGCGGCCCTGCCGGCGGGACCAATCATCGACGGGCCGGGGAGAGACCGTAATAGCCAATACGGCACCGACAGCGGGCTGTCCAGGTGGTGGCTGGCATGGCGTAAGAGAAAATAGGGCATTGGGATTAGTCTTGGCGATGCCGGGTCGGACACCGGGCCCTTCGGCACGCTTCCGGAATATACCCGGTAAGCTGCCGGTGTTGCCCGGAGATGCCTCCCGATTGGCCACTGCCGGCCCATCTTCCAAGCCCCCTGCTCCCACGAGGTTACCCCAGAGTCTCTCCCCAGACCGGCCCCAGAAACCCCGCAGATTTATTGCCGTACCCACGGCATTTCGTCGTCGGTCGTTCTGTCGTTCGCTGGACATTACTAGTATACGGAAAAGAATTGATAGGACAAGCAGCTACATGGCCACAAGGAAGACCGGTACAGTCATACGAAACTGACTCGTACGACGTCTAGGTGTGCTTGCTTGTCTACGTCTCAGTAGCCGGCCGTGCTGACCCGTGTTTGGGACGCCTTCCCGGGAGCCTTTCCTAAGGTGAGAGTGTCCATAAGATGGAGGTCTGATTGTTTGTTGGTCTGGTCACAGTTGAGCGTCCATTTAACAGGATCGGATCATCCTGTTCTTGTCGTTTAGATTTTGTCTGGTCTTTCTGTTTTTCTAGCCTGTCTTCGGTTGTGTCTTTTCTTCTTGTCACCATTTCTATTGACGTTGATATTACTGGCAGACAAGACATTGTCACCACAGGAGACGAGAATTTGACCGAACACGTCGACAAAACATATCATAGTATATTGTGGTCTATTTTAACCATGGTCTTTCGAACCCTTCACGACCTCGACCGTACAGCCGGCACCGTCCGCCTGGTTGAAGGTCAGTTTCTCTGCTCGTCGTATTACTTTGTTTCCTATCTCTGCTCACTCAAATAATAGTCGGCTCGGCTCATGTTGTCCACAAGGCTGGCACTGACATTGTGCTCGTGCCCCAGCCGTCGAGGGATCCCAACGACCCGCTATGTCTGCCCCAGTGGCGCAAGAATGTCGCCTTTGGCATTCTTTGCACCTTTGTCTTCCTCGTCAACTTTGCCATTGGCGGCCTCGCACCCGCGTTTGTCGTCCTCAGCGTCGAGTTTGACAAGACGATCCCCATCACGGCTTATCTCCTGACCTACTGCGTTTTGTGCCTTGGTCTCGGTGTATGTTCACGCGCCTCCCAATTATTAAATTTGTGTCCTACTTGCTCACTCACACAGAACTTCTTCTGGGTCCCATGCGCCATCTATTTTGGCAAGCGTCCCGTCTTTGTTGTCGCCAGCACCCTCTTCTTCGCCTTTACGCTGTGGTCCGCCGCCGCCACGAGCTACCAGACGCTGTTTGCCGCCCGTGTCATCAGTGCTCTGGCTGGCGGGTCGACCGAGGCCCTCGGTGCCGCCATCGTCAACGACCTGTTCTTCCTGCATGAGCGCGGCGCCAAGATGGGCATCTACATGGTGGCCCTATCGACCGGCAATGCCATCGGACCCTTGATTAGTGGTTTCACCGTCACGGCCATTGGCTGGCGCTGGTTCAACTGGATTGCTACAATTTTGTGCGGCATCACTTTTGTCGCTGTCATCTTATTCGTGCCCGAGACCCGGTTTGAGCGGCAGTACGACATTGGTATCGCCGAGGGCCAAGATGCCGAGGGCGAGTCCAAGTCAGCCACCATGGAGGTCGAGCAAGTGGACTCGGTCACCGAGTCCCACAACCTCCCGGCCCGCAAGACTTACTGGCAGCAGCTGTCGCTGTGGTCGGGCACGCCGGCCGATGCGAGCGTCTTTGGCATCTTCTTCCGTCCGTTCCCGCTGTTGGCGTACCCGGCTGTCCTTTGGGGGGTTTTGAGTTGTGAGTACCCGTTGCTACTTTAAAAATACTTTATTCCCACTAACGTGATAGACGCCATGTCCCTTGTAGCCGTCGTCGCCGTGAACGACCTCAACTCGTTTGTCTACCAGGCCGCACCCTACAACTTTACCGCCGCCATCAACGGCCTTATCAACATTCCCTCTCTGAGTAGGTCTGCCGTTCCTTCACTAGTAGCTTTATCCCCTAACACACACAGTTGGCAACCTCTTTGGCTGCTTCACCAGCGGCTACCTCCTTGATCGCTTCTCCGAGTGGCGCGCCCGCCGCAACGACGGCATCTTTGTCCCCGAGAGCCGCCTGCCCCTCGTCGCCATTCCTGGCATTCTGGTTCCGATCGGCACGATTTTGTTTGGTGTCGCCGCCGAGCACAAAATGCACTGGGCCGTCGGCTACGTCGGCTACGGCCTCGTCGCCATTGGCTTGTCCGCCACGGCCAACATCGCCATGGTCTACGTCATGGACAGCTACTACCCCGTCGCCGCTGAGGCTCTGTTGCTCGTAAACGGTTTCAAGAACGTCGTCGCCTTTGGCTTCTTGCACGGCATCGTGTCCTGGGTCGGTGACTCGGGCTATGAAAAGGCCTTTGGTACGCTGGCCGGCCTCTACGTGGCCATCATCGGCCTGGCCATCCCGCTGTACTACTTTGGTGCGCGCATCCGCCGGCACACGTCCTCGCAGTGGAAGCTAATCAACTGGTCGCTGTAGGGGGTGGTGCATTGTCATATTGAGAAAGTATACCTAGCGGTTGTTGACACGGTTTAAGGCCTCTATGTCCAGATAATTTAGGATGAATATCATCAGTTTTAGAAACATTGTGTGTAATGACTTTTTTAAGTACGACGTAGATAAACGGCCATAAACAGAAGAGGGGGAATAAAGTAAAAAGAGACTCAGAAGTAAAAGCAATAGAGACACACCGGAACAAAAAAATCAATTCAGCGTTTTCTTCTTCAGTAAAACACACAACCCTACTATTAATAATATATGAATAAATATACGACAGATACCGCGACTTTGTGGTTCTGTTTGACATGGCGTTCCCGGATTCCCTGAACTCGTTCTCACTTGCCATCCTATACACTTGTAAATTCGCATTCCCGCCAAACGAACGGTCAATTGTCGTCCCATTTTTCATTTATATGGTTGTTGCATTTTTCTGTATCGTTTATTTTAATTGAAAGAGATAAATTACAGCGCAGGACCATTTTTTATCCGCGTTTTATTTTATGTCTCCGTTGTTAGTTTATTTTCAAGAACAATATATCTATACTAGTGATACAATATTTCCCTTGGAGGGCACCATCGTCGTCTTCAATGGGCAACTCTAGCACCCCCATGACAGACATTGTTTCCAGCAGTTCTGGATGTTCAGAGTAGAAGTAGACATCGCCCACAGCGTTCTGGACCATATATTAGAGGAGGTAAAAAACGATGCCACCAGGATTCCAATTATAAAAACGAGGACGTTAGATATAACTAGTCAAATTAAAAAGATACTTTTTCATGAACAAAAAATTATGTATAGAAAATAGAACGAAGAGAAAGAAAAAGAACTACAACTACAATATGGGCAATTGGGTAAGGCAAGGCGTGGTTAACTGTAGCGTTATGTGATACGCGCATCTATTCTCAATATCTTAAGTTTGTACGAATTCCACCCGTTAAAATGGTGCGCGGTAACATAGACGAGGAGTATCGGGAAAAATTTGGCGAAGAGGCCTTTTAGAATCTGGTAGCGAGAAGAACAGAGACACGGCTAATAACGCTCCAAAAGCCACTTGGGTGAGAGAAGAAGCTCCTCTGTGACCATCCAGATATTACTTTCCTTTCGTCCATATGCGTTGTTGATGAGCTAAATCCTCTGCAGCAGGCGTCCCACGTTCTCATCTCCTACTACCATCACTCAGCGCCTTCATCCGTGATTTGAAGAGCCTTGGTGAACCGCGTGTTGCCTACATACCACCCAACGAGCGCGCTCAGGTCCACAATGGCCTGCTTCGAGTAGTGCTGCTCCAGTTCAGCAAGAACCGCGTCGGTCACTGTCCCCTCACCCGCCGCCTCGTCGACATATGCGAGCGCCGCACGCTCGACTGCATCGCTAAACAACGCTGTGTTGGCCCGCCACTTCCCTACGGCGTCGACCTTGGCCGCCAGCACGCCCAGCTGGTCCACTGCGATGGGCCGATGCACCGACTGCTCATACGACGAGCCGTTGAGCTGCGCGATGCGTATGATCAGCAATTCTTGCAATGGTCGCGGAATTGCCGAGTGGTCGCGTAGGGCGGCAGCATATTGCGCTTGGGCGCGCAGTAGCTCCGGGTTGTGGGCGACGACCTGGTGGATGTGGAGGACGGCCAGGCGGCGGGTGAGGATGTGGGCGTAGAGGGCGCTGAGCACGGGGCTCTCCGAAACAACGGCCGAGTCGGGCGCAATGCCACCGATGCGCGAGATGGGCATTGTGGGGTGGGAGAGGGTCTGAGATAAAGGTTGGTTTCGTGTGTGTTGCTGACGTCGTGGTCGTTGTCGTATCGCCTGATGTCGCAGCAAACCTTTCAGAATGCTTGGTACAGTTATAGTATTACGTTGCTGAGAAGACAGAACCATAAATGACGTGCGCAGGCGTGCGGAGTTCATCGGCCGTTGTTGGTGCAAGGCTGTTCCCCGGGAAATGTCCCCGGATCCGAAATACACCCGGAGTAGGTGCTACTCTGGGCTCACATCCCGGAAAGGTGTAGCGTGTAGTTCACATTTCCGGCCCCGATGCCGAGGGTGTGGGTCTTCGATTGTGGCATCCTCAAAAATCAATACAAGATAAGAAAACAGCGGTCACAATAATCAATCGTAGTCATCGGTCCAAAAAGTCGTCGTCAATAAATCGATTCACACTATTCGCTCCTCGACGAAACATTATGCGACATGGGTGCGCTAACTATCCAAAAATTACCAACAACGGTACGAAATAGACAACAATTACATTATACAAATAAATTTCCTTCCTAACAACATCTTACAGGGCAGGCTTCTCGTTGATGTCGATGCTCTTGGTGCGAGCGACATCATCATCGACCGCGGCCAGGCTGACGCGGCGCTTCTCCAGGCGCACGGTGACATAGACGAGGCCGGTGACCCAGACGATGAGGGCAATCGACACAGCGATCATGGCCCACATACCGCGGTTGAACCACGGCGCGTACGAGGCGCCGTAGAAGATGATGCTCCACCAGGCGTTGACGGCGTTGTTGCCCAGGTTCATGCCGGCCAGCACGATGCCGCGGAACAGCGCGTCCTCGTAGCGCATGGCGTCGTTGCACCAGGCGAAGAAAGTGGCCTGGCACGCGTACACGCTGCCGGCCCAGTAGTAGGCGGCGAACGTGACGGCCGAGGAGTGCGACGAGAGCGGCGTGCGGGCGGCCACCAGGATCATAATGGATGTGGCAATGCCCGTGATGCCGATCCAGTAACCGACCAGGTACCGCTTGCCGCCCAGAATGTCAGTCAGCGTGGCCCAGAAGAGCGTGGATGCGATGCCGACGGCGGGCACACCCGATGGGTAGTTGTTGAGCTGCGTCACGGTGTACTTGACGTAGGGGTGGCTCTTCATGTACAGCGACAGCAGACCGTTGCTGCTAAAGGACTCGACCTCACCGGCAATGGTCCACAGGCCGACAAAGCCCCACCAGTAGGGCGACGCGAGCACCTTGCGCGCAATCGTGAGGACCGTCTTCAAGTTCTTGGGTTGTGCCTGGTGGGCCTGCTCCTGCAGAGGCACGCGGTCGCGGGCCAGCTGGCGCTCCGCGTCGGTGAGGTAGAAGGCTGTGGTGTTGTGCGGGGTGTCTGGGAAGAGGAAGATGCCGTAAATCGCGACGGGCACGGTCAACAGGCCGTCAATGATAAACAGCCAGCGCCAGCCCGCGAGGCCGTGGCGGCCGTTGAGCGACTTGTAGATGCCCGTCTGGATGAAGCCACCAATCAAGGTGCCGGCCAGACCGGACGACGTAAAGATACCGCTGCGCTTGCCGAGCTCGCGCTCGGTGTACCAGGCGCCGAGGATGTAGTGGGTGCCGACGAAAGTGGACGCCTCACAGATGCCCTGGAAGAAGCGGATGGCCATGATGGCCTGGGGCTTGTGGGCGGCGGCGGTGACCATGGTGAGGCCGCCCCAGAGCAGCATCATGGTGGGGAAGTAGAAGCGCGGCTTGATGTGGTGGAGAGCGACGTTGGAGGGGACCTGGCCAATGACATAGCCGACCGTGAAGCAGGTGTTGATCTCGTTGAGCTGGTTGCCCACGAAACCAAGGTCCTCCTTCATGCCCGAGACGTAGGCATTGGTGAGGTTAGAGCGATCGAGCTAGACGGTCACGGTCAGCATGAGTGACGGCAGCAGACGTCAACGTGACGCAAGACAAACTCACATAGTTGATGAAGTAGCTGACACAGCAGAACGTCAAAATGAAGAAATCAATCTTCTGTACCAGCAGGCGCTCGCCCGGCCGGTAGTTGGTGCTGAAGTACTCGCGGATCCTGGAAGCCATGATGGGCGGCGTGCAGCAGTTGCACTTGGAGAGACTTGAGAGAAGATGAGATGGGATGAAGCAGGGTTGAACGGAACACCAGAAGGACGGAAGACAAGACAACGACGGGAGCGACGATCAGATCTTATGTCCAGGACATGCTCGAGCTGCCGTGGTCCGCTTGGTCCTTTTGCCGTTTGGCGCCTCGTGTGAGAGGGGGTAGCTGGTGAGGAGATGAGGAGGTCCGATGATAGCTCGTCCTGGGGTCTGGCCGCGATGTTCAGGTTGCTTTCTCAAAGCGGAAAGGAAACAAAGATACGGGAATGGAGTGGACGCGATGCAGAGACGGCCAAGAGGAGCCCGGAAGACCAGAAGAGTGGCCCAACGGGAGCGAGGCACGAAATCAACTGACATGAATTTCCTGGGGTTTTGGCGTTAGTTTAGTGTGCTTTTGTTTTTCTTTACAGGGGAGGAGATTGGGAATCCCGGCAACGGCGAATGGCTGGCGGGCAGGCCCCGATAACCGCGTCAAGACAAAGCGGCGAGCGATGAAAGGAAGACCAGGGCAAAAAAGAGCAAAAAACTGGAAAAAGGAAACAAAAGACTCGTCTTGGGTTGTTAGTGGGGCCCTCTGCATGTGCAGAGCTGCGCGTGCGGGTGGCTGCTGCAAGCCAAGGCCCCACACCAACCACAACGCTCTTTCCGCTTTCCCTCTTTCTCTCTTTCCCTCTTGTCGCTCGTTTCTTTTTTCTTTTCGCTCTAGAACTCGCACAAGAAAGGAGGGAGGGACTTGATTCCCTTCCCCTTCGAGCCAAGTGGTCCGAGGTATCTTGTGCAGCGGGTCACGCCCAAGGGAAGCCGCGACCGGGGTCACAAAACTGGTCGAAAGTCAGAAAGTCAAATGCGGGGACGCCCGGCCCTTCATTCTGATGAACGGTGTGAAATGTACGTCGTAGTCGAGAGAACGGTGTGTGACTGCGACGGTGTTTGCTAATCAAAGAGTCACACAGGCAAGAGGAAAAGAAGCGTCGGATACGCAAAGTCGAAAAAGGACCACCAAAACCCGGACGAGGCCCCATGCAAGGGTTCGACAGACTTGCCTGCCCCCAGCTTATCGGTTGCGTTCTGCGCGTAAGCAGCGTGCAGCAGCGCGCCTTCCCTTCCGCTCCCTTGGCCCTTGGTCCTTCCTTCCTCCATGGTGGCGACCTGTCTGTCCATCCTCCATCGTGCCTTCCCCGTTCTCTTTGTGGGACGCCTTGGCAGGAGCGGGGATTTCTGCACGGCCGAGATAGGCGGGTGCAAACTGGGGAGATAACGTCGAGTCGGTGATCGTGCCTGGGTCCTGACCCTAAACGGAAACGGAAGAAACATTGCACACACTGCACACCTTGCACGCACACACAACCCAACTACGCACGTCGTGGCCAGACGACACCCCCGAAACGAACGACGCAGCTAAAGACGTGTTCCTCACCGGCTTCAAGGCCCATTCTTTTTTATTGTCAGCTTGCACCGTTCCCACCTGTCGTTCCCACCCGTCATTTCGACAGCCCTTTCGCCATTCTTTTTCGTTCCCCGGCTGTCGTTCCGCCTGCCTTTCCGCTTGTGCTTCCGCCTCCCATATCCCACTCATTCCATACCCACCCCATTAGGTAAAGGACAATGCCGGCCAAGCAGAGGACGTCCGCGGGCACGTCGAGTGCCTCGACCATCCCCGGCGAGGCACGCCCGCGTGGCAAACCGCGTGGCCGCCGCCGCGACCGCGATTGCGTGACCTGCAAGTCCCGCGGCCTCAAGTGCGATCTCAATCGCCCGCAGTGTCTTCCCTGCGTGCAAGCTGGGCTGCTCTGCGGCGGATATCCTATGCGTGTCGTATGGCTGGAGCAGCGACAGCGGCCAACGTCAACAGCATCGTCGGGCAAAGTGACCAAGCCGCCCAGGACATCAGTGCCAAGGACAAGCATATCGCCCACAGCAACGCCAACGACGATATCCTCCTCACCAACCTTCACCCTCTCCACCGCACAGCCTTCTTCACCACCCGCCATGTTCCCCATATCGCCGGCATCATCGACCATGTCCGCCGTCTCGTCACAGCTCGTCGAGAAGCCGTGGTGCGAGACCGACCAGAACAGTCTCATCAAGCGGCTGGCAGCATTATGCAACCACATCCTGACGACCGAGGCGCATACCCTTGCAACAGGAACCGCCGATGAGGATGCGAGCACGCAACCTGCACACTCACAACAGGCATCCACCGGCCAGGCCATCATACCACATGCTGCAGCCCTATCCTCCACCACCGTTGCGACCACCACTACCGCCCACACCCCCCGAACCAACCAGTACCTCTCCCTGCCTGAAACCACGAGTCTGCTGTCCGATCTGTGCGTCTTTATCCAGGCACGCCTCGAGGGCCGCAGCCTCACACCGCGCCAGCAGCCGCCCGACTCGCTGGAGATGGTCAAGCATCGCCTTGCCGCGCTTGCCCACGTCAACCGGGCCATTGCGGCCGCCAATCCCTTTGCCTTTTTGGGCATTGCTACATTTGCCGTGTTCGAGGTCTGCGACGACACCGCCTTTGGTGAGTGGCAGCGGCATCTCTACGGCGCCCGGCACCTGCTGGACTACCACCACTGCCAGACGCTGGCGGACCTGCACCGGTTGGCGGCCATGGTGCCGGGGCTGATGGACATTCTGGCGCGGCTCGTTTGGTTTGATGTCAGCGGCGCCGTAGTGCACGGGGCCGTGGGTGGGCCGGTGCAAGCTGTGACCAATGAAGAGGCAAGTGGCGACGTCTTCTCCCTCACCGTCGCCGCGCCAGCTGCGGTTGCGGCCGCCCCGTTGACGCCCGCACGACCCGGCCTCATCTTTGACGACTGGCACCGCCAGGTGCTTCTGGATGACGATTTTTTTGCGACGGTCGGTGTTCCTGCCGATGCCTGTGCACTCTACGTCGATGTTGCCAAGGGCCGCCTTACCCGTCGGCCGGTCCAAGCTTGTCTACGCGCCGCCGAGCAGATCCTGCGCGTGGCTTCGGGCCCCAGCCTGAGCGACTGGGACTTGTCTGCCAATGTGAGCCGCTGTGCCGCCGCGCTTGCTACCCTTAGCCAGGCACAGGAGGCGCGCAAAGAGATGGAGGACTTGGATGATGATAGTACGGCGGAGGAAGATACGATCTGGGAGTCAACAACTGCAGCTGCTGTCGACAAGCTGTGTGCCTCGCTGGCCGCGACGCCCGCGTCCTCTCGTTTCTACATTCACCTGGCCGCGGGTGCCTACGTTGGTGGAATGCAGGCGCGAACTCGCGCTCATTGTGCGGTCATCCGGCAATACTGGCGCAACTGTAACGTGTGTGGCATCTCGCGCTACCCCGGCGGCCTGGCGCGGTGTGAGGAGCACTGGCGCCGGATCGGGTTGTTGGGCGAGGGGGAGACAGAAAACGAGGCATGACCTCTGTCAACAAAGTCATCACACGATCAGTATTACGACGTACGAGTACGAGAGACAACGGATTTACGGCAGTCGGTACCGGCAGGTTAAAATGGTGGCGTCTTTTTACGTATTTTACGTTTTACGTTTTGGTTAGCGTGGTCGGGCGTTTTCTTTTTGGTTTTTGGGATTTCCTTTTCCAGCTCTGCATGTTTTCTTTCCCTTTTGGGATACTATTTACTTTTTGGATGATTGCTTTCTCTTTTGGATGACTTTTTTGATATTGGATATTGAGTGCATTTGCCTATTTGGATATGATTGCATCGATGATTGCATGAGGAATATGACGGTAGCAATCTACAGCAGCAGTTCTTTTTTGATACGATGATTTTATTCCCGTCCACAACACGGTCTGCAGCTATCAGCGCCGAACGCACGTCAAACGCAAACGTGCCCACAGTGATTGGCGTGACGATCCATTGGTGGCCTAGATATTGGGCCTGTTGGGTTCGTTGCATTCGTTGGACAGATTTCGGCGAGTCCCACTTCTGTCATGATAAGAACGAGCAACAGCGACAAATACGGACAACTTTAACACTCGCCGCCCCAACGGGCCAAACATGGAAACACGGCGAGTCTGATTCTCGGGGTCGCAGCGAAGGACGGAGATACAGAGGCCCCGTATCGTCCGACTCATGCAGACGACTCACAAGAGACGAAAAGACAAGGGACCACAAAGGGACCAAACCCACAGTTCTGTATCTTACCGGGACGCTGCGCCAAGTGGTGGGAGCGGGCCTGCTGGAGTCCATCCACGAGGCACATTATCATCAGAGGGGGCGACGAGGTTTAGAGGCTAACCTAAAACCACGAGGGTATGGAGAAAGGTCGAAGAGGGGAACGGCACACGACTCGCCACTAGCCCGGTTTAGGAAGGGAATCTATCGACCAGCAAAACGGCGGCCGCCACGACAGCAACGTTCGGAATAGATCCCCAGGAAACACACGAAGAGGCGAACGACGCGAGCAAAGCCAGGCGATCCTCGGCTACCGATAGGCGGCGATAGAAACGATAGAACGATAGACATCCCCCCCCTTCGACGATGCCTCTTTATCTGGGACGTTGAGCACTCTGCCGGAAGTGTGAAAGTTATCTTTTTGGTTTTCCTTTTTGCCCCCTCCGTCCTTCTTCCATCTTTCCTCTCACTCGCACTCAGTTAACAGCGATAACGACTCGACCCTCAGCTCTTTCCGACCACATCCTTCCTCTATAACCTCGCACCTCACATATACAACATGACACAAGGCAAATCGTGGGAGGCCCTGGCGGCCCAGAAGCGTGAACAGCTCGCAGCCTCTCTCCCCAAGGAGTGGTTGGTGCCCGACGAGCTGCTGCCGCCCGCGGACCAGGACGACATCACGGGCTGGCCGGCGGCATCGGGCTGGTTCACAGCTGAGGAGCTGCGCATCACAGAGTCGACTGCCTCCGAACTGGTTCCGCAGCTGGCGTCGGGCGCGTTGACCAGCGTGGCCGTCACGCAAGCGTTTTGCAAGCGCGCCGTCGCAGCGCAGCAGCTGCTCAACTGCCTGGCCGAGACGTGCTTTGATCGGGCGCTCGAGACGGCGCAGGCGCGCGATGAGTACCTGGCGCGCACAGGCAAGCCTCTGGGCCCGCTGCACGGTCTGCCTGTGTCCCTGAAAGACAACATCAATGTCAAGGGACTCGACTCGACGGTCGGCTTTGCGTCTCACGTGGGCGACCCGGCGGCGGCCGACTCGGCTCTTGTCGCCGTCCTGGAGGCGGCGGGAGCCGTTCCCTACGTCAAGACCAACGTGCCGACGGCCATGATGATTGCCGAGACGGTTAACAACGTCTTTGGCCGCACGATTAATCCGCTGCACCGCGGCGTGACGCCTGGCGGCTCGTCCGGTGGCGAGTCGGCGCTGATTGCATTTGGCGGCAGCTGCCTGGGTGTCGGGTCAGACATTGGCGGCTCGCTGCGCATCCCCGCGGCGTGCACGGGCCTGTTCACGCTGCGAGCGTCCGGTGGCCGGTTCCCGGTGCGCAACTGCCGCTCGGGCATGCCCGGCCAGGAGGCAGTGATGTCGGTCAACGGCCCGCTGGCGCGCACGCTCGACGACATTGAGGCGTACACGCGTGCGGTGCTCGACGGACAGCCGTGGCTGCTGGACTCCAAGTGCGTGCCCATCCCGTGGCGCCCGTCCGTTGACATCCCCAAAAAGCTGACGATCGGCGTGCTGTGGCACGACGGCGTGGTACGGCCGACGCCGCCCGTGGCACGCGCCCTCAAGTTGGCGGTCGCACGCCTGACGGCGGCGGGCCATACGCTGGTGGACTGGGATCCGGTGGATCAGGCTGAGGGCACGCACCTGCTTGCGCGCATGTTTGTCGCGGACGGCGGCAAGACGATCCAGCACGAGCTGGATCGCACGGGCGAGCCGCTGCGCCCCGAGATGGCCATGTACGGCACCGCCACAGAGCTGGGCACGGCGGACATGTGGAAGCTGCATGTGGAGCGATCAGCGTACCAGGGCAAGTACTTGGACAGGTGGAACGCAGCCGGGCTGGATGCGCTGCTGTGCCCGACGATCCCGTTCAACACGGTCAAGCACGGCACGTTTGAGCATGTGGGCTACACGGGTGTGTACAACGTGCTGGATTATGCGTGCATGTCGTTCCCGACGGGTCTGGCGGTTGACAAGGTGATTGATCAGGTGGTGGACCAGACGAGCGCGGCGTACGCGCCGCTGAGCGAGTCCGATAAGAAGGTGGCGGCGGGCTATGACGCGGAGACGATGCACGGCCTACCCATCAGCCTGCAGCTAGTGGCGCGGCGGCTGGAGGAGGAGAAGGTGATTGGCATGTGCCGCAGCGTGCTGGCGGCCATCTCTGAGCCGAATTCCAACGGAAATGGCGTCAACGGCATTCATAGCGCATGAATCTGTCGAAAGCGCGCGGCCATCCGCCGTCAGACGGCGTTGCGGACTTACCTGTGTGTATAATAAAATTATCGCCGGATCGGGATCGGCCGATTTTATCGCCGACTTTGTCGGGCACGAGTATATAAGAAGGAGGAAGAGGCCTGTACAAGAACAACATTAGCATTTTGATTTGAAGAACTAAATAAACTGAACTGTCATTATTTCTCCTACTCGCTTTTGTTCTGCTTCCTTCCGTTGCCTTCAAAATGCTCTTCCCCAATCATGCGAGCATCGGCTCCGCAGTCAAGATCCCGGTGCCGGAACCGCAGCCCATCGTCGCCTTTAGCCCCCTGATCCTGCGCACGCCTAACCGCCGCGTCGACCTGCAGCTGCGCGTCACGGCACCTGCTGTCGCCAACAAGGACGGTGTGCCGCTGCCCATCCTCCTCTTCTCCCACGGCCACGGCCGCAGCGAGTGGCTGTCGTCGCAACAGGGCTACGCACCCGTCGTCGAGTTCTGGGCGGCTCGCGGCTTTGTTGTCCTCCAACCCACGCACCTCAGCTCCAAGGCACTTGGTCTGACTCTCGACGGCGATTCCGTCAGGGAACTCTTTTTGGACTCGCGCGTCCAGGACATGTCCACGCTCCTCGACCGCCTAGACGAGATCGAGGATGCTGTGCCCTTTTTGCAGCGCGGGCAGCTCGACCGCGAGCGCGTCGCCATCGCGGGGCACTCTCTCGGCGCCATAACCACGAGCGCGCTGCTGGGCGCCGTCAACACGGACCCGCGCGACGGTCACGTCACCAACGGCCTAGACAAGCGCATCAAGGCGGGCGCCGTCATTGGCGGCGCGGGCAACGCCGGCGCCGATTTGTCGGAAAGCGGCAAGACCATGGTCCCCTTTTACAACCTTGACTTTACGACCATGACCACGCCGGCACTGGTGGCCTGGGGCGATGAGGACGTGGGTCCCCACCTGACGGTGCGCGGCGCCGACTGGCACCACGATCCCTTCAAGCTGGCGCCGGCACCCAAGGCGTCGTTCAAGGTCAAGGGCGGCAAGCACGGGTTCGGCGGGATCAGCGGGTGGGACACGGCCGAGACACAGGACGGCAGCCCGGAGCGGCTGGGGGCGGTGCAGCGTGTGACGTGGGCGTACCTGTGGAGCCAGCTGTATCCGGAGGACAAAGCGTGGGCCGAGGCGAGCGAGGCGCTCAAGGGGCTGGAGAATATCGGCAGCATCGAGAGCAAGTAAACAAGTAAGCGGCAACAGTGCAATGGGCACAAAATTATGGCGAAGCTCACGAGTCGTATAGTTTATGTAACGAATCTACACTACTTATAGTTTCAATTTCATAACCCTAAATCCATATACATGATCAAATCAACAAGAAGCTCCCTAACATAGTCTTAAGCAGTCTCTCCGTCTCTGACATCGTTCACTCGGACAGACACGTTGCCTTTCACGTCGCCAGTAGTCTCCTTCGTCTTCTTATCCGCAGCATCGGCAATCTCTGTCAGCAGCTCGATCGTCTGATGGTCTACAATGGCGGCCGTGTAGCGTTCGACCATGGCCGCCACTCTTGCCTTGGCTTGCATCGAGTGCGGCGTTAGCACCCAGCCGAGACCAGTCAGAATGGCCTTGCGGTATTCGACCACGATCTCGGGGTCATCACGGGTGAGTGTCGGCCCACCGTGGCGCGCTAGGGCCACCAAGTAACGGTCCAGCACGGCCAGCTCATGCGCGCGGCGCTCCTCCACAGTCAGCATGCTGACCAAAAAGTAGGCGAGGTCGTGGAAGGCGGTGCCAACGTGGGCGATCTGCCAGTCCAAAAAGCGGGCGTCGTCACCCTTGAGGTACGTGTTTCCGCTGTGGGGGTCGCCGTGCACGAGGCAGCGGAAGCGCGGGTTGCGGGAGGCAAAGTAGGTCTCGAGGGCGCGGGTCGTGCGCTCGCGCGAGTCACGCAGGATGGCCGGCAGCGGCGGACGGTCGGCGCCGAGAATGAGCTCATCCCACATGCCGAGCAGACCACGCATCGTGACGTCGTAGATGTTGGGCTCGAGCCAGGCCAGCGACGCTGCCGACGACTCACCGTCCTTAGTAGACCATCCCCACGTCTTTGCGTGCAGTGCCGCCAGCTGCTCCACGCCCGAGTGCACCGCCTCCAGTGAGTACGTCCGCGTCGGGTCGCCAAAGGTGAAGCCCGCGGATGCCAGATCCTCCATGGCCAAGATGGCGTTGTCGTCATTGGCGCCCGCCCAGTAGACCTTGGGCACCTGAAGGACGGTGTCGGCCGGCAGTGTGGGCACGAACTTGGTGAACATGTCGACCTCGCGCGTGTAGGCGCGGATCAGGATCGGCTTGTAGCCCGGCGTGGCAAACATGACCGGACTAAAGCCGCCCTTGAGGAGCACACGCTGCGGTTTTCCGTTGCTGTCTCCATCGTACGACAGCGTCACGTACAACTTGCTCGTCGTCTCGAACAGACGCGCGTCGGTAATGGCAAAGTCAGAGATGGACGGGTCGTCGAACACAGCCTGCAGCCAGCCGAGGGTGACCTCCTCGGGGCTGTTGGGCATTGTGAGAGCGTCAGCAGACATGATGTGGATGTGGAGGTGGCCGGATGCAAAGTGCTTGTGAAGAAAATGGAAGTAGATGTGACGATGTGATGAGGGAATATGTTTCAGTAGGAGAATGTACAGATGTGTGATAAATAGTAAAAGTAGAAAAACCCTTGGTTGCGTTTTCCTAGGACAAAGCCGCCGCGGGAGTGGGAGAGATACATCCGACTTTTATGAATGAAAGTTACGACGCATGGAAGGCGAGGAGGAAAGGCAATGTAGCAGGGCAGGGTACAACTGCACGGCTGCAAGCGAAGGCACGGACAGGTAAGTTCCAACAGAAACAGGCGACCGGAAACGGCGAGGCAGGATGCCAGGATGCCTGGAGATCCCAGGAATCCAGGAAACCAGGACAGCAGCGTCGCATCTCCCCTTTTTGTTGGAAACGATGGCTATTTCAGCAGGATGAATGACCAAATAAAAGTAGTGGAGTGATCTAGAGGGCAACGACGCACGCCCAAGGGGGCGAGCCATCCCATGCAACCAGAGTTGTCCAGGAGTCCAGACACAAGGGGATGACCATGTCTCTACAATTGTCAACTGTATGCACTGCACATCCTGTATTGCGCATCCTGCACATCTGCACATCAAAGCCGGTGCCAGAGCGAGGAGATCGGTCATGGAGCGAGTGTGGCATCGGAGAGCATCTCTTCAACAACATTGCCCTCACAGCAAGTCGACAAGCGGACTTGGCGTAACGAGCCTGGGACAACTGTCGAAACTATCGCCCGGGGAGCGGTTCCCGGCCGGGGCTGCAGGCCCAGGTTATGTTGCAGAAAACTGACGAAACGAAAAAGACGGTGCAGATCGACAAACAAAGTACTCGCACGAGTCAACCTCAGTGCCAATTCAGTGCCACAGTTTGAGTTGGCGTGATACTCTGAGCGGAGTCAGTGCATCTTTCTTTGCGTGCGAGTGTGCGTTGCAAATGGGGTGACAGACCAACGGAGTCGCATTGGTAGATAGGCCCCGGGACACGACCGGGGGTGGTCCCGCCGTTAAGGTTGCATGCGACCGCGGGAAGAGGCAGCGATCAGCAGGAGGGAATGCTGGGCGGAGCCCTGGAAAGAGGCTGGAAGGGGAAAGGGAAACACAAGATGGAAAAGTGACGGGTAGGCGACAGAGAAGCGACGGGGAAAGAAAATGGAAACATGCCCTGGTAGGAAAAAGAAAACATGTCAAAAATAGACGGTGAAGGTGAAAACCGAGGATAAAAGGGAAGGAAAAGGGGAAGAAAAGGTTAAAGGAAAGATACAAAAAGGATTCGAAAAGAAAAGGAACAGGAGAACTGAGGATTTGATGTACAACAACAAGAATAAAGAAAAGCATGAAAGGGAAACTACCCAGAGAAAAGGACATGGTGGTGATTCAGTTATGGTTCTGGTTCAGGGGAGCGGCAACGGCCAGGTGAACGGCAACGGCCCGAAGACACGGAGTGCCTTACTCCATCTTTGGGTACAAGTACAAAGTAAACAAAAATACGCACAGTACGCACCAATACAGGGACAATACGGATGAAATACGGGCATGCGGAGACGTCCACAAGTACGAGTTTGCGGGCACGCCAAGTGGAACGATGACACGCCGTAGTTTTCCTCGCGTATGCAGCGGTTTCGGCTATATTTACGGAGCATGGAGCGTTCCAGCCAAAGCGATGATCTCTCGTCCTTCCTATTTTGTTTCTTGCCATGTGAATCGAGGTGGACGGATTGACAGATTGGTAGGTTTTTCTTGAGAATTCCTTATTGATTACTCCAGACTAGGTGCCGCCAGTGTATTCAACAGGAAAGAAACGAAACTGGAAAAATAAATCTTGACTGCTATGAAGATCATGTGGTGTACAAGTAGATAAATATTATATGCAGCTCTATTTCAACGTCTTGCGCTTCCCGACTTGACTGTTTTTATATTCACCTCATTGTCGCCGGACTCTTGCAAAGTCATGTGTTTTTCGTTGACTTCATTTTTTTTCTTCCTTCTTCTTTATTCCCTCCCCTTCTTCCTTTTCTTTGCTATTTCCTATCTCAGAATGATTTTGCGCGTCTTCCTACGCCACTGGGATCGGCCAAGTCGAAACAGGGCTGCACTACAACGTGCTGGGGTCGTGCTGTGGGACTCTTGGGAGTGCCTCCTGTTGAACCATTGTATTTTGTTCTGTCATATTTTGTGCCACTTCTGTGCCAGTTTGTCTGTGCCGCAGAACAATAGACACTCCCCATGGCACTCGCTGCAGACAATGTCCTGGCTGTCGGCCGTCGGTCTATGGTCGACTGTCAATGTCAACGCCAATGTCAAAACCCCTGGCTCGTCAATGCAGCCCTTGCAAAAAGAAAGCAGCCTCCTTATTTACTGCAACAGACGATCCCAAGAAAATTGAGCCTCCTGTATTTTGTCGTTTTCTGTCCTTTTTAGTTGTGTGTTTACTTTTTCTTGGGCCCTCGCCTCCTCCGTCCGGTGTTGCGTTGTCGTTTGAACCCCAATCCCATGTCGACGAACTGCACGCCACAATCCGATAAGATCGACACACCATGGCCCAAGGCGACGACGGCGGATTAAACCACGGGTATCGAATGAAAATAACTGAAAACTTTGATCGGATGCCAGACGACGCGAGGACAGTATAAGACGAAGGCACAGTCATCCGTCATCCTCTATACCGCTTTGGTCGTTTGTCTTCAACTCCAACTTTGTCACCCTCTTTTCAACGTCCTTTCCTCTCGTCTTCGTCTCTCCTCTCCTTAACGCCTCTACCTCCTCACAATGGCCGCCCGCGATGTCTACTACCCGCTCATTATCACCTTTCTGGTGCTGAACTCAGTTGTCGTCGCGCTGCGGCTGTATACGCGCGTCTTCTCCAAGAGTCTCGGCTACGACGATGCCTTGATAGTCGTCGCCCTCGTCGGCTTTGTTGTCTTTGGGGCCATGGAGATGAACGCCATCCACTACGGCATCGGTGCCACCACCGACGAGCAACAGCCCTGGTACGACCCCATCGAGGCTGCCAAGTACTTCACCATTGCGCAGCTCCTTTATATCTTGGCGTCCGGCATCACCAAGCTCGCCGTCGCGCTCGTGCTGCACCGCCTGACCAGCCGCGCCACGGACGGCACCGGCAGCAACAACATGCGGTTCGCCCGGTTTGGGCTATGGATCACAATTGGCGTGACTGTCGTTTTTACAATCGTGGTCACGCTCATCTTTGCGCTGCAGTGCCGTCCCCTCTCCGTGGCGTGGGGCGTCGGGACGGGTACCTGCATCAACACGTCGGTTATCGGTCAAGTGGCGCTGGCGCTGTCCATTGAGGATGTTCTGACGAGCTGGTTCATGGCACTGCTTCCCGTGTACATGCTGTGGCAGACGGCCATCCCCCTCAAGGTGAAGCTCAGTGTGATAATCTTGCTGGGCTTCGGCGCCGTCAGCTCCGTGGCCACCATTGTCCGCCTCAAGTATGTCGTCGAGATCCAAAACATGTCGACAACAGGCGGCCTGGCCGCGGCCCAGGTGGTTCAGACAACGCTCGTCGCCACCATCTACTCCATCCTCGAAATCGCCCTCAGCATCTTTGCCGCCTCGCTGTCGGCGCTGCGCCCGCTGATGCGCCGCGTCGGCATCTTCTCAGACCTATCCAACTCGGGCCGGTCGGGCGGCAACTCCAAATCGGGCGGGTCGTTCCAATTGCGCACGTTCGGGCAGTCGAGCGGCCGCAGTGGCGGGGGGCTGGGCATTGGCGGCGGCAACAGCGGCGCCATCCAGCTTGATGCTTCGGATGCTGATAGCGACAGCCAGCGGGGCATCTTTGCTGACCGGTGGGCGTCAAAGCCGTCCCTGTCGACCGCGTGACGGCACCCTACCCCCGACCAACTACAACGAAAATCGAATACCTATCCTCATACTTTTGCATCGAGCGAGCGTGTCTCACAAGTTTTGCTTTGATTTTGTTTGATTTTATTTTATTTGTATTGAGATAGCTAGCGAATCGTTAATCAATTTACACCGCTTCTTGCATCTCCCCTATGTCTATCAACTTTCGATTCTCCTGTGGCCTCTGCCCCTATTCAGTGTTCTGCTCCAGCAGGGCGGTCAAAGTGTCGAGGGGTTCGTGGAACGTGATGCCAAAGTCGCGCTGCGCCCGCGTCGTGTCGGACGTCGGCGGCAGCGCAAAGGGCGAGCTCGTCTGCCCCACCGGGAACGAGGGGAATTTCTCCTTGACAAACGACACGATCTGCTCCCAGAGGATGTACGGGCCCAGGGCAATCACCTCGGTGACCTGGCTGCCGTTGCCCTCCAGTTTGGTGGCCGTGATGGCCGCCACGTGCAGCGCCGCCACGTCGCGCACGTCCACCAGCGAGCTCGGCACGAACGGTGTCTCCGACAGCAGTGAGCCCAGGTAGATGTTGTTGACGCCGTGCGGCTGGCCGCCCTTGGCCGGCTGCGTGCGGTCGTGCCCAATGACAAAGTAGGGGTGGACGGTCACGACCTCGGGCACCTTTTCGCCGTTCTTGGCCGCGGCGGCCACCCAGTCCAGCGTCTCCCGGTGCGCCAGGATTTTCGAGATGTGGTACTTGATCGTCTCGGCCGCCGGTCCCTCGGGCACGGGGGCGCTCGTATCAACAACCAGCGACGCGTTGTCGCCTTCCTTGGGGACAAGCCCGGGCCGCGTCGCGAAGTCGAGCGGCGCCAGCGCGAGCACCGACGACGTGATGATCACACGCTTGACGGACGGCACCGCCTTGGCGGCGTTGAGCACCGCCAGTGTGCTGCGGATGGCCGGGTTGATGTAGCCCGTGTGCAGGTCGAGGCCGGGGGTGGGCATGGGCGAGGCCACGTGTTCGATGTAGTCGACGCCACCCGACAGGGCGGCGGTCACGGCCGCTGTGTTGTCGAGCTCGGGCACCACGACGACCTCGAGGCGGTCACCGGCATCGGGGTAGCGGGCCTTGAGGGGTGCGACCTGCTCCTGCTTGCGGACCGTGACGCGGGTTCGGTAGCCCTTGGCGAGCGTCTGGTAGAGCGCCTCGGCACCAATGAAGCCGGTGGCGCCGGTGATGAGAACGAAGGGGGTGGACATGTTGATGTTGGGAATTTTGGTGAGATTTTGGGGTGAGAATGAGATGGAAAAAATGTGGGAAATTGGGCAAAGTGTCGTCAAAGTGTTAATTGTCTGTTTGATTGCTTTAAGACTGAGGATGGGGAGAACAAGAACAACATCTCGTCAACATCGAGGACCAACCCCCGCCTCTATATACAATTTTTTATCTTGGCGATGGCGTGCACGTCTTGCAATCAATCTAATCAATGGCTAAATTATGGTGTCTCCCTCATCTCGTGCGTTCAAGGCAGAACAACTGTCGTCGTGGTCTTTTCCTTTCTTCCATACCCTTCCTTTGTTCGGAAACGGGCGTGTGCTACATACTGTCCGTTGTAAGTCGAAGTGTCGTCCAGCCAGCTTACCAAAGCCTTCCATTCGGAGTTTACTTGCACAAAAAAATTAAACGTATTACTGAACAGCGCGAACTCCCGTATGTCAGAATCCCCGGGAAGCCCGCTTTTTTACATTTGTCACCGAATGTAGCCAATCAGGGGCAAGCAAACGAACATCACAGTAAGCGCCCAAACGGTCCCCACCAGTCCCCTGAAACTACCGAAACCCGTCCTATGTTTGTCGTAGCCGTTCTCGCGCGAGCTTTACCTCATCACGCCAAGCAAGCTTGCCGTCTCGATCGGATTTTGCGTCCCACGCCTCGTCTTCCACGATTACCTCCGGGCGCGAGCTTTGTTCCTTCGCGCGTCACTAATCATTTTTCGCCTTCCTCTTTTCCATTCTCTGCGATTACAACGCACTCTCAACACCGCTTCTTCCAGAGCAACCCTTAGATGCACCCGATCCCGAGTCCGTCTCCGTTCCCAATTTGTCGTGCCATTGGTACATGTTTCCAATCCAACCATGTCCCGTCGAAAAATTGTTGAGGCGGTTGAGAAGGTGGCGCACGGCACAGATGCACAGTGGCACATAAACACAATGACTACTTACCTATCACGTACTCCGTACGACGTAATTACGGCGCAAAATGCGTAAGCATTTGCACGCCATGCTTGAGGCCTGGCGCTGGAGATATCGCTTTTGTCGTCTCGGTCATAAATTGGTCATCGACGCGAGGAGTTGCTTGCTCGGCCAAGATAACCTTAATTACGGGGTGTGATGGCACAGGCATTTAGGCATGGTCATGGTTTTCCAAGAATAAAATAATTAACTTGAATTGTACAAAACAGGACGGAAAGAGAAACAGAAATGAAAAAGAGGAGGACATGCACGGAGGGAGACAGACGGGGGCAAGGGAGGGGGGAAGGTGGTGGGGGTTTGAAAAGAAAATACGAAAAAATGCAGAGATAAGAGAAAGGAAATAAATATGAGAGAGAGAGAGAGAGAGAGAGAGATGCCAAACTAAGGCGAGAAAGATGTGGCGGATCATTGGAAAAGGGTAGCATAATAAAATGAGGAGAATCTGATAAGAAAGTCATGGCTGTGAGAGAAACATAAACTGTGATCACTTTCTCTTCTTTCCTCTTTCCTATCTAATGAGAAGAAACAGTATTAAAATATTCGACAGAAATTAAAATCAGTAGGTAAAAAAGGTGGAAAGAGAATTTTAAACGAAAAGTGAATCTTTTTCAGTATTTTTCTTTTTTCATCGATACTTCGCAACAAAAATGTCGCGATCGTTGAAGTCTGGTTTAAAAGCCCAAGAGAAAATCAACTTTACGAGAGCTTTCCCTAAATACAATCTAGTTTGCTTTATTTTGCAACAAGCAGGAAATCTCACGTATCGTTGAAGTGACAATGAAGAGATGGGAAAAGCTGCTCAGGAAATACTCAGTACGCAGGGAAAAGTGAAAAGGCACTGGATCTGGACCAGAGTGGGGCCGTTTGCAAGGGCTCCGAGTGGGGCTGCCTGAGCTTGGCTCCTTGGCTCCTTGGCTCGCTTGACCCAACATTCTTGCCGCAGCCCTGTCGCAAAATCCGACCAATCAATAGCTGAGCTCAATGGCAGCTCTCACCAAATGCCCCAAAAAAACATATAAAACAATCAGTCGCTCACCTCTGAAAGCTTCGAGCTTGCCTCTTCCAACGCACGTATATGCACTGGACAACGCCCTTCTTTTTTTAACCCAGACGCGCCCGCGCGTGGTGTCACGTACCGCGACCTGATCTTTCGCTCCCGCCATTGTCGGCTTCTTCTCAGCAGCCCCCACCTCTTCGATCGACCTCGTTGACTGCCCATAAAAGGAACCCTCTCTTTGTCGGCATCCTTTCCCCATTTTCTCGCCCCTTTTCCTCTTCTTCCTTTTTGTTTACGACTTAGGTATGGCCACAAGTAAGTTGGAGCTGAGCTGTGAAGGACTGGTGGATGCAACTGGAGAGGTACAAAAGACGTGCGAGGGCCTTAAAAAACATACGCAGGAGACGAGCGAGACTCACGACACACCCAGCACCCTCCTGCCGACTGGTCCTCTTATCGACCAAAGAAAGCGAAAAAATAAAGCGGCATACTCGAAGAGTGACCTGACCCCTCCTCCTCCTCCTCCAAGAAGACCTGCCTCAGCCAACCAGACAAGCGCCGGGGTACACGAAATGGGCATAAAATGCAGATCATATCCATTCCAAAAATAGATTGGCATCTAATGTTCGTGACATTACGGGAGGAATATCTCGATCTTGATCGATCCCTCTTCTCACTTCCTCTCTTGGTTCAGCCCATCTGCCCGCCAAACGACCCGCCGCCTCCATTTAGCAGCGACCAGTACGTCGTGTCGACACCCTGCATGACCCAGTCGTCGCTCGAGCCGGTCATGTCCGGGAACGCCGTCACGCCACCAAATCCAAAGAGACTGTCGCTGCCGCCACTGCCCGGACCGCCGTCGGCGCTGGCGCCACCGCCGCCACCACTGCCGTCGTCGCTCATCGGCATGGGGTCAAAGTCGACCAACATTGCATTGAGGTCGACGGGGTTCTGATGTTGCTGCTGCTGTTGATGCGGCAGATTGCCGCTCCAGTCGAGCACCGATTGGCCGGCGCTCGGCGACGAAAAGAGGTCGTACGAGACGGGCACTGTGCTGGTAGCCGGGTTGAAGGTGATGGCGGCGGGCGAGGCGCTGGTCGGCGACACGGTCAGGTCGTGGAGCTGCTGATGTTGCTGTTGCTGCTGGTACGGGGTCTGGGCCGGCTGCGGGTAGTGCGGCGACATGCTGGACATGCCGGTGGCGGCGTTGGTGTGGATGTTGACCGTGCCAAAGTAGGGGACGTTGAGGCGGACGGCAGATCCCCCTGCGGGCGTCCCGAGCGTGCCAGGGCCAGCACCAAGACCGACGTTGCCACCGCCATATGGACTGTTTGAATTGTTCCGCATGCTGCTGTCTTGCCCGTAGTCGCCGTTTCGTCCTGGCGATGTCGCGGAGCCAGCGTACCCACCGCTTTCGCCGTTCGGCACGTGCCTTGGGGACAAGCCACGGCTGCCTCCTGCCGCCTCCGCGGCAGTGACTTCCGACTCGGGCTTCTTGGCGACAAGATCCAAAATCGGCATCAGCTGCTGGATGGTCGCGGCCGACTCCCGCGACAACTTGTCGCTGCTGTTTCTGCCGACGCGCTCCATGCACTCGCGAACCTGCTCGACCATGGCACGGTCCTGGCGCAGCTGGTTGTCAAAGGCGTCGAGGATGTTGGGGTCGGAGTTGGGCGCCGGGCGGGGGCCTAGGTAGCCGATGATGAGCGTCATGGCGGCGATCAACGAGGCGTAGTCGACGTGCCGGCAGGAAAAGGACGTGTCGACTAGCATACGGAAGTGCGTGAAGCGCTTGAGCACGGCGCGGCTTGACTGCAGACAGGTGCCTTTACTGTAAGCCAGCCCGCCACTGCAGCTGCGGCGCTCGTCCAGGGACTCGTGCGGCGAGCCGTCACCGGCTTCGCTGCTGCCCACATTCGTCGGGGTGTTGTTCATGCCACCGGCTTCGCACATGCTCGTGGAAGCTGAGGTGGAGGCCGCCATCATTTTGGCAGCGGCAGCGGCTGGGTGCTCGCCGCGCAGCATGTACGGTAGGTGCAGTAAGATGAGGAGGCAGTGGTGGTGCACCTGCAGGATGGAGCGCGATATCTCGCTGTAGATAAAGTCGGGCCGCGCATAAGGGTCGTACGAGGGCACCTCCCACCAGGTGGGGCCGAGGTTGCGCGAGGCCGCAGCCTGGAGGTCGGCGTCGATGGCCTGGGTAACGGCATACGACTTCTCGAGGGAGACCTTGCTGTGGTTGCGCTCGATGATGCGGCCGGCCATTACGGTGTGCGCTTTTTCGAGCTTCTCGACCGGTGTGTCCATATCGTCCTCGAAGGAGCTGTTGTTTGGCTCGTTGTCGCTGGTCTGCTTGGAAGTCGAACAGTTGTCGTCGTCCTGGGCTCCTGCCCGCAGGCCTAGTAGAAGCGAGACGTAGCGATCACAGGCGTTGATGCGGTACCACATGGCGGCCGGCGTGGGCCGTATGCGCGGGTCGGATGTCGGGTCGCAGGATTTTAGCGCCCGCGTGTTGCCACGGTCAAGACCCATGAGCTGAGCCAGACTCATGGCACGCCGGTAGCTTAGCCAGGCCTTGCGCAGCTGGCCGGTGTTGGCCTGCTGCTGGCCCAGCAGGACCAGGCACTCGAGGCCCTCGACGGACCCGATCAGCTCGTCGTTGGAGGTGACCGTGTGGCTGACGACACCGGCAATGCGGCTGATCACGTCCGACATGGGCTCCTTCATCTGCAGCTTGTTCTGTAGCACAAAACATGGTGCCATCTGCTGCATGCACAGCGTCAGCTGCAGCAGCCGCCTTGCAATTGCTGTCGGGTGACTGGACATGGGCGGTATCTCGCGTAGTTTGGACATTGGTTCGCTGCGGCCTGCCGCAATGTCGTGCTTGGAGTGGAACAGCGTGAAAATGTACTGCATGGGCGCGCCCGTTGCGATCGTTTTGACGTCTTCCTGTGTCGGAAACAGCGACAGGAGCAGCCTACTAAGGTGCCGATGGCGGCGCCACTCCTCGCTGACCGGGTCGGTTGGCCCTGTGTATAGCATGGACGATGACGGTGCGGATGACTCCTTTGTAACTGCTGTGCCCGCAGTGTCGGAGGCAGCCGAGCCCGAGCTGTTTCCTGGCCCGCGTGCATCGTGACTCGCACCACCCGTACTCCCGTTTGTGCTTCCATGGCCCCCGTTCGAGGGGCTGTTGGCGCCGTTGATGCTAGCATCCATCGAGCCGGGGCTGAGGCCAGTATTGTCCAAGGTAGCACCTGTCGTCGCACCCAACACGGCCGAGATAGCTGCCGAGGTAGCACTTGTCGCAATGTTGGAAGAAGACGAGCCACCGTTGTGGTTGTGATTGGGACTCGAGCCGCCGCCACTGCCACCGCCGTTGTTGTTGGACAGCGAGTCTTGGATGCCAAGAAGGGCGGCCACGGGCGTATCGTCGGCAGTCGACGTTTCGAGGACGTCGAGTATACCATAACCCTGCTTTCCGACTGCTGTCGGGCAGACGTGGGCCACGATTTCGGCCGGGTTCTTGTAGATTTTGTTGATGTGTTCAAAGGCCGTCTTGTCGTAGGCGCCGTATTCCTGAGTACAGTCTTGATCGTCATTGTAATGGCGTACGGATGAGGAGGTGTCGTCGGCGTCTGATGCCGCGGCGGATGATTGCCGGTGGTCTTGGTTATGAGTGTGTGGATTGGCCTGGCCGTAACTGGCATGTGACGTGCGCCGTGCTTCACCAGTAGGAGCTGCCCCTTCATCTGACATCCCCGGTTGGTGCTGCTGTTGCGGCTGCTGTGAAGGTCCTGCCATGACGTGTGTCATGAGCTGCTGCATCATGTTCTCTAGGCGGTCGAGCCGTTGGGCGACCTTCTTCTCGGGCACCTGCTGCTGCGGCGACGGCGTCTCGTCGGCAAACTCTTGGCTGCGGCAAGGGGAGCCGCGCGCCTGGCAACCGATGCAGATGACATCATCAGGCGACGAGAACTGGCAGCGGATCTTGCGGCGGCGGCACTCCCAGCAGCTGTGGGTGCCCTTGCGCACCTTGCGCCGCCGTGCCTCGATGATCTGGGCAGGCGTCAGGCTCATGGTCGGGGGTGACATTGGGTCTGGCCCTCTCGTGAGCATCCACTGTGTGGGCTTTGTATCGCCCCAATCTAGCGTGGTGTCGATCGTGCAGCTTTTGCAGCTGTTTCGTGCAATGGAAGGCTTGTTTTTGCGCGAACAACACTATGCTCGTCCGCTTTCCATAGGACACAGCGTCGGATGGTCAGACAACCGACGGCGAAGTTGTAAACGGGAGTTGCACCGTTGGGGATTTCATCCGCTGTTTTGTTCCGGCGGACGAACGTGGAGTCCGGGCAGCGAGACGGAGGAACTTGTAGGGCGTAGACTGGTATAAAACAGTGTGTTGGCCCCCGTGCAAGTGGCGGCGTTTGTCGATTTGATTCCGTCCAGATTGCTTCGCGTAATCTTTTGTCGTTTCGCTGCAAAACGTCCACCGGGTTTCGGTGTTGCAATTGCAAATGCCTTCTGGCAGGTATTTCGGTTTGTTCTTTCTACTTTTTCGTCCTTTCTTTCGTTTTCGACTTCCAAAAAAACCAGGGTGTCACCGTCCCTGGGGAAGGAGCGGGCGTTTGCCATTACATAGCCGCCAAGATTATTCAGCAGCTTGATTCGCCCAGCTTCGGCCGACCGCGGACGGACGACGGACGGGCTAAAATGCGCACCAAAAATGCGCAAAAGTACGCCAAAGTCCCCGCAACTGTCCCAACATGGCAGTCGCACGGTTGGCGCCGGATGTTAGCAAGACCCGCCAAAAAAGGTATCTTATCTTACCTTGTATGGGCTTCGAACCGAACATCGACAAGGCCACGATCGACGTTAACCCTCACGATCTCACCTTGATGCCGCACCTCGACCCCAGCCCTAGCACGACTCGGCTCTTGTTTCTCACGCTTTTCATTTAATTGCCGGCCGCAATGTGACTGCGGTAAAGATGGTTCTCACCTGGTTTTCTTGGCTGGATAGGGCTGAGCTCGACAAGGCTACGGACGACCTCATTTAAAGACGCCGTTCCAGCCTCCATTCCCCGTCGAGCCGCCGCTCCCCGCTGTCATCGCCGACAACAGTTTGCACCGGCAACAATTTTGATGCGGAAATCGACACCCGTGTCTGCTTCCTTCCGGCCTAACAAGATGGAATGAGTACCTAGTTACAAATGCAAAAGGATCACAAAACGGGAGATTGTCGAGCTGCAATACCTCGTCAACGTACACCGAACCACATGCTGAAGCGACGGCCCAGGTCCGTCGCCTTCGTGCACCGTGGCGGTGGATCGGACCTTCAGCCCTGCATGGCTCGTATGGTTCACAACTGGCACCAGCGGCATCGGCATCCTAGTATTCTTAATGGCGCTCACCCGCGTCATATTTCGCTCTCACCAGCAGCGAGCGAGGCTGATATGATCGTGCAGCACCAGAAGCTTAATGGATGGAGATGTGCTACCGCTCGACACTGGTACATGCTCGTGGCCAAGCATGCCTCCCAAATCTAACAGCTGGTATACGACATACAGGCTTGAGAGATATCTCGTAGATGCTTGGGCTGGCCTAGGTCTACCACGCAGTGCCCTGCAACGGTAATCTACTTTGTGTTCTCTCACCTTTGTTAATATGAGCTTGATTGTTTTTTATGAACATTGTCAGACCGGCCGAGAACGACACAACAACAAAGGTTCAAACGACCGAATTTCCTATCTACAGCGCCTTTGCTGACCGGTCTGCACTAACAGCCTGCTGTCTTGGTCGCCCTATGTGCCTGTAACGCCTGAACGCCTGGGACAATAGCGTGCAGATTGCCGCTAGGCTCTAAACACGCCTGTAATCAGAGCACTGCGATTGGCTACCCCACCAATGATCGGAGCTCCATCGACCGCTATCATCACCACCTTTAACGGCCCAGCTCTTCCAGCCATCTCGACAGCGCCCACACGCATGTCGTCATAAGCTTCTCCCGGGCGAGATACGCTGCTTTGTCTGCCGCCCCGGGTCAGATTCGCCTACGACGAGCACCCACATCCAAATCGACCCCGCTTCCAGCCAGTGAGAGTGCCCGCAATGATGCATTACACTTTTTCGTGTCACCGTTCGCTCCTGCCTCGAAGCTGCTCGTCGGGCGCCCTAAATGGGTTTTTCGCTTGTTTTGTAGATAGTCGAGTCGCTGTTGCCTTTACGACGTATTACATGACATAGGAAAGCATCCGCTGATAAATCGGGCGCATTTTCTGTTCCCTCTCCTCTCTTTGACTCGACGATATCGTTCGTCCGCTCTCCTCCCCGCTCTTCATCCATCTGAAGCAATTCGCACACCATTTCGTGACACCCCGCCTACTGAAAAGCCCCCTTTCTGTTGTAGTTGTGCCGTTCCCGTCTCGCCTTGTTTTGCTTCCCCCCCTCTCTTTTCTTTTCCGCTTCTTTGCCCGCCCGGCATCTCTGTCTTATTCTCCCCCTCTCCCTCCTCCTTCATGAATTGTGCCACTCTCCGTCTCAGACCAGCATCGAACTTCAAGCTCCTCCGTCGTATTGCACTTTCGCCTCAACAAGCTCCGGCTGCACGCTCTCTCCTCTTACAACCCCCCTTGTTGCGACCCCCGCAATTATCTCCCCTGTCCACGACAGCTCGCGCCATGGCCGAGTTCAAGCTGAAAGACGTCACGTCGCTGGCGCTCAAGACCGGCGAGAAGAAAGAGGTCGAGGTCGAGGGCATTGAGGACGCCAAGGTCCTGCTCGTCAACGCCGCCGGCACCATCCAGGCCATCGGCCCCAAATGCACACACTACGGCGGGCCGCTGGTCAAGGGCGTGCTGACGGCCAACGGCCGCATTACCTGCCCGTGGCATGGCGCCTGCTTCAATGCTAAAACCGGCGACGTCGAAGACGCTCCGGCCCTCGACTACCTGCCCACCTTCAAAGTCGTCGAGCGCGACGGCGCCGTCTACATCACGGGCGACAAGGAGACAATCAAGGCCGGCCGCCGGAAGCCCAAGTTCAAGTGCACTGTCTCCAAGCAGGAGGCCAACAAGGTTGTTGTCGTGGGCGGCGGATCGGGCGCCATTGGCGCCGTGGAGGCTCTCCGCGAGAAGGGCTTTTCGGGCAGCATCACGGTCATCACCAACGAGGGCTACCTCCCCATTGACCGGCCCAAGCTGTCCAAGGCCCTCATTCCGGACGCGGCCAAGCTTCAGGTGCGCGACCAGACCTGGTACGACACGGGCGGCGTCTCCATTGTCCAGGACGAGGTGACGGGCGTCGACTTCTCCGCCAAGACGGTCCAGACCAAGGGAGGTGCCGGCATCGCCTACAGCAAGCTCATTCTGTCGACGGGCGGCACGGCGCGCCTGCTCCCGCTGCAAGGCTTCAAGGTCCTCGGCAACATCTTTACGCTGCGCAACGTGCACGACGTCAAGAAGATTACGGAGGTGCTGGGCGCCGGCGATGGTGCCAAAAAGAAGGTCGTCATTGTCGGCTCGTCCTTTATCGGCATGGAGGTGGCCAACGCCACCGCCAAGAACCACGACGTGACCGTCATCGGCATGGAAAAGGTGCCGCTGGAGCGCGTGCTGGGCCACGAGGTCGGCGCTGTCGCCCAAAAGGGCCTCGAGACGAACGGCGTCAAGTTCTACCTGTCCGCCTCCGTAGACAAGGCCGAGCCGTCGGCCACGGACCGGACCAAGGTCGGCGCCGTCTTTTTGAAAGACGGCACCAAGCTCGAGGCCGATCTCGTTATTCTCGGTATCGGCGTCGCGCCTGCCACCGAGTACCTCCGCGACAACAGCGTCGTGCGCCTCGAGTCCGATGGCTCCCTCAAGACCGACGAGACCTTCTCGGTGGTCGGCCTCAAGGACGTCTACGCGCTCGGTGACATTGCCACCTTCCCCTACCACGGCCCCGGTGGCGAGGGAAAGTTTGTGCGCATCGAGCACTGGAACGTCGCGCAAAAGGCCGGCCGCATCGCCGCCGAGCACATTGTCAACCCGAGCCTGCCGGGCAGCAGCAGCGGGCCCGGCTCCTTCTTTACGCCCGTCTTTTGGTCCGCGCTGTCGGCGCAGCTGCGCTACTGCGGCAACACGGCCGCCTCGGGTTTTGACGACATTGTGGTGCAGGGCAGCCTGGACTCCGGGTCGTGGGCCGTCTTCTACACAAAGGGCGAGACGGTCGTGGCGGTGGCCACCATGGGCAAAGACCCCGTCATGGTGCAGAGTGCCGAGCTGATGAATGTCGGCAAAATGCCGTCCAAGAGCCAGCTGGCGGACGGGCTGGACGTGTTGACCCTAGGGCCCCCGTGAGCGAGACGACGAAGGGGATAGTCGCATTGTATTATTGATTATAAAGTTTTTGATCTCCATCTTTTTTTTGCCTGTGATGGTTTTGTTTGATTGCATGAAATTGCAACAACTGTACGAACTGCGACGTACAGAGTAGAGCAAGGCCAACTACGTGGGCAAGCCCAGACCCAGTTGCTGGACCGCCGCCATTGATAAGAGAGGCAGATTCAGGTGCATCCGCAGCGCGTCCCTCCTCACAAAGTTACAACCTGATATGGAGCAGTCCGTAGAAACAAACGACAGCACAATGGCCCGGCCGAGCAAGCTGACAACATAAGACTGTTGCTGTCAAGTAGTTGTTTAGTTTGCAAGTTACATTTCCCTGGTCAAGAGTCACGTATGCCGTATGTAACATGGTATCATGGAGAGCATGGTTGACTTTCTGGCTTCAAGTGGCGAAGTAAGAAGTTACCGTATGCGGAGCGTCCCATAAGCAGTTGACGAGTATCTTACCATTCCCCGAGCTCTCCAGACTCTTTCTTTTTTTCTGCAATTTGTACCACGGGGAAAGCAAACGAAAATAAAACAATATCATACTGCAGCAGACACTGGTTTGCGTGCCACCGCTGCACATCAACAAATGCATATGTACTCCGTACGTCGTGCCTTTGACAGCCAACCGATTTTCACGTTTCGAGCGCGACATCTGCCTTCACACCCTCTTTTGTTGTGAAGGCAAAAGTCAAAAAAGCAGGTGGCTGGTGGAGGGTGTGTTGTTTGGCCTTTGTCGTATTTCTCTGGCCTCCGTCACTACTGCAGGACTGCCGTCGTGCGTTCAGAGCCAACCAGTCACCTGGAAGAGGGGCCTGGGGCGGGACCTAAAGTGCCTGACGCGTGCCGTGGAACTCGGACGCGGGCGGGCTGAAGAACAGGCCGAGCAGGCCAAGACATGCAGACACAAACAGAAACCCCACTTTCTGGACTAACACTGAAAACACTCGGCGCTTTTAGCGAGTGAGCGACCGGGTTAGCGATTGTCTCTTCTTCACGCTGCCCCTAAACGACCTAGTTCGCATTGCAGTGTCTTTAATTGCTGATTCAACATTGTACCCTAAGGTACCTATCCAGCCAATATGGCGCATAGTTTACCTTATCGGTACCCTGTCAATTTCCCATCGCGTCCCGTCGCCATACTCCGTACGCCATCATATCTGCAACTGCCCTCCAGAGCAGGGATTCTGCCTCCCTCCTTCCTTTGTTCGCGATATCCCCCTGTGCTGCCTGCCCACCTTCCTCCCACCCCTCCGACGTCGCGACACCTCTTTGATCCTCTTCTCCCCTCCTACAAACCACCTTCTACGGCCACACACTCTTTGACCTCGATCTCGACCTCGATCACGACCTCGACCTCGTTTTCTTCTCCAACATCGCTCGTTTTTTTTTAGGAGAGGCACCGGGCGCGTCGCAAACGGGAGACGGCATTACCCGTGTGGCCTTGCGCGCTCTCCGACCGAGCCTCATCGCCGGATTTCCTCGACATTTTTGATTCAGCGACAGCGACAAACGACTCTCACTCTTCTCCCGCTCGATCTCTTACGGCTCTCGACTCTACTAGGAGCTCCGAGCAGACGATTCACCAATACGCACCATGTGCTGGCCACAACTGGTGTTCTCTCTCGACGCGACCGCGAACTGATATTTTTCGCCTTCCTTTTCGTCTTCCTTTTCGTCTTTCTTAGCATCCGTCCTTTTTTCCCGCTATCCTCTCGAGCAAGCAGTCCTTTTCGCCGCCCATTCCGCAGGCAGTTTCTCGTCCGATATTGGACGGCACATACGACGCACTACGACCCTGTGTTGGGCCGGCGCGTCTTCCGTCCCCGCTTGCCCGGTCCCCCCATCCAATCTTTCTACATTCCAGAGCCCACGCCGAACGTCTCTCTTCGTTTCCTTCTTTCAATCTTTGCTTCTCCTCTCTCGCTATTGGCCACCCCAGCATGCGGAGCCCCAACATTGGCACTACATTCCTGCTCGTCCGCCGGCAGCCATGGCAGAGATGACCAACCCGCACCCGCGGCGAGACATTGACAGGACTGCCGTTGGCGTCGGGTCTGGCCCTGTGTCTAGGACATCGACACCCCGTCCCACCCAACATGCGGCCCCGGATGGTGCACTGCAATGCTGCTGTGGGCAGATTGGCTGCGTCTTTTTGCAGCACAACTGCACCGTCCTGGAGAGCGTCGAGAATGACGTCCGCACAGCCGCCAAACTTGGCCAGGTAAGAATCGCCTTTGTCCCCCCACGCCTCGCTTCTTCTCGCTTCTTGTTATTTTACACCTCTTGTTTGGTGGTGGAGATAAGCGTCTCGATCGTCATTCCTTTTGACCTATTTTTATTTTGTCTTTCATCCTCGTGCTCGGAAAACATGTCTACCTGTTATGGACTGTTTTGAGGCAGAACACTTCCAAATCTTAGACATGTTCCTCTTCTTGTCTCTTTCTTTCCTCTCTTTCACTTCTTTCTTTACCAGCGGAAAGCAATGTTCCCATGATTTAGCAACACCCCCAAGATGCACGGCGTATAAACAGATTCTAACGACTGCAGTCGCTTCTCGAACGCCACGAAGCGTACATGGCCGATGCCGAACGCGATCGGGCCGAGTTAATCAAACGCATTGGCCAGCTCGAAATGGACAAGAAGGAGCTCGAGGCCGAAAATGCCAAAAAGATCCAGGAGAACCGGACCCTGCTCGACCAGCTCGAGACCCTCAACTCCACTGTGTCGGACTCGGACACCCACATCAAGATGCTCGAGGCCTCGCTGCAGTCGTCCCAGCAGATCATCCGCCGTCTGGAGGGCGCCGCCGAGCGTGCCGAAGACATGGAGCGGCACCTGGCCGCCCTCGAGGCCGAACAGGCCAGCCTCCAGAACAACCTCGTCACGTCAGAGTCCGAAGCCCGGTCTGCTGTCCAGCGTTGGAAGCGCGCCGAACGAGGCATTGCCGACCTGCAGTACCAGCTCGATATGATGGAGAAGGAGTCCCGCGAGGAGCAGGCGCGCCATACGGAGATTATGGGCCGCATGGAGCGCCAACGTGCCGTCGAAAAGCAGCTGAATACGGCCGCGGGCCGCCTCAAGGGCGCCGCGGCTACAAAATCGCTCCACGACGCCAAGAACAACGTCGGCAGTGCTGTCGTCTCCCACTTTGTGCGCGATCTGCTGCAAGACAACGCAAACCTCCAGCTCGGAATGGCCGAGCTCCGCGACATGCTCATGACGTCCAACGACGAGATCCAGGCACTACGCGACCAGCTCATGTACCACCAGCCGCTCGTCGAGCACAATGCGAGTGCCGCGTCGACGTTACGCGCTGAGCTGGAGACCGAGCTTCTGCCACAAAGCCCAGAACCGTACGAGACGGATGATCGGGACGTACTCAATCCTCACGATCCAAACGATGCGCTGGAGGTCATCGACGCCTCAATCACGCTGTCGACTCCGTCCACGCCGCATCCAGGACGCCACCAACCATCTCTATCTCAAGAATTCCACATTCACCACCATCATTACCACGTCAACAGCAAGAAGATGGAGACGAAGAAGCCTAAGAAGAAGCGCGCTGGCCTTACCCCAACGGTCTTCACGCCACCCCCAGCTTCCTTGTCTACGCCGTCGACTCCTCTATACCGGCCGTCTCTGCCGGCACCGCCGTACCAGCACGACGCCTTGTCCGCCACGCCAGGGTCGAGCCCACCGACGCACCATGCCCACCACATGAGTAGGGACTCCATCTCGACGGCCATGTCCGGCCCATCTAACAGATGGTCGATGTTCTCCGACCAGCCTTCCGACTTCAGCATGTCCTCTGTGCCCAGCTCGCCGCGGACCGATCCGCGCAACTCTGTATTCGACCGCACGATGATGTCGGATGTATCGATGCCCGTGTCCCCAACGACAAGCGTAGATCCGCTGTCTCCAACTTGGCGGTCGTCCAGCCGCATGCCCAGCCTCGACGAAACCCAGCGGACCTGTGGATTCCCTCAACCGCTCACGTTTTCGTCGCCGTCTCCTGCAGACCTGCTACCACAGCCGCAGTCACAGCTACCCGAAGCGATTATGGAAGACGACGAGTTAACTGCTTCTGTCCACGGCGACAACGAAACGCAGTCAGACACGAGCTACAACATTGACGATGTGCCCGACTTTGCGTCCAACGCAACAGGTACGGCTGATGAATCTGCCCCGTCCGAAGCGACGACGCCGACTCCAACACAGCAGTCGCCGTTCCCGAACGATGTGCTGGACTCCAACGAAAACGAGGACGTCCACTTTGATCTTCCCAGCCGGCACCACCGGCCGCTGCACCGCGCTGTGTCCCACGAGTCCATCATCTCGTTACAAGGTGGCCTGGATATCCATACCCTAAAGGCACGGCCGAGCCAGCTCACGCTCCGCCCGCTGGGCATGGCCATGGCAGACACCGGTCTCAGCTCCGTCACCGCCCGTCCGGTTATCTCCCGGGCTGGCCCAGACACGCTCAAGAGCAACAGCATGCTACGTGGCAACCTCTCGCTCGGGGTCCCAACACCCCGTGCCTCGCGCATTGTGTCCAGTCCGATCACGTCGACCACTTCTGCCAATGCCTCGTTGTCGGCCGTGTCACAAGCCGCCGCGACGCTCTCCAGTGCTCGGAGACTAGGCAAGTTTGTCGGCTGGCGGCCATGGGGTGGTGGTGGTGCGACCACTGCGGCAAGTGCTGCTACGTTGGCAGCGACGCCCGCACAGGCTACTACTGCCGCAATAACGACAGCCGCTGTAGCGACGCCGGCGATTGCGACCACGACCACAGCCATCGCGAACGCCCCGACAGTGTCAGAGCCCCTTCCCAGTGCCTCAGAGTCTGTCGTGTCTGAGCAGACAAGCCTGGCCTCGGAAACGGCAAGGTCAACAACACCCGTCGCTGCTGCGGTCGACGTCCCCGGAGGCAACAGCAACAGAGACAGAGACATTTCCAGTGCCAAGAACACGGTCAACTCGAAGAGCGCCGCCGTCAAGGCCATGCACGACCTCAATGTTCTTCGCTCGCCCGGCATCAACCAACCGGGCGCCATCCCGGGCTTCTTTGAGTACTGGGCCTCCCACCAGCGTCGCGGTGCACCCAGCAATGTGCACGCAGACGTCGTCGATGAAGAGGCTCTGCGGGAGGGTCTGCTGGGGACGTAACCTCACCGCATCCCTTCACACCGGCACGCACCGGGCATATCTATTTTTGGGCCCGGCTTTCTATCTTATTTCCATTTGTTTTGTTTCACGCGTTCTCCTCAGCTCTTCAGCTCTTCATCCTATCTCCATTCGGCGTTTTTATTCGGGCCACAATAGCGCAAAAGGCACTCAAACTGGTTCATTTCTTTTGTCAGATTCTGTCGGTCCTTTTTTCTCATCTTTTCCTTTGTCGACACATCGCAAATCGCAAAGCCGTGTCAGAACTCATTTTGCATTGGATATACCCCCCGTTTTCCTTCCAGCTTCTCTGGCAACGGTGCATCACTTGGGGAGTTTTACTGCTTTATTTTGTGTCATTTTCGATTTTGTTTAGTCTCTTTTTTTGTACAGCTTCTGTGCCCGGTCCTTGTTTTCACCGTGTAGTTGTACCATATTCTTCAGATTGAAAAGAATACATATTGCTATCTTGCTCAATTCATTACTGTCCACAGTTTCCACTGTTTACTTTTTTCAACTGTTTCCCGCGGCATATGTCATATGTACGTCTTGCGGCAACTGGGACTCTGAGAGCAATTTGGCGGAAATATCCGAATGTGTCAAACGCCACCGCCACAGAGTGACAGGTATTGTGCTTTGTGCACCAAAAGTGAGCCATCACCAACACGACCGGCAACAGCGCACTGAAGCACCTCACAAGGCTGGAAACAATTTGCAAATTCGGTCATTTCTTTCAAAATGTAGGTCAGAGAAGGATGAAGAAGGCGGAGGAAGAAACAAGAAACAAGCTTGCTCTGTGCTTCGTATCAGCCACATAAACTCACCACGGCATCTTGTCCCTCTCTTCTACTTCATTGTGTATAAAGAGTCATTGATGCGTCCTAGATGTCCTTATTTTTGCTTCCAATATTCTCATTCAGCCATTCCTTGAGCCAGCCAAATATTCAGATAATCCCAACTTTTGCGGCCATGCCTCCCTCGCCTTTGGCACTGAACGCTACACTCACCGCAAACACTACTGCAAACACGACTGGTTCGCCTCTAGACCTTGCCAAAGGACAACGGCAGCAGCAGCAACACGCCCCATCCAACTTTGGCACCATAACCCAGGCCACTTCACCAACTTCATCCTCACCCTCGCCCTCGTCGTCACTTTCGTACTATTCAGGCATGCCTGTTGGCCTACTCGGCTCAGGCACGCCGGCAAACAGCCACGGTGGCGTGGTTGTTGGCGTTTCCTGTGGTATTCTGGCCGTCATTTTGATTGCGATTGCCTACGGTCTCACACGTCACATTCAGCGTAGGGTGAACAATGACAAAAACTACAGTACTACCAGAAGCATCCACGACGCCTTCCGGCTCCAGCCCGTCGGTGCCCAGCATCACCATCGCCACCGGAAACGCCATCATCTACAGCCCGAGGCTCAGCACCAGAACTTGCAACTCCAGCGGGCTCAGCAGCGGCAGCAGCAACGTCCAGAACCCACCGCCCCAACGACATTTTCTCAATGGACACCGCGAGACACACCGACACAGCCGAGGGAGAGCGTGGACGAGCAGCTGGACGTGACCATGGAGATGGTCCGGTGCTGGAAAGCATAATCGGGATATATACTCGGGACACTTTGGAAGGACGGTATGATGTTAGGACTTGGATCTTCGTTTTGTTATATACATTTTGCAAATTCGCTTTGGAAAGATGGCCAAAGCCTCGCTATTCTATGAAAGTAGAGTATGTATAGATGGAAAGAGGGCACAATATATGAAACTAGAAAAAACTCGCTCAGGAAAAAGAAATCAAACTCGCTTCCAGAATCGCTTTGAAAAAGAACTTCCCAATAAACTTAATAAGCAAAAGCCCTCCTCATTCTGCCCATGTTGTACAAGGTGCGATGGCAGTGCCACTCCTGCGCGGATCGTATTGTCCAAAACGAAGACCGTCGCCGCCTCCGTGATGCCCGCCCATTTCTCAGTCACCGGGATCGAAGAGCGCGACAACACATGCGATTGCCACCAGCGAGGCATACTTGGAAAGGCCGTAGGATATCAGGCGGCACAATCCTTGTTCCAGGTCATATTTCGCCCTGCCGTGTAGCGCCCATTGTAACACCTCGTGATGGGCCAGCGGCCGCGAGTAGACCAGGTCTTCGTTGTTGTCGATCACATCCGCCACGCAATGGTCCTAAAAACCGGTGGCGTCTGCAATGGCGTGTTCTTCGGAATGGACACTGACAACGGCCGCCGACAACCAAGCCGTGAGGTATCTGCTGCTGTACTCGGACTAGGAGACACGTGTGAGACTCGCACCGGTCCGACCAAGATCGATCTGGCTTCGGCGTTCGAGAACGGCGAGGTAGATGAGAGGAAGGACGAAAAGGATAACGATGATGATCTTGTTGACCGGGCTTCGAATCGCGTGACCGTCTTTGAAAATGCCAATGTCTCGGACGAGGCGACGGGTGGTTGAACGGAGGTTGGCCACGTTCGTGAGTATTAGGTGGTACAGGCGAGCGGACATGATGGAAATAGGCCGAAGGGACGAGAGCAGCGCAAAGGGTCTGTAAGCAAAGACATTTGGGCACGACGTCGGCCCATAAAAGATATGGGTGTGGATAGAATATGAGTAGCTGGGGTACTTGGAAAGGGAAGAAGAACAAATGTCGAAAGGATGATTATATTTTCTCCAAAAGAGATTGTTTACAATTCTGGCCATGTCAACATGACCTCTGACGAGAAGAAGAGACACATGCCGAGCACCGGGATAACCTCATCACAGAGGAAGGAAGTACCATGGACAAAAAAAAAAAAGGAAAGTAGCATCTTTTATTCGCTCTTTCCAGGTCCAGGTCAAAAGACCACGATTTCCCCGAGATGCCGTAAGACGCAGCCCGGTGATGGAGACATGGCTTTGGTCGTGAACGGAAAGAGCCCGCCGAGAGCACCTGCCGAGTACCAGCGGAGTTACAAGGCAGCTACAGGGCATTTGGTGCTTCTGCACTCCGGTCCTTTTTTTGCTATGGCGAGTTGACACCGCCTTGAGTGCATGGCGGCTTCGACGAGGCTCTCGTTTTGCCTCTGGATGTGGCAAGCATTTGTTCCTGACATCGGCCACGTTTGCTCCCACGTTTTCGCACTTGCCGCCTGTTCGGCCTTTTTTGCCCCTGCTCCTCTGTGGCGGCTACCGTCGCAGCGCCAACGGTGGCTGCGGGGCTCCCATTCCAGATTCCAGGCAGCTACAGCGGGCTAGGCTCTCCGTGCCATTACGTCGGTGTGGCCTGCGGCTGCTGTAGCCTGCCTGCCTGCCTTGCCTGCTCACGCTCTAATACCCCGCGAAAGCTTGCCTTCGCGTCGCCCGCCGGCGCTACACATCGAGCTACGGCTTTGTTTGCTTCGTCTCGCCTCTGCATTTTCCCGTTTGTCATTATTTCCTCTTCACCAACTCCCGTTCTTTCTGTACAACGCAACCCATTGATCACCGGAAACCTTCCAGACACCCTCGCTGTACCTCATCGCAGCAATGGCGTGCCCTCATCTGGCCTCGATAAGTATGGCTCGCCTGCTTCCATCCCAAAACGAGACGAAATGAGGCGCTGAAGCTCGAAATACTAATCCGTTCACCCTTCTTCTTCTTCTCTTCCCCTAGGCCTTCGACCTCCCACACCCGCCCAGTCCGTCTACCGTGAAGACTGCACAGAATGCTTTGACTCGATTGTACGTTCAGCGACAAGAGCACCCCCGTCGCCTGCCCCATGGGCTACCTGCTAACCACGTCTTTCTCCGCCGACAAACAGGACGATCCCGAAGGCCTCGATGTCTGCCTGCAGTGCTTCAACGGCGGCTGCACGGGTGACCGGCACCATGCCAAGATGCACAACATTCTCTGGAAACACCCGCTGGCGCTGAACATCCGCCGGACGCGCAAGGTGATCGTGCGCGACGAGCCGCCCCCGAAGATGTCAAAGCTCGCCATCGCCGCCGAGACCGAGGAGGACCGCTACGACACGGCCGTGGCCGTCAAGTGCCTCGAATGCGACACGGAACTCGACAAGATCGACGCGAAGCTGGCGCCCATTGTCGACGGCATCCTCAAGGCCAACACGTTCTCGCGCAAAGAAGAAGTCAAGGCCTGGGAGCAGGAGCTGGTCTCGTGCGAACACGTCCGCTCGCTGAACCAGGAGGCGGCGCGCACAATTGCGTCGCAGGACCTGGGCCACTGCTCCTCGTGTGAGCTCAACGAGAACCTGTGGCTGTGTTTGCAGTGCGGCAACCTGGGCTGCGGCCGTGCCCAGTTCGGCGGCGTCGGCGGCAACTCGCACGGCCTGGCACACGCGACGGAGTCAGGCCACGGTGTCGCCGTGAAGCTGGGTTCGATCACGCCCGAGGGCAGCGCCGACGTCTACTGCTACACGTGCGACGACGAGCGCATCGACGACAAGCTCGGCGACCACCTGGCCCACTGGGGCATCATCTTGGCAGAGCGCCAGAAGACGGAGAAGAGTCTGACGGAGATGCAGATCGAGCAGAACCTGCGCTGGGAGTTTACGATGACGACCGAGGACGGCAAGGAGCTGCGGCCGCTGTTTGGCAAGGGCCTGACCGGTCTCAAGAACCTCGGCAACAGCTGCTACCTGGCCAGCATCCTGCAGTGCCTCTACGACCTGCCCTCCTTCCAGAAGCGGTACGGCGCCATCAACCAAGACATGGTGGGCATCCACGACCCGGCCGACGACTTGGAGACACAGCTGCGCAAGGTGGGTGACGGTCTTCTGTCGGGTCGCTACTCGAAGCCCGACGCCGACGTGTCGGTCAGCACGGGCGACGATCCCGTGGTGCCCCACCAAAAGGGCCTCGAACCGGCCATGCTCAAGCATCTCGTGGGTCGTGGCCACGAGGAGTTCTCGACCATGCGGCAGCAAGACGCCTTTGAGCTGCTGCAGCACCTGATCAAGCTCATCACGCGCGCCAAGCACGCGACGCCCGCCGACGACCCGACGGTGCCGTTCCGCTTTACGCTCGAGCAGCGCCTGCAGTGCCTCAGCTGCAAGAAGGTGCGGTACACCACGAACGAGCAAGATAGCATCTTTATCGACGTGCCGCTGGAGAAGCTGCCGGCCGAGGAGGGAGCCGACGCGGCGGATGCCGGGTACAAACCGGTGACGCTCAAGGAATGCCTCGACCGCTTCACGGGCGCGGAGACGGTCGAGCTGACGTGCGCCGCCTGTGGCAGCAAGGACGGCTACACCAAGCGGTCGCTGTTCAAGACGCTCCCCGAAGTCTTTGTCGTCAACGCGCGCAAGATGACACTAGTCAACTGGGTGCCCATCAAGGTCGACGTGCCCGTGCTCGTGGACGACACGGCGTTCCCGCTGGACGACTACCTGTCGCCCGGCCAGCAGCCCGGTGAAGAGCTTCTTCCCGAAGATGCCGCCTCGTCTGGCGGTGGCGCGCCCGCTTTCGTTGCCAACCCGGAGGCGGTCGCCCAGCTCGAGGCCATGGGTTTCCCTCTCGTACGCTGCGAGAAGGCACTCTACGCGACGGGCAACAGCGACGCCAACGCGGCCATGGAGTGGCTGTTTGGCCACATGGAGGACCCCGACATTGACGAGCCGCTGGTGATTGAGAGCAGTGGTGGTGGTGGTGGTGGTGGCGGCGGCGGAAGTGGAGCTAGCGCTGCGGCAGACCCGGAGAAGATCGAGATGCTCGGCGCCATGGGCTTTGCCGAGCCACAGGCGAAGCAGGCGCTGCGCGAGACGGGCGGCGACGTCGAGCGGGCCGTGGAGTGGCTGTTTAGCCACCCCGACGCCACGGGCGAGGACAACTCCGCCGCAGCTGCCGCAGGTGGCGACAGTGCCGCCGCAGGTGGCGACAGTGCCGCCGCAGAGCAGCCGCCGGCCGGCACCAGCGACACGCCCGCCACCTACCAGCTGCAGAGCATTGTGTGCCACAAGGGCACGAGCATCCACGCGGGCCACTACGTCGCCTTCATCCGCAAGAAGCTGGCCGAGGACAGCGACAAGGTATCGTGGGTGCTGTTCAACGACGAAAAGGTCGTCGAGGTGGTGGACGTCGAGGAGATGAAGAAGTTTGCCTACATTTACTTTTTCAAGCGCGTGTAGAGTTAAGAGTTTTGGGGGTGGGATGCGAAACGAAAAGAGGAAAGAGGAAAGGGGGGGACAATGATGCGGGCGTCATGGTACGATACAAGGAAACATACGTTGGGTGGACGGTGCATACAGGGATTGGCATGGAGCACGGAGTACGAAGGGAAGCAGGACTGCGCATAGAGGCTGCCCCTGCAAGAGGTTTTGTGGACGGAATTCGGCCATATTTGAGAGCCGAGAGTGATTTGCTGTTTGTGCAGTAAGTACATTTGATCGATATATACTAGCCATACTAGAAGTATGCAGACGAGCACGAAAAGACAGAATAGACAGTTTATTCTTCATTATGTTGCTAGTCACCAGCCACCAGAACGCCGAATGCCTTTTATGATAAAAATAAAACGACAAATGTGTAGCCCAAATCCCATGAAAAATCGCCCGCCAAACGCAAGTGTGTATCCTTATTCGTACAGCCCCAGTCGGTTTCTCTCGCCTCGTCTAATCCGCCAATCGGTAGCTCACCAGCGTATCGACGCGGTGGCTCGACGTGCTAAAGCCGCGCAGCTGCACGCGCTCGCCGTTGGCAATCTCCTTGGCATCGCTGTCGCCCCACTCCACGGGCACCTCGCTGTCCGCGTCGGCGTACACGAGCACGTTGAACGTGCAGTCGCCCGCGAGCTGCGGCAGGAACGTGACCGACGCCGTGATCTGGCGGAAGATGGCGGCGATCTCGGCCTGGATTTCGGCCTCGGTCTTTTCCGCAGCCTCTTGCGTCGTGTCGGTGTTTTCCTTGTTGGCGGACGCAGGCGCCTTCTCTCCCTTCTCCTTCTCGCCCTTGGACTTCTTCGACTTGCGGTTGCCAAAAATTTGCACGTCAAACTGCCAGCGCTCGACGTGTTCGCCCGTGTCTTTGTCGGTGATGACGAGGACGAGCTTGCTGATCTGGCCGCCGACCATCCAGCGGTCGAGCTGGCCCATGATCTTCTTGATGTACGCGCGGACTTGGTCGTCGGAGGAGACTGTGGCGTGTCAGCAGTGTCCCACAATGCAGGAGCTGTGGTGCATCCTTCCCCTGCTACAGAACCTACCAAGCATATTCAATCCATATTTCTTGACTGCCGAGAAGTCTTCGGCCGGGTAGACGCCGCGCTGGAATCTGTCGAGGGTCAGCACTGTTTCCGTTATGGGGTGTCGCATGAATCGAGGTCACGTAGGGGTGTCGTACAGGATGGAATGGATCGAGTATTGGAACTGCAAGTCTGTTAGCTGTCGTCCGATGTGTTCTCATCTCTCCTTCCCGTCAAACATACAAATTCAGACACCAGCTTCGCGCTGCCTTTCAGCGACAACTTGTGGACCTTGGACTTGTCCTTTTCCTTTTCTGCGACAGGCGCCATGACTTCTGTGATTCGGTGGGTTCTGGAGTCGGCAGTGGGATGGGAGAGTTCCGTTGGTCGTGTCGTTGTCGTCGTCGATGTCGCTGTCGTCGATTGCGCTGGTTGCTCGTAGTTTGTTTACTTTGGTTGCTATGCTAGTTGGCGACGCGGGGTCAATTAAAGACCCGCCTAGATACAATTTGCTTACAGGCATATTCTGGGATCCACTGCTACAGGCATACTACAGGGACGACAAAAATAGCAAACCGCCCCAAGAATGCCGTCATTTTCATCTCTTTTTCATTTTTCCAGTAGCGAAACAGATATCGGCCATTTAAGACTAAATCTCCCTGATCTCTGTCAGGAAAAGAAGAGAAGAAAAAAAAGGACTCAAAAAAGGACTCAAAAAAGGACTCAAAAAAGCACGTCGTTGCAAGAAAGAAGACCGCGGCTTGGCTTCGCGTTCGTACGGCACTGGCGGTGCAAGCGATAACGAGCTGAACGAGGTCTGATCAGAGTCGGAAATAGTGGGGCCTGTCGATCCTTCTCCGCCAATTGCAACAGTCCCTTTCGCATAGAAAGTCCAAATTGGGCTTCATTGGGCGAAGTCTGGCTTTGCTTTCCTTGGTAGGAAACCGATCGCGAAAGCGGGCCCTTCCCTTCCTTTCCGGCAACCTTGCAACGGCTTGCGCGAAGCTCTGCGACGGCACACAAAGACGAAAGGCGACCCCTAGGCTGTTAGAGCTGTCTCTTACGAATAGAACAGCCCTACGAGAAGGGTGGGCTAAAAAGAGCCTCCTTTGGGGGCTTTTGAGCGACTTGACGGGAAATACTTTTTATGGTCTCAACATATCCCATTCATCTGTTCTCTCTTGCACCCCGAGCTCGACGAACTGGCCAGCGGCAATTTGCATGACCTCTGTCTGCCAGTTCTTTCGATTTCACCATTTTTTTTCTTGGCCTCTCGCCCCCTAATCGGCAGGTAATAGACGCCGATGGACCGACCAGGACCCCTTTCTTTCTCCTCCTTTCTCCTCCTTTCTCCTCCTCCAACGCTGGAACGGGACTGGGGGCCCTGTCGTCATTCTAATGTGCGGTTGTGCACCAACAACCACCTGTCAAGTCAGTCGCCTGCGCGTGGCTTACAAGCGTAGCCATTGTCCCATATTGTCCCAGCTAGGCCTCTTTGGGCGAGAGATGCGAATGCGAGGCCAGGCCCGGTCGTGCAAGCTGTGTGCCATGCAGAAGAATGGGATGATGGCGACGGCATGACGGAAGATATATAGTGTGAAGGCTTTCTTGATAATCTGAGCGTGCTGTGTTGTATTTGCCATAGTGGTTACAAAACAACCATCGCCATTGAAGATATCATAAAGCATCGACACCAAATTAACAACCGGCGTCGACTTCTCATCGACTGCACGATTCCCGACAGCTGCTTGCAGTATGCTTTACACCCATATCTTGGCTCTCTAGTCACCCTTCCTTCTATTTTCTCTTCCTTTACCAGGCTCCCTTTCATTTTTCCTCCCGCCTCATCCCCCATGACTGAACAAATCCCTGGCCCGGCCGGCTGGCCGCTCATCGGCAACTTGCTCGATGTCCAGGGCGAGGTGCCCATCCAGGCGATCGAGAACGTTGCCGACATCTACGGCCCGATCATCAAGCTGTCGCTCGGTGGCGACGACCGTCTATTTGTGGGCGGCTTCGACATTTTCGACGAGTTGTGTGACGAGACGCGCTTTTACAAACTTCCGCCACCCGCGCTCACAAGAAATGCGCCCCCCGGTGCCCGCGGCCTCTTCACGTCGCCGTCCGAGAAGGACCCGGACTGGGGCCAAGCACACCGCATCTTGATGCCAGCCTTTGGGCCCTTGGCCATTCAAAATATGTTTGATGGTAGGCACGCGAAGCCACAAAATTAACCAACCACGTTAACTTTGCTAACCCCCTTCCTCCAAGAAATGTACGACATTGCGACGCAGATGGTCATGAAGTGGGCGCGGCTCGGCTCCGAGTCGACCGTGCTGCTCACCGAGGACTTTACACGGCTGACGCTCGACACCATCGCCCTCTGCGCCATGGACTACCGCTTCAACTCGTTCTACTCGGACACCGTGCACCCGTACGTGCAGGCCATGACCAACACGCTGGCCGCGCGCAGCCAGTTTGGCCAGATTGGCCAGCGTATCAAGGTGCTGCTGCGGCCGTCGTACGTCGCCCAGCTCAAGGCCGACGTCGCATACATGGGCACCGTGGGCCACGAGCTGGTGCAGCACCGGCGCGACAACCCGACCGACAAGAAGGACCTGCTCAACAACATGATCCTCGGCAAAGACCCCAAGACGGGCGAGTCCATGCGGGATGAGCTGATTGCGGCGAACATGCAGACATTTTTAGTAGCAGGTGCGTTCTTCCATGCCTTCCCGTTTTCTCTACCGTTTCTGTCCACCGTTCCTTCCTTACTGACTCCCTCACCCAGGACACGAAACAACTTCGGGCCTGCTCTCGTTCGCCTTCATGTACCTGCTCCTCAACCCGACAACCTTCTTCGCCGCACAACAAGAGGTCGACCGCGTCCTCGGCACCGGCCGCATCGAGCCCCACACTCTCAACGAACTGCCGTACCTCAACGCCGTGCTACGCGAGACGCTCCGTCTGTCGCCGACGGCGCCTGGCTTCGCACGCGGCGTGCGGCCCGAAAACAAGGAGGAGCACGTCACCGTGGCAGGTGGCAAGTACGAGATCCCCCGCGATGCGGCTGTGGTCTGCTTGCTGGGCAAGATCCAGCGCGACCCCAAGGTCTGGGGTGATGACGCCGAGCAGTTCCGCCCAGAACGCATGCTCGACGAGAACTTTGCCAAGCTGCCCAAGAACGCATGGAAGCCTTTTGGCACCGGTCTGCGCGCATGCATCGGTCGAGCGTTTGCGTGGCAGGAGGCGCTGCTCGTGACGGCCCTGCTCCTGCAGAACTTTACCATCTCGCTGGCCGACCCCAACTACAAGATGCAGGTGCAGCAGACGCTGACGATCAAGCCCAAGAACACGTATGTGCACGTCAAGTTGCGGCCGGGAATCAACGCGACACAGCTGCTGCAGCGCCTCACGGGCAGCCCGACCACGCCACTCGAGCCCGCCAACGGCGTGTCGCTGCGGAAGAACGGCACCAACGGTTCTTCCGTGGCGGGGACGGCCACGCCCAACGGGCCCACGCTTGCCGTCCTCTACGGCTCCAACACTGGTACTTGCCAGTCCCTTGCACAGTCGCTTGCCGTCGAAGCCGGCCAACGTGGCTACACAGCGACCGTCCACGACCTCGACACCGCTGTCGAGCACGTGCCCAAGGACCCCAACACAACTACCGTGATCATCACTGCATCATACGAGGGCCAGCCGCCGGACAACGCTGCTCGCTTCACAGCGTGGCTCGAGCGTGTGGAAGCCAAGGACGCGTTCGCCGGTAGCCGCTTCGCTGTCTTTGGTTGCGGCCACGTCGACTGGGCCTCGACATACCAACGGATCCCGACACTGGTCGACACTCTGCTAGAAGAGCACGGTGCCACGCGGGTGGCCGAGCGCGGTGTGTCGGATGCATCGCAGCGCGACATGTTTGGCGACTTTGCCAAGTGGACGGAGAACGTCCTTTGGAAGGCATTGCCCAGTGCCGAGGATGCCGCGGCTACCAACGGCGATGGGAGCGAGGACAAGAAGGTCCGGGTCCCCACGATGGACCTCGAGATCTCGACCGAGCAGCGCGCGACGCATCTGCAACAAAACCTCTTCTGGGCCAAGGTCACGGCTGCGCGGCAGCTCACGGAGCCCGGCCAACCCGAGAAACGCCACATCGAGTTCCAGCTGCCGTCCGACATGACCTATCGCACGGGCGACTACCTCGCCGTGCTGCCGCTGAACCCCGACGCCGATGTGCGCCGTGTGATCCAGCGTTTCCGCCTGCCGTGGGATGTTGTCGTGACCATCAAGCGCGGTGGGCCCACGACACTGCCGACGGACACACCCATCGCGCTGGCCGAGCTGCTGCGTGGATACGTCGAGCTGGCGCTGCCGGCGACGCGCAAAGACATTGAGGTGCTACGGGAGCTGGCCGAGCACGGCGAGGGCGGCGATCAAAGCCGCGCCGAGGCCAAGAGATTGGGCGTGCTGCTCGACGACCCGGCCGCGTTCGCCACGACCGTCATCGAGCACCGCACCAGCCTGCTGGACCTGCTCGAACAGAACCCCAGCGTCGAGCTGCCGCTTGCCAGCTTCTTGGTCATGCTTCCGCCGCTGCGCACACGCCACTATTCGATCGCATCGTCGCCGCTCGCCGGGCCAGACTCGTGCGCGCTGTGCTATAGCGTCATTGACGAGCCGACGTGGGCCGATGGCCATGCCCAAGGCACTGAGAAAGACACGCTGCCTCGCAAGTTCCGCGGCGTCACCGGTACCTACCTCAAGTCCCTGCAGCCGGGCGACCAGGCTCTTGTGGCCGTCCGCGCCACCAACCAGTTCTTCCGCCTGCCCGCCGACCCGGAAACCACACCGCTGCTCATGTTCTGCGCCGGCTCCGGCTTTGCGCCCTTCCGCGGTTTTCTTCAGGAGCGCGCCGTCCAAATCTGCGACGGCAATCGTCGTCTCGCGCCCGCCGTACTTTTTGTCGGCTGCCGTGCCCCCGACACCGACCGCCTGTACGCCGACGAGGTCGATGCCTGGGTGCGCGACGGCGTCGTCGACGTGCGCTACGCTTTTTCCAAAGACCCGGCCAACCCGCTGGCCGCCGGCTGCCGCTACGTACCCGAGCGCTTGCTGCACGACAAGGACGTTGTGGTCGCCCAGTGGAAAGCCGGCGCCAAGGTGTACACCTGCGGTAGTGGCCAAGTGGCCAAGGACCTGGGCGCCGCGGCTCGGAAGCTCATTTTAGAGCGGGCGCGCGAGCAGGCCGGTGCGGGCGAGGTGGTGGCGACGACCGAGGAGGAGGCCGCTTCATGGATGCAGCAGCGCCACAACGAGCGATTCGTGACGGATGTTTTTACTTGATCTGTTGAAGACAGGAGTTGGTTCGACACGGTGGTTGGATTTTGTTTCTTCTTCTTCTGTTTACTTTACATTTTTAAGCAAGTAGTGAATGATATCAACGAATGCGTATGATCGTACGATGTAATGAACACTAAACTCTTGTTTCCAAAATAATTATTACGTTGATTTTATGAAAACCAAAGTAAAAGAAAATACCTAAAAGCCCTTCAATTTTTTTTTTAAAAAAAAAGAAAAAAAGAAAAACCGAGCAAAAATGATGCAACGAAAACAAGTACTCATAAGTACCTGAAAACTGTTGTTCAAAGAAAATTCAAATAAAAGACCATAAAATGGAGGAGAAAATAAACAATAAGCCCCTTTAAAATGCAATTTTGTCGAAATATCCTCTTTCACACATTTAGGTTCTCTTTTGAGCTGTTACAGGGGATGCTGCGCTATAACGCGCCGATTGCGCGCTAAAACCTAGAGCTGAAAAACGCGGGGCAAAATCATTAACGCGTCTGACATCACGATAATTTGCAATTCACGCCACAGCTTGAGCAGCCCATCTTCAGGACACTTGCATCATTCCACCCTGCATCCTCCATCGGCACTCTACATTACTTATGTATCGCCTCTGCTCACCGGCACCCCATGCCTCCGACCAGACCGTCGCCGGCGCAGAGTCCAGTCGCGTCTCCCCATCGAGACGATGCGACTGCCGACTCTCATCCCCATGACGTCGACGCTGATCGTGAAGTCGACCAAGATCCCAGCTATGGCGACGGCCACACGAATATAGGGACAGTTCCCATGCGGACATCCCGCTACACATACCGCCAGCTCGCAGACCTCGCAGCGGCCACCCCGACCTGCCCTCTTCGCGTCATTGCCCACATCGACCTCGATGCCTATTACGCGCAGTGTGAGATGCGCCGTCTCGGCACCGCCGACGAAACCCCGCTCGTCGTCCAGCAGTGGCGCAATATCATCGCCGTCAACTACCCGGCCCGCGCCTTTGGCATCAGCCGCATGATCAGCGCCGCCGAGGCCAAGCGCCTCTGCCCGGATCTCGTGGTGCAGCACGTGCCCACCTGGAAGGAAGGCGAGACCCAGTGGGCGTACCACGAGGACGCCTACAGCGCCATGGCTCAGCACAAAGTCTCGCTCGAGCCGTACCGCATCCGCTCGCGCGAGATCCTGGCCACCATCAAGGAGAGCCTGCCGGGCACGGGTGCCCAGGCCTGCAAGATCGAAAAGGCCGGCATCGACGAGGTCTTTGTCGACCTCTCGGCCTACGTCCACGAGCTGCTGGTCAACCGGCTCTACCCAGACGTGCTTGCCGACTACCGCGAACACCACTATGACCAGCCCACAGCGTTGCTACCCTTACCGCCCCTGACCGAAGCCGATCTCGACTGGGCCGCGACTGGCAGCGACATAATTGATGACAAAGAAGGAGGTACAGGGCGCAGGCACAGGGAGGGAGGCAAAGAGGGAGAGGACGAGAATAGGAGTACATATGAGGATGGCAGAGAGGAAGAGAACGGGACTGGGGACAATAGGGACAATGAGGGCAACGAGCGGGTCATCGACTGGGACGACGTGGCCATGATCGAGGGCGCCCGCATCGTCCGCGCCGTCCGCCAAGCGCTCTACGACAAGCTGCAATTCCGCTGCTCCGGCGGCATCGCCTCCAACAAGATGCTCAGCAAGCTGGGCTCCAGCCAGCACAAGCCCGACAAGCAGACCGTTGTGCGCCCGCGCGCGGTCGCCGTCTTTCTGGAGGGCCTGTCGTCCGTCACCAAGCTGCGCGGTCTCGGCGGCAAGATGGGCGCCCGCGTCGTTGCCGCCTTTGACACTGAGTCTATTGCTGAGCTGCGCACTGTGTCCCTCGCACAAATGCAGGCCAAGCTCGACGACCAGGAAGCCGGCTTCCACATCCACGGCATGGTGCGCGGCATCGACACCAGCGAGGTCACCGCGCGCACCGAGATCAAGTCGATTATCTCGGCCAAGTCCTTCCAGCCGCCGCTCAAGTCCATAGACCAGGCCATGCGCTGGCTGCGCGTCTTTGCCGCCGAACTCAAGTGCCGCCTGCTCGACGAGAAGCTGTCGCTGGCGCTGCTGGCGGCGGCCACCGTCAGTGCGGGCGATGCCAGCGGGCCGGACGACAGGGGTGCGCAGACTGACAGCGACGAGCTCCAAGCGACAACACACACAACCGCACACCAACAGCACTTCCAACGACTACGCCTCCCGCAGACCATTCGTCTGCACTACGGGGGCGGCAGCAACGGCTACCATTGGCGCTCGCGGCAGACCCGGATCCCGCGCGACGGCACACCGCTCGATGAAGATAAGCTGCTGAAGCTGAGCACACAGCTGCTCGAGCAGACGCAGCGGGCGGATGTGTTGTGGCCGTGTGCCCATTTTGCGATTAGCGTGGATGGATTTGAGGAACCGGTCAAGAACAACAAGAGTATTGAGTCGTTCTTTCAAAAGGCAGCGGCCCCATCTTCGTCCAAGACGTCGTCTACGTCGGCTACTTCCAAAACGGCCGAAGAACGTGGGGGTAGGGACGAAAACGACGATGACTTTTCTGCTAGCCTTCGGGAGGCTGGTGATGATGGCGACAACAACTACGATAACAACAACAGCATGTACGACTCCCACGACATGCCGCTGACCAAACGGAGGCGGACGGAACGCAAGGTCGCAGACACGGCAACAACCCCCTTGTCGAAAGAGGAAGGACACACGAAAACTACAAAACAAGGGGGAGCGGAGCGCGCCAGGGCAGTCGACGAACGGCCGCGAGCCACGTCGGGCAGCAGCCGACGCACGACGGCCGCAGACGCGGGTGCATCAGTATCATCGGGTGCATCGGGCGTATCCACATTTTTCAAACCCAAAAGCGACGATGTGTCGAGGATTGGTCATGGAAATGCAGAGGACAACGACGGCAGTGACACCAACGCCAGCAGTGGCCCTTTTGCATGCGGCCGTTGCAGCAAGTCGTTTCCGGCAGCCATCCAACTGCAGGAGCATGAAGACTGGCACGTCGCCCGGGCGTTGCAGGCGCAGGAGAAACCTACAGCTACGGCAGCATCAACAACAGCATCGGCATCGACAACAACAATACGTCGGCGAGGACATGTCCCTGTCAAGCGAGCGGCACCGACGCCACCAGCCAACCCCATCTCGTCCTTTTTTCAAAACCGAGCCAAGTCGCCAACCAAAAAGGAGGACAGCAATGGCAACAGCGGGACGACAGCAGCAGCAGCAACAGCACCAGCGACAGGGTCAGGGCCAGGGCCGCTAACCTGCCAGCGCTGTGGAGCCGCCTTTGACCATCCAGACGGCCTGCAGGTGCACCAGGACTGGCACTTCGCCAAGGATCTCGCGACCGGTTGAGATGGAGACGAACTAGGCGAAGGAAGGAAGAAGAAAGAAATAGAGCAAACACGGGGCAACAAAACCGAAAACGGAATAGGGGCCGAGACGATGAGGAAGAAATGTCAAAATCAATAAACAAAAGGAGCGACGAGAGAACGACACAGAAAGCGATTGAGCGGTGTGCGAATATTGCATATCAGGCATGCATGCAGCGAGCTGTGCATGCCGTCGTGGCGAATCGGTGCACTCGCTATCTTGTTTCTCCTTCTTTTTACGTGCCGGGTTTCGGGACGGGCCTTTGGTGTTGACAGCTCTCTTATTCCTTTCGCTTCTTCCTGTGCCCGAGTCGTCTCGGTTTCTCGACCGTTGAACGATATATGCCGGCATGCCGTACTCGACGAAAACGATATATGCAGGCATGCCGACCTCGACAAGCATGGTTCGGGCGGGACTTGCGACTTGGGACGAGGGGCCAACCGACATTGAGTATCGCTACGACATGTGGATTCTCATGACGAATGGGGTGCATCGAGTCACCTTGTCAGAACAAGAAAAAGAAAAAAAATCAAAAGCAGGATATATCATGGGGTGCTTAGAGTGCGTTGTTGGCCATGGCCGTGCGAATACAGTGCACACACTATATATGTACTGTGGGTCTGGTCTGGCCGCAGGCTGCATTCCCTTTTGCGGCCCAACCTTTGCGGCCCAACCCCAACGAGACCGCCTGACGAGACGAAATCAAACGCTGGCAGACATATATGACAGAATATGAGACCAGTCGGTCCAATATTCGAGAGGCGTGCAGATGGGACACCTGGCATAAGTCGTACTCTCATCTTAGATGCAGTCCCATTTGACGGCCGAGGACGTCGTATCTCATCATCCACTTTCCACCGACAGCAGGATCTGTACCGACGTAGTTTAGATCCCAAGTCCAAGACATGAGAACGACAAACTGCAGTTTCGCCACCATCTGGTGGATACCGGCCTTCAAAAAGAAGCGGCAGTGAGAGCAGCCCGTAGTTGCAGCATGCAGATGCGATGGACAAACAGGGTAGAGACACATCAGTCACTGTGGCGAAAATCGAAAGCAGGGCGGCCAGAGCGAGAACTTTCTAAGCATACGACATACTCCGGAGAGGCAGATACCATTCCAATGTGCAAAAATGGGATGCACAAAAAAGCTATTTAGACACTCGCCGCCTTCCTGTTTCGATCTCGTTTGTCCGTAACTCGCCTTGCCTTGCTGTGCCACTACAGTCTGTTGGGCACAGAGTTTGGGCAACCCATATGAAGCAAGAGTGTCTGACAGGTGCGGCCGTCCCGTCGGAAACCGATTAACAAGAGACAGGGCGAGATGACAAGGGCGAGGACGAGAACGAGGCCAGAGCGACGGACAGAGCACAGTGGGCACAGTGGACAACAGACGTGAGCATATGTGTCTGCCCGTCTTGTTTTTGCCTCATCTGTGCGCCCTAGTTTCCCTGCAGCCAGCCTTTTGGGGCATCGTGTCTTTGAATTGTGCTCTTGTCGTCTTGTCCACTTGTGTGGTTTCTGCATTTTGTGCCTGGCTGGAGGCGGCGAGGCGGTGTACAAGTAGGTTATGATGGATTTTGTCACTCCAACCCTCTCGAGCCTCTGACCGTTGGGGTCTTCCGGTATCTTACTATTTAGCCACTCATCACCGCCCAAGCGTTTCTGGCGCTCTGGCCAATGGCGAGGCTGGATTAGCCACGGATCGTCAAGGGTCGTGCCTTCCAGTTAGCTCGGTCAGCGGTTTTGGCCGCCGTTTCACAGCAAGGCCCACGCAGGCCAGGCAACCTTCCCCTCCATGCTCCAGTAGCTGCCCAATTTTTGTGCCGCCAAAACCAAGTGAGGGGCTCGAAGAGCAGGCACACGCTGTCATTGCAACTTTCTCTCTTGCCTCTTTCCCTCGTCGGTGTCTCGTTCCTCCCTCGGCAGGAAGGCACGACGAACTGGCCACCGATCGTTCCTTTCGATAGAACAGAGATTTTTGCACCTTTCTCGTAAATCTTGTAAACAACCCCCTTTTTGTCCCTTCCCCCCTGTTGAGTCTTCGCCCGTTTTCGTTGTCTCGAGTCAACTTTCTGTCCAACCGTCCAGCTTTATGTCTTCGTTTTGAACTGTCCAACCGTCGCTGGGCCTGACCAGCTCACGGTGCTTCTATCCACTTTGTCACTTCTCACAACCAACCAGCGCCTCCCACGCAACACCCACGCGACGCCCTCCGAAGCTGGCGTTTTCGTGGCCTGCAACCGCCATTGGCTGTCAGAGCCTCTTTTGCTGCAAGCGTTCTCTTTCGGCCTCCTTTTTTTTTTCAATGCGAACGATTCGCCCCAGCATCCTAACTGTTGTGTGCCCGATCCTGTCCATCTTACCAGGTCCTTCCGCCTAAAGACGGAAACGGAGCATTCCTCGCGGCCTCCCAGCAGCGGCCTTGCCTGCAGGCACCCTGTCTTCTGGTTTCGGCGTTTTCTACTGGAGAGACTTTGCCGCGACACTCCACAGCAACTGCCACAGAGAGGCCAGAAAGGCGGCCAAAACAGGACTCGTCTCGCCACTGAGAGACTGCAAAAGGGGCAAGACAAGGCCTGACTTGAACGGGCCTGCATCACTGCCCAACATCCTGAGATTACGGGCAGACAATTGGCACAAAAATTGGTCCTGCGGCGGTCACCAAACGACACGAGAATATACACAGTTGGCCATACGGTCTCCTTGCCCTTTGCCCAGGCTGTAACGCTGTCATCCTATTGATTCGCCTTCGCTGCGCCCTGCCAGTGCGATACACGACGAAAACAGAAGAAAAGAAAAGAAATTCCAGGGAACCAAGAGAAGCAAGACGTGCAGAAACCTCGCCCAGCCGTGTTGTTACTTTCTCCGTCCAGCCAGAAGCGACCCACCAGTGCCACCTCACTTGCCAGCATCGCCCACTCAGGCCCAATCCCAGGCCACCCACTTTCCGCCTTGTTTCTTTTCCCAAAATTTCCCCTGCGCGCGCCCCCCGCTCATCGTGCGCCTTACCTGTCCATCTTTCCATTTCTTCTCGGGCCTCCCCATGACCTATTCCCGTTCCCTTTCCCTCTTTCTTCTTTCCTTCTTTTCCTTCTCTTTCGACCCCCCCCTCCCATCTAAAGACACGCAGTTTTTTTGCTTCTTTTATCGAGATCGTGTCCCATCTTTTTTTGTTGTCCGTTCTACTTTGCATCAGGGCGATACCGTGTTGTTTGTGTTTGTTTTCGATTCTTTTTCTTTTTTTTTTTCCCGCTTCGGACTGCCTTTGCGATCCTCGCCTTTGGCTTCCTGCTTCTCGTCGTCCCTGGAACCGTGATCTCTCCTCAACAAAAAAATGGCAAACCGCGGACGAGGCGCCGGCGCGAGTTACCCACCAAGCAACAATGCGCCACCACGACAAAACGAGTACTTTGTTCCCCGCGACGGCATCGACCGGGAAGTCATCACGGCCGACATCTGTCGCTACTTGGGCAACGATGCCCTTGTTCGCCCCGGCACACACACAAATGTGAGTCGTCGTGTGCATGACGCATGGCTAGACATCACAGTAAATGATGTATGTGTATGTGCTGAAGTGTGCTGACCATCTCTCCCATCGATAGGACAGCGGTCGTGTCATCCAGGGCTACTTCATCACCGCGTACCGTAACTTGACATCCGTACGTTTTCAGTTTTTCCCTTCATCTCATCATCAGCATCGCATCGCATCGCGCGCACCGCATACTTTATTCCATCGCAAACTCTAACCACCCCACCTCCATTAGGCTATGATCGCCGATCTCAAGACCGACTCTGCACGCTGGGATGCAGAGAGACGGAAGAGTCAATCTGGCGCAGGTACACCAGCCTACTACTCCCAACGAGACCGGGTTGACGACCGCGTGCATAACCCTAACTCCCCTTCAGTCAAATACCAGGACTCACTGATTAGAGACGGCCCGCAACGCGGCGGCGGCAACGTCAATATTCCTGTCGGAGGCGGCGGAGGTGGAAACGGCGGTGGTGCCCCCTACGGCGGCATACAGCCTTCTTACGGCGGCAACAGTGGCGGCAACTACGACAATGGCCCTCGCTATCCAGGCAGCGAGGCACCAGGATACAGCGCCGCTGGACCAGGAGGACCAGGCCCGGGCTACGGCCCCCCTGGAGGACACGGCGGTTACAACAACGCTCCCTATGCGCAGGGTGGACTGCCGCCCCAGGCACAGTACCCTCCGCAACAACAATCTCCCCAGGACCCGAGATACGGTGGCCAGCCTCCTCAGATCGGCGGCATCGGCGGCAATTACGGCGGCCCCATTGGCGGTGCGGTCCACCCGCAACAACAACACGGCCAGGATGGCTACGCAAGCGGTGCACACTATGCCGTGGTGTCCAACCGGGATATGTACTCCACGGACATGCAGATGACTGACGCCCCCATGGCCCCCGCACGACGCAACTCACCACCCGGTGGCCCTGGTGGGTTTGGAAACCCAGGCAACAACAACAACCGCGGAGCATACGGCAGTGGTGCACCCGGTGCCATCGCCGGTGGCTACGGTGCGTACTCGGCACCACCGCCCCCAGCCAACCACGCTGCCGGGTACGCTCCGCCAATCGACGGTGGTTACGGCCGAGGTAGGTGATTCTCTTTATTGGGGGATTGCATGTTTTGATGCGCGAAAGGTCCCGTCTCTTTACTCACACACAGCTTCAGCTCCGACCTCCAACACTGGATACAGTCCTGCTCATGATATGACACCACAACCGCCACACGCCCAACAGTATGAAGAACCTGCCCTCTCTGCCCTCCCTCCCAGGCCTCCCCACCCCTCTTCCCCTGCGCGCTCTGGATCCGTTGCATCGAACAGTCAGGCTCAACTCCCAATCACCAACAGTGGACAACAACAACAACAACAAACTGCCCCCCGCCATGGCCGGGAACAACGTGCCGTAAGTGAGCGCTCCGATCACCGCGATCGCCCCGAACGCCCTAGCGACCGTGAACGCGAACGTGAACGTGAGCGTGAGCGCGACGCTACGCCTCCTAACCGGAATGGTCCTCCACCAAAATCTGGCAACGCCGCTCCTCACCACCACTACGGGCGGAGATGATCAAACGCCCCTGGTCTCCCACTCTCCCCCCGACCCGAATTCGCAAAGAAAACAATAATCACCTCAGTCTCGCATTCTTTTCCTCCTCTCATGGAAGGCGTTCGTTTCGCTTTTGGTTGGTAGAGGCGCTCCGGCGCTCATGATTTGGTCATGATTTGGTCATGATTTCTTTTTGATCTTCGCTGGCTTTTTTTTTTTTTTTGCGTCGACCGTTTCTCTCTCTCTCTCTTCCGACTCCCTCTCACTGTTTCCACCTACCCTTATACCTGTTTCACGTTCCGTCATGACTTCGTTTTTTTCCGAAGAAATATGGTCGAGCAATTTCTTACATGTCTTGTTCTTTTTTTTCTCTTCTCCTTTTCTTCTGGACTTGTTGGCTATGCCCTCGTTTCATCCTTTTTTCGCGCCACCTCTGGACCTGGACCCTACTTCTCTTAACCTGGACACCTCTGGCTTTGGACAATCTCAATTCGACGGGATCACGAATCCCACCCACTCCCTGGATTTTTCTCGGACGAGCATTCGTCGACAACTAGGACTTGCGCAACGCTGGCTTTTAAACCGCGTGCTTCTTCTTTGTCTAACAATGCTCGATCTTAATGATCAAGACAAGATCAAATTTCTGAACCTTCATCCGAAGGTGCCGGTTGTAAGGTTATTTTGTCTGCCGTCTTTTCATCTCTCGTCTTTCGTCTTTCATCCTTTTCATCGCTCGCTTCCGCGTCTTTCAGTCCGTCTAGGATTTCCTTCATGCTGGCTCAAAGGGCCGCTCGACTCTGAAGCAACCGTGTCTGACATCACCGTATGTGGGCCAACGCTTCTAAATGGATTGCCTCTATTTCAGCAACGCATCTGGACTTGTAACATCACGAAGCAATAATATGAGGAAATCAAGAAGAGATCGTGTGAGGACACGTGCATCCGCTGGTTTCTTTTCCCACTTGGCTCTGGATCAACATACACTATCTCTTTTCTTTCTCTCTTTTGGACTTATGGACTGGGCTCTGATTGCCTGTACAACACTTCCGTTTTTTTGCAATGGATCACGAAATCAAGCACGTTGGACTCGTACGACCTTTGACTTCCGACAAAAAAAAGCTGTTTGCTTTCAGCAATTCATACCAATATGGGTTTGCTCTTGTGGAATTGTCGACTACTAGGACCATCTCGAACCATTGCCGTCATGTTTAAATGAAACAGCAAATGAGACAAATTGGACAAGTCTACCCAGGACGGCGCAGGACCAAACGTGGCTCGCTCGCAGAGCTGAGTCTACCGTCATCATTTCTTTGATGCTTTGGCAGTCATGTGTCTGTAGGCGACTGTTTGCAGCGGAAAAGAGAAAAAAAACCGACCCTGGTCCGGCTTTCAATCTTCTCTTTTTCAGTGACGACATATACCTCCTGTACATATTGTTTTGTTCCGCACTTTGGCCAACATGTCAGGGTTTAAATGCCGGCCATCACTTTCTCCCATTCTGTCAAAAAGGTAAGCCAACGTGCCAGCATGCTAGGTATCAGCACGCTCTTTTCCATTTGCTAACATATGATTTCCCGACAGAGCTGTACACCTATTTGAATTCACTCAATGCGCTTTGTGTCCTTTAGCTTTGACCACGCATCATCATCTTGTCCCATGAATTTTCAGTGGATCTATGTTCAGTGTGTTCCAGCACTGTTGCGACATGACTTTAGTTATCTTGACAGAGTTGTACACATTTCGAATCCTAGGAGCAACCGCCCCAAGTGTCTTGGAATTGGACCGACTATCGCGTCTTCGACGCAAGCCCACACAATGGGGACCTGTTTGACTGCATTTAATGCAGAGCAAAGGAGATGACCCAAGTTTCTGGACTGGAGTTGGCAGTAGGTTGTATTTTTATGCACCTAGCCTCTGCACATGATCCCCCAATCCTGCTGCCTCTTTCATTCTTTTGTTTGACGCGTCTTGGTTCCGCAGCGCAATTATCGATTCACTTTTGGTATGTATCTTGCGGGTTTCTTTTTTTTTATTGTGCGTGTTTTCTACCGGACGTTTTCTATCGGACGTTTTCTCCATGGATGCTCGGCGAAGCACACTACTGCGACTCCGTTCTGTTGTGTTTCACCGCAACGGAACAACGTAAGCGACGCCATTCTTGCTCAAATTACTAATACCACGATTTTAGCCTTCCCATTCACTCTCTGCCTTAGCCCGTGGCACCCACCTTGTATCTTTATTGAGACAAATGGCTGATGATGGGCCTGGGGTGTTCCTTGATTCTTTCGATCCCTCCTTGTTCTTGCGTTGTTTTATCTTCTATCCTGTACACAGGCACCATCTTCACGGAGACACCATCCACGCAAACATCTACACTGGGGAAGAGACAGTGGAAGAGAGAGACAACGGGTTGGCTTTCGTTTGGTATTTTGATTTCTGGCACTCTGATTTTCTTTACGTTTCGGTTCCGTGGTCTTGCTGGCGTCTTGGGGGCTTTTTTGTCAATGGGCGTGTTGCAATATCGAGCCGCTTGTGCTCTTCTTTTGTTTAATATTCTTTTTTTGCCGTTGATGCACCACCTGGTATGGTATCGTACTTTTGCTCCGATGATTTTGACCTGGCCTAATTACGCCTTGTTTTGTTTTCGGTTATTGGTTTGCGGCTATTGGTTCACGGATAACGTCTTCTTTTTTAAATTATACAAAACTGGGCAAATGGCCAAGTGAATTTATCTTTTTTTCACAGTCCTTTGTCGTTCACATGGGTCCGTCCCATGGACCATCCCTTCGTGACATGATGTGCACACACGGATGCAGCGAACTGCTTCAAGTGAAGCATTGCACCCGTCGACCAAAAATTTGAAGCCGCCACGGTTCGACAAATGCTTCATTGGCAGTGCTCGCATTTTATACTCCTCAACGGCCGCGATAATCCAAAATCTTGCATGGCGGGCTACCAAGAATTCACAGGCATCCAGGAGTCCTTCAGACGATCTTTCTCTATCCGACAGTAAAATACAAAGCTAGAACTCAAGACCAAGTAGCAAAGAGCCATAAAGAACCGCTCGCCACAAAATAAACAGGCCTGGTGGAAGGAGCGATGCACTTGCTCAGGAGCAGCGCCAATTTGAAAGGAGCGCACACCGTGAGACAGTCGCTCCCCCCCGCCGATGAAAGAGACATCGGACAGAATAGGAGACCGAAGACAGAGATGCTGTGACTCGGTGCCTGTGTGTATCACACAACGCAGCAGGCACTCAGAGTGTGTGACAATTGGCAAGACGAAGAGGTGGCACAAGGACGAGTAACAAATGTACGCAAATCACAGTTTGGAACGAGGTCAAGAGGGAAGTTCGCACCTGCCTTGAGATATAAAAAGGGGGGCGTATGATGCCGTTCGAGAGTCGTGCTTGTTCGCTCTTTCCACTTTGTTTGTTTACTTCATCGCTCTTTTTCCTTCAACATCATAGTCTCAACAAAAGCGACACACTCCCAGCAGTTTCTCGCCCTTTTATGCTCCCTCTTGCAACTACCCATTTTCTCCTTGATCACCTCTCGACCTCTTCCTCTAAGCAACAATGATCGTTCCAGAAAAGCATGCGAGCCCCTTGAACATCTGCGTCATCGGAAAGTCTACAAAGACAGCGCCAGATATCAGCCTCGATGCGAAAGACTCCGGGGTACAACAGAAACCTGGCCCGCAAGACGTCGTCGTGAGACCCGACCGCAGCACGATTGCCCGCGTTGGCCGCAAGTCACGTTCCGACAAACCTTCCAAGCACGACCTCCCTAGTGATGGAGCTCTGCACATCTTCTCATCTTCATCTTTGGAATATCGTCATTGAAGATGGCCAAATGTGTGCGCCACGCATAGCCCGTCGTCGACTGGCATAAAGGAAGCATGACGCGTGGCGGATGTTATGCGGAGAACGTGCGAGCACTGGTTCATTGCGTGTTTACAATACTCACGTTGCGAGCGGCTAACCTCGAACTATCATCATGTACAAGAAATTGGTGCGATGGGCTCGAGATACCTCAAGTTTAAGATCATGGTGTTGACGAGAAGAGAAGTATGGATTGTTTCGGTTCTCAGTGCTTCTCTGCCATACCAGATTGTTACCTCGATGGATTCAAAATTTGCGAACATCAAATTGCTGATAAGCTTACTACGATCAATCTGGTTTGTTTACATCGGCTCTGTTTGATATTGTACTGATATTGGATTTGCTGGCGTTACTGGACATGGTAGGCTCAGACGGCGTTCATCAAGCTAGCACGACCATGCGATGTTTTTACGTGAGAATTGATTGCCTTTTTTTACTATATCTGTCTTCAAAGAGACAGTTCCAAAAATACCATGCTCCTTTTGACCTCATGTCTAGTATCGAAGGCGAACAGGTTGTGCTGACATACGTCCTAGGTTTGCCCAAGGCTGAAGACATTATCATTTTCCAAGCTGAACAGTTGTTACGACTGCTTGAAGAAATACCCCACAGCAAGGGCTCTATCATTGGTGCCCACACTGCAGCTGGACAGGACACCACATTCGAACGTGACATCTATCAACATTGGAAACCGCGCTCTAAAATACCAACACAAGCCGCTTCTCTCGCCCCTGACGCTGTTTACCCCAGCTTCAGCCCGCGAGATAGGATGTGATAGACTCATACCCAGCGAGAATTCCGGACAAAACTGCCCGTCCAAGTGTTCCTCAGCTTGGCAGCTGAAGCTGAGTTAGACGTTACTGTGGCGGGTAAGCAAGAACCAGGCCTTCGCAGCTACTACATCCCCGCACGGATCCTACTGGCTAGGCTCTCGACAGACAGAACTAGCACTCATAACGACAAATCATCATGCAAACGATAACCAAATTACAACACGACGCTCTTGCCCAGGTTGTGGGATACCGGCACATGGGGCTCCTATGGCTAGCGGGCCTGGCCCACGCTTTGGGCATCCATGCTCCTCCAAGTACGACATACTGCAGAGGGCAATCTTCGAATGCAAGAGACCATTTTAGGCCAGCCATCGCTTACCGTGCCCGCCCTTTCAATGCTAAATTTGATATTGGGCTCTTTCCTAGGCCAGCTCTGTTTACTTGAAAACAACTAAAGAGCTCGTTCTCAATGCCCTAGAATGTCAGTCTGAAATAGCGTTCGGTCGCCACAAAAGAAAAGGGCCGAGCCTCTTGCTACGGGACTTCTCCTACTCTCTTGGCGAGCTATATTAGAGTTCCCGGACGGGTAAGAAAGCATATTGGACCGGGTTTCGCGCCTATCACTTTCATTCTCGAATGCTGGGCAGCGAAATGCCACGGAAACCGCGCCCAAGTCTCGTCAAATAAGCAATGCTGGTGACGGACGCCCGACCGCCATAAAAATCGCAGCACGTTCGGCACGACCTGACGAGTACAGCTGCAGAAAGCGAGTGCAACGAAATAGGCAACCCGATAGGAGGTCGCCGGGTGGTCTCAACATCTTGCGGTGTACGGGAGCATCCAGCACACGCAACACACGCGACGAAATGGATTCCCAGTAAGTCATTTGAGGCTCTTCATTCGCTCGACGAGCTGGTGAAGGTGTGAGTGGGTGCTTGCGCGAGAAAACCAAGGAGGGAGGCGTGCAAGCCATCTTCTCAAGTAAGTCAATCAAACTGGGACATTTCGCATATTGGCCAATACGACTGACAGCACTCCATGCATGATTCTGCAAGGATGAAAATCCGGGCACGGTGCAGGAAGTAACAGTCCGCCACGATAGTCGGCATACTCTGAGCTAAAGCGAACGGTAGCAATAAGAGTCCACGTCCACTGGCACATCGACAAGTGTTCTTGCAGAGAAAGAAGACCGCACCCACCCTTCTGCAGAGTCAAATCACTGCCTATCAAGGCCTCGCTTAAGCTCTCGCATACGGCACTCCATTTTCAACACAAACAGAGGCACTCTTTCGAAATTGGGAGTATCCTATCACCCTTTGCACCAAGAAGCTGCAGTGCTCTTTGGGCCGCTGGTCGCTAAAGGGCAGAGAATCTCTGGGGGCTACCGCAAAACGGAGGTCTTTGCCGAATTCATCTCTTTGGGATATGAGGACGAATGGAGATATCTATTCACACCACCGAAATTATCTATTTCACACGACCCTGCTCATCACACAGAGCATGGGCAGATCCCTTTCGGCAAAATAGGTAAACGACCAAGAGCAAACTGGAGAGAGGCGAAGTCTAACCATCGCCTGGGGAAGGCGGTTCAGGGATAAGGGAGAGGACGGCGGTGGCGGACGCTTCCCTTCCCGTCGCACAGACACTAAGCCCGTTGGTCTTACTCGCATGAGTTTTCGAACATGTGACCTGGAATGCACAGCTTCATAGAGGGAGATACAGGCAAAGGAAGGTGAGCAATATTTCAGACGCCTGGTTCAGAGGAGCGGTGACAGGGAACAGGGGATGAGAGATGGGAAGCGACGCCCTGAAAAACTTTGAGAGAAATTAAGTTGATATACGACATGTTACTTTGTGCGGAGAGAGGATTACGGTGTGGCCCGGGTGGACTATGGCCCTCAAAGTGGACAAATGCAGGAAAATGGCCTCGCTTGGCCATATTGCAGAACATCTATCCACAATCGAGTTGGGGCATGCAACGGCGTGCGATACGAGTGCAAGTATCTTGATCAGACTTCACAGCGTGAAAATGACAAGGCAAGTACTTTTGCACTCGAACATTCCTGGCACGAAGGCAACACTGGGCGGAGGCAGTGGGCTTTGTTCAAATGTGTGTGCTGCAGAGACCATGCAGAACGTGCAGAGCAGGCAGAACAGCATCCTCCAACCCCATTCCATCTCCATTCCGAGACTGTAGTTTTCCTGCAATGCAGCACTACTATCTTCCCTGCACCGCAACGTGGGCCGTTTGGACTGCAGCCACCACAGCGCCGAGAGCGTAAGTTGCACTGGCGTCTCGCCAGCGTGGTTTGTTTGCTGAAGTGGCTGGTCGAGATGGCTGGATGTGAGGGGAGAGGGATCGACAAAGGAGCCAATAGGTTGACGAGCGGATGGTCTGTTGGTTCTTGTGGTCAACAAGCGAGCAAACTATCGACGAGACGCAACAGGACAGAGGGAGGGGTGAGTACGGAGGTATGCCAACAAGAGGGCCAGCGCATCATCAACCTTGGTGCCCGAAGAATGGTGGCTTGACCGGGTCTCGACAAGCGGTCACTGTCCAACAATGCAACAGGCTGCGGGCGTCTTTTCCTATTTTCGTCCGTGACGACAAGGCGTTAAGGCAAGTTCAACAGGGAAAGCCTTGCAATTTGACAACGAGCACTGGGCAGCAATAAGGAGAGGGAACGAGAGTGCCGCCCAAGGATCAAATATTGACGGCAGCACTGTCACCTCCAACTCCTCTCACTAACCGTGTGACTATAGTACAGCGCACAGCGCAGTTGGGCATTCACCACATGTCCAGCACTACAAGAGGCAGGCGGATTGCCGACTCGCCGCAGCTCGCAACCAAGGACAAGGCAACACCCTCAACCCAGCATGAAAACCAGATACGGGGACTCTCTCTCTTGCAGCGTTACCTGCATACCGCGTAGCGGTGGGAGCTACGGCATGAACAACTGGCAAAATATGTGCTTACGGAGGGCGTGATAGGGGGCAAGAGGAAAAACGGCGAACATCGAAAGATGACCGACGACATGGAAACCATCTTGAGCGGTCGGCATGTCCCAGGACCAGCGTTGGCGAGATGCACAGTGCTAGTCTCTTCGAAAAGATCCCCTTTTCAGGTTGTCTCATCTCACTAAAGGAGCCCCTATTTTGCGATTTTCCCAACCTTTTTTCATTTCTCCCTTTTCCTCGTCTGCTCATATTTTTTTTCTTTCTCTTTCTGACAACCACAGAGACCGTGGGCAGCGGACAGGGAACAGGGCTCGAGGATGGCTCCCCAGAACGGAGAACGATCAAGCACAAGCGGGTCACCGAACTCGGGCGCCGGTGAACTCGGCTCAGCATAGCTCCAAGCCAGTGGCTTCCAACAGTCTTCGTACAGTCTTAGGCCCCCCAAGTCCCCAACTATCTTCGGCCGGCCCCAGTCGACCCTCTCACCGCGGCCGAACCACCATCTAGGCACCACGAACCAGGCTCGCCATGCCACCGCTTTTTTCAACAAGGGCTGTCCCTGCTGGTTGTCCCTGTTGGTGTCGAGAGGGGTTGGTTGTAGTGCTGCTGTGCAGTCCACCTTCATGACTCAAGTGGTGTGCAACGACATTTACCTGGCCTGGCTGGTCCCAAGACCAGTATTCATGCGTGAATCTAGCTTTGAATGCTTTGAGCAATGGGAACAAAATTAATGTGCCGTTGTCTTTGGCTCGGCCGCCTTTTGGCCCTGGTTTGGTTCCTCGGTTTTTAAGGGGGAGAAATCCAGGCCACGTCACGTCGTCAACCCGCCAGTGTGCCACCAAATTCCGCCCCGTGAACTGGGCGAGGGCTGCTTCCGCCCGGTGCTGCGCAAGTCCCCGTCCAAGGCCCGCTGCGGGTGTGTTTCTGGCGGGCGGGCATGGTCAGCGGGCTCGGGAAAGGGCGAGCGAGGGCCAACCCTTGAGCTTGGGCCCCTTTGGCGGGAACCACTTAGTGACCTTTTGTGCTCTTTCTCTTTTGTTCTTTCTTTTTCTGCTTCTCCTTTCCCTTTTCATTCATCTCCTTTGGTACTTTCAGGACTCGTCTTATTTAGTGCGCTTTCCCATTGCTTTCTTCTCGGGCGCCACCGCAACGGAGGACACGGAGCGACGAGCCTCTGCTAGCACCCGCACCAGCCGCCAGAGAACAAAGAAACCCAGACAAGAAAAGACAGACTACTGTCAATAGGCCGCCAAAGCGGGGAGAAACAAGGAGCTGCGAAAGCGTGGAAGCATGAAAGAGGGTCACCAGAGTCAGACACTACGAGAAGGACGGCGATGGTCAAGGGAAAAAGGGAGGAGGGCCGACCCCTCTTCCCTCCCCCCTCCCTCCCCTTTTCGGCTCGCTGCAGCAGTGCCAATGTGCTTAAAACGACGCAAGTACTTGCTGCACGCCCGTTCTCAACGTTCAGGGACGGTCCTGTGGTCAGTGCAGGCTTGGTTGGGTAGAGGGGTTTCCCGCACTCAGCCGGGGAGGCGACGCCATTCAAGTGGGACAAATACGGCGCGGGCGAGGGCCCTGGCCATCCATACACACGAGGTATCTTACGAGTGCTTTTCACGGTGGGACAAAAGACGTGGAGAGCATAACAACGTGCCACGAATCCATGCGGGCAGCTGCAGAACGGTGGACGTTGTGGACGTTGGTGAGGGGCGTTCTGCACATTCTGCATCCTCTGCGCACTTTTGCCTACGATATGTCGTATATCGTGTGCAGAACTGTCTGCATCTTCGACATAAGATACATATGTACGACGCATGCACCATGCGTAACGGCGGAGTCTTACGATGAAAACATTGTCTGTTGAGCCAATGCTGGCCTTCAAACAGCAGCCACGATGTACGAGTACAAGTACGGAGTACATATCAACGAAGGCACTGCATCCTGATGCGCCAGAGAACATGGCATATCCCTGCCAGCATCCTCGCCGTTCTCTTTGTTCAAAATTTGTTCTAAACACGAGACCTTGCCCCAAGGACCACGCCCAATGGCATCTCCCCTCCTGTCCTGAGTGGTACTCACTTCGTCCATTCTCATCCTTTTCGTCTTTGCAACATTTCCGGGGGCCTCGGTGTGGACAAAATAGTAACTCTGGGCCTCCGAGCTGTTCCACGGGACATTTTTCAGAGCATGCAGGTCACTCAGGCGAGACGCCTTGGGACAAGCATTTTCAGGCATCATTCCTCGCAAAGGCGGCGAGCGATGGCGCCCTCTCATGTTCAGTTTCGACCTACAGAGTCCGTCCCAACATGACCGGGCGCTCCAATAAGCTGACCAGTTTCTTTACAAGCCGACGTCTTCCTTTTTTGGTCCGTCGTACAAGCTCTTTTGAGCATCAATTGGCGGACTGCCGCCTTTCCCACCCACACTCGCTCTGATACATACACCCTTCTACATACCGCCCATTCCGCTCGTATTCAATCCTTTCCGATGCTCGGCATTGATTTTCTTTTCTTTCTCTTTCCTTTGTTCTTGTCCTATTTTCCCTCTTTTCTTGTTTGAGTTTTCCCGTTTTGCCGTCCCGAGATCGTGTGCTCCCCTTTTTTATATTTTTCTGATATTCTGACCTGGGTTTCTCTCTCGGGATGGCCCCGGCTCACCTGGTTGGCTCCAGCAGGCTCTGAGGCTAGCACTCGGCGCCAATGGTGCGCTTCGCTGGTCCCTCGTAGTGAGGTTGGCAGGTAGCCAATCAGCGTGCGTATGCGGCATCTCTCACCTCGTCCATGGTGCTCACCATGGAGAGATGTTCCTTGTATGACTGCGCCATTCCGCGTGAGCTGTGGGCTTTTCTCGCCACCGCTTCCGACCAGTTTGAGCAGCGGGAGCGCGGCTTAAAAAGCGATCTCGCATGTGTCGGGCAACGGATTTATTTTTTATTCTGTCCCTCTCTCTTTCTCATCACAGCGGGGTTGTGGGTGAGAGGAAAAAAAGTTCGTTCTTCAGCTTCTGTTTGGTCAATGGGTGGGATCTGTGAGGTCATCAGGGCAAAAATAAAAAGGGGCAGAAGCCAGTATTACTCCGTAAAGTGGCAAAATAAGGCAATCCGGCGCCTTCGCCAGGGAGGGGTAGACGCAGGCACAAAACGGCAACGGCGAAAACGACAGAAACGAACAAAATTTCAAAACATGTCTTAGCACAAGAGACACAAAGAGGCGTGTGAGCCACCCGCCATCCACAGCGCTCGGGCACATAGTTAGTCAAGTGCCACTTTTTTATGTCTCACATGCAAGCTGCCAAAAGCAGAATTTTTCAGGACGCTCCTAACTTGTAAAACGACGACAGGTGGTGAGAGAAAGCAACAAGGAAAAAAAAGAAGAAAGACGAAAGTAGGGACGAGATGTGAACGGTGCCGCTACAAATTCAGTAGTCCGGCACATCTACGATCCTGCTAGGGGTCAAAGAGCCAGCCGAATCGGCGCGGGAATGACCTGCAGGAAGCGCGCATCACCAGATCTTTCCCTCAGGTCGACCGTTGTACTTGTATGCAAGATGTAGGGCGGCCGCTTGTGTCTGCATTCTAATTATTTAGTTGTCACACTCTCCTATTTATTTTTGTTTTTGTTTTCATGTTTTTATTGTGTTTCTACTTCTTCTTTCCGTCCATTGATTTCTATGTGTTTCTATATTGCTCTTAACTATGAGTACTTCTTCAATTTTACTTGGCTGCCCTTTTCCCAACGAAAATGCTCTCACACCCTTCTGGAATATTTACAACTGCCCATACTCCAGTATACGGAGCACGCCGTAATATCAAGCCGAGATATACGCCATCTGTCACATCGTCTGCCCATTTCATCACACCTCAGCTGAGTCGTCGCTGAGGGGTGTGCTGAACTTCATCACGGACATCTCAAGATTAGGCTAGCTCAGCGCATGTCCGGCTGACAACCGCCCCTCATGAAGCACGGTCTTACCATTCTGCCCGTAAACGCCCTTCTTCTTCTTTCCTTTTTATTTCTCTGCTCTTCTCTCCTATGAGCAAGTTTTGCTGCGGTACTTTTCGACGGATCGCCACTGCCGTTTTTTCTCGGACCGTCATTCTTCGTCCATCGTCCATCGTTCCTTTTTCCCCAGCGTTTGCTCTTGGTTCTCTCTCCCCGAGAAGTCGGTCGTGTTTCGTCCAAGACGAAACTGCACTAACTGTGCCGAAGTGCCCTCCCCGGAACAGAAAGCGCCAAAAAGACTAGCGAGCAATTTGGCGCTTGTATCGCGGGTTTCTCCCCCCTCCCTTCCTTCCCATTCAATGGACTACGAAACTACCCACTCCCACCGAGCCACTTCCCTTCCGACCCTTCCCTTTCCGTATTGCACCCCGTCTGCAGGTCGCCTCGCCCCTTGCCGCTGCGAAGCTAGCCGCACTAAACCAAAAAGGCCCCTCTCTGAAAAAGAAGACAGAGAACAAGTTAAAAAATACAGAAACCACCCCCTCCTTAACCGCTCCTGCGCCGCGGAAAAGACGACCCCTCTGTCAGTGAGCAGAACGACCAGGAAGCCCCTTTCCACGAGCGACTGTAACGACAAGAGTCAGAATGTATCCGGCAAAAAATGGGGACAAACATCCACTTAACCAAGCGGTCAAACTACGCCAAAGAGCCCACAAAATAAATTCTGTTTTATTCTAGTATTTTTTACGACGTCGTAGAGCCTCATTCTTTTGGTGCTTTGTCTCGCACGTGGTAAGATACAATTGTCCAGCAAGCACTTTACGAGAAATGTCACTGAGGGGTACAGGGACTCCATAGACAAAGGAGGGCACTTTGACAAAAAGAAACCCATTGTCTACGGCCTGGCATTTAATTTATAGCGTGTGACACAATAGATGATGGTCATCGTCATCTCCTGCTCCTCGCGGGGAAGAGAGATCACAATACGAGAGCCAGAGTTAGAGAATTGCAGTCAGAAAACTTCAAATTGAAAAACTAGATGGAGAAAAGTGTCGTAACTATTCGCTTGCGCGAGTGTCGGGGTGTCCCTTGTATTTTTCTTTTATTCCTTCTTCCTGGGCCATACTTCGTCATGCATTTCGTGGTTGGGATTCATTTGTGATTCCCTCCCCTTTTTTCGGTGCCGTGTCCTGTCCCCCTCGGCAGCCCCCTTTTCACCAAAGAACAAAAACAGAAAGAGCCATGGGCCATAGCTAGGGAACGATCCGCCCGCCGCCATCTGCTGCATATGCATTTCAGGTCCCGCTCGCCACTTGACCATCTGACAAGGCAAGGTTGGCAAGAGAAATACACCACCTGTGACCCCTCGTGCCCCTCCAGCCAACAAACCTGGCAAAACAAGGAGGGGCAAAAGGGATAAAAAAAAAAGTAAGAAATGGAACATAATAGATGAAAGAAAAAAATAGAGAAAGAAGTAACGGGAGGCATAAACGGTATATGGCACTTGGGGGGAAGCTAAAAACCACAAGAGATAGAAAAACATGACGTGCATTCCCGTATCCAGATACATGTTGGTGTTGGTGATATAAAAGTTGTAGTAGAATAAAAAGCAGAATTTCGTATGCCGTGGGGCAAAACATCTTTTTTCCAGGGTTATCGTACCCGAACAGACAAAGGAAAATAACAAAAGAAATAAAGAAGGGGGAAGAAGTAATAAAAAAGACAAACAAATAGAAGAAAAAAACGAAACAAAATCAACACCGGGGGTCCTGTTCCGTACAGTGGGAATCTGCATTGCTGCCAGCCACCCCGACCTTTATCGAGACATCAAGGAGAGAAAACACAACGGAAAATGCGTAAAAAAAAGAAAGCCTCCGTACACCCCGGAACCAGCCGAAAAGAAATCAATCTTCCTGTAAAGCCGTCACAGGAGAAGAAGGTATTATCGACTGAAGAAAAAAAGTAGAAAAATTGGAGAAATGAAAAGAGTTTCTGAAGAAAGAAATGGGCGAAGCGCGATTCGACAAGCGACCTAGACCGGCTGCAGTCGCGTCAAAATCGCCTCAACATGGTGCTGTCAATGTCACGGCCAGCCTTCGGTTCGCGCACCTTGTTGGGCTGAAAGTTGAATGCGTAGTAGTCGGAAGGCGGAAACTTGGGCTTCTCGTCTGCTTCACCGCTTGGCGATCTAGATCCATGGTGCTCGGTGGGCGGCGTGGCGGTAGCTCCCGAGACACTGCCATTACTACGAGCGCTGGTACTGCTAGAAACAAAAAAAAGGTTAGCAAACAACATACAAAAAAATGTAGTCTATACCGCAAATGCGGTAGGAATTGCAGGTATCGCGTACTCGGTACCCACAGAGGACATAGGGGGTGGCGGAAGTACCGGTGGAGCAGGAGTGCCGTAGCCGCGAGGAGCACTGGTCGACGGGGAGACGGCAGAACCGGGTCCAGAGGCAGAGCCATTCATCGAAGGTGGCGAACGACGGGCGTCCTCCGGGCCGCGGTAGTAGCCCATTTCATGGTTCGGGTAGCCGCCGTAGGGAGGCGGCGGCGGTAGGCGGTTGGGGAACTCGGCCTCTTCTTCTTCGCGCGTACGCTTGCGGGCGCGTTGCGGGTCTTCACCGGGGTAGCCGCCATGCTGCTGGTGCTGCGGGTAGGGAAGTGGTAGCTGGCGGCCAGGAGGCGGAGGCCCCTGCGAGGACGGGTGAGGACCGTAGGGAGGTCCCCGATCTATGTGAGGAGGCATGTGCTGCTGGTAGTAACCGCCGGCACCAGGAGACGTCGGGCCGTAGCCAGGGTGGCCGCCTGGTCCGTTCATCGGCCCACCACCAGGAGGGCCGCTGCCAGGCGGTCCGTTGGGCCCCCGTCCTCCATTGGGACCAAGGGGTTGGCCAAATGCACCGTACAGCGGGGTGCCTGGAGGCACGCCGCCCTGGATGGCAGACACGGGGACAAAAGCGGTTGACGTCGTTGAGGAGACCGGCTGAAACACGCAGTCGTTACCCGTTTTCTTACAGTTGGTACATTTTCCGTCAGGCGTGTTCTGGTAGCCACTACAGCGAATCTGTTTCCTACAGTCAGTACAACAGCGAAAATTAAGCAGCAGCCCGTGAAAAAAAGGAATGAAGCACGAACCTTTCTCTTGCGGCAGTATTTGCACGCAATGGAAGTGCGCTGCCGCGGGGCGGTCTCGGGCGGGCCATTTTGGTAGTTGGGAGGCATTTGCTGCTGGGCCCAGTACTGGCCATGCGGCGGCGGAGGGTGGTCCTGGTAAGGGTGGTACGGAGCGCCGTATCCATAGCTATCACGGTAGCCCTGGTCGGGATGCGAGTGCATGCGGGGGGTGTAGGGATCGGGAGGACCGCCTTGCTGGCTAGGAGGACCGGGAGGGCCGGGCGGGCCGTGCGGACCGGGAGGGCCGGGAGGACCAGGAGGGCGATGCGCGTTCGGGTCGTCACCGTACGACCGCGGCGGGCCGGGCATGGGACGGCCAGCGTGATCGTGATGGGAAGGGGGAGGAGGCGGGGGTTGATACTGGGCGAGTGTGCCGTACGCTTCGCGGAACGAAGGCAAGGTTACCGTGTTGCCGTTGCTGTTGTTTCCACCGCCACTTCTGTTGTTGTCACTGCTGCCAAGGATGCTGTTTCCAGTGCCGTTGCTGTTGCTCTCGCCTCCGAGCTGGAGCGGCTTTGGGCGGTGGTGACGGTCCTCGTCCTCTTCTTCGGATTTGATGATGCCGGCATCGCGGCCTTGAGGGATCTGGGCCAGCTTGGGCCGTCCCTCGTCCGCCATCCTGGGTGGATAAGGTTGGTGTATGGTCCGGTACTCCGTGATGGGCGCCAGTTTGGCGATCGGCCGATGCGCACGTTGCCTGGGAAGACGTAGAAAACTGAGGATCAAGAAGAAAGACGCCGGCGCGAAAGGGCAAAAGCGGCTAGGAAAAAAACGACAAAGATAAGAGGTGATGCTAATACGAGTGACGAAGAATGCTAGATGCGTGTGTCGTGATGCGAGATGACGTGGAATGGAGTCAAGGAAACGGTGATGACTAGATCAGAAGTGACAAACAAGATATGCCAGGAAGAGGAGTGGAAAGAAGAGGATTGAAGCTGTTCGGCTGATAGAAAACGAGCCGACACGAAAATCTTTGTCCCAAAGGCCGTCTGTGGTAGAGCCAATGTTAGTAATGGGGGGTAAGGACAAGTGCAATCGGTAGACAGTACAAAGCAGCCGTGAAAACGACTGGTACAAGGACCTAAGAAAGAGGCAAAAGAAGGAAAGGGAATAGGTAGGTGCTGTTGGTGGATGGTGGAAGAGAGGGGGAAATGTTAAAAAGACAAAAGACGCGCGATGCCTGTTGTTGAGGTGCACAAAAAAAATACTCCACCCCAAAACAAAGGACAAAAATGAGAAAAAAAGGAAGTCGCGATGGGAAAACTGGAGGAAAGAGCGGAGGGGTGAAAATGGAAGGAGAGGGGGGGAAAGGCAAGAGCGTAGAGGTCAGAGAGGGAAGGAGAGAAGGAGCGAAGGAGAGCAAAAGGGGGGACAAGAAGGAAAGAAAGACGGGGGCAATCCGTAGTATTATACGGAAAGTTCGTTCTAGGAGGCACTTTTACCGCCTGTACGCGCTACAGCAGTATGCCCGCGGTCTAGGGCGGGCGGACAAGAACGAGGGGGAGGGGTGCGTTAGCGGGCAGGTATCGTGGATGACGGCGTTTTGGTGGTGGTGGGCTTTGGTTTTGTCTTGGTGGTAGCGGTAGTCATGGTGTGGGTAGACGCAATGGGGAGGGTGGTGTGCACTGGCTGTGTCCGGGCTGGGCGCGAAAAGGGGGATGGGCAAGAAGGAGGGAAGGAGCGACCAAGGGACAGGGCAGGCCTGGCTTGGCTACGCTGGGGGTAGGTTCGCCAGGCCTGGGTGGGCAAGTGCGGTAACAGGCAGGTACATAGTACGGCCCCAGCACGTTCAGGGTCAGCGAACTAGGTGCGGCCCCCCAGGTAGATGGACCGCTCCGCGCCTTCTGCCTTTTGCCTTGCATATCGCCTCCCACCAACATAGGCCACAGCCGCTACTGGGTAAAGTACCTTGCGGTGCGTTGACGTGCAGCGGCCGCCAGCCTGCGCCAGTGCCAGTAGCGCCTGTTGGCGGCGGTCGTTAGTCGTAGGGAGGGCAGTTTCGACTGAACTGCTAAACAGCGCGGCGGGGCCCTAGCCGAGGACGGAAGGAATTAATGGGAAGGGGCGGGCGGGTAATGATGGGCAGCGTAGGCCTACTGCCCTCTGCCGCAGGCCGCAAGCCGTTGCCCGCAGGCGCCGCTGGCCTTGTCCGCAGGAAACGAAGCCAGAAGCCGCTGATGGTTGGCACTTGGCCTCCTGTTCTTTGTCTCTGCTCCCCGCTTGTGGTGCTGACTATTTTATTTGAACTAGGTGATGCCCACCGTCTTTGTTCTCTGCTTCTCCACGGTCTTATAGCTTCGTTTGAAGTCGTTTGTCGCCCGGTCGGTCGGCGACGAGGCATTGACATGCTGGGCTTTGCTCTTTCAGGCGGCACTTGTCGCCTTTCTCCATTTTGTCTGTTGTGTCGTGTTGTGTCTGTTGTGTCGTCCCCTCTCCTTTGTGTACCCAGCGGCACTCGCCCTGGGCCTGACAGGAGGCATGTCATGGTGAGACAACAGCTGCCAGACGGGCAGGTGTCAGGCGGGTGTGCAACGGCGCGTTTGTGCGTTTGTGCGCCGTGCCGTGCCATGGGAGTAATGCGGTCTTAGAAGAAGATATGATGTTCGACTGCAACTGGGGAGCATCGATGCCCAAACACAACATGGCGATCGCTGCAAAGCTCTTCTGTAGCTTCCCCGCTGCCCCTCGCAGGTGCTCCGAGAAACAACAGCGGCTGACAAAGGCCTGTGGCAACAGCAAGCGAGCAAAGGTAACAGAAGCAGCCGAAAAGGTAGAGGCGTGCCGAAGCACTGGCGCGGGCGATATAGGTCATAGCCGTGGCGAAGGGAGGTGGCGTGCGTGCGTGTTGGCGGAATAGACCACATGCCCATATTTTGCGTTTTGCGTTGCTTTGTGCTTCCAGCGACACGGATAAGCACGGTGAGTAGGCTCACCGTGGCAAGCCATCTGGGGTGGATGGGTGAAATTTGCTGAGGCTTAGTCATGGAGGAGCACGCCGTTGGTTGGTGTGGGTGGTGATGGTTTAGAATCCTACGACGGGCTCGTCGTTTCGTCGCAACACTTGACCTGCCCTGTGCTGTGTGCTGCTGACCATGATAGACTGACGGGCTCCTTGCTGCCGCTGCCTCTGCTGTCGTTGCTGCGACCGTTTGGATCACCGCGACCGACCGTGCCCCCAGCTCTGGGTCACCGTCACACCTGGACTGGACAAAACACCTCGTGTCCGTTCACTCGCCCCCTACCACCGAAGCTACCACCGTCCGAAGCTACCGCTACTCGTACTTCACCACCCACTAACTTTAGGTCGCCCACCCGCTCCCATCCGTTCCCATTGCCCATCAGGCCGAGAACGAAAAAAAGCTTGCCGTTGCTGCCCGTCACTCCCGTGCAAGCCGGTGGTTTGGTCTCGGGGGCTTTTTGGCCTGGAGTTTTCTTGGTCGGCCATTCTGGTGCTTGCTGGGTCTGGCGGACTGGCGGCTTTTGGTGGTGACCGGGTCTGGCCATGATGACGAGTGGGGAGCAGGGGAGAACAAAGAAAAACAGTGGCATGAAAGAACTCGGAATGGAACGGGTGGGGAACAGGTGAGGTGAATGTGAATGATGTGCAGAATGAAGACAATGAATGTAGTAGTGAGGGTTGTATCAAGAACATGACGTGTTTGGATGTCGATGATCATAGGTTGATAGGATGAGAATGGAAAACGGGAAAACGAAACAAGGTGCAGAACAAAATAAAAACGTCAGAAACAGAAAGGCAAACAGTCAGAACGTACCTTTTTTCTGTCGGTCCCTTAACGTGTTTCTGTCGTCGTCGTTTCTTGTCGTCAAAGGCGCTGGATCAAATCGAGTACGTACGTTGCAAGCGAACAGAATGGCAAAAGAGACCAAGAAGTTGCAAGAAGTGGAATTGCTCGACTGGAGGTGGGATCTGGGGCTTCTTATTAGATTTTTCTTTTACCTCCCCCATGTCTCGTCTGTTTCTCCCACCCCCAAGGCATGGGTGCGTGTCTCTCTTTTTTCTTCTTTTCTGCACCCACCAAGGATTCTTCTACTGGCACAAACGGGTCGCTACGGCGCGCGCTGCTGGGCCCTGGATCATTGACGAGCACAAGACTGGGAACGCCAACGAGGGAGAGTCGGGGTGGCAGGGGGAGGGGTGGGGTGTATGTGGGCGTGGGCCGAAAACAGAGTGTGAGAAGAGACTGGAGACGACTGGAGACTGAAAAAAAGTAGCAAAAGGCCAGGCAAGGCAAGGGGGGAAACGCAGAAGAAAACAGGAGGAGAACGAGAGGATCCAGACGGCAGTCGATGAATGAGGAACCGTTAGTAGCATAGAGGACACAGATATCCAGTAAAGTGGTATTTAGTTGCTGGTTGCTCGTGTTGTCTCCTCTACATGGTGATGAAAACAACACACAAAATAGAATACGCATCCTTCGCCAGTTTCTTCCAGAATCGAGCAGGAGAAGGTCATCGACGCGAGAGCAAACCAGAAAAAGAAGGGAAGGGAAACAGAGGACTGGCTGACCTCGAGGAAAACGACACAGGAAGCAAGAAGGAGGGGGGTGCACGTTACAGGGGTGTGATCTGGTAGGGGGCGTGCCGCTCTTTTTGTCCACGCCCCCCTGGGGTAGGCCTAAATTCCAGATGGGGCCTGGCCGCCCAGCCAAACACTCCATTTCGAGCCATGCCAGGCTTGGTCTGGAAAAGTCGCAGTAGGAGCACCAGTGCCCGCCAACTCCAAGCTTCTGGGAAGGACTGCTCAAAGGGGAAAAGGGAACTGGACAGGCCAGCTCCGTAGAACGACAAGGAGAACGTAAGGGCGCCGCCCGCACACGAGTGCACAGCAAGCTAGCCGACACAAGGACGCGCGCTGGACCGTAGTTACAACGTGGTAGTACTCGTACTTGCTTTGATTCTTTCTTCTGGTGACGCCAAGAAGGCCCCAAAGTTTTGCTTGCTTCTGCAAATGAAGGCCTCGTACTTTTTTTCGGCGTCCTCAAGGGCTCGGCGTGCAGAAGGGAAGAAAAGGGAAGGAACGAGGGAGACATTTGCATTTGCTCGGGGGAGGGAAAGAGACGGGAGCGCCCAGAACTACCCGCATTGCTTACTCCGTACGAATAGGAAGGTACCCCGTAATATCGAACGGCGCACGAATACGGGGGAGGGAGGCTGTCTGTGTTGGTGCCCAGTCTGGACCGTGTCTCTCTTTTCTTTATTTCATTCCTTGCCCTTTTCTCTATGTGTCGTAAAACGACTTACCTTTACTTGTCAGGCACGGCCAGGGACTTGGCCCTACGAGAACTGGCAGACACGGCATTGTGAGATATTTTTGCCATAAACGGCACAGGAAGACAAATATATGAGTATCTCACAAGTAGCATCTGCACATGCCGTTGACGGGTGCTGATGGTTGCAGCGTTTGCTGTGGTTACAACGAATTACAGTGTCTGCAGCGCCTGCAGCCGTTGAGTGTCACTGTCTTAGTCCGGCATGTGCGGGTGCAGTGGACAGGGCCAGGCAAGACATTGCATGCGCCCCTGTTGTGCTCCTCCAGCTTATTGCTGTCCTGGGCCGTCGTTTGCATCTTATGAAGCCGTTTGTGCTGCGTGCTTCTGTTTCCCCGCCTGCTTCTGCACCGTTCTGTAGTTGTGCTTATCTACTACGCCTGTTTTCTGCTTGTGGCCTTCTGCCCTGACCCACCTTGCCGGTCCTTCTTTTTTTGTCTTTTTTCTCTCTCCTGTTTGTGCTGCGCGAGTTTCCTAAGTTTTTAGCTGCCTGGGCTCCAGCTCGCTTCGCCCCCTGCTTGCCGTTAGGGCACGCCGGTCGCGGAAAAGAGTGGGCAGGGGCGGCGTAATACATACTTGTACAGCAGCTGCCATTCTGCCAGTCAGAGGCCAGAAACGCCCAAGTTCTCCTCTCTCAAACGCACCCATATGTCCACACATCTCACACCAATCCACCAATCCGCCGCCTGTTCCCGCCTGATCAACCCACCCCGTCTGCCCGTTTACCAACCACCACCTCGGCAGCCAGCGCGCGGCAGCCAGCGCGGCACCTCCCAGGCCCCAATGTGCGGTCGCATGATGGGCCGCAGGCACGTTTGGTCGCCAAGCATCCACTGGTTTGGCCCACTTCTGGTTTAGCATGCCCGTAGGTCACAGTCGCTGGCTGCTGTTTCTTCTCCTTCGCTTCGAAGCCGTGGTGGGCCACGAAGATTTAGAAATAGGGTAGATTTGCAGGTTAGAGAAACTTGAAATTGACCGTTGAACGATGCTAGCAAAGTGAAGCATCACAGCAGCTCACTGTCGTGTATTTCGTACATGTACTCACAGCGGATGAATAATACCAAGTAGGCCCCCTCTTTGTTTTGGCCCGGTCAGCATACCGTCTGAAGTGAGACACACGAGCGCATGTTCCTGGCCCGGTTTATGCTTGTCACCCACGCGACAAAAATTGCGATTTTTATGTGTCTGTTTCTGTTTCTGTTTCTGTTTCTCCTTCTCTCTCCTCTGTTGAGTCTGTGTCGCCGTTGTTTTGTGCCGTGTCTCTCTTGTCTGTTGTCTCTGTTGTCTCTTGTGCTTCTTTGTGTCGTGGCGGCCGGGACCGCGGGAATCCACCGGAAGCGGCAGGCCAATGCAGGAACGGAGTCATAGCAGTGGCAAAAAAAGGCAAAAGACGTGAGGGGCGAAGAAGGAAAAGACCACAGGCCAACATGCGTAGCACCGTATATAGCCCATCCTTCGTGCACACTCACCATGCTGGACGAGCTGTAATAATAGATGCCCCAAAAGGTCCATACCTGCGAGTACGAAGTACGAAGTGGGTGGGAAGCGAGGGACCGAGAGAGACTGGGGGAGGAGGGAAGGCATGACGACAGCGACGGGGTCCAAGGTGACGAAGCTCGCGGCTTGCTCTAATACGACGATACATGCGCCAGTGGCAATCAACATATCTTGCCTGCAGAATGCACAAAGCGGCTTGCGACGGCCAAGTGGTCGTCAGTGGTCAGCCAACCGGCGAGAGAGAGCGCGTGAGGCAGTAAGAGTGCGAGGGTGCGAGCCAGAGGGCGGACTATCTGCCGGGACCGAGCAATCGGTCCCAATGGGAAGACCGGCACGATGGCAAGATGGCAAGATCAGGATGGCAGACGACGTGCGCGTGCGACAATGGAGTGCCCGCTGGTCGGTTGCCGAGAGCTGCTCGTTCAGGCTTAGTCGCCATCGCACTTGGTCGGACTTGGACATGGGCCTGTGCTGCCAGGCCCTCCCTTTCCCGCCTTGCGTCTGCAGGAAAAAGCTCAGGCCTGGTCGTCTGTCGCTCTTGCGGCACGGGACGTCCAGCCCAATCCATTGGCTGCCGAGCAGGGCCCTAGGGAAGGAAGAGGGACCTGGGCCGGGAGATCGGAGAGTTTCTCCTCTTCCCCTGCTTGCCCAGAGGGTCCATCTCTTAAGTCTTGCCCCCCTACGACGTCAGGGCCTGTGGCCTTGTTTTCTTCTTTTCTTGTTCCTTCTTGTGGCTCGACCGCCGTCACACCGACGTGCAGTCTTGGGGCCTGGGGCCTTGAGTATCTTGAAAAGCCCTGGACAGTCTGCTCTGTCGCACTGAAGGTCTTGTTCCCTTCGACAGATGATGCCCGAAAGGGACAGAGATGCGCGGACGGTCAGCAATCTCGTGCCGTGCCTCTGCTGGGCCTGTTGTCTGTTATTGCCCCTCTCGCCCCTGCAGCATAGATTGCAGGAGCGGTGAAGATGCGGGTGAGCGCGGCGCTGGCGGTTGAGTGCAATGAGAGCAGAGTGTGTGTGCACGATGTGGCGAATCCCGTTCGTGATCCTGTTTCTTCAGCTCGATTTGGGAAAAGAACGCCATTCTCTTGATGAAAGGGGAAAGGAAAGAAAAAAAACAAGACAGCACTCCAGCGGGTGTGCTTGTATATACGCAGGCCGCGCAAAAGTCTGCAGCGGCAGCGGCGGGAAGGACGAGATGCCCGATTGTGTGCGGAAAGTCCGAGCAGATGCGGCGGCACGATATTAACGTGCCTCGGCCGTGTATGTTGCACCTCTCTGGTTCTCTCTCTTTGCGGTGAAGAAACTCACAACAATGCACGCACAATATGAAGACCACAGGCTGTTGGTTGGCTCTGCTCATCGCACTCCCCTCCTCGCGCACACTTCTTTAGCCATTTACAGCCTATCATCAGAGCTGCATGCAATCCCGCCTGCTTTTGTTTCTTGTTCATCGATTGTCGTTCCTGTCTGTCATTTGCTCAGGTTTTCAGGGCGGGATCAACACGAAACAGCGGGCGGCTCGACACGAAGGGATAGGCGTCGGGCCGGGCAAGTCAGGCCAGACTTTGGGACCAAAAAAAGACGACAGAACAGGCAGGGCACAAAAACCTCGTTTGGCTACACACTTGCACTTCCGGCTTGAAAGCGAAAGGATGCGTCGTTCCCGTGTGCGGTGTGGTCCATCCGTGCTGCCGCTGCCTGCGTGTGAGACGAAAAAAAGTGGCACTTTGCAGGCACCTGTCACTGTCTTGTTATTTATTGCTATTTTCTCGTCCTCTCTTGTTTAATTTCGGTCACGATTCCTTCTTTTCTCCTTCGTGCCTTCCTCGTGTTCTGCCCACTGCCACATGCTCCTTCTAGATTGCGCTGCGGGTAGCCCCTTCAGCGGAGGAAAGAACGAGGCACTTCTTGACGCGCTACGGAGTACAAGTGCTGCAGAAACGTGTTTTCAAAACTACAAGGGGATGGCAGGAGCGAAACAACCCCAGAACAGAAAGTAATGGGGGAAAGGGGAAGTCGCATTTGCTTGGCCTTGCCGACGGCACAGAGCAGAAACAAGTGGGTCTTTTCAGTGTTTACAAGGGTTACAGGGGCTAGCCTGGATAGACGCTCCGAAAAAAGCCAGTTTAGGAAAGCTACAGGGCGCGGGGGTAGCAATACTCTGGGCAGGGGCTTGGCTTGACAAAAAGGAGAAAGAGCGAAAAATAAAAGAAGGGCGAGACGGGGGGGGGGAGAGCAGAAAGAACACGATGAGGAAGGAACGAGGAGCGATCCGTCCGCCTCTACGGGAAGGCACCCCGCCCTGGATATTGCGAGGCTTTCCAACCGTTGGCTGGGCTGCTGCAGCCGAAAGCCAATTGCTGAATTGTGCTACATTGCAAAGGGCTGTCCCCCTTCTCTTGCATCCCAATCTTCATTCGTCGTGTCTGACGAGGGTGTGGAAAAGAGTATTGCAAATATTGAGTATGCCCTTGCTTGATGCATGCCGCCGGTTATGTGTACTTGCCGTTTGCGACAGGATGATTCAAACGACGGCTGCTTACTTGGCAAGGGGGGAAGGACCGACCGGAGGGACAACTGTTCGAACAAGGATCGAAAGAAAACGCCCCTGGTCCTGGTCGACCCTGACCGTTTGGGCAGCGGCAAAAGCCTGGAATATTCTGGACGATAGTACTCAGTAAAGGAAGCCGCCGTTGAGAGGAATTGAAGGAAGGAGCAAGGCGTGCCAATAGGTGCTGGGTGCTTTACGAACAAAGAAGTCTGAATGGGCTTCAGAGGAACGATACTCCCATGCCCGCTCTTTCTTGTCTCGAGATAATATTCTCATTGCCTCGAATCAGGCAGCTGCGCCCGCCTATCCTTGCACCTTCCCGACGTTGATGAACAGGGTGCTTTCCTGTTCCTGCTTCCCCTATTTGTCACTAAACGATCACGGCATTTCCCATTTGATTCTTTTGCGTTCTCCTTTGTTACCAGTCAAAAAGGTAGGCAGATTGGGCAGATTCCTGTAAGCTGCCAAGTTTATGGGTCGGCGCCAGATTTCCCGGTCGAAATTGACCCTCCCGTGACCCCCAATGAGACCATTTCAACAAAAAGGACCAGCCCGCCCCCTCCCCGAGACGAAACCACCCATCCAGCGATATTGGATCGACTAGTCCTGCCAGCATGTTCCCTGCACTTGTGCGGCGTGCGATGGGCAATACAACGCACGAAAAGCTCTGTTCGTGGCCGTACGAAGTACGGAGTACGGGGAGTGGTTTTATGCTGAGAGCCAACTCGAGTGTAAGAATTCTCGCTGACAGAGAAACACGGTGTCGCCGCGGAGGACAGGACCGATTCAGACGCAGACAGTGGGCCAGGCCAGGCCACGGTTGTGCTGCTGGCTCGTGCCCGGCATGAGCCTCTCTTTTCTCCAGTTTCGATGCACGAGCAAGCTACGCATAGCGCAAGCCTCACCTCGGATGTGCGAGCGGCCAAGGTTGTCTGCATCTTAGTCTGACGCGGTTTCCTTTCACCCCTTTTCCGACCTCCCAACGCTGACGACAGATACTCATTGCTCCCCGCTGAGCGAGATATTTCCATACATCTACGGCGCGTGAAGTATTCCCCGGCTTCGTGTCCATTGCGTTCCGTGTTCAACTTCCCAGTATTCTGGCCGCCCGCCATAAGTCTGGCACGGAAGCAGGGCAGTGAATCGTCCGCGTCCCAAAGTTTGACACGACGGCGCGCTCCAAACGTCCAACACCGTCTCTCTTAGCGTCATCCAAAGCTCATTTTGGCCCCATGGGCAGCGGGCCTAGTCTCGGGGAGCGGGCCAGGCCAGGCGACGGCCAGGGCCGTGGACTACTGTATTTTTACACTGGCGCTCCCGCGTCACAGACCTGGAACCGGTTAGTGGGCCTCCACCAAGTGTTTCTTCACGAATCTCCCCGTGGAAAACGGCCCCCAAATTTCAGCATATCTGCCCAGGGCGTTTGCAAGACTCTGTTTTTCTACTTATCATGGCGCTTGGCCAGTCTTCGTCCAGAATCATCAGAAGACTCCTGCCTGTTACAGGACAGCTGTTATCTCTTCGCTTCGACAGTCCAGTGGCGGATCGAATATTGAGGCAGAATGGGAACGAGATCTTTGCATTCTTGCCTTGTCCTTTGCCCCTTTTCTACCTCTTCGTCTTTCGTCGAGTTGTGCAGACACCTCAGGTCAACCCCGCCCAAGCACAGAGACATAGCCGGTCTACGGAGTAGTCATAATATGCTTTCGTCTCGACGCCATCCCGTGCTCCCATGTCTCACAGCCGCAGGCTGCCGCCCCATCTCGGACCCAGCCAGGCCCAACAAAGCTCCTTGTCTGACAATATTCCAGCGATTTATTTGAAGCAACTGAAGGGAGACATCAGGGAGAAATTGGGCTTCAGATCCGAGCCCAATCTGGCCGGGGAGGCTTACAGGGAGGCTCACTTGCAGGGCACACCGAAGGCCATCACCACAAAACGAACATCAGGCCTCACGAACGTATCAATCAGGGCAGCGCCTCCTCTCTCGAGTTTATCGTCATTCAATCCTAGAAGTCGACTTACTCCGTCTCTCCCTTTAGCAATATATTGCAGCTGTCTCGTCTCTCCCTTGCCTCCCAATTTCTCACGCCTCCCACAAGGACGCCCGGCTGCTAGGCAAGTTTTTTTGGGCAGCATGGTTTCCTCCACAAAACACAAAAGCACGGCCACGCTCAACTCGTCTACGACGTAAATCTTCTGTCTCTTCCTACCATGTTCGACAATAATTGGTCCTACAAGCCAAGCCAGCTGCTGTCGCACACTGCAAACGATGATGCCTGCCTAAACCGGGGGCATGTTAGCCACCACATCATGTTGTGCCACCTGCCAGCGCTAGCTTCCAATGACTAACAGGAGGACAAGTAACGCCCCATGCAGCAACATGACGAAACATATATTACACGACATACCAGACCAGGTACAATACCCTTCTGCGCCATAAGCAGCCATGTGTAAGATACCACAAACAGAGCGCACCATGCAGCGCGCAAATAAACGGGACAGGACGAGAAGCCATCTTATGTCGTGGGTGGAGGAAGAGACGTACTCGTACAACGACACGCCAAAACGGAGCTACACAAGCACGATACAAAGTGCACCCCCCTTTCCCCCACACCGGCAATCTTTGCCCCTGCGATGTGTCCATGTTCCCTCCCCCCCCCCCCCCTCCTCGCAGGTATGGAGCAGCACGCTTTCGCGGCCTCACTCCCGCACCCGCTACGGCACTATCCAGAGCAGCCGACACAGAATACCCACCACCCACCGTCCATCTGCTTCTTTCCCCCTTGGTGATCTCCCAACTAAAGATAGCGAGGTCCACACGCGTTCTTTGACAAGGAGCAGCGAGCAGAGGATTAAGAAAGCCGCCTACAATCCTGAATACGCAGGAAAAATGCATACGCTGAGCAAAAGCTGCAGCCCACGAGATGTCGTTTACAACCATATTCAAACTGGGTGCAATGGTAAAAATAAAATAAAAAATTCACCATACCGTGAAAGGTATGCTTCCTCTCTCCGATCCATAAAGTACTCTTGAAGTATTTTGTATCGACAACATCTTTGTTGCCAGAAGGAATGAGGCGTGCTTAGTGTGCAGTCACATTCGTTCCCAAAGAGGGCATCTGCATATGCGGCATCCTTCGTTTCTACGTTTTGTGTTCCATCCAAGGGAGTGCTGCCCAGCGACTATTTTTGTTTTTGAGGCAAAATGTCTAGGGCGACAAATCAGAGGTGAGGCGAGGGAATGTGCCGGCAACAAGGACAAAAAGCGGCAAAAAGGGACCACACGAGGTGTCAACAACAAAACGGAAGGAGACCGAAGGAGTGCAGCAACGATGCGCAATGTGATGCGGGATGCATCCTTCGTGTGGCCGGGTGAGAGGGCGACAGAGGCCTGAGAGGCCTGGCCAAGCGCCAGCCGTCGTTTCTTCAGGGAATCAGGACGATGCACGCCCAATCACCAACACGAAGAGGGCATGCAGCCAACACCACTTCCTGGGCGTCGAAATGCATTGCGACGCAAAAGTGCAGAGAAAAGAGGAATTTGTGCAAGCAACGTTGTCCATTTGAATTATTGTTCGGCCTTGGCGAGCTCGCCGTGAGGGTGTTGCGGCTGCGCGGCGCTGCGATTACGAGGTTGGGAGAAGGAGGAAGCCGAGAAGGCCCAGTCAACACCACGCCGGTCGACTTTCCCTTTTTTGCTGTTCCGTCTGCAAAGCTAACGGGGGGGGAGTGTTAGGGGTGCTCGGGGTGCCAGGGGGTGGCCTTGTGGCCTCGTGCTGCTGTTTCCTTTTCTCATCTCCCTTTTTTCGTTCCTTTCCCGTACCGGGCACCGAAGGGGAGGAGCGACACCAAGAAAATAAAAGGAAAAAAAAGGTCCGTCCCGTTAGGGTGGGTATTTTAGGGTATCCAACAAGCGGGGCCATTTTTGATCACATGAGTGCCCATGGCAAGCTGAAGAGCGGGCCAGGCCAGGAGGCGAGCATGGTGAGCAGATGAAAGTGACCAGGGGGTCCCTGGAGGGGACCTGGGACCAAACAGCTAACGGCCTGCAACGCGCACTCCGGGAGGCGGGAGGGGAGGAGGGAGACGGGAGAAGAAAAAGAGAAAACCGACAAGAGACGAGAGACGAGAGAAAAAGAACACCTGTCATAGGGCTTGGTGAGATGTCACGATGGGTGCAGCTGTTCTCTCGCTACCACTGTTCGTCTCGACATGTTTCTGTCCTTTGCCCTTCCGTCCCTCGGTCTCTGGGCAAAGGAGGACACGAGCGGACGCAAACAACCAGATTACGACGGTCCGCCATACCCTGTCACACTTTGCCAGTCCATCTCATTCAAATGGTGGCGTTGGCCAAGAGAGGGTGTCCTCTTTCTGTGTGCGCTCGTCACACCGCTTGCAGCTCCCGTTGATCCTTGCAGAAAAGCCGATGGAAAAAGAAAGAAGAAAAGGAAGAGAAAGAAGAGGACCGGGCAGAAAGAACAGAGGGGTGGGTGCAGGAAGGCGAGGTGTGCCATGCAGGCGCTCCGTCTCTCGTCGAGACAAGGTTGGTGTGTGGTCGACCGCCAACGAATGGGATTGAAAAGGGAGGAAGAAGAAGAAAGAAAAGACTGCAAAGACTGCAAAGAGGCGGGATGCGAGGGTTTCCGCGGTGGCGCGGAGGGTGGGAAGGGTGGAGGACGGGAAGGTCCCCAAAGGGTGGTGGTGCGGTAGGTAGGGGTGAGAGAGAGACACAGGTGACTGCAGTGAGTGACTGACTTTGACCAGGGGCGCGGCCGAAACCAGCAGGGCAAATGAAGGCCTCTGCAGAAAGAGAGCGCGACAGAAAAAGAAGAAGAAAAAAAGGTGACAGGGAGAAAAGGGCGCAACGGATGGAGACGGCATAAGCCAGGATGCAAAGCAAAGTACGACGTAAGATACAACCATGTTACAACTCCCACACCTCCGCCAAGGTCAGCCCGCCCGAATACGGCGTGGCGAAGGCAAGGGAAGGATAGATGGATGTCAGGATGTGAGGTGCAAGTATTGGAGGAAGTGACGAAGCGAGGAAGCGAGGAAGCGAAGAAGCGAGGCAGCGAGGCTCGGAGCAGAAGAGAAGACATGCAGAGAGAGGAAGCACATTTCTTGAGTTTCATTTCGACACGCAAGAATTGCCTGTGCCAAAAACAGGATACGAGAGAGTCGCCCTCCCCACAGGCCAATTTCCATGGCGACGATGAATGACGGGGGCAAGGTGTGAAAAGATGTAAATCAAAAAAAAAAGAAAAAGAAAAAGAAAGAAAAAGAGGTGAACAAACAAGGCAAGGCAAGCGGTGAAGCGTGGAAAGAGTGAAAGGCACGGAAGAACGAGACAAAACGAGAAAAGGCCACTCCCAAATCAAATTTCCCAGACTCAGGGAGACATGGTTCAGGATTTGAGAAGGAAATGTGGTTCGCTTTTCTTGCTTGAATTGTTCGAGTTCTTTTGTCCTCCACCCCAGGCCTCGACCAGCCAAGACCTTGGACGGCAAAGGTGCGCTAAACGTTCCAGCGACGTTGTAATTTTAGGGGGTGAAAGGGGGGGTGTGCCGGCTCGGCTAGAATTAGCCTGTTACCACGGTGTGCTGTGCTGTAATTACTTACAGTGCCAGCAGGCGGCCAGGCGGTCGACCACTGGCAAAAAAGACGCGACTCGGTCCACGCGCTACAGGCGGCCGAGGCCAGGGATCACCCCCAACGTCCAGCCGGCCGCCCCTTCCTACCCAATACCACAGAAACAGGACAGCGCTAGAAGGGCAAAGGGCACTAAAGGTGCCAGGGAGCCACCCATGGGCCACCAGACGAGCGCGAAAAGGGGAAAGGCGCCCGTTCGACCGCCGGCCGACTCGACGGGGCGCCAAAAATGCGGGAAGTGGGGTGCATCAACTTTCGATCACGTGACGGGCTCTCTGTCGATTATTGCCTGCTTGGGGGGAGTGCAATGGGAAGGCGAGTCTCCCTTCGGCTGTCTTGTCTTATTTTATTATTTTATTTCATTTTCTGACTTGCCTCTTTTTGATCCTCTCCCACGAGTGACAGCCCTGACAACGGGGCTGATTGGCTGGTGGGCGAAGACCTGCAAATGAGTGCAATATCACACATACGAGCAAGTACCTTTTTGCCAATATGCACCGGCTGAACTGAAGCTGGCACTTTCTCCTGATCTAACCCATACGGCCCATTACTCCCTCCTATTCGTCCGCTGCAGCCTGGCCATTCTGCATGCACGGTGGCCTACATATCAAGAACACACCGCACTGAGGTCGTATTGGTTTGGATCGTTGCGAGCTTTTCCCCGACGATGCCCAAGTTGCCGCTCAGTTATTACTTTATTTTCATCAACAAGCGGTGAGGACCGACACTCCTAAGCCAGGCCACGAAATGGAAACGGCCAGAGAGCAGATATTCTGAACCCCTGACTCCAAAGGCTAGTCTGTGCCATCCAAAAATACGTGGCCGCTGAAATGTCAACAAGAACCAGCATATGTAAACGAGGATATGAACCGAAGTAAAAATAAACACCAACTAAACAAACAAACAAACAAAGTAAAAACTATGAGAAGAAGTCCTGTCAGCGGCTAGGACAGAGGAGACGTTTGTCTGGGAGTAAGTTTGGCAGGCTAGCCCGACAGAAGCCAACACACAACGGCAAAACGACATTGCCTCGAAACAACAGATGAAATGTCACTGGAAACATGAACGTGTTTTTGACGGACCTAGAATACTACACTTTCACATTACAAGTGCATTATTAACATACACTGATCTAAGTATGGTAGGCATTTGACAAAACCATGACCAACAATGTGATTTCATGACTCAAGTAAACTTCCTCTTGACGCAAGTAGCCATCTTATTTGTGCATATGAATCACTTCTACCTATGTCTAGACAGTGTTGCCCGCAACTATAAAAGGGGCTCATGCCCTTCTCATTATACCTCCATTCGAGTTACCCAGACCTCAACATTCCAACTTCGAAAGCAAGACCAAGTCAAGCACACAAACAAGACAACACCCAAAAGACACAAGAAGGAAGCACATCGACCGCCGTCAAAATGTGTATACAGCACTACACCAAGGTGCTGTACGACTGCGGTCACCAGGAGGTGCACAAGGACGACCTCGAAGAATGTGGCTCGGAGAACTGCCACAAGGTGGGGCAGAGGACGGAGATCGACCTTCTAAGCGGCAAGTGCCCTGACTGTGTCAAGAACGGGTACTAGATGGTCCCGTTTGCTGATGTCTCCTTATGGATTGTTACTATTTTCCACCAGGTCGCGTTGAGTTGAATTGATATGTTTGTGTGGTTGTCCTGCTTTGTTTTGAAGACCCCGGTGCTAGATACGTGCCATCTAGCTAGCAAGATCGGCTATCAGTTGCCGGAAACCACAGGCTATCAACACGAAACTTTAGCAAACAAATGCAATCAAATTTGCGTCACATACTCATTCTATGTGGTCTGCAAGATAGTGGTGGTCATTTAGTTTGGACTTGAGGACAGCGTGCGTGATGAAGAAGTGTGTCTGAAGCATGGCAAAAACGCCCTGCAAATATCGACGAGTAAGTACAACACAGCCGAGACAGCCTACGACTTACACAGACCGCGCTACCAGAGACCAATTGCCCGACCCGCTTCGACAATAGGCTCGTGAAGCGCCAACAGGCCCATGTTGTCGGCCCGTCCTTTGCCATGCTGTTGGCTCTGTTGGCCAGGCTGTCTTGGCGTGCCGCCGCGTCGTGCGTTGGCCGGCCTTGCCCGTGATGGACCGCGATGCGTTGGACATTTTGTTGACTTGTCGTGTCATTGTTGCCTTGCTGTTACCGTCCATCGAGGTCTTTTTGAGGGCCTGGGAATGCCTTGCATGGCGCTTCGAGGGCAAAGGCCATACCCAACCTCCTTACCGCGAGAAGTCCTCCATAGTTGTGCCGTGAGCGTATCGCCTTTATTTTGGAAACGCCTTGGTCAGGTAACTCTGAAGGTGTGCATGAAAGAGAGCGAAGGGAAGGAAGAAACAAAAGATGTTTTTTTGATTTGAGAGCGACCACCGCTACAGCCTGCAGCCGGCCATCTTGAGAGTCTGGCCTGGCCAAGCAAGACACGACGGTTAACTGCAGGCTTTGTCGCACCAGACCACCTTCGTTCCCCTGCAATTCCTCCTGCTGCTATTCGGTGTATTTCTTCTCACTTTCTGTTTGTCCATTCCTCTGCAGGCCTCATGCATATATGACTGCATTGTCGACTTCTCCGCCAGTTGCCACCGGGCACTCCATCTGCCCGTCCCCCGTATGCCGACTTTTTGGCTCTTGCTCTCCCCGTCGGTTCATGTGCATGCCCACCACATACGTGTCACTCTCCCCTTTCTTGTCTGTCTCAGTGCTTTGCAGGCCTGCTCACCGGCCTTCGCGCAGACCTGCATACTTGCCTGCATGAATTTCACTGCACGTTGTGCTACCCATATTTCCATGTTCGCTTTAGCGGCTGGGAGAATGTGTGGAGTGACAAACGACGACTGCCAATTGTTGATGCAATATTTCAAAGCCAGGCCAGACAACGAGAGGACCTATCACTTAAGATTATAGACGTGCATTTTTAGGCCCAAATACCTCTCGACATGTATGGGTACTTTCGTCAGGCTCCTTTGAGTTCCCCACGAGCCTGAGTGGGCAGGACAAGGATACAAAATGTGAGGCTGTCCATAGTGGATCAGACGCCAGACTCGAAAAAGAGGACAAGCATCTTACGAAAATCCCTGCCTCTGGTGACAGGTGCCCGAATGCCCAGCGGGGGAGCGACGAACAGATACGTCGTAGACAGGTGCTCTGTAGGCGCCGTAGCCTCCGCCGTCCACCTCCCTTTCTTTTTTCTCTCTTTTCTCTCCAGCGAGCCACCCGGTACCCGGCGCTATTCCCCGTCGGCGGCCCTTTGCACCCTCATTGGCCTGTCTTTCTGTTCGCAGCCATGCAATGCAGCTCGAGGGCAGCCCCTCTTTATGGGCCGTCTTCGACTTGTCACCTCTTCGCGTCCTGCTGCAGCTGCCTGCAGGCGCTCCGTGCATGTGAGTCTCACGCACAGCTTCAACAGCGAGGCCGTCTCGACTGTCTCTTGTATTTGAAGGGCTGCTTGTGACAAACGGCCCATGCTGAGCGTAAGTACATGTACAGGTACGGCCTGGTTTAGCTGCTTGAAGAGACAGAGCTGCATGCTCTATAAAGGGAAGCAACCACAGCTTTACCAGTCCCGAGACATGCCTTATGGTGGCTAGCTGGAGGGGAGAGAAGAAGCCAGCAACTGGCATCAAACAACCAATAATCGTGAATATCAGGAGACTTCCATCTTATTGGACATACGACGTACTGATTCAGCTGTCATGCATATTTCTTTTTCTTCCAATTTCTTGACGCAAATCGCGGCCACTGCCGAAAATAGTTGTAAAATTGAGAGGCACAAAACGCGAAGAAACACTCTAGCCCTCTCACCCTCTCACCGCCCTAATGAAACGAATATACCAGGCCGCACAGATTGTTAACAGTGTGGATGGAACGAGAAGTAGGGTGTGAAAGAAAAGGCCAAGGTGTTGTTGATGTCAAAAGTAGACAGCTGGCCGGCCTTGACAAGGTCAAAGCAAGAGCCAACAGCACTCTGCCACGCTATTTTCCACTGCTACCGAGAGGCTAAGGGCTTATTTCCCGCCCTCGATTGAGACTCTGGGATGCGGCCCGGCACGGGACCGAAACTGTAAGCACACAGACTAAAAATGGGCTACGATGCACTGTAACAATACTTTTGAACATTGAAGGGGGCGGTCTGGCGACTCGAGGCTAGGGGCCGTTAAAACGAGGGAGAGCCAGGCGCTAGACGAGAGAGTGAGAGACACGCACACCGATATTTCTTCTCCTGTCGCTCCCTCATTTCTCTCCGTTGTCTCACAATTCTTCAGTGGATATTGCCTCTATTTCCAAATAGACGAAAACACAAGAAAAGAAAAACAAATTGCATATCTGCCTGCCGCCGTTTGTGAACAGAAAAGAAAGACAAGGAAGTGATAGTGACAGACGAAACAGGCCCGCACTTTACTTAGTTCCTCGTTGCTCGTTCTGGCGTAGTGGCCCTCGCTTGTTCTTGTTCCAATTTCCTCGTTTGCCGATGAGCGTGGGTGTCTCCTTGTTTCTTGGTCCTTGTTGTTTGTTTGCTTCTTTCGGCGAGCGGCAGCCGCGGAACGAGAACAGAAGAGCGCTAGACGTGACAAGGCTCAGGTTGAAAAAGAGAAAAGGAGAAAAAGAGAAAAAGACAGAAGAGGATGAGAGCCAGCGGAAGGTCTATGCACCGCGGGCGGGTGATCTGCTGAACGAGGGAGCTAGGCGCACGTCTAGTGCACACGCTGGAAGGGAGAGGAAAGCTTCGGAGGACTTGCTATGAGATAGTCAGTGTCTGTGCAAAAGAAATAAAACTATACGTACGATCACGTCTGCTCAAGCTGAAGATTGTGAGCATTGTTTGGATTTTCGTTCCTTTTTATTGTCCTCACCGTCTAGCCGTCTTCACCTACCAACGTTACTCGAAGACGGCAATATGAGATGCCCCGTCAAACGTGGAGCCTATCAATAATTTCGATAGCCGCGCGAAGCTGGCACCTCCAGCTCGCCTATCCCACGATTGTGCCCCATCCGACGAGGGCACTTGGCCAGATATGTGTAGGCCGCTGAAAGGGCCCCCCCCTTTTTTTGCGAGGATGCTGTGGCTCCTTCAAAAAAGGACACATGACTGCACCGCTCGGTTTGTCTGGTGGCTCGTGTGCCCAGCGGCCCCCTAGACCTGTCTGGACTGGCCCGTGGGCGATATGGGCCGTTTTTTATGGAGTGAAGGCGTTCAGAATATTGAGGATGGGGGCCATGCTCCGCTGAAGTGGACACTGGATGGGAAAAGATGGAAGAGAGGGGGGTACATTTGGGGGCCGGCGGTTGCAAAGAGGCAAAGGCAAAAAGTAGAGAGGAATTGCACGCCCCCCATGCTTGTTCCACAGCTCGGTTCGCCGCTTCTTGAAGGAAGTGGAGGACAGTGGTAGACAGAAATAGAAAAAAGGACAAAGAGAAATGCGGAGGATGAAGGATGCGAGCGTCGTACAAGAATTCGAACTCGAAAGGAATAGGACAACACAAAGGCGAAGAGACTACTCGACAAGCGCCGACAGGAGTCAGGCTCCCGTTGTGCCGTTAGACGCTGAAAGAAGGATCGTCGTGCGACAGCACTGACAGCACTTGGCCTGCACTGCATGTTTTCGTCGGCAAGGTTGACTCGTGGAGAAAATACTATCCGACTTGAGCGACAAAGATGGCATCACGTCGTTTGCAGGCCGTTTGCACAGCGTCTACGAAACACCTTGACTCGTGAACAGGTCAGAATCTGCAGGCAGATGTTGTGTAGCACTGTCTCTGTTCAAGTTTGCTCCTAGGCCTCCGGCTGTACCGGTAATACTTTTGTCTATGCTTCGTATTCTCCTCCTGTCTCTCCGTTTGCCTGTCCCTCCGGACAAGGTTGTGTAACAGCATTGTGTGTGGTGTGAGCAACTTGAACGTGACCGCTACTACCTCCAAAAGATATAGGGGTAGTTTTGGGTTGAGACAACAGGTTCGAGACAGCCCGCCACGATGAATAGTGTTGAGAGCACAGAGGGGAATGAAATGGCTGACGAGGCTAGTCGGAACCATGGCTTCTCTGATCATGATCCCAGACAATCGTCGGGGCAATGTCTTAATCTCGCGAGTGAATGCATTCTATATGTCTGTATATTAGTTCACGCTCGACCACAAGCACTGTATTTTTTTCTTTCTCCTCTTCCCTCTCGTTCGATTGCTAAGACATCCTAGGCCTTCGCCAGCTCATCGTCTCCGACCGTAAAGGCACCGCCGAGAAGGATCGCAGGTTCGTCGATGTTGTTGTGCTCGTAGCTGTGAGGCAGAGTGCGTTAGCAACAAGTACGCCGGTAAGCTCAGAGTTAAGGAGTTCGTGAAGCACCGGTCTTTGCAACTTACCTCAACGTGCCCACACCGCCGGCCTCGAGCAGGAATGTCGGACCGTCCTGCAGCGCCGCACCTACCCACCGCATCGCCAGCGCCCGCAGAATGTGACCGTGGGCCACGATCAGGATGTCGCCTTTCGGTGCGGACGCACTTCCTGCCGCGTCCAAGGCCGGTGCGTGGTACTTTTCCCGAATCTCCGCAATCAACTGGTCCAACCGCGTCGTAATGTCCGCCGGCGACTCGCCACCCGGGCACCCGTCCTTCCAAATGTCCCACCGGCCCTCGATGCCCTGCTCTGCCCGCTGTGCCCGGATCTCCTTGGACGTGATGCCCTCGTAGTCGCCATAGTCCCACTCGCGTACGGCCTCGGTCACCTCGACGCGCGCGTTGCACGCGCGGCTGCTGTCGGCTTCGTCGACGGCGCCGTGCTGTTGCCACGGCAGGGGTTCGTTGAGGCCGAGGTGGAGGAGCTCAAACGTGCGCTGTGCGCGCTTGCGGGGAGAGACGTAACTAGGAAGAAGAAGGAGATGTCAGCAGGCAAATGTCTAGGGAAAGGCGGTGGGACAGCAGGGGCATAGGAATACATGTGTGCCAGCATCTTGGGGACGATCAGACGGTCGCTGCCGACCATTGCGCGGCCGGTAGCCCGGATGCGCTTCTCGCCATTCGCCGTCAGGGGGATGTCGCTCGTGCCGGTGTGGCGGCCGTTGAGGGACCACTCTGTCTCGCCGTGGCGGATGATGAAGAGGCGTGGTGTCGACATGGTAGAGGAGGGGAGGAGGGGAGGGGGGGCGGCGACAGCGAAGAGGAGGGGAAAAGACGGAGACAATGGCAAGGAAAGACGTCGATTGGCCAGGTAGATATAAGAACACAAGCTCGACGGCTGTATGGATCGTGATGTCGACGTTGAAGCTAGAACTGACTTTGGAGTCGATCGATGCGCCACTGTGATACAGTGGATGATCCTCGCTGACTGAGACCCCCGTGCCGCGATCGCTCCCAGCGCGTCTGCCGGCGTTGGGGAGCTCGGAGAGGTATTTTGGGTGAGCTTTACGGAGTAGAGGGGCTTGAGAGGGGCAGCTCCAAAGAAAAGCCCAGAAACAGCGGGCCGTCGTCCCGCAATCGGCATCCAGAAAGAGCCGATGAGGTCATAGCGGTCACGTGAGGCTCTTCGACGACAACACCTCATCGCATGCTATTACATTGCGACCGTGAAACATCTAGGCCTTGTTGCTGGTAGGATTATTGTGTATTTCTTTTTTTTTGTAACTCATCGCCTGTCACCAAGGCAGTCTTAAAGAGTGCGTGAGCTTGTCTAAAGCTACGAGTATAAAAAACGCGTTTTGGGCTAGTAGGTCAAAGTAAACAAAAGCTGTTTCATTAACATCAAGTATCCGTGAGGGTTCTCATACAAATAAAACACTTTATTGATATCAAAAACACGTCTAAGAAAGTATCCAACTTCCACCGGAACCAGTCCAAATGAACAAAGCAACCGAAATAATACAGACAAACACACAAAACAATATAAAAAAAACCCAACAAAAAACTTCAAAACAAAAGCAAGAGCCAAAAAAAAGTAAGAAACCTATTTATCCAACAGAAGAACAGGCAACCCGAAACAAAAAATATCCCAACTGAAAAAATGAAGTAAAAACTGCATACCTCGAACCCAACCCCGGCCTCTTCCACACAACGATCCTGCCAAGTCCACGAACCTAGTTAAGCCTGTGAGCCTCCAAAATCAGGAGCCCAGGTAGGTCCGTGGACGTCCATCTCTGTCTCCTAAAGAACTTGACCAAGCCCGCGGGCGTTTGCTCTCCCGTAACTCGTGTTAAATATCATGCTAGCCGCCTTACTAGGTAGCATCTTCGGGGCAGTCGGAGCACCGAACGTGGTCGCATTCGGGGCAAGAGAGGTTGGTGGCCGCAGGGTTGCACGTCTTCATGCATCTGTGCTTGAAAAAGGGATACATGTGTTAGGCTTATCTTTTCGACATTGAAAGGAGACGGAGACGGAGACGGATGGGAAGGATATGAGGGACTCACGCAAATCCAAAACACGTTGCCAAAAACAACCTTCTCGATGAAAGAGAGGATATGCATGGTGAATATGTTGGATTTGCCAAACGTTCTTTTCGAGTTTTTGTCTTTGATAAGACAAGAAAGGGTATGTAGCGCTTGGGTATGGTGCTAGGGAGAGAAATGAGAAATGGAATAGACTGTTCGAAGCCGAAAGCTGGATGAGGATGAGGTCTGACCATAATGACGAGGATGTTAAGGGCGACATCTTGACGGTCTTTATACCGAAACAATGACGCAGATGTCGATAGATGCGAACTTGAGTTTGCATTCTCATCCTGAATATGTCAACGACCTACGGAACACAGCCCCAGGTCAGTGTCTCTTGATGTCTGTCCCTTTTGCATGCATTTTGATATCTTGATCTGTCGAAAGCGAGGCCGACCGGGCGCAGGGACGCCTTTTTGTGAAATTCAAATTGATGAAGCAGCATAACAGAGTTTTCCACATTTTCCTGACGCCTTTTTGAAGCGGTCAGAGGGCTCTTTTCTCTCTTGATTTGCGGTTTCTAATTATTGTTAGTAAAGAACGTCCAAGCCTCACGGCGCCTTGGGTATGAGAAAGGCAACATGATCCAGGCAGATATATCACAAGCTTGGCGATACCACATCAGGGCGCAATAAGTGTAATTGATGGCGGTGACTGGGCTTTTTGAATGGTCGAATGCTCTTTCCTGTACGTATTATCTTTGCTTAGAAAGATAAATAGAAAAAATGGGAATAAACAAGACAATTTCGCCTTCACAAAGGCTAGTTTTCTTCATATTCAACTCCAGGTAAACACAATCCAAGCCTCAGACTAATTACGGAAGTTCGACAATTTTCATTTTGAAAGGGCGAAGGGCGAGGTGAGTTGTAGGGTTTATTTTTTTAAAAAAGGAAAGGATATGAAAAGGCTGAAGAAATTCAGGGGCTAAGACGCTGGTCATACTTTTTGCCACTTCCTTTGCATGCCTTTTAGTGATTTCTGGTCGCCTTATGTGACCGCCTATCATGGCATTGGAGCGCCTAGAAAACGAGGGCCAAAGGCATAGAACAAGTTTTTAACGTCATTTTAGCTCCCTTTCTTCTTCTCTTGTCTCAATTGGCTTGTGTTATTTTTCGTCTCATCCCATTGTTTAATTTTTACCGTTTTGGGCCTCAACCACGTGTCTCGTTACTTTTGCATACATCCTTGCCTAAGGATATTGCTCTAGAATGACAGATTCTTCAGAATGACTGGACCGGGAGAGATATCAGAAAGCGTTAAAAAAATAAGAAATAAAGACATGCACGAGTTGCCCTGTGCAGTGGCAAAAGGGTGTCAACATCTGTGCTCACCTCGCAGGGCGAAGGGCGAACTGGTCAAGCAATCGTCCAAACTATGCTGCTTTCCTGCAACCTCCAACGACGTTCTGCGACTTCGCCGCATAGCCTTACACACCCGCATTGCCTTTTGAACACGTGTAATGAAGAAAGAGATGGACTCAGTTCGCTTGAACAATGGAAAAAAGGGGACAAGAATGCAGAAACAGGCGTCGTGTACAGACTTTTGCCCGTCGCTCATGGCTGGAGTGTGGCAGAGCAGGGCAGGACTGCAGTTCAAACTAGGAACCAAACAAAAAGTGAAAACAAAGTCTAATGGTACATTCCAGAAGCAACAGATGAGCTGTACTCGTTTCCCCATTTCCGTATCCCGCTACATTATGCTCTTCCTTCCAAGTAGCGGTCTACGGGTAACGCCGAATGAGGCAGGGAAACTGAGAAGGGGAAAGGCACGAGGGCAGACAAGAGCAGGCAAACGTGCAAATAAGCATCTTTCAGGGCAACAGGCGGATTGACTGCAAGTGGCTCTCAATTATATTTTTTCCCGAAAATGCATTTCTTTCTCATCGAAAATTGAGCCTCATGTCTTGGCTCCCAGAGCTCTCTTGTAAGTGTTGGGCTGTGCTTCTGCTCAGATGAGCAGAGTGCGGCGGCCGGGTTGTGGCGTGTTATTACAGAGCCTCTTGTCTGCTTCTTCCCGTTTCTCTCTTCACTCAATAGCCAAACGGCGAAAGAGACGACTCTCCGACGTTTCCTGGTCACATAATTGTCTCTTTTCAGGTATGTGCTTTCGGATAGTCGCATCTGTTTTGTGTTCTGGATGTGTCGCATCTTGTGAGTTTGTTGTTGTGGAAGCTGGCTCGTGACGCTGCATGCCCTGCTCACAAGACAGCCATTCAATGAGACAGAAACCAGAAAGAAACGCATTTGGCCTGTCAGTCACCCCTTTTCTCGACCGTACACAATGGCAGCGGCCCTATTTTCAAGAAGGCTTGTTGCAGGCGATGGGAAAGGGCTGTCTTTGGCAGCCAACGACTCGGACAGGCCCGCAAGGCCTCGGGGTCACTCGTCGAGTGGGTATTTCCTGCGCTGACAGGTGGCCCTTCTGTGGCCTCGATGAAGTCTTCGAAGAGGCCCTGGCGACATAGTTAGTCTCCCTGTCATGTGCCTTGTCCAAGTGCGTTGAAGATCAAAACGTGCTCTCCTGTGATTCCCTGTGCAAAGGCGAGGACTGTTCTCCGTCAGGATGAACGGCAAGTCAAGAAAGCAGGACCTTGGCTAGCGTGTTCTGGGCAGTGACCCGCTTTTGCGACACAGAGTGACGAAAACAAGACTTTGGGCAGCGCGCGCAAAGACAGCCGCCCGGACCACAACTCTTTCCCTCTTTCGCTTCGCAACTTTCCCAAGTCCCATTTCTCATTTCTCATTTCCCATCACAACTGAGAATTGGCAAAGCTGGCAGGCGCAACCCCTTCCCCTCCCCGAAGACTCGACCCAAAAAGGGCAGCGACGCACCCGCCCTCGTCTGTTCATCTCCTTTGACGACAGCCCCGGCGAGAAACAATGCTGTCGCTCGAGACACAGGCGACAGTACTCGCAGTATAGCTCTCGTCGCCCCCCGAAAGCTATCCGCGCGCGCGCGTCGCATCTTGTCGAGCGTCGAATTTTCCACCCGGCTCACTTTCGCCGCGCGTTGCTGCTCACTCTCTTTTATTATCTTGCCCTTCCTGCTTTTTCTCGACCTACCAGCGATATCTCGGTGCTTTCTCTTCGACGCGTGACCCGGTACCTGTCTAACGACACAGTACGAACCCGCCGACCGGTAATCTGCCGGCTACAATGCCGCCGGGGTCGAGAGGCGCCGATGGCGCCGGTGGCACCGTCCACGTCCACAGCGTCAACCCGACGGTGCGCGCCATGGCCCTGGTCATCCCGGGCTTCCTTACCCTCAGTGTCGCCTACGTGCTCTACGCCGTCGCCGACTACGTCCTCAGTACGTGATTTCCGGGTTGCTTTTTGTGGTTGTACTGTGCTCTGTTGCTGACCGTATGTCCCTCGCGCAGTGCAGCAATACTACAACCTGTTCGACAAGCGGGACGTTGCCATCGGCCTTGTCGTCACCTACTCCGTCATTGCCGCTTTCATGGTGACCAGCTACATCCGTCTCTTTATCACAATCCAAACCAACCCGGGCGTGGTCGCGCTGGGCCCCGAATCCGCGCGCAACTTTTACAACATAAAACGCAGAGCTTCTTCGAGCGGCCAGCCACGCGCTCGCGGCGATATATCCGCCGCCTGGGCCGACCTCCGTGCCAGTTTTGGCGGCAAGCGCGGCGGGGGTGGTCCCGGTGGTGCTGGCGGCAGCGGCGGCAGGCAAAATGGCGCCACCAACAAGGTGGCGGCCCTGGGGAGCGACAATGAAAACATCGATCTCGAGTCGGGTCGTGCAAACGCAGTGCCGTATGGCGGCATCGGCTCGAACTATGAGGGAACCAGTGCGCCCGCCGGCCGTGACCCCCGCCTCGACCCCGACAGCCCGGGCCTCGAGAATTTCTATACCAAAAACATGTTTGAGTGCACGGCCGACGGCCGCCCCATGTGGTGCAGCCCCTGCGGGACGTGGAAGCCCGACCGGGCCCACCACTGTTCCGAGATCAACCGTTGCGTCCTCAAAATGGATCATTTCTGCCCCTGGGTGGGCGGCATTGTGTCCGAGACGAGTAAGTGTCGAGTGCCTTTATTGTACCCCGTTCTCCTGACTGCAAGACGCTAACTCTTGCAGCGTTCAAATTTTTCCTCCAGTTCACATTCTTCGCGACGCTGCTCTGCGCATTGACCATTGGCACGTGCGCCTCTGCGTTGTCCGAAAGAAACAAACGCAGTCTCGGCTCGGACGGCCGCACCATTGCGGCCCTGGCTCTGGCCGCCGTGCTTGGCCTGTTTGCGTTTGCTATGTTCTCTACGTGCCTCAACTTTGTGGTGAGGAACCTCACGACGGTCGAAAGCCATCAACTCAAGGATAGGGTCAAGATGATGGCCGTCCGCGTCCAACAGGGCTCCGCGCCGGTCGTCGGCAGCTACAATGTCGTCACGTACCCGCTGCCCAAGGATCCGGAGCTGCTCAGATATGGCCTGGCGTATCATTCTCCGCAGACAGGCGGCGTGGTGTTGCCCAACACGGCTGCCGCTGGCACCGCGGCCGGCACCGCCGCACCGCCCGAGGAGCCTGACCCGTTCAGGGTCAACCGCGAGGCGCGTGCAGCGCGCCGCCAGGCCCGCGAGGCCCTCGACGCCCGCGATCTGCTGGCCTTCCGCTCCTTTGCCATTGTGTCCGTGCCCAAGGGTATGCACGTGTGGGATCTGGGCTGGCGCGGCAACTGGGTCTCGGTCATGGGCGCCAGCCCGTTCGATTGGCTGCTGTCGTTCCGCGGCTCGCCGTGCTGCAACCACGACTCCACGGAGAGCTTCTACAAGGTCAACCCGGAGTTCCTACAGTACTGCAAAACCCTCGACCTGCCGCCATGGCAGGAGATGGAGCAAGTGCGCCACTAGCAGGCCGGCTGCTGTCACTGCCAATACAGCGCTTCCTCTCGTTGGTTTTGCTTTTACGGTCTTAATGTCCCTCAACCGTTTACACGTTTATTTTCCCATTTCTTTATTTTTGCGAACAAAGTTGCCCAGCAACGGGGCAGCGGCGTCATCTGTTTCTGGGTTTTGACCCAAGCGGGCATCTTGTTTTTTTTTTGTGCCCCGGAAGCTGAAAGGCTCTCCGGACACCATTATGTGGGGGATTGGGGAGACGATACCCATCTAAGATCGAAGGCGTTTTGTTTTTTCACGGGGAAATGTGGCAGCCTTAACTGCGTTTTCATGCTCGTTGTCTTTTTACTTGTTTTCTTATTATTGTTTTCATTATGGAGCATTCATTATGGGCATTAGGTAGCATTTACACAATAGACGAGTGACGACTAATACATGCAAATAATCAATAAATCTATAAAACTGCTTTGGCAGCATTTATTCACCTCCAAGGCCAACAGCCAGCCAGTGTCGTGACGGACTGCCCTTTGGTATGAGTCGCGTACTGCTTGTTTGCGCTATGACGTTATTTTCCTGGCCTGAAGCAAGATCACGTGGCAGTCGATAAGAGCTTTAAGTGGACCCAACCTGAGCTGCCACTGCCTCTGTTTGGTGGGGCTTTAAGGCGATTAGGGGCGAGCTTATCCAGTCCAGTGCCGCGCGCCCCGTGAACCCCGCCATGTGATGCGGCGCGCACGCCTCTTTGGCGGGCAAATGCTCTGAAACCAGCAGCCTGGTCAGGCCGACAGGACCCCAACGAGGCGCTAGAACGACGCCCACTTCCGCCCTTCTGCCTGGAGCGTATTGTCCTGCTCTTGCTCCTTCCCTTCTCTTCTTTCGCCATCTTTTGTCCATTTGACCACATCGCCACCTGGGTTTGGCTTCGCGTGATTTCCTTTCTTTTTTTCACTTAGTCACTGCTCTTTCTTGCTTGTTTGCAAAGGACCTTGGAACCAACTTACCACGCACCTTCGTTATCAACCCCTCGACGAGCGAGATCGGCACAACAAGAGTCATCCAGCACAGGCACGAAACCAACACAACGCGAGCTCCTGATCACCGATAGACAATCCAGCAGACACCCCATTCCTTCTCCTCGTCCCCGACGACAACCTTCACGATGAACATCCTCTACTCCACCGTCAACACGCTGCGCGACCGCTACACGCCCGCCAAGCACACGTCCACGTTCCGCAAGACCGGCGAGATCACCCCCGAAGAGTTTGTGGCCGCGGGCGACTACCTCGTCTACAAGTTCCCGACCTGGTCGTGGGCCGACGCCGAGCCGGCCAACCGCCGCTCGGCCAACCTGCCGCCGGGCAAGCAGTTCCTGGTAACGCGCAACGTGCCGTGCCACCGGCGGCTGGACGAGACCTTTGCGGGCGCGGCCGGCAGCGGGTTCGACGACGTGGTTGAGGGCAGCGGTGCGGGCGGCAAGGGCAACGGTGACGACGACGAGGATGGCTGGCTGCGGACAGGCGGTGGTGGTGGTAGCGGCGATGCACAGAAGGATGCCTCTGGCAGCAAGTCATCACAGGCCGCCGCCGCCTCGTCCCATCAGCAAGATGACGACGACGACGACGACGATGACATCCCCGACATGGAGGAGGAAGACGACGACGAGGCCATCATTCCCGAGGCAACAGATCCGAAGAAGTGAGTGGCATGGCCTTCCAAAACAATACTTACGTCTTTACTAATACGTTCTTCGCTAGTGGCAACCGCTCCTACACAATGTACATTATGTACTCGCCGTACTACCGGACACCCCGCCTCTACCTTTCGGGCTACCTTCCCAGCGGCCAACCCCTGCCACCGCACCTCATGATGGACGACATTGTCGGCGACTACAAGGACAAGACGGTCACGCTCGAGGACTTCCCCTTCTTCGCCCACAGCACCAAGATGGCCAGCGTGCACCCCTGCAAGCACGCGCCCGTCATGAAGGTGCTGCTCGATCGGGCAGACGGCGCTCTGAAGCGGCGGCGCGAGAAGCTGGCCGGCCCGTCCGCTGCTGGCGCTGGAGGCGGTGGCGTGTCTGGTCTCGAGGGCCTAGTCGACGGCACGCGGGGCCTCGAAATTGGCAGCGGCAGCAGCAAAGCCGACCCGGCACCACCATCGGGTGGTGCCGGCTCGTCAGACGAGTGGGAAGAAGTGCAGGCCGACCTGGACGACGGCGAGGTGGCCATCCGGGTGGACCAGTATCTGGTGGTGTTTTTGAAGGTAAGCAAATATCCTCGATGTGTGCGCTTGTGGATCTCCTTGTTTGAATATTGTCTAACCTTTCACTGCAGTTCATTGCCAGCGTCACACCGAGCATCGAGCACGATTTCACGATGAGTGTGTAGGACGGTGTACGCGGCGTCTGCATTTTATTTAGAGCACGGTCTTCTGTTTTTCTGTTTCTTTTTTGTTGCCATTTTAGGAGGCCATCTTCTTTCTCCTTCATATCCCCTGATGTTCTCACTGCACCCTACCTCATGGGGATAGTCACAGGTCATTAGCTGCGATATAACAGCACCAAACATATGGGCCTTTGCTGCTTGGGCGGTGTGTCTTTGAAATCCGATAGTTTTGACGGCATTTAATAAAGAAGTCATTTGAGACACTTTGTTTATGTCTGTCCTATATGATAATCAGAGATGACGGTGTTGATGGATCAACTGTAACATGAAAGTTTTTTTTTTTTTTTAAATCTGCACTGTAATTTTCCCTTTTTATTATTATTATTATGACTATTATTCCCATCTTCATTTAATTACTTAAATATTTTGTCACGTCCACGTCTGTAGTTTTATGGCTTTACTTTTGGGTTTTTTATAAAAAAAGAATAATAGTAGTAATAATGCAATTTACTTCTAAATCCTGACTAATCTTTTTATTCATAAATTATTTTCATATCACATCTGAGGTGTGGTTTTTCATTGTAGATTTATAAAATGGAAATAAACATATATATAGAGCTCAATAACGCCTTCCTTGTGATCCTAAATGCCAGCCCATTTCTTATCTAAAGTAATATCCTGTCCTTTCCCCATCCCATCATTGATCACATTAAATTACACTCCAAAACCATAAACGCCCATAAACACCTGCCCTCCCGTGTCTACGTCCCCCACGATCGCGAGTCGACACCCAACAACAAATCACTGATGCCCTCCCAGTGCATCTCGTGCCACATGCCAGCCTCGGCGGCGTCGGCGGCGGCCTGGAAGGGGCCGTAGTCGTCCGTCGAAGGGGCGTCAAGCAGGGTGGTGGTACTGCCATCCGTCGGGAAGAAGCTGGCGGTGCTGTCTGCTGCGGAGGACATGCCCATGGTGTCCATGGTGTGGTGGGAGTGGTGCTGCGGTTGCACAGTGGAGCTGGCAATCATCATCAGCTGGCGGCTGGCATAGTCAGTATCGCCCGGCAGAGACGAGGCGGCGAGTGACAGCGGCTGCGGTAGGAGGGAATGCTGCTGTTGTGCGTGATGATGCGGCATGGAATGATTGCTGTCACTGTGCCGGCCACGGCGGATGTGGTTGCTGCTGTGGTGGGTGCTGTGGTGAGGATTGCGGTGGCTGGTCGGCCGTGGCCGCTGGCGGCTGCTGCGCCGGTTTGCATTACTGCTGCTGCTCCTGCTGTTGTTGTACGTACTCGCGTAGTCGTTGTTGTCGTAGTAGACCGGGCGCGGCACTTCTTCCACGTCGTTGTCGGATGCGTTGCCGTCGTCGGGTGAGGGTGTCATGAGTGGCGGGAGGGGGGCGGGCGATGTAGGCTCGTTGGCGACGGTGATGCTCTCGCCGGCTTCGCCAGCCTCGCCCGCCTCACCCCGCTTCGCCACAAAGTGGCAGGCCATGGCGTCTAGCTCGCCAACGACGGTCAGCCAGCGCCGCATGGTGCCCGGAACGACGGGGTTGGCCAGGTGCTTGGCAGCCAGGGTCTTGCAGCGGCCGAGTAGCTGGCGCAGTTCGTCGAGGGCGGTGGAGGTGGAGGTGGACGTCGACTGCGTTGACGTTTCTTTAGTCGGCGCCGCCGGGCTGTTGGCCTCGCAGACAAAGGCCAAGACAACAATCAACACCGACGAGTACAAGTAGTACACGTCCATCCAGGTCAGGGCATTGAACCCGCCTACCGCGTCCAACTTGAGCAGCAGGGTGCACGACAGGCGACCTGCCTTTGTGCAGACGTCGGCCATGGCGCGTACGGGCTCGGCGAGTGGAGCTCGCTTGGAGACGGCAGTAAACCGGGAGAGCAGGGCGTAGCGGGAGACGAGGGCGGAAACGTAGTTGTACTGGACGTGTAGGAGAAGAAGGGGACGCTGAAAGGAGGGCGGCATGGCATCGATGAGGTCGGCCGAGAGGTGGCGCGGCAGGGTGGCGTGCCAGCGGGCAAGGTCGCGCAAGAGGACGGCAGGGGGAGAGAGGGGGCCGGCAAGTTGGTGGGCGTTGTGGTTTTTGTTATGTTTTCCGTCGGCGGCGTCGTCGCCAGCATCGACTGCCGTATCCGGCAACGACCGGCAGGCCGCCCCCAGCAGGGCGACCAGCCGGTTCGACCATACAACGTACTCGGGCGGGTTGTGGGCGCCCATGTCCAGAATGGTCTCGCGGGGCGCGCCGGCCAATAGGTGCTTGGTGCTGTCGATGGCGCTGGGGCGGTCGTGGGACGAGACCTGGAGCTGCTCGAACGCATACAGAGTCCACCAGACGCGCTTGCGCAGCTCGCGGGCGACGGGGGTCGTGGCGGCGGCGGCGCCTTCGGACGGCTCGACGACATCGTCGCGGTGCAGGCCAATGGCAAAGCCGATGCGGACGGCGGCGCCCGTCAGGGTCCAGCAGACGTCGCGCGAGTTGTTGTTGTGGAGGTGGAGGGCGGTCAGCATGAGGGCCTGGACGGAGGTCATGCTGGAGGTGAAGAGGACTTTTGGTAGGAGGGCCTGGGCCTGGTGCCACCAGCGGGCCTCCTGAAGGTCGTGCAGCTCGATGGTGGGCGGCAGACGAGGTGCGTTGGGTGTGGTAGCCGTCGCGGGTGTCGAGGACTCCGCCGGCATCGAGGTGGCCACAGACGCGGGCGCAACCAGCCGCCAGGCGAGCATCAGCACGCACAGCAAGGTACAAATCCAGGCCTGGTCGGCCTCCTGCGGGTGGCGGGACCAGGCACCCAGCTGCTCGAGAAAGGTGGCCTCGTGCAGGACGGGGAAGTCGTTGTTGACGCGGTCGAAAAAGGTGCGGACGAGCAGCTGGGTGATGGCCCAGCGCTCGGCGGCAGGGTGGCCGGGCAGAAGGTCGGCGAGAGACAAGGGAACGTACATCATGAGGGTGTCGAGGTCGGAGGAGTAGGTGTCAAAGTTGTTTCGCCCATCAAAACTGTTTCGCCGGTTGTCGGCCGGGTTGGGCCCGAACAGGAGCATGCGGCCCGGCGTGCCGGCACTCGAGGGCGAGCCCGTGCTACCACCGCCGCCGCCGCCGCCGTCACGGCCGATCCAGGTCTCGAGGGCGTCACGGAGGCGCACTTGAAAGAAAAAGGAGCTGGCCTGGCCAATGTACTGGCCTTGGCCCTGCAGGTCGCGCACGAGCATCTCGTTGTCCTTTTTGGCCTTGACAAGGCTGCCGGAGGAGGGGTCGGCGTCCACGTCGGCGGTGTCGTCGGGGGAGGCGTCATCAGCATCTGCTTCGGTGCCATGCGAGGCACGATAGCCCGCGCTCGCAGCGGCTGCTGCCGCCGCCGCCGGCAGTAGAGGCACGCCCAGACTGCGGGCCAGCTCCTTCATGCCGCCGGTGTTGGCCAGGTCGGCCTCGGGCACAAAGTGTTTGACCAGCCCCTCGAGCAGCATCAGACGCTCAGCGTGGGCCTCAACGCTGCCGTACAGGCGCTGCTTGCGCGGCTTGGTGACGAGGCACTCGTAGCCGTACTTGACGCAGTGTGCGCACTTGTCCTGGCCGGGGACCATGCCGCACTTCTGTTTGCGCGACTTGCAGCGGTCGCAGCTCTTTTCGGTGCGCTGCCGCAACTCCTGCGGCACGCGCCTGCTTTTGGGGGCCATGTCGGCGAGCGGGAGGGGGTTGAAAAGTGGCAGTTGCAGTTGCAGTTCTAGATGTGCGATGTGGATTTGGTGATGGGTGGTGTTCACATCCGCATGCTGGAAGACGGACTCGACGGGGTGGGTACGGCTGGAAATCCGCCGTAGACTGCCGGGTGTTCGACGGAAGAGGGTCTACTCCGTAATTTCAGACAAATCAAAGACAAGGTCCCTCCCTCGATGGCAGCCTGTCTGCATGACGGTGACCCAGCTTTTTCTGACCACTCGGACGGGCTCGAGATCGTTCCTATCTCTGGTCTCTCTGGCCTCTCTGGTCTCTCTGGTCTCTCTGGTCTCTCTGGTCTCTCTGGTCTCTCTGGTCTCTCTGGTCTCTCTGGTCTCTCTGGTCTCTGTGGTCTCTGTGGGCCGGGCGGTATCGCGTGGGCATCATTGTGGCTGGAAACGAGTCCAGCAAACCTGGCAGAGAGTACATTGCCAAAGAGTGTGGTCGCTGGCGACGACCCTCGTGCCAGAGAGGAGGCGATGTCGACAGGGAATCGAGGGCAAACAAAGAAAGCTCCCAAGTCAAAACCTGGGGGCGGCAAGCATGCAGCCCGCGCTCCGTCAAAGAGGGCAAGTGCGTTGGAGCCCCACTCAGCACGCGACGGGGGCAGGCAGGATGGAGTTGGCAGGGCCCTGTTACTGATAAGGCTAACGGGCGAACAGGGCATCGACAGGCTTTGGTTGGCTGGCCTCGCCAGGATTCCCAGGGCCTTGGTTGTCACGGGCTGCTCACGGGCTGATGGTTGCCCGGTGTACTAGTAGCCCCGTTGGATACACGTGACGGTCCACCAGAAACAATACCTGAACGAGCTGGAGGCATGCAATTAGCGGGCCAAGGCCTCACACCGAGCTAGAGCAGACGCCGAAGCTTCAGAGAGGAGGCCGATTGTCGGGGAGGAAAGAGACAAAGAAACGAAGTCAATCAGCTTGATCGAACGACACGAAGAAACGACTGAAGAAAACGGTGTTGTCGACCAAAGGCTAGTACGGCTAGTATCGATAGTCGAGGACTCAAAGGGACCACTTTGGTTTCGATTTCTTTTGTCATCGTCGTCGTGGACTCTTGTCTTTATCTTTATCTCTGACTTTTTATTTTTTATTTATTATTTTATTCCTTTGGTGCCGTCTACCCTCCTTTTTATCTCGCCTCGCCCCCGATCCCTCCGTAGTTTGCGCGTCAAGGCGCCGGGAGCTTATCTGTGGAGGTGCTGCTGTCCACGCTACGCGGCCCTGGATACTCCTCATCGCGGCTTGAATGCAGACCGCCACTACCGCACCGTGGCCGTTGATGCCAGCCCCCAATGACACCAATTCCCCCATTGTTTCCCCCTCTCCAGTGCCAAGCCGAGCGATAGCTACCCTGCTGCCGGCCTGGCGAGTTTGGCTTTGGCGGCATTCAACGGCACTGGGGCAGCGAGTCGTGCAGCTCATGTCCGTAGTCTTGTTATGCTTGCACTCCAGTCCTATGTAATTGCTCCTTCGTACTCCGTACTCCGTATGTGCTTTCCCTGTCCTGGTTCAAACCCCGTCACCCCTCAACCCATCTTGATATGCATCTTCGGAACGGTGATCAGCCTGCGGTATGAACGCTGCCTGGTGCCCCTATCTTTTGAGTGTCTGTCTACTGTGGACGGCTTGACGGGTTGAGTTGCTGGCTGGCTCCAGCCGTGTGTGCATTTTCTCAGTGTTGCCTCGTGATACGTATAAGTCGGCTGCCATACAGTCGATGAGACTTTCGAGGATATAACATTGACAGCACCCCTGCTGTCCGACTGTTCCTTTGTGTTGATGCTAGATCTGTGGCATTCTCATCTGGCAACACCTGTCAACCATTGACACTCCCATCATCCTTTCTTCTCTTTTTACTTTTCCTACTCTCTCTCCGTATTTTCATAACCCCCGCCTTTCATCATGGACATCAAGGACAGCGTCGCCGTCGACGCGTCGGGGGTCCCGAGCCACCACCCGTCCTCGGACAAGACCGAGGGACCACCGCTCAAGTGCAACAAGCACGGCATCGTGCTCGTGCCCCAGCCGAGCGACGATCCGGAGGATCCTCTGGTAAGACACCACGTCACAAAAAATAAATTGAAGGAACCAAAATGCTAACTGTCCAGAACTGGAGTTTTGCCAAAAAGCACGCCGCCATGTTCATCCTGGCCCTCGAGTCTCTCCTCGTCAAATTCTCGGCCACTCTGATTGTACGTACTCCTTCTCCCTAGTATTTGCCCTTGACCACCGCTAACCGTGACGACAGGCCCCCGGCGCCCACTCGCTGGCCGCCCAGTTCCATACCGCCGCCTCCAAGGCCACCTACATCGGCTCCGCCCCTTCCATCCTCTACGCCATCGCCCCCTTCTTCTGGATCCCCCTCAGCCACCGCATCGGCCGCCGCCCTGTCCTGCTCATGAGCCAGATCATCGCCCTCGTCGCTGCCATTGGCGTCGCCCGCAGCCAGTCGTACGCGCAGGCCCTGGGTTGCCGCATGGTCATGGGGTTCGGCGGCAGTGCCGGCTTATGTATTGGCCCCGCCGCCATCTCGGACATGTTCTTCCTGCACGAAAAGGGCTCGCGCATGGGCATCAACAGCATCCTGTTGGTGGTGGCGCCGTACGTGGGCGGCGTGGCGGGCGGCGCGATCCAGCAGAACCCCAAACTGGGCTGGCGGTGGTCCATGTACGTGTCGGCGATCACCTATGCGGTGCAGCTAGTGGGCCAGTTTTGCCTCGTCCCGGAGACCATTTACGAGCGGGAAGTGGTGGCGGCCGAGAGCTCCGACCAGAGAGACGAGAACCGCCGCAGTATTTGGCGCCGCCTCGGCTTCCGCACGCCGACCAACCCGACGGGTGAGACGTTGCTCCAAACCTTCCGCCGCCCTTACAGCATGTTTGTCTACCCGTCCGTCGTCATCCCCTCGTTCTGGGTCTCGACCGCCGTCATGACCGAGGTCGCCAACACGGCCGGCTTCACGCTCAATTTCGGCATCACCAGCCGCTTTCACTTTACCACCGCCCAGGTCGGCTACTGCTTCATTTCGGGCTTGATCGGCGCCTTCTCGGGCGAGCTTCTGGCCGGTCCGTTGTGCGACCTGCTCGTCAAGCGCACCCTGAAAAAGGAAGAGGCCTGGCGCGCCGAGAAGTTGTTGAAACTCAGCATCACCGGCCTGGTGACGATTGTGGCCGGTCTGCTCTTGTACGGCATCCAGCTGCAGGGCAGTCGCCCCGGTGACTGGGCATCGCCGCTCGCCGGTATGATTCTGTTTGTCTTTGGCCAAGAGATTATCGTCACCGTCGTCATGACGTACATGACCGACTGCTACCCGGACCAGGCGGCCGAGGTTGCCATTGTGTTCCAGTTCTTTTTCAACTTGATGTGCTTCCACCCGCCGTTCTACACGCCCGGCTGGATCACCTCGGCCGGCGCCCGCACGCCCTACATTGTCTACGCCATCATTCCGCTGGTCCTGTTCCCCGTGCTGATGGGCCCCTTTATCTGGAAGGGGGAACAGATCCGCAGCAAGGGACCTCTCTTCCGGTTGTCAAAGTAGGGTGGCAGAACAGTGGGTCAAGGATATTGTTGGGTAGGCGGTCTTCTTTATTTTGTGCAATATATAGTCAGTAGTTCTAGTTCATTAATACGTTTAATACAACACGTTTGAATATATTCTCTCATAAAGTGCATCGTATAGTGTATTGATCATTCTTATTTATTGATTCTTGCATTGTACATGGTTAGCTACTTCATATCCAGTTCCGGGCCTTTCTCGCGGCCGATTATTTTGAATTTTCTCCACTGTCTTCTTCTTTCCTCCCCTTCCTCGTTTTCTCGTAGACGTGACATGCAGCTGTCATGGTAGTCATAAGTGACACTGGTTGCTATTGATGTTGTTGTTGTCGTTGTCATGGCTGTATATTGTCGTGACTGCGTGCCGTACTTTAATTTCCTAAAGAGTACTCTGTACCTTCCAAACACCCTTCGCAGAGAACACCTTCACTCTCCTTCCTTCTTCAGCGCTTCACCGGCGTCAGCTTGGTCCACAGCGGCGGCTTGTTCCACGTGTTAAAGGCCTTGACGTGCTTGAGGTCGCCCGTAATGTCCCAAATGTCGACGGCCTCGTTCTTGTCGGCGCGCTCTAGGTCAAAGTGCCACAGCAGGTTGGCCAAGATCAGGCGCAGCTCCAAAAAGGTCAGGTGGCGGCCGATGCAGCCGCGCGGGCCCAGGGAGAACGGCTGGCTGGCGTCCTTGTTCTCGTTGGCAAAGGCCGGGTCAAACCAGCGCTCGGGGATGAACTCGTTGGGGCGCTGGAAGTTGGTGGGGCTGTGGGTGGCGGCCCAAGAGTACACCGAGACCGTCGTGCCACCGGGCAGCATCTCGCCGGCCACGGTATCGCCGCCCTCGGGCACGGTGCGGGTCAGACCCGTGGGAATCGGGGGGAAGATGCGGAGGGCCTCGTCAATGCAGGCGTTCATGTACTCGCACTCCTGGAGGTCGGTAAAGTTCATCTTCTCGGCGGACGTGAAGCGCGTGCGGATCTCGTCGGTCAGGCGCTTGTAGGCGTGGGGGGTGCGCATGAGCCACATGGTCAGGCCGGCGAGCAGCGATGCCGTGGTCTCGGAGCCGGCAACGATGAAGAGGGCGCTGTTGAGGATAATCTCGTCCTGGCGGACGCCGCCCTTTTCGTTGGCGCGCAGGATGTAATACAAAAAGTCGTGGTGCTCGCGGCGGAGGCCCTCTTCGATGCGCTTGAGGCACTTCTCCTTGCTGAGCTCGAGGTGCTCGAAGCGCTTGCGGCGCAGGTCGCTGGGGATGAGGCGGACGAGGAAGTTCTGCAGGGGGCTGCCGGTGGTGGCCATGCGGCGCGTGGCCTGCTCAAAGGCGCCGGCCTTGATGGTCTGGGTGATGAGCGAGACCCAGGCGTGGAAGACGCCGTCGCGCAGGCAACCAAAGGGCTCGCCAAAGGCCATGTCGCCGATAATGTCAAAGGTGGTAAAGTTGAACCAGTCGCACATGTTGAGGCGTTCGCCCGACTTGGAAAAGGGCGTCAGCTTCTCGATGAACAGGTCAACGTAGCCGCGGATGATGCTCTCCTGCTCGAGCAGCGCCTTCTGGCTGAAGGCGTGGGCGAGCGTACGGCGCTGGCGGCTGTGGTTGTTATCGTCGGCCATGGTGAGCGTGGTCGAGCCGGGGATATCCTGGACGGAGCCGACATGGATGGCTAAACTGTTAGGCCCGGAAGAAACAGAAAAAGTGTGATAGAGGGAGAGAGATATACGTACGATCCTTGTGGAACTGCGGGTGGCCCTGGCGATGGCCGTAAATGTCACGCCAGGCCTCGGGGTCGATAAAGGACAGCTCGTTGGGCATCAGACGTAGGATCGGGCCATACTTGAGGTGCAGCTGGTGCACGTCAAACGGCCACCGGCCACGGAAGAGGCCATAGATGGAGTAGAGCTGCTTGTTAGGGCCACGAAGGTACCAGACGGGTATTTGGGAGGGAGACGTACAGGAGAAATCTTCGCCAGGAAGGGACCGGGGAAGCGTGCCAGCGGGTGGAAGTAGAGGTTGTAGATGACGGTCCACAGCGTGTAGAGCGAGGCCACGGCCAGCAGACCCAGGCTAACCACGCCCAGGTACTGCGGGATGAGCTCGAACGGAATGGCACCCATGGTGGGCAGCTCGACTATTGTCGTTTTTGGTGCTTCTTTTGCGGTCTTTTCGTCCGTAAAATATGTGCTAACAACGAGGATATCGTGATCTGGGCGACTTGACTCTTCGTGATAATGGCCGCCGTCAACACTGGCTGAAGAAGAAAGGAAGGAAAAAGGGGAGAGGAAAAGCCAAGTACTGAAGAAAGACGGGCCTGCTCCAAATATAAACAAGAAGGGCTCTCTCTCCCGCTCGGAGTACGGAATACGGCGCTGCTAGCTGCTCCGGTCAGAGCAACGCATTAACAAGTCTCTCTTTTTTTCTTTCTTACACGGCGATTCATGGCCCTCTTCCTCCACGGCCTGCCTGCAGCTTCGCCCCCGGTCTGGCGAGCCTCGTTTTGGGACTAGCTGCCCATCTTTGGCCCATCTTTGGCCCTCTCGGTCCTTGGAGATACTTCATAAAACGGTCCTGGATGTACCGGAGCTATGCTGCACGTCGTATCTTGTTCTTTCTTGTCCCTCTCGTCTCTCGCACAAGTGCCTCGTCTCTCCCTCTCCCTCTCTCGACAGATGCACTCCACAGACTCCACTTACTCGTCCTGCACACCTCCAAGTACGACGGGGACTGCACGCTTGGCCTGGGGCTAAGGGCCCGTGAAAGGAGGCGAGTGTCACAAAAGCGAGAAGAACGACATTCAAGTCCAAAAAAAAGTGTCACAGCACCCCAAAAAATGGAGGCTGGACCGCATGGCGTCGTTTCTCCGCCGTCCCCATCCTGCTCCATCGCTGCGCAATGGGGTCTGGGGCGCTGGAAGCAGGTGTTGTGGGGCCGGTGCTTAGGAAACCTTTACCCCCATTGGCGGATGGGAAATCGTTACCCTCAGCCTGTGTTGTACTAAGTGCCCCCTGTGAGCCCCCCAAACACCCCAACTGCCCCAGATCCCCCAAATCCAAAGGACGGAGTGAGCAAAACCCAAAGAGCGGTATTATTGAAAATCCCTGTGACCAATTTTTGGGTGTGCGACAAAGGTACTTTGTAGTCGTTCCTTTTTATTTCCTTTTTTCTCTGCACTCTTTCTTTGCTTGTTTCTCGCTCTGTCCTGCATCCAACGTGGCGGCCAGGTCCACAGCCGATCTCTTGCATCGCATTTGTTCCTTCAAGACGGCGAACGTTGTAACCTCGTAATTCCATTTGTTATCAGAGCTTGGACGGTCTTGGAGGTCCGGAGAATCTATCTGCGAGGTGGTTATCAATCCGTAAATTTTCTGTCCCTGAGACCTTTTTTTGTTCCATGTATTTCTGTTTTCAGGAAATAAGCTCATGCAGGGGGTCTCTTAATACCTTTTCTTGGGCCTTCACGTACTTTGTGTCTTGTATCTGGTTCCTCATCTTGGTGAGTGGCCATCTGTTGCCTCTCGCTCTTCTTGATTGTCTGTTCCAGAGACGCAAAACAGCAGAACTGCATTTTTAACTGCTGTTCCGTTACTGACTCATTGTTCCCCTCGTTCATGAGTCGAGATGCTGCATCGACTTGCTTCCTCTTTCCTCAACCAACAGACTGCCCTGTTTCTTCTTGTTTCTTCTTGCAAGATGCCTACTTCGTGTCCTTCTGTTTATCAGCTCTTCTTGTTCACACACACAGACTCTGTCAGTCTTTTCTTTTCTCTGACCTCCCACAAAGAGCACATCTTCACACACTTCATGTCCTTTTCTTCGTGGCGGGGGGATCCGCTAGGTTGGGTCCGGACGGAGGATAGGCTACCAGTCTACCTGGGCGTGTGGGGCTGCCCTTTGTAGGCGGGGAAGAAGGAAGGGCCGGGGTAAAGAAGAAAATAGTAAAAATAGTTGGGGCGCCTGTCACCAATACGCGCGCACGAGCTCGGCTGTCTCCCACGATCTCGCCCAGCTCAGACGAGTACCATACATACTACCTGGACTGTAAATATATGTCATCAGCGAATCTTCACAGACATGTCAAGGCAGATAGAAATGTTCAACATGACTACGAAATGTGAAAAAAAAATGATGCTCTTGTGCTTCAAAAGCACACAGAATGAAAGCCATGCAATGAATGGCCTAGCCCATATTTGTTAGTTCGGTTTTTGTTTTCCGCTCTCCGTTTTGTGTCGTCTCGTCTGAGAGAACCGTCCTGTCCTATCGGCGGCGACCGAGAGCGTATTACACGCGCGGGGAAGGACGACCACCGCTGTGACACGGGCAATTACTCGCTGGAGGGACCGGAGGAGGAGAATGGAAAAGACGGCACGTCCGCTGCAAGGAACAGCGTCGTTGGGTGTGTGGTCAACGTAGCATCTGTCTGAGATGGAAGTAAAAGTACTTGCTTTTCCAGCTGCTCCGATGTGCAAGCCAACAAGATGCTGTTCGCTGGCTGTCATCACCAACAGTAATAGCCTGCCCGTTGTTGTTTTTTCTGCTTTATTTCGCAACTCTGTGGATGGTCGACGGTGGATTATTGTGTGCGGAGTATCTGTGGGTGCCTCCTGGAGTTTCTCCGACCTCTGCCAAAGATACTCCGTAATCCTGGAGACACGAGAGGGCTAGAGGACGAAAGAACCAAAAAGGGCGCCCATAACGGCGCAGCAAAGACCGGAACTAGCGGTCCATTGCCCACACAAGCACTGCATTAGTGTCGTCATTGGGGAAGGCGGGGCGTCCCCGGTCCACTGTTTCTTTGGGGGTGTGCTGACACTTTTTTTGCAGAGGGGGGAGACGAGGGAGACATGGAGGCAGACAAGCTCGACAAGGTAGCCTGCAAAGAGGGGGAATGAAGTCGGTCGAGACGGTCCAAGTTGGGGTGTGCTGACGGCGGGAGGGAAATTGGGGGCAGGCAAAGGGGTAACAGAGGGGAGGTCCGAGTCGAGAACATATGTGAACGAGAAAGAAGGCCGAGCCAAGAAGACGGCTGTGAAAGATGATAAGGCGTTCCGAGCATGCGAGGGGTCCTCCGATATCCCGATCGTGGCTGAAGAAGCTGGCCGGACAGGTAGATACGTCGTATGTGGCGGTGCTTGGCCACGGTATTGTTTTCTTTCTTTAAGCGTTGTTTTTATATTTGGCTTTAATGGGAGTATCTTGGTCCTTCGTCATGCTGCAGAGTGCAAAAGGGCGAGGTTTGATCGTCGCACCAGGATGCATCGGAAAGGACGTCTGGGGTTAGGGTATGAAATATGCTTTTGAGGTCAAAGCATGAAACTATTTTTTGGTAAAAACCTTTAGGGACCTGAAGATGATGAATATGTAAACAAGACGATATAGAAAAAGAGAATTCACAGTCATCTGCTGAAGTTTTGCGGCGCGATGTTGGTTCAAATGCATGAGAAGTCGATTCGTGTTAGTCTTGTCACTCAACTCTTTGTCGTCGACGAATCGCAGTTGTCTTGTGTGTAGGTCACCTCCTGCGTAGTGTGTCTTGAGTAACCTCGAGGGTATGGCGACTTAAAACACATGTGTATTTTTTCCCGACTTCTCGACTACTGGCGGTAGGAGACACTCCTTGGTAGAAACAAGCGCTCGGTTGTTGGTGTTCATGCACGGAAAAATGAGACGCAAAATGTCAAATAGCGGCGGTCCCTGCGGCTGATCGTGATATGAGACGAACATTAAAACTGGGGTCAAGCGGCAGTGGGGTTGAGGCACATTTAAGCTTTCACGATCGTGCCTTTCCTTGCCTCCTCTGTTGCCCTTTCCTCTTTTGTCTCCCTCCCACACCGAAACATGCATGGTGCCGGTGCGCCTTTATTCCTTGCGCTCCCCAACTCTCCCTTTTTCTCCCCGGTGTCGATCACCCGGGTAAACAAAATATTGTGTAGGAGATGTCGAGCAAGCGAGTGCGCTCCATCTGTATTGGGGTCGAGATTCGTACTTGTCGTTGACGACGCAACGGCCCCTGGACGGGAGAAAGAACGGGAAAATAGATATTCTCCGACGACAATGATGTTCCCAGGGTGAAAGATGGATGGCAAGGAAGGCAACGAAGAGGACATCCACGCACTCGGGAAACCCATGCGATGCTCTTATAGGCGAAGAAGAATTTCCCGCCCTTGGGCTGGATATCTCCCTCTTGCCATCCGTTTTTCGTCCTTCTCTCTCCTCCCTCGTCGCTTCCCGTTTCATTTTCTTCGAGTTGAATATATTTTGCTGTGCCTCACTTTCGATTGTGAGAAAGAAACCATGCTTCGACATCTTGAATCCTAACAAGATAACAACAACAGCCCATCATGAAGCCGCTCTCAAGATCATCAACATTTTCTTTTCCACCACTATTTCTCTTCCTGGCGGTCTCAGACCTGGTGTCTGGTGCCGCTGCACAGTGTTTCCATCTTGATGGTTCGCAGGTGACCGACCCGGGCGTCGTCCCGTGCCTTAGGAGCGACGTGAACGGCAACGGTGGGAACAACAACGGAGCTCCGACGGCATCCATGTGCTGTAATTTGGGCCGTCAAACGAGCCGCATCAAAGGAAGGCAGAGTGCTAGTGGCGACGACAGCGGCATTACGGAAAACGCTTCCGGACAACAGCAGAACTTCTTCAACGGCCCCGACATCTGCCTTGCCAACGGCCTTTGCCGGCTGCAGCTTGCTGATGCGCAGACCGGCCGCACCGCTACACCAGTTCAGTTCAGCCGCGACTCGTGCACACGACCTGACTGGGCCGGTGGCTGCCTCAAGAATGTGTGCTCGTCGGTAACAGGCGATAATGCGGCGATGACGCCTTGTGGGAATGCTGCCTCAGCCGCCGCCAACCAGACGACACAGTGGTGCTGCGGATCCGCAGGATTGTCCACGACGTCCACCTGCTGTGCCTTGTGGCCCAATCATCCTGACGCTGTACTGGTTCCGGCGTTGTTCGGGTCGTCCTCCTCTTCATCGTCCTCGGGCGCCTTGGCTGACCCTCCGCGTGTCGGTCCCTCAGGGCCCTTCACCTCGGTGTCCGTTTCAGTGGGGCCCGGTGGCTTCGTGACGCTGGTGACCGTGACCATCGGCACAAGTCCAGGGCCGACGGCGGCGTCGTTCCCCGCTTCGGGAACGTTTGTCGGGACTCGTCCAGCAACAAACTCGGCGCCGGCACCCACCCGAGCCACTCTATCGAGTGATTCGACCGCGGCAGCGACGGCCCTCGGTGCTGTGGCGACGGGCAGCAGCAACAATAGCGACAACAGCGACAACGGCGAGACCACATTTGTCACCGGCGCCACGGGGCTCAACACGCAGGAAGTAGCGGGCATCGTGGCCGGGCTGGTGGTCGTGGTGGTGGTGCTCGTCAGTGTGGCGTGCTTTACGGCCGAGAACATGTACAAAAAGCGACAGCAGCGGTACCGGGCGCGGCGGCTAGACGAGGCGATGAAGCAGACGGCGTATCCGACGGCCAAGTCGAGGCCATTGATGTAGGGAGAAAGGAGATGGAAGAAAAGGGAAAAGAACGAAGAGTGAAATGAAGAGAAAACCAAGAGAAGAGGAAAAAGAAGAGAAGGGAAAAGGGGACGTTGAAAAATGGGCGTTGTGGTCTATTTACTTTATAATGTGGCGTTTTCGTTGCCATAACGGGAAAAGGGGAAGCAGCGACTGGACAATACCACGGAGGGCAGGAACGATGAAGGCGTTGGGGCCTTTCTCAGCAAGCACAATAGATGCATTTTTTTACTTTTAGTTGTTATGTTTTCGCTTTCTGTTTTACCTTATTTATGCCTATCTAATTGCGTTCTAAAACCGTGGAAAAGCGAATGGGTATCAAAGCTAAAGCAAACCGCAAAGCAACTCACCACATAAACATAGGGAGACTAAAACGAAAACACTTCCGCTGTAAACGGGGGAAAGAAAGAGCGAAGAAAGAGAAGAAAATAAGACAGAAATAAAAACGAAAGTGAAAGGAAGATACAGAAATAGAGAAACAAAAATAGGGGTCCAACCCACCCTAGATTACGAACATAAACAGTCCTCCAAGTTGTTCGAATGTTACAAGGTGCCTGTCGCCACCCATAGCGCAATATTCGCGGTGTTGTCGTACGCAGCCGGTTGATGTGTATAATTTTGGGAAGACGAAGAGTGAAAGTAGGAAGTCGAGGTCGCGGGACTGTGCGCACGGGGCGGTTGAGCATGGCCAGGCATCAGGTAAGCAGGATCGGGGTGGGCGGGTGCTTGCTGGGCAAGTGCCTCCTGGACGGGTGTCTCCTGGACAGGGGCCTGCTGCACGGGTGCCTGCTGGGCAACCGGCTGGACCGGGTGCATGGACGGCCGGACAATGGGCTTGCTGTCCTTGCTCTCCTCGTCGATGACGCCACCCTGAACAACGGCCAAGACGCCGCCCTGCGGACCACCGGGCGGACCGGGCGAAGTCCACTTGGACGACTTGCGGGCCGAGACGCCCTCGGTATACATCTGGTCAATCTCCTCGAGCGACAAACCCTTGGTCTCGTAGATAAAAAAGTAGACAAAGGCGATGCAGATAAAGCAGCAGCCAAACCACACAAAGAAGATCTTGGATTGCAGGTTGGCGTAGCCCGGGCCGTAGTTGACCAGGTAAGGGGTGGAGTAGGCAATGGCCCAGTTGAGCAGCCAGTTGGTGGCCGTGGTCATGGCGAGGGCGCGCGCGCGGTGCTGCAGCGGGAAGATTTCGCCTGTGACGACCCAGCCGAGGGGGCCCCAGGTCGAGGCAAAGAAGAAGATGTAGACACAGACAAAGGCGATGCTGGCCTTTTGGGCGGCAAGATTGTGCACGAGAATGTTACCGAGAACATCCTGGCTGGTGGTGGTGGTGCCAAGCACGGCAACGATGAGCTGGCAGACGCACATGCCGACGGCGCCGCCCAGAAGCAGGGGGCGACGGCCCCAGCGCTCAATGGCCCAGAGACCCGGCAGGGTGGAGACGACGTTGATGCAGGAAGTGATCATCTGGACGATGAACGGGTTGTCGACGCCCGAGTTGGTAAAGTATTGGGTGCCGTAGTAGAATATAAAGTTGATGCCGGTCAGCTGTTGCAGGGCTTGGAGGGCCATACCAGTGAGCTGGCGTTTGCGCATGCCGCTGCGGAAGCAGTCGACGACGGACGACGAATTTCCGAGGGCCTGCTCCTGCTCGTGGCTAACGGTGATGTCGTCGAGCTCCTTGCCGACGGCCGGGTGACCGGGTGAGAGGCGGCGGAGGCGGCCGAGGGCACGGGCGGCGGCCTCGTGATGGCCGCGGCGAACGAGGTAGCGGGGCGTCTCGGGGAGGAGCATTAGACCAAAGACGAGGACAATGGCCCAGGCAAACTGCACAGCGATAGGGATGCGGTAGCAACTCGTGTCCTGGCGGTCGTGGGTGGCGTTGTCGACGATGGCGGCGAGCAGGAGACCGACGGTGATGGCGAACTGGTACGAACCGATGATGGCGCCGCGGATCCACTTGGGAGCAGTTTCAGCCTGGTAGAGGGGGACTAGAGGGAAGCGAGTTAATAAGAAAGGGAGAGAAGACTAAGTGAGCATGACTTGTACATACTCAGGGCAGAAATCAGACCAACACCAAAGCCGGCAAAGAAGCGGCCGGCGAGGAACATGGGCAGGGCGACGGCGGCGGTCTGGAGAATGACACCGAGGACAAATACAAACGTCGAAGCGATGAGGGCGAGGCGGCGGCCGATGTGGTCGGCCATCAGGGGCGAACCCAGAGCACCGAAGAAGGTACCGGCAGAGAGAATCGAGACGATAGCAGACGCCTGCGAGGGCGAGACAATGGGTTGGCCGGCGCTATTGACGTAGCCGGTCGAGAAGAGCTCCTGCCAGTAGTCCATAGCGAGGATACCACCGATGGTGCCGGTGTCGTAACTGGTGGGTTAGTTGAGGAACGTAACATACGACAGAGGCCAACGAAAGACTTTGCTCACCCAAAAAGAACACCTCCAAAGGCAACGAAGATGCCGATGAGGATGGCCGGCCAAGCCTTGCCGGCCTCCTCCGTGGGCCGCTTGATAAGCTGCATCGTGAGGGAGGTGAATTCGATGAAAGGAGTTATATCAGGATTCAACGTCAATGGGACGAAGTGGTTTGTTCGAAAGAAGAGTTCGAGCTTTGAAAGTTGCGTAGATTCGGTCAAATATTGATTGATGAAGCGAGGAAGAGCAAAACGTCGGAGGCAAAAATTGACAGGCCCATCTTTTCTTTTGTAGCCCACACAACATGGCAGACAACGGTCATCGTATAATAAATATTACTGAGGGAGGAGTTCCTTCCAAAAATTAAATGGTTTGTGCGCTATGCTTGTCAGCCTTGTGATGATGACTGTCGACCGTAGCTGTTGGTTGGGGATGTTGGTGATTATATACCAGTGCCAACACCAGCCCGTGTTGACATAAGTCACTGATGCAGAGGTCACTACGACAAGAATATAAGTCTGAAGGAAATAAGTTTTGAAAGAGCTGCTTCAGAGTTTTATTTTCTCGTCAACGGAGATGGTCTGATGGTGAGGGAGATGCGCATGTATGTATCAACCATCGTGGCCGTTTCTATGCAGCGCATACTCAAGTGGGTACATTGTAAGTGACATATTCGACCAGAGATAGTTTTAATTCTAGCACACGTTGTTTTCCCTTTCGAATACACAGTGTCAACGTTTGATCATTTTGATGAAAAGGGGCGGTAAACAGTCAGGCTTGAGGTTGAGGGACCTCACGTGCCACGCGTTACGTGAAAATACCAACAGCCGTATATTGTACATAATCGTACACAAAAATCATACAAAATAATCATACGCAAGATACAGACGAAAAGTACATTCTCAAAAGCAATTTTTTCTATTGCATATTTATGATTTATTATTTACTTGGATCTTGTGACAGAAAATAAGTTGGACAGCACTTGATGCCGTCTGATGCTGACGTCATGTCACGGGACCTGTTAAACTCTCTGCTAAACCGCCCTGTGCTGTAGTACAGCACCCTGCCCCCTGTATTTTTGTGCTGCACTAACTCTTTGAGGCGAAGTTCTAGCGGCAACAGTGGCAATGGAAGGGGCAGGGGCGAGTATTGTTCTCGCTGCAAGCGCATCACCAAAATCGCGAGAGAAGATCACAACGAAGTAAAGCGACTCAAAAATATGATCAAAATTATATTCAAATCAGAAACATCCGTAATGCATTTTCGCATAGTCAGATGCATTTCTAGTCTATATGCAGTCGGCGGCATGCAGCCTGGCCGTGACAAATGCTAAAATGCACAAAATGCAACCCAAACGCAAAAGCGAAAAAGAAAAAAAGCAAAAAGGCGGTCAGAGTCCCTCAGCCGCCTTCGTTTCATGTACCATGGCTCCTGCCTGGTTTTCCTGGCTGTTTCCTGCCTGTGTTCGGCGTGTGCCCTAAATCAAAATCTGTTTTTGTGTGTTTCTGTGTTTCTGAGTTTCTGTGTTTTCCTCGGGTCGCTGTTCGCGCAGCCACGAGTCGTGTTGATGTGTGTTGTAGGGTATCGAGAGTGTGCCGTGTTCCGTTGTCGAGTGTCGTGATAAAATGAGGAAGATAAAATGACTGAAATGATGTCGCCCAAACGCCGTGTTGTATCGTTATTCAACGCTTCGCGTTCTATCGCTCACGCTTCGCGTTGTGATCCAACGCTCACGTAGATGCTCTGCGGACGCTCAGTCGTATCCCAGAGCAAAGGACATCTTCTCTTCGCGCCGGCGCTTTGTTGCGCGGTCGTTGGCGCCGTCCATGTGCGCCTTGACGGTCAAGCAGGCAGCGCACTTTTGCGCCTTGTTGTCCTTGCCGGCGCGGCCGAGGTCGAGGACGCCGCAGTACTTGTGGGGGACCAGTTCGGTCCAGTTGGGGGGTGTCTGCGGGTTGGTGCCACCGCTCTGGCGGGCCTTGAAGCTGCGGGCCATTGTAGGGTAAAGTAGTGTGGAAAAGAAGGTTGTCGAAAAAAGGTCGTGACTCCGTGTGATGAGGAGTCGGGTTGTGTGGCAAGAGTTGTAGAGTTGTTGAAGATGGTCTTGTTGGGATGTGCAAGTTGACGGTGCGGTCAAGAAGATGGAGAATAAGAACAGAGAGCGAGCGACTCGGGCTTATATAGGGTTTTTGTGGTTTCGCGTTCGCGTCGGAGAGGCGTCGGAGAGAATGCGAAAGAAATGCGGATGGACTTGTTTGTGGAATGACGGAGGATGAAGGAAGAAGAAGTAGGAAGAAACGTTTGGCGGGCGCCAGAAAACAGAAAACAGGGCGGTTCCTCAGTTTTCTCCCTCGCCTGACAAATATGGGGCTTGGACGCGGGACGCGGGACTGGGCTGGAATCTGGGGGTGCCTTGCTCCGAGTGGCTCAGGCCTTCTCCTAAGCGGGCTTTGTCAATTTTTATTGGTTCTTTTTGTTCTTTTTTGGTCTTTTTTGGTTTCGGCTAGACCATGGGGTTTCCGTGACCTAAATGGCAGGCAACGGTCCAATGACAGTGACGCATCCGGGCATCAGGGGCCTCCGATTCGTTCAAATCAGCTGGCCGAAGAAGGGGAACAAAGGGAGAGTACGACAAGGGCGCTTAACGGTGCCTCGGCCGCACACAGATGAAGAGCCTTCGAGAAGCGGCTGGCCGCTTTGCCTCGCTGCCTCGCTGTCTCGCTGCTTCGCTGCCTCGCTTGCTTGTTGTCATGGAGGCTGAGTGTGGCTGGGGGGACGAAAACTAGAGGCTGGAATAAGGCGGACACGGGGGACGCGAGGAGAAGTGAAAAATTGTGAGAAAACTACGAAAAGGAATCGGCTGGCTATTAGAAATGCAGTTGTGGAATACCCTTTCGTCTTCGCTTCCGTGCTTGGATGTTTGGAGATGGATTTCGAATTTCATCACTAAGACGAAGGATGATTTCGATGATTTCGATGATTTCGATGACTTCGATGAAGCCCCAGATCACGCCCCAGCCCACGCCTCGCTAGGCGCTGGCCACCCCTGTTACCCCGGATTTGCAGGGAGCCCACTTGGGCGCGAGGGCGCTCGGGGCAGCAGATGCTGGGTCTAGCCCACTGCGGCGCTGGTGACACGATGTTCGAGTCATGGCAGTCTCATGTTTTGGATTCTATCGTCTTGCTTTTGCGTCGTACACTTGTTTTCTTCCACGCCACCGACTCGACCTTGACCTTGGCTCGACCTCATCTTCGACCATCCGCGACCTTTGTACCTGTTCTCGCCCATCTACTCGACGTTGTCCCCCCTTTTCCCCCTCTCCTCCCCCTCCCAACCCCCTACAACTCCTCCTTACCACCGCCGACCGACGCTGCTCCAGCCGCCTGCAGCGTCTGTGCCTTGATGGTAAAGGTCATGCTGCGCTCGTTCTTGCTGCGGTTCGGTGCCGTGTGCTGCGTCGTCCACGCAATGACGCCGCCGTCCTTGGGTTTGGGGGCGTAGCGGTCGAGGTTGAGCAGCCCGTCGCAGGCGCGCCCGCCGCCCTCGGAACGCTCAGAGCTCTCGGCAGCCTCGGCGGCGTCGACGCCCGCCGCCACCCACAGCGGCAGAATACCGTACAGGGCACCCGGCGCAAAGATGACAACGCGCTTCGCGTCCAGCGGCCGCAGCATGGCGGCCTTGGCGGCCGTCTTGGCGGGCACGACCGTCTTTGTGACCTTTTGCTCGGGCTCCGTCGGGCGCTCAAAGACGGCAAACAGATTCTTGCGCCCCTCAATCTCCTTCTTCTTCGCATCGCCGGCATCGCCGGCATCACCCAGATCCTCGTCGTCTACTGCCCGCTCGCCCTCCTCGATCCACTCGCGTACAGCCAGAGGCACATCGGCATAGTCCATGAGCAGCAGCGGGCGGTCGTACATGTGGGGGTCGAGGCCGTCCCAGCCGCCCGGGTAGGGCCGCCCCTTGAAGATGGTCTTGAGGGCGTCGCCGTAGGCCCAGAGGCCCTTGGGGTCGTGTTCGTACAAATCGTGCAGCAAGAACTCGCGCGCCTGGAACGTGCGCTCGACGGTGCAGGCGGCCGCCAGCTTGTGGGCGAGGCGATGGTCGTGGAAGGGGTCGGCCCAGACAAAGTTGTCCGTCTTGGTGACCTCGCCCTTGGGCGGCTGGTTGTGGGCGCCGAACGCGGCGACGGCGGCAACCCAGCAAGGTGCCACGGCGAGGCAGGAGAGCTTCATGGTGGGCGAATGTGGAAGAGACTGGACAGATGTGGTGACTGGGAGATGTGGCAAACTGAAGTCAATTGAACCACAACATCTGAGTGCCAGGAATGAACGACCACGATGAAGCCATCATGCTCGTTTTTATTCCGCCCACCATCGGTTATGCTTTCTTTTTTATTCGTTTCTTTTCCCTTGTCATCTCTGCATTTGCTGTGCTGTCCTCATCGGAGCGACTCTCCGCAAATTTCTGCATTCTGCATTCTGCATTCTGTGTCTGTCCCGTCTCTAGTACTCGTGGCGGCTGCAAATGCATCGCCCCGACTCCCCCCCATACAAAGATAGATTAAAAGAGCCACTTTATGCGCGGGCGAGGCTTCGACTCATGCATAACAGCGGCCGGCACTCTATTGCAAGAGGCTGAACGTCCAGATCCACCGCGACGAACAAACTTCAAACACGGCATGTCACAAGACCTGTCACCTGACAGTCGCTCTCTGCCGTCTTCTTCGACCGCCCTCCAGAAGATCATTTTGCGTGACCCCGGCGGCTGGCTGCGCGCTGACGACGACGGCCGGCGACTGACATCATGTTCTGTCTCCGCCGGGGCCGTGCTCGTCAGCCCTCGAAACGTTCTTGACAAGAATCGTCTTCAGCCTTATCGAATCTCACCCAAGACCCAGGGTCTTACCCAAACTTGCCAAACTTGCCCAATCCAGTAATCTTTGCCTCTTGACTTACACGCTCGTGGTCGCACTGCAACCGGGGGCCGTCAGCACCGAGCAGCCGCGTAGCCGCACGTACTCCTGTTTCTCGAGACAAACCGAACGTATGCATGCTCGCATGCTCGGACACTGCTCGTGTTGGCATAATCGTTTGTTCCTTTCCCTATGTTTGCTTGTTTCTACTACGTGGTACAACTCGGCCGTTGGGCCTCCCCTTTGCTTTCTTTGCTCGTCGCCTTCCCAGTCGCCTGTTTTCTTCCCGTTCTGGAACTCACAGCAGTTGCCGTCGAAGCCCTTGTCAAACATCACCAGTCACCGATGAGGATAGTCCGGCCATACCGTAAGCATAAATCGTGTGCATTCTGGACTCGAGATCGCACACGTTGGGATCACACGCACACAAGAGCCAACCCGTATGCTCGTAATGCACCGTACATCGTACTCGTACACAAAACCTGCCAGACGGCAGCCCACATCTGCAAGTGGGTATGCAATCCCGGGGGGACTGCATTTTCTTGTTGCCATGGCCGGCAAAACCGCCCAGCGTCATGTTAGCGCCCTTTTTCGTCGTCTGCGTGGGCATTGTCGACTTTGACGTTTTTGGGGTTTGCGCTACGCGAAATCACATCCGAAGACCCTCGAGGCGCGTGAGGAGCGTGAGGAGAAACTAGGCTCCCTAGGGAAACTAAAGAGACTGCGGAGCCTGTGGGCGCCTAGTGAGGGCCTGAAGAGGGGCCTATGGGGGCCTAAACGAGCCAAATGGGACGCCTCTTCGCGCCCTGGGGCATCCGGGTGACGACTTGGCGGGCTGGTAATAATTACCCCCTGGAACCTGCCTGTATTCCTTCCCCTCACTGGACGTTGTCGAGGTCGTCGCCGCAGTCTTTGAGGCATGCGCTAGTACCGCACTCTAGGCGGAAGGTCGGAGACGACAAGAAGGGGGGGGGGGGGGGTTGTAGCGATTCTAGGGCCCATTTGGTCGCCAACGATACTGCAGTTGGGCGCAACTGGCGGCCGAAAGTGGGCGATGCTAGGGACTGTGAACAGGCTGTATTTACACGGCGACGGGGATGGGGCGAGGATGGGCAAGGATGGGCGAATGCGGACGATGCTACAAGAAGCACGACTCGTTGGCGAGATTGATCTTTCTCTTGACAGCTCGTCGTCCTGTTTTACTTGCACTTACCTCATACAGAATCGCACCTGGTAAGCTCCATTCGACTTTGAATGTTACTGTTCAAGGCACCATCCAAGGACCTCCTCTAACACGACCAGACACTCCTCTACCTCTACTTCACCACCACCTTACTCCACCACCACCACCTTACTCCACCACCACCACCACCACCACCACCACCACAATGACCCTCCTCGTCCAGGGAACCGCCTTCATCACCGGCGCCGCGTCCGGCATCGGCCAGTACACGGCGCTCGCCTTTGCCCGCAACGGCATCACGAACCTGGCCCTCGCCGACATCAACATCGAGGTCCTCGAAGCCAGCAGCAAGGAACTCAAAGAAAAGTACCCCCACGTCAACGTGCTCAACCTGCAGGTCGACGTCCAGAGCGGCGAGCAGGTCAAGGCCACCGTCGCTGCGGTTGTCGCCAAGTTTGGCCGCCTCGACATTGCCGTCAACAACGCGGGCATCGGCGGCTCCGGCAAGCCCACGCACGAGGTCGACGAGGAGGAGTGGCGGCGCGTCATCAACATTGACCTCGACGGCGTCTGGCGGTGCCAAAAGGAGGAGCTGGCCATCATGGTGAAGCAGGACGACCTGGGGGCCCGCGACGGCCGCGGCCGCATCATCAACACGGCCTCCATGTACGGCATCGTCGCCCCCGGCAGCGCCATATCGCAGACCGCGTACGCGGCGGCCAAGCACGGCGTCGTCGGCCTGACCAAGGGCGACGGCAACACGTACGGCCCGCACAACATCCGCGTCAACTGCATCTGTCCCGGTTACGTAGAGACGCCGCTTCTGCTGCGCAGCATGGACACCGAGCCGGACTCGCCACTGGGCAAGGATATTGCGCGCACGCCGCTCCAGCGCATGTGCGCCATGGAGGAGATTGCCGACGCGATCACGTTCCTGGCGTCGCGCATGAGCAGTTTCATGCAAGGCGCGGCGCTGATTGCGGACGGTGGCTTCACGGCTCAGTAAGCAGGGTGCGAGGCTGCGTAAAAGGCAGATAAAAGTGGCGAGAGGGGCCAAAAGAGAAAAGGGAAAAGAGAAGCGAGAAACTCAAAACATGTCCTGTACATATTTCCTATGAAGAGCCATGTCAACGTCGAAATCAAAGAAATGAAGTCAATGAAGAAATAACAATTAATAAAATATAAGTGAGATTACACTTCGTCAAGACATATTGTACCCGGAGTTTTCAGAGCACCTCGGAGTAACTGGTCACTGGGTTACATTCAGCTCATAACCCATACTGATGATCATCTCGTGTCATTGAAACTTTGCTATGTACAGATGTTGCTAAGACGCTATTTCTTTCGTTTTCTTTCTTTTTCTTTCTTTTCCCCTTCTCCTCCTAGTTGAACACAACGGCTGTCCGCATGGTGTTGCGGCCCTCCTGCATCTCCTTGACCATGCCCTCCAGCTGGTCCAGGCCGCCGCGCACGTCGACAACGGGGCGGATGTTGTGCTTGGCCGAGAACGCAATGGCCTTGGGAATCCGCTGCGGGATGCCCGTGCTGTCGGCCTTGATCTTGTAGACGCCCAGCACCAGCTCCATGGCCGTCACCTCGAGCGGCTTGGGCGCAATGCCGACGACCATGAGCGTGCCACCGATGCGCAGCACCTTGGGCGCGCTCGTAAACGCGGGCTGCACGTTGGTGTAGACGGCCGCGTAGTGGGCGCCGCCGCCGGTCAACTTCTTGATCTCCTCAATGTAGTTGGGGTTGGTGCGCGAGTTGAACGTGACCTCGGCGCCCTGCTTGCGCGTCTCCTCGAGGTTGGCGTCGGCGACATCGACACCAATGACGCGCAGGCCCATGGCCTTGGCGTACTGCGTGGCTAGCTGGCCGAGACCGCCGCAGCCGACGACGGCAAACCACTGGCCCGGCTTGGCCTCGCAGCTGTCCACGCTGTTAAAGGCGGTGATGCCGGCACAGAAAATGGCCGAGGCGGTGCGCAGGTCCCACTCCTTCTCGTCGAGCACAATGCCGTTGTGGTAGTCGACGACGGCGTACTCGGCAAAGTAGCCGTCCGCATTAAAGCCCTGGATGCGGGCGGTGCCGAGCTGGCAGTGGCTGTTGTGGACCATGCAGCCCTCGCACTCAAAGCAGCAGTCGACAAAGTAGCCAAAACCGACGGCGTCGCCCTCCTTGAAGCCCTTGCCCTCGGCCGAGGGGTGGAAGGACACAATGTGGCCACAGCCCTCGTGGCCAATGGTGACGGGGTAGTCGCAGGCGGCGCGGTCCATGTTCATGAGGTCGCTGTGGCACAGCGACGCGCTCTTGATCTTGACGAGGAACTGGTTGGGGCCGGGCGTGGGGACGGGCACCTCGTTGACCACGACCTTGCTCTGCTTTGGGTCCCACTGGCCCGCCTTCATGGTCTTGGGAAGAGACATTGCGTCGGTTGTATGAGGGTGGTGGTGTGCGTGAGGTTTAGGGTACCTTGATGTCTGGGAGGTAGATGGAGAGAGGAGAAGAAGATGGAGATGCGGAGAAGAAAGGCGTGCTGGAGTGTGAAAGAGAATGCAAAATGACGAGAACCTGTGTGACCCCTTGACGCAGGGGCGCTTGGAGGGGGACGCTATATAAAGGGGTGGAGGGACGACGTCAAAAGGGGGGAGACGAAGAAGGCCAGGAACATCGTCTCCAAACGCGGGATGATGTTCCCCTGGGCACAAGCAAACTCGAGTCAAGTTCAAGCCAAGTCAAGCTCGTTTGTCCCTTCCCCATCGGTGTTATGCTGCTTCCACCCCTCCTTCCCGCGCGCGTCCCCAAGGACTTTGGCTCTACGTACCCGAAGCCCGTGTAAACACGTCCCGGGGGTTGTGGTGACTACGAGCACGGCGTTAGCTCTGAGATGCGTGCAGCCTTGCACCTGGTGATCGAAGCTCCAGGGCTTCCCCGCATTGTCGGATCCCCTATTCCTTACGTTCGCGGGGATTGTCGAGAGCAGAGCGCTGTTTGAACTTACACGCGCTAGACAGGAAGGCATGTTGGGGTCGTTCGGGGAGATTTTCAGGGACTGTGAGGACATTTGTCAGAGGACTCTTTACAGGGCCTTGCACGACTCCTTGGAGCTAGAGGGTCTCTCCTTCCTTGTCTTTGTTTGAATGTACCTTCGAATGTATCTTGCCCCCTCGCAAGCTTACGAGTCAAGATGTCGTTGGCGTCGTTTGCTTGACGGGGGTCAGCTTGGCAGCACCGCCAATGGGTGAAACAAACTTTGTCTCCGCATTTTCTGGAGAGTCTGGAGCAGTTGGGGGCCTTACCTTCAGCGCTGTGGCGAGTCGATAGGCTCGTTGGCTGTGGCCGGCCCGGCTACCCCCTACGGTCCGGACATGTATCTTACCACGAGAAACAGAGTGACAGACAAGTACAGTTGCAGGTCTGCCAGGGAAACTGAGTTTTGTGTGAGAGCAACAATTGTCAAGATGTGTTATGTCCTCGCTCCTACAATTTTCCCGCCGCAATATAAAGCTACAGATGTCCTGTCTTGACAGTCTGTTGACAGGTGTCTTGCTGAATTACAGCATCGCCGTTGTGAGTATGTCGTACCGCCTTCCTTTTACGACTTACACTCTCGGAATTACCCCTTTCAGTATTGTTCGAGTCTCTCAGCCACATCACATCATCTTTCCTATCACTGTTTCTTGTCCCCATTTTACAAGCCACTTTTCTCAGCATAAAAACCCCCCCCATTTCTCTTCCTTTTCCTTCCCATTTCTTTCCCTCCTCAACTTGCAGCCCACATCGACCTTTTGATCACTTTCTTCCTAGTTCGTCCGCCGTTTCGGCATTTAACAAGTCCTTTTTTCCAAGGTCTCGATTCCAATACTTGCTCCACACATTGGGGACTTCACGGCGAAAGGACACTTCTCAAGGTAAGCGAGTCGTCAAGTCGACGAGGAAACACTAATGATCCCTCAACGACAGTAGCCGAGCGGATATTGATTTCCCATCCTAGCTCAATGATTCACTTTTTTCTTCCTCTTTTGCATTCCCCTCGTTCGTTTTCCGGCGTGTCTTCTCCACCCACACCTTTTAGAACTGGCGTCTCCTGTCTGGATGGGGCACCCCCGCACGACTAGCAACTCCTCATTCTCCAACTTTTGTCTTTTTGTCTCTTTGCCTTTTTGGTCTCCTTTCTCTCTCTTTTCTCTTTCTTTTCTGCCTTTTTTCATGTCCTTGTTCGGAGCGTTCCGCTGTCCGTTGTCTGCCCCGTCTCTACTTCCCAGTTGTCCCAGACCTCGCCATACCCTCTCCCCTCGAGCACCTTGTCTTCTCTGGCTCCTCCACTCTCCATCTTCTCCATGATCTCCATTCTCCCACCGGCCCTGGCCCTCTCTTTATGTTTTCCATTTTGACCTGCCCCTCCTCTGTTCTCGATTTCCTCTGGAGAAACCCTCGATCTCGACCACCCCTCCCTCCTCATTGCTTCTGGGTCCCCTCGTCCCTCATGCCCCCCCTCCCATCTGCCCGAATGCTCGCCAACAGCACACAAGCACATCGTAGCGGCGGACTTAGGATATTGCCGTGCAGAACAACACACGTTGCCGCGGTTATCGTAACGCGTAGATGTAAATGGCCCAGCCACAGCCATGGTTCTCTATGTAGGGCACATCGTACTCCGTTCACAGCCAAGAGCTGATACGCCACCGCTGACGGCGTGGGACAAGCTCGCACTCGCACATGATACATGTCCCAAGGCACAAAGGGCTACAACTACACCTCTAAAGACTGTCGGCCCTCCAGCTTGACCCCTCCGAGGCAATGATGCAGCTCCTCCCCTTCCGAACCTCGAACCCCGTTTCTAGGCTTTAGGGGATCCTGTTGCCGCCTCGTCTCGGTTAGCGTTTGGCGTTTGCAGGCAGGCGAGAAAGGAAAAATAAAATAAAATAAATCATCGGCGTTAAAGACATTTCCCAAGAAAGCTGTATTGATGCAAGTACCTTCGTACTCCTTGTGCAAGTTGACTGCTTGAATAAAAGACAAAGAGGTCCTTCCCACGTCTGGCTCATTCTTCTTTTGATTTTCCATTTTCCATTTTCATCCCCATTCTCCACGACTTTACGATACCCTCACATCCTATCTCTTTAATTTCTCGCCAACTATACCCAACTTACCTCCCACGTTTAACACGCCCCCCACACAAACATGAGTCTCGGCCCCAGCCTCAAGATCCCCACGGGGGTCAAGACGTTTGAGATTAAGTACGGCAAGGACAACCTGCCCAAGCAGCTGTTCATCAACAACGAGTACGTGGCGTCCAAGAACGCCAAGAAGCTCGAGCTCTACAACCCCAAGGACGGCGAGCTCGTGGCCAACGATGTGGCGCTGGCCGGCGAGGAGGACGTCGAGGCGGCGGTCGCTGCCGCCGAGGCCGCGTTCCCGGCATGGCGCAAGGTGGCGCCCCGCGACCGCCGCGACATGATGCTGAAGCTGGCCGACCTGCTCGAGGCCAACGGCCTGGCGCTGGCCGAGCTGACGCGCCTGACGCTGGGCGCGCCCTTTGGCGCCTTTGGTTCCTTCGAAATCAACCTGTGTGCCGAGGCGTTCCGCTACTTTGCCGGCTGGATCGACAAGTTTTCCGGCGAGACGTACCCGCAGGACGACGGCTTCCTCAAGATTGTGCGCAATGAGCCGCTGGGCGTGACCGCGGGCATCATCCCGTGGAACGGTCCCATTGGCAACGTCGGCATGAAGGCCGGCCCCGCCCTGGCCACGGGCAACTGTTTCATTCTGAAGCCGTCGGAAAAGACGCCGTTTGCCGCACTGGCCGTCGGCGACCTGATCCGCGAGGCCGGTTTCCCCCCCGGTGTGTTCCAGATCCTGACGGGCGACGGCTCGACGGGCGCGCTGCTGGCGGCGCACATGAAGGTGCGCAAGATCAGCTTCACGGGCTCGACCAACACGGGCCGCAAGATCCAGGAGATGGCCGCCAAGTCCAACCTGAAGCGTGTGACGCTCGAGCTGGGCGGCAAGAGCCCCGCGGTGGTCTTTGACGACGCCAACCTAGAGAATGCCATCAACTGGTGCGCCAACGGCATCACGGCCAACACGGGCCAGGTGTGTTTCGCGGCGTCGCGCGTGTACGTCCAAGAAGGGATCTACGACAAGTTCGTGGCCGGCTACAAAAAAGCCATGGAGGAGAAGATCAGCGGCGTCGGCGACCCGGACGCCGAGTCGACCATCATTGGCCCGCTGGTCGACAAGGCGCAGTTTGACCGCGTGTCGGGCTTCTTGGAGCGCGGCAAGACGCAGGGCAAGCTGCTGGTCGGCGGCAGCGTCATTGGCAACAAGGGCTACTACGTGCAGCCAACTGTCTTTGAGGACGTCGGCGACGACGCCGAGATCTTGCGGAACGAGATCTTTGGTCCCGTCGCCGTGCTCAACAAGTTCAAGACGGAGGAGGAAATCATTGCCAAGGCCAACGACACCGAATACGGCCTGATGGCCGGTGTGTTTACGCAGGACATCAACCGCGCCATGCGCCTGGCGGCCGAGATCGACAGCGGCATGGTCGGCATCAACTGCGTGTCCATGTGCTTCCTCAACGCACCGTTTGGCGGCAGCAAGGAGAGCGGTGTCGGCCGCGAGAACGCCATCAACGCGCTGCGCATGTTTACGGATACCAAGACGGTGTTTGTCAACCTAACCTACTAGGGGAGAGGTCGGTCCCCTTGCAGCACGACAGCGCTGTATGTTTCAGGCACCCGGTTCTGAAGGCCTGTGTCCACTGTAAATAGCTTCAATGAATAAAATACGAAAACAAAATAAAATGACATCAACATCAACATCAACATAACGAATGGATTTCCATTCGCGGCGTGATTGTGATTGTGATTGTGAATGTTCTCTTTTTCTTCTTCCCCCTTCTTCACCTGGACGACTCGTCTGCCCCTCCGCGATTCAGTTACCAGAGCGGGCTTGGCGTCACAGCGCGCCCCATAGCGGGCAGACACCGCGCTGCAGCACACACAGTGCAGCACCACAGCCCAGCCACGTTCTGCTCCTGCCCTCTTCTCTCTTTCACCGCGAGCGGCAATGAATCATTCCCGCGGTGACCCACAGGTCAGACGGTAGAATTAGGCGGCTGCGATGGCTGCGACGATGTGTTAACAAGATGAGACGAGTCGTCTTTCGCGTTTGCTGACTTACGTGACTTCAAGTGTCTGTATCTTGGCCACGACGACACAGCCAATTCGAGCCACATCCCCACGACTCAACGACTCGACGCATCCCACATCATAACATCCGGCCACTTGCTATCTCTCCTACAAGTGTACAGAGACAATTCCGGTGTTAACGAGTAACTGCGAGACCCGGAACACGAATATCCTCTCCCCTCATTGTCGCCCCGTCCCATCTACATCGTACCACAGCTCTGCTTTTCCCGTTTTCCTGTCTTTTCCTTCTCCGTTCTTCTCACTGCGCATCTGCCTTTTCTTCTTTCTGCCTTCCTCGCTCCTTTCCCGCAGGCCTTTCATCTCGGAGTCGTCGGACAATCTCAAGGCCAAGCAACTTGGGGCAAGCCAGTGGCAATTGGATTGCCGGTGGGCGTTTCTTCTCGTTTCTCCCCCCAACTCGGAGGGCCTGGCCTGGTCTGACCCAGCAACTGCTCGCCATGGTCGATGCCCGTTCACTGTCGGATGCAAGTAAAAGACGGCGAAACACTTGCCTCGGGCGGCTGAACTTTCCCGGGAGGTGCACCCTGAGACTCCCCACACTCTGGTGCCCTATCGTTTTCTCTCCTTCCCCACCTTCTATCCCTTTTCTCCTCCATTCCTTCGACCGACCTCAATGCAACCTCGCAGCCCTCCCCCCAAACGTCCACTAACACCTCACTACAAGTACTACCGCTAATGCTACTACGCCCACTATTCCCACTCATACGTCCTCCACGTCGCCATGTTCCCCCAGACGGGGCAAACAAATAGCAAGTTAGCGTCGCGGAGCCCCTGTCGTCGCCGCCCAACCAGAGCGCTCGAAACTCCAACAGCGGGGTCGCTGCATAATGGCAACTCTGGTGCCTCGTTGGTGTCTGCTCTTCCACACTCTTATTGGCAAGTGACGGTCCATGAGCTCATGTCCTGACTCGTTAGTCGAGTCAAAAAGAAAAGTGCTCGTCTTTTCTTGTCTGTTCGCCCTTTCTCTTTCCTCGCTTGCCCCGTACGGCGTCCTCCGCCGTGCCTTCCCCCAGAATGCCCAGTCCGCCCAAACTGCCCAAGCGGACCAAACGGCCACCTGCTCCTCTGTTTCTCGCTCATTTGTCATGGTCGAGAACCCCTAGCACTTTTGTATTTCGCACGCTGGCACGTTGTCCACGCTGTCCACGCCGTCCACTGACTCCTGCTGCCCTTCTTCCTTCCCCTCTCCCCAGCACTAGCCCGCCACCGGCTAGTCACTCGGCATACCGAGCCTCTTCGGCTGGAGTCGTGGGGCAGCCCAATCTGGTCCTCATCTGGTCCCCCCCTCTCTGTTGCCATCTCTGTTCCCCAGCTGGGGCCTGGCCGGCCCTCCTTTTTGTCAGTTTGTCCACTTTATCCCTCGTGGCGCTTTGTCGCCTGCGGCCATCTCTTGGCCCTTGACTCGTCTGTCCTCCAGTCTTCACTGTCTTCACTGTCTTCTCTCCCTCCCCCAATATCCCGGACTCCGTACCCCGAACAGCCCCATAACGCCATCCAGCTCCTGGCACACTAGGCTCTTCTGTATGCAACTCATTGTCCCTACCACGTTGGCCCCGTCGTCCCCGTTGTCCCCATTGTCTCCGTCCCCCCCTTCTCCTCTCCCTTAACGAGGCTCCGTATCCCACCCCCCAGGCTGCCCCGGCCAGCCCTTCCCAACGATCCGAGACCTCTTGATCCCCCGACCCATTGCGATCTCCCTCTTTTTGCGGTCGAAAAGCGGTCGAAAAAAGCTGGTACCGCACTAGCTGCCCAGTCCGTCTGCCAGCCTGTCTCCCACCACACTGAGCTCATACGCCAGGGAACCATCAAAACATCAGAAATATCAGAAACATCAGAACCATCATAAACGTCAGTCGACCCTGAAGTTCTAATCAACAAGCGTCTCGTTCCTTCCACGAGGACACGGTGAGCAATACCGCCCCGTCCCCGTACCTTAAAAGTCTCTATGTCTTTATGTCTCCATGTCTCCATGTCTCCGTGTCAATGTCCTTGTCCATGTCTCCATACCGGCCCCATCGTACACGAGTCAACGAGTTTGTCATCCACTCAACTGGGTGTTCAAGCTACCCTTTGTCTTCTTCGCCACCCCCGTAGCACATTAACGTTAACGTGCAGGTTGTCTGGGGTCCCCATTTCTTTCATGAGATCAGGCCCATTCATGATTCATGACTGGGCACATGTATCGTTCGATTGCTGGTCTTTCTGGAGCCTTTTGCAGCTTGAAGGAGCCCTATGTCTCATGATTTTGTGGTCTCGACATAACTCCCGTAGTTCCAAAGGAGCCCAGACGGTGTATCGATCATGGGCAATGTCAGGCGGGATTCAGCAACCAGCTTTATTGTAAGACAGTAGGACAGACAACAGACAAGGGATAGCCAAGGGACAGCCGCACCAGAGATCACCGCCTCGTGCTCCGAAGATGCGCTCCGAAGACCCCTTGGCGTGCTCCAAGCCCGAGGAGACCAGCTTCCCCCAACTTCTCAAAGTGGAAACCAGGTCCTCGGAGTAATACTACGGGCCACCAAAACCAGCCAAAAAAAAGAAGAAGAAAAGAACGGCCATAGAATAGGCACAGAAAAAAATAGTGCCTTGTTTTTCTTTTGTTCTTCTAAGTACCTTTCCCCAACCACCAGAGCAGCCAGAACATGGGGTCGGGTCTCGTAACCCGACCTTTCCCCAAACAGGTCTGGTCGCAGAGTGTTGTCTCGAGTACAAAGTGCTTTGCTTGCCCGCCCTTTTTGTGAGAACAATTATTTGTTTTCTTTGCAGATACCCTTCATACCGTTCCCGTCTTCTTTTTTCACCCATCTCCTCATACCTCACATCTCTTCTTTCACCTCACCTCCTTCCCTCACCCCCCTCACACACAATGGCCAACAACCTGACGCCCGCCGGCAACTCGCCGCAGGCCCGCGATGCGGCCCGCCGCCTCGAGGCCCCCATCCACTCGGAGCGCCACATCCGCGTCATCTGCGTCGGTGCCGGTGCCTCCGGTCTGTTGTTTGCCTACAAGATGCAGAAACACTTTAACAACTTCAGCCTCACCGTCTACGAGAAGAACCCTGCCGTCGCTGGCACATGGTTCGAGAACAGATATCCTGGGTGCGTGCCCCCCAATCTACTTTTTGTAAATAGAACACCACTGACAGTTTAGCTGCGCCTGCGACGTCCCCTCGCACAACTACACGTGGAGCTTCGAGCCCAAGCTCGACTGGCCCGCTGTCTACCCGCCCGCCAAGGACATCTTTGATTACTTTGAGGGCTTTGCCACCAAGCACGACCTGCGCAAATACGTGAAGCTGGAGAGCCAGGTCATCGGCGCCTACTGGGACGCCCAAAAGGGCGGCTACGACGTCAAGATCAAGGACAACGCCAACGGCGTCGTCATCAGCGATCACTGCGACATCCTCATCAACGGCTCCGGCATCCTCAACAACTGGCGCTGGCCCGCCATCCCCGGCCTGGACAAGTATAAGGGCACCTTGCTGCACACCGCCAACTGGGACCCCAACACCGTCCTCGACGGCAAGCACGTCGGCCTGATTGGCAATGGGTAAGCGCTGTCCCAGTGGATTTCCCTTTTTTATCGGCATCCTGCTAACACCCACAGTTCTTCTGGCATCCAGGTCCTCCCGGCCATCCGCGAAAAGTGCAAAAAGGTCACCACATTCATCCGCGAGCCCACCTGGGTCTCGCCGGTCCAGGGCCTCGAGCAGCACATCTACTCGCCCGAGGAGCGCGCCGAGTTTGTCGACAAGCCCGGTGTTCTGCTCAAGTACCGCAAGGAGATCGAGACCGGCCTCAACGGCCAGTACGGCATCTTCCTCAGGCAGTCCAAGATCAACGAGGAGACCCGCGCCTACATGATCTCCCAGATGAAGGAGAAGCTCAACAACGACTTTTTGGCCGAGAAGCTTATCCCCGAGTGGTCCGTCGGCTGCCGTCGTCTGACGCCTGGTGTCAACTACCTCGAGTCGCTGACCAAGCCCAACGTCGAGGTCGTCTACGGCGAGATCAGCTCCGTCACCGAAAAGGGCTGCCTGTGCGACAACGGCCAGGAGTACCCCGTCGATGTTCTGATCTGCGCTACCGGTTTCGACACCTCCTTCCGCCCCCGCTTCCCCGTCATCACCCCGACCGGCGAGAACCTGCAGGACAAGTGGGCCGTCGACCCGGCCTCGTACCTGGGCGTCGCCGCCGCCGGTGTCCCCAACTATCTGGTCTTCCTCGGCCCCAACTGCCCCATCGGCAACGGCCCCGTGCTCTCGGCCATTGAGGCGCAGGCCGACTGGATGTGCCAGCTCATCGACCGCTTCCAGACCACCAACATTGCCACTTTTGCCCCCTCCGAGCAGTCCGTTCGCGACTTTGTCGAGTTCAAGGAGTACTATATGCGCCGCACCGTCTGGGCCGACGGTTGCCGCTCGTGGTACAAGCAGCGCCCCGATGGTCCCATCACTGCTCTATGGCCTGGCAGCACCCTGCACTACATTGAGGCCGTCAAAGAGCTGCGCTTTGACGACTTTGACATTACCTACGCCGGCAACCGCTTCGCGTGGCTCGGCAACGGCTACTCGCAGACCGAGCTCGATGACACCGCCGACTGGGCCTACTACATCCGCGAGGAGGACGACGGCGCGCCGCTGTCGACCGCCGGCAAGCGCAAGCTGCTGACCAAGAGCGGCACCATCCAGGGCCGCAACGCGGTCTCGTGGAGCAGCGGCGGCGACGACGCCAAGGCAGACGGCAGCCGCCCGCGCCAGCTGCGTCTGTAAGGGGAGGAGGCGTGCTGAACGAAAGAACGAAAGAACGAAAAAGAGCCGATCTGCCATGCGATCATTTTAGCGAGTGTATTTCATAACTGTACATAAATTTGCATTCGAACGTTTACCTACGTACCATATCTTTTCTTGCTTTTCAACGACGTACTTGTTTCGCCTTTCGTCTTGCCTTCGCTTTGTCTTCGTCTGCTGCCTTCTTCTGTTTTCTATTTGTCCCTTTCGCAACAGATTAGATCAGCATCCTATACATGATAGACAAACAAAGCACTGCAACACCAAACAACCCGAACCTGCTGTATTGTGCCCTATGTGATTGGCCGGCTGTCGGCCCTCGAGTCAATCAATACCCGCCTTGGATGGAGTCGAGCAAGACGTGGTGCGTTCCGAGTGGTGCTGTCACAGCGGGCGGCAACGCGCAGCAAACACCGCCAAAGCTGCCAAAGCCGTCAAGCGATCGTGCCTGACGCTGGGCAAGTTTGGTCCTCGCCACCTATGTGCTGTTTTGAGGAGGTGAAAACAAACAATCAGAACATTAAAGTACACTTGGACCTAAAAAAGGAAAATAAGTGTGGGAAATTGAATAGAAACGGAACGGCGGGAAGAAAGCGATTGGTGGAACGATCTGGCAGTGCAAAGATGGTGGGTGACTGCCCAATTTTGGTTGGGCCAAGAGAGGCAACTGCGCACGCGCAACTGAGTCGCTCTTTCTTGACTAGGACACCACAACCACGACAATCGCTCGCTCCTTCCTCGTCCAGTGCATTCGACAACAACAACACAATTCTGCCATTTTCACTGTGCGTCCTATATTTTCTGTACAGTGCATTTACAGGCAGTGCACAGTACCACATGGACGAAATTGTGACGTTTATTTTCCTTCAAAAATAACGGGGGTAAAATGAACAAAAAACAAATGCAAAACAAATGGGCACGAACGGCATGTTTCCACACAGATCGAGGCCAAACAACGGCCGCCAACTACTGCACTGTGGGTCTACCTCTCAGCCTATCCGACTGCTCGTGTTCTTCAAGTTGGGCAACAGAGAGGACAAAGGCAGCAGGAGAGAGAAGGAGAGATGGAGAGAGGCCCGTCCTCGTGACCCAGGTATGGGGCCCCATCGCGGCCACGTCGACGCACAGAGTCAACAAATGATCGCAGTCACCAAATTGGTCAGACTGACAGACTGACAAAATGACAAATGGATGCAGCCAGCAAAACGATGACAAAGCAACCCAGGCCGCACAATACCGTCCAGATGACTGTACCCGGGCCCCATCCTCGACTTACCCTTCTTCCCTTCTTCCAGAGTCCCCCAACCACCTCCTCTACTGCGCAGCCCAAAAAAGACCCGTTCATCGGACCGGATCGAGGTATTTGACCGTTGGGCAGATGTATTCTTATCCCAAAGATACCATCCAGGCAGCTAGTAGTCCTTGCTGTCGTGTTTACAGCGACGAACGAGTAGAGGACGGCAAAAACAGGGCGCGCAATGTTGGGTCACCATGGGGCTGTCTGTCTCTGGCAGTGTTGGTTCGACAGATGGGCAGTGCAAAGACAAGAGACTGGCAGAGGATGGTCGAGTGACCTGTGGCTTATTTAACAGTCGGTTGCCCGACTCCACAGTCTCGCCAGATAGCAACATTGTCGATACACAGATGGCACAGTACCACTCTAGACAGAGAGACGTGTTGACAAGCCTCACTTTTCTGTGCCCTGTATATGGTGAAAGGTCTCTCTACACGTTGGGCACCGCTCCAATTCTCGACGGTATAAAAGAAGTGGCTCCCGCAGTCCTCGAACTGACGCTCAGCATACACAAACACAACAAGATCATCATCATCATCAACACTTGAGCAACTTGAATTCAGATCTGCTCCCTCCCCCATTCCCTCACTCCTTCTCTTTCCCTTTCCCTTACCCTTTCCCCTTACCCCTAGTACTATTACCCTTGCACATTTCCTACCCTTACTATGGCTGTCGAAGTAGGACACAACGCCGATCCGACGGAGATCGTCGACGGCCTCGTTGGTGCCATCAAGACCATCGCCGCCGACCCCAACTACAACCTCCTCGCCAACATCTTCAACGAGGTGCTGCACCTGCGCGCCAAGAATGTCGAGCTCATCAGCACCAACCGCAACGTCTTTGAGCAGTACTGGGATTTCCGGCGTGAGCTCGAGGACGCCCAGGCCCGGCTCGAGGCCGCCAAGGCCCTCGTCGAAACCGAACTCGCTGGCAAGGTCCAGGAACTCGCGGACATGACCGAGACGCGCGACAAGCTCGACGCCACCCTCCAAACCACGACGGCCGAGCTGGCCGACACCACCAGCACTAAGGACAAGCTCGAGGCCGACCTAGCCGCGGCCAACACGGAGCTCGATTCTCTCAAAACGCTCAAGGCGTCGCTCGAGGACGAGCTTGGGCAGGTGACGGCAAAGCTGGAGGAGCAAAAACACCTGTCGGACGTGGCCGCCCAAGAAAACGCGGCCTTGCAGGTGTCGCTGTCACAACGTGAGACCGAGCTCAAAAAGACCAAGTCCGACCTCGAGACGACCAACAACAACCTGCAGGAGCTTACCAAGGAGCGCGACAGCCTCAAGGAGAACCTGTGCCACACCGAAATCGAGCTCGTGGGTAAGACAGCGCGTCTAACCGAGCTCGACAGCTACCGTGTCGTCCTCCGCGACCAACCAGAAGATATCTAGTAAGCTCCTTCCTTCTCATATTTCCTTCCGTTTTGTCCCCCTTACCCACAACTCTCCGCTAACATTAACAGCGTCAAAATCCTCGACACGATCTGGACACGGCTATTCAACCTCGTCGAAGAACACTTCCGCCAGGACCTCGAAGACAAGGTGCTCGGCGATGCCTCTTGCTGGAAGAACCTCCGCAGCGCCGAGGCTTTGAAGGGCCCGACCCAGATCCCCCTCCCGCAGTCCAACTCGCCCGTCGCCAAGGCCATGCGCATCGCGTCCGTCCTGTCCATCCTGTCGCGCACCCTCCACAAGCACATCTTCCGCCCCTTTTACCTCATGGACGACGACGCTGAGCTCACGCGCCTCCTGCACGGCGTCGAGTTCGAAAGCCCCGCCCGCGAGGAGCACATCCGCTCGACGCTACTCGCCACGCTGCCCGACATCCAGCGACACGGCGCCAAGACCCGCGTGCAGCACGTCGTCCGCGAGGTCTCGTGGGTCGTCCAGCATTTGTTGGGTGCGCTACCCTACGACGCCTTTTGCAGCGGACTGGGCAGCGCCTGCGCGCTCGCCTGCACCGAGTGGCAAAAGATCCAGATGGCGCGCATGAAGATTGAGCCGTACTTTGGCCCGCCCTACGACGAGTTCGACTGGCAGGCGCTGCCACTGCCCGAGTTCGAGGGCCGCAAGGGCTCGCCACAAGTTCGGAGCGGTGCCAGCAGTGCGCGCGGTGGGTCTCCGGCGCGGGCCGAGGACACTCCTATCATCACTGTGGAAAGCGAAGATACGGCCGCTGTCGAGCTCGATGGCACGGCCGTCGTTGCCGATGCCACCACCGAAGGTAATGCCACCCCTGGCGAGGGTGCATCGGCGACCGAAGGCACCACAGACGATCAAGCTGCTGACTGCAGCGCTGATGCAGACGCCGCTGTGTCTGCTGCTGACAACGACACGGCCATTGCGGACGACGATGACGGCACTGAGGCCTATCAAAACGGTGACGAGGCCACTTCTGATGCCGACGACGACGACGACGACGACGACGACGGCTCTGAGATGGACCCGGGTGACATCTTGCTGGTCGTCTGGCCCAGCATGGCCGTCGTCGAGAACGGCGACCATCAGCCCATCACCCAGGGCCTCGTCGTCACCAAGGCCCAGGCCGCGTTGGCCTTCCAAGAGGTCTATGCCGCGCGCAACGCCAGCAACGGGGGCGCCGGTGGCCTCAACAGCAAGCGCGCCCGCACCATGTCCATCCCGTCGTCGATGCCGAAGCCCGCGGTCGCCAGCCGGGATGTCCTGTCCGCTGGCAATAGCCCGCGACCTGGCAAGGCTTTTTTAGCCGTGAGCAGTGGCGAGGAAGCCGCGTCTGCCGCTGGCTGAACAGCGTGATTTGCGCGCGGCCGCCATCACGATCGCCAACATCATTTGATGGAGATGATCTTGCTGGAGGAGAACGACTTCTCCTTTAGATTCGCCAGACACAGTTTTGTGTCACTACCTTCTTTCATTCTTTTTTTTCTTTTCTTTTTACTATTCTTGCTTTCAGCCTTTCTTTTGTTATCATCGTACGGTGTCTGGTCTCCTTTGTTTTGTTTGTCGGGTTCACCATGGGATATGGTTTGCATTGCCGGTGTTCACTTTCGGTCATTTTCAATCCAATCTGTACTCATATTGTTGTTGATTTTATTTGTAGTTAGATTATTAAATACAATTTCTTTCATATATATTGTATTTTAATTTAAGTTTATTGTTATTTCACGTTATTTTCCATATATTTAATCAAGTATTTGTGTAAATTTATAAAAATTAAACAAAAAATCGCCAGATCTAAATTCATAAAGATGCTGGTCACGGCCATTGACATCTTTGTTCTATCATTGCAATACTTCACACGCTACCTCCACCACCGTCCTATCATGAAATCATACTCTTCTTGCCTGCCCTCTTTACCACAAGATCACCTTCTGCGGGAAGAACTCGTCAATTAGCTCCATGTAGTAGGGCTTCAGCTCCTCAACACTCGGCACGTCGTCGCTCTTGCTGTACAAGTCGTACGGGTTGAAGGCTTTGACCGCCTTGAGCATCATGTGGTCCTTGGGGCACATCAGCTTGCGGTACGCACCCTCCTTGTGCCACGGATAAAATGAGTGGTAGCGGATCATGGCCAGGCTTTCGGCCGGCAGCAGGCTCTGCTCCTTGACCACGTGGTACAGGTACTCGTCGTGGCCCCACGACAGCATAATGTTGTCGAGGCCGCAGCCCTCGGAGTAGATGCCAAACTCCGTGTTGTAGACAGGGTGGGTGGCATCTGGGTTGGCGTCAAAAGACTCGGGGTAGATGATCCGTTCGCGGTCGAACGCGCAGCCCACTGGGAACGTGTCACCGACGACGTCCCACTGGCCCTCGGCGTCGTAAAAGTAGAGCAGCTTGCCCAGATCATGAATCAAACCGGTGACCTGCATCCAGCGGGGCTTGCCGTCGCGGCGGATGGCCTCGGCGCTCTGCAGCAAGTGTTGGATCTGGCTGAGCTCCGTGTCCGGGTCGGATTCGTCGATGAGCGTGTTGAGCTTCTCAATGGCCTCCCATATGGTCATGGCCTCACGCTGGCGGGAGGCGGAGTGGTAGCGGGCGCGCGCCTTGAGGTTGTAGGCGACGGTCTGCTTCTCGTGCTGCTCGCGGTAAAAGTTCTTGACGCGGTCGCAGGCGTCGTCGTACTGGCGGAACTGGGTCTTGTCCTTTTCCTGATCGAATTTGGACTGCTCATTGTAGGAGGAGTTTGTGGTGGCTGTGTTGGCACTCTGGTCCTTGAGGACATTGACCTCATCAATGGCGTCGGAAATGTCCTCGAGGGTGCGGCCGGACTTGGTGGTGCTGACGACTGGGACGCTGACGTCCTTGTCGTCGTAGATGGCAGCAGGGGCCATTTTGTGATGTGTATATTAGGAGGAAGGAGGAAAGAGGGCGTAGTTGGTATATGGGGAGTAAAGAATGGCGAATGTGAGGATGGGTATCAAAAAGGAAAAGATGGGAAGGAAAAAAATAAACGAACGACAGAAAGAGAAGAGAGGACGTGTATCGAGGAATAAATATCCCAGAACTTTGCTGTTATTCTCTTGGATCCTCTTTTAAAGTTCAAGAAGAAGCAGGAAATGGTAAAGAATGGCGATCTCCGCTCGAGAGTCGTACCACTTGCGGCAGGAAGGGTACACGAACGGTCTAAAAAAGGAAATATCTGGATGTAACGAGGACGGGAAAGAGAGCGGGAGATGAAGATGGAAGAAGAGAAAGAGGGGAAGAGGGGAAGAGAGAAAGAATGTGAATGAACGAAAGAAGAGACTGGAGAGAATGTAACAGATGATGGAATAAGATGTGGGCTCGAGCAACAGGATGAAAAAAGAACAACGTGTGGGCTGCGTGTTGAAAATTTCCTATTACGGACACAACTAACACGCAGAGTTCTCTCTCGTCTTTCTTTCTTTTCTTTTTCCGACGTGGACAAGGGGGGAGGGGCGTGTGTGTACAACCCAAGAACGGTCATGGTTGCCGAAAGGACGACATCATGCGGACCAACAGAAAACCGGCGGCGGGGGCGGCAGGACGGGAAGGATGGTGCGGACGACGAGTAATGTGGTTTATGATTTCATGGCCCCGGTTTTTACGCTCTTTTGCCTCTTTCCATCAGCGAGTCGCGCCCGCAGTATTTGATCGCGAGCCGTTCTCATTTCGCCCACTTTCTCCCAAAGAGACGGCCTCTAGGTAACTCTGCGAGGAAGGGGGAAAAGGGGGAAAAGCGAGATCCACGACGGCCCACCGTCATCGCAGGTGGTGATCACTCACCAAAGACTAAACCACGCTTTATCTCGTTTTCTTCTGATTTTGGTCATCTTCGGCGTCGATGTGCGTATTTTCTTTCCAGAAGCCCACTTGGAAGAAACGCTAAAGGGGGGTGCACGTCGTTGGTGATGAAATGCGTGGTAGTCGCTTAGGCGTGGTGGTGATCGGTCGCGGGTTGCGGCGGTTGTAACCTGATTTTATTTTAGACTGGGTCTTTTTACGACGTAGCTTTCGCGCTTGGGCTTCCTTTGGCGTCATGGTTCGGATATTTTGACTGGATTAGTTACCACAAAAGCAGAATTCTCCCCAGAGTCTAGACTTCTCATTAAAAACAGTAAAAACCCGCGACAGCGGGTCCTAAGGGCCCTGAAAAAAAAGGAAAGGAAAAGGAAAAAGGCCGTTGACGCCAACACCACGAGCCCACCCTCATTTTTTTAACTCCCATTGACCTTTTCCATTACCCATGTTTGTCCTTTTCGTCCCGTGTCTATTATCCCATCGAAATGAAAGAAAAACGCAACCAAAAAGCCCCATAACGCCTCGTGTAATGTATCTCGTGCCCCAGTCGTCCCGTGCGTTTTGTTAATTATGTGTCCCGCCGTTGGTTGTAAAATTTGTGGTCATTTGATCCATGTCCCAACCCCACGATTTCATGAGTTGTTGTTGAACGGCTTCGGTCGGACGGGCGTGGTCCTTTTCCGTGCGTCGAAGCATGTCGAGAAGCGCCTCTTGGTCCTGTCTCTCGTGGAAGCGGTCGCCAACTGCAACAAAAGAAAGTTAGCTGGGCAAAGTTTGGAATAGAGGAGGAAATACGTACAGGCTGTGATAGCCATGCAAGCCGTAAACATGGCGGGTGGTGTCCATTGGTTGCCGAGGCCGATGCCGCAGACCTCGCGCACCAGCTCGCAGACGCGGTTGTTAACATTTTTTGCGGCCTCGAGCCGCTGGCGGCCGATGCGGGGGATCTTGGGGTCGAAGCTGACAAGAAACAGCTCCGCCAATATGTGGTGCTGAATACCTGTGACATGCCAGCTCGAGTGGTGCCAGATCTCGGGAAATGCGTCGCCCGGCCCGCGCTCGCGCAGCAGAGTAGGCGTAAACGACGGCGGCAGCCGAGCCGACCACTGCTTGTTCCAGACGCTGAGCTCATCCCAGGAGAAGCGCGGAGACAAGGATGACGTATTTTCACCAAAGCAGAAGTTGAGCACGTCCACACAGTGAATAACAGCGCGGTTGGCCCAGTCATGGTCCTCGGCCGGACCAAGCCCGCGTGCACCGTCGGCGAGGGACAACAGCAGAGGCGCCTTGACGGGCTGCTGGTTGATGGTCGCCGTGTAGATCTCCTGCCGTAGTCCGACCCAGAATGCAGCGGCACTGAGCGTATTGGGCACGATCTTGTGGCCGTGTCCGTGGACGAAAGCGTGAATGCCCAAAAGATAGCCTTGCGAGTCAAAACCCGTATGTTTGACTTGATTGGTTAGCAAAGGTGCGGTGACAAGGTCCATTGGGGGTTGTTGACATACACTCCATCTCCTCCCACACGCGGAGGATGATCGTTGCAGCGAACAGATTCTCGTCTGCCGCAGTATCCTCATGGCTTAGCAGAGGGATAAGAACGTTGAGACATTCTTGGTGATAGTGGTCCGAAGCGTAGCGGTCGAAGTTGCCCAAATGGGCCAGATGCTTGGACGAGAGGGCCAAGATGGCATTCAGTAGCACGGTGCAAGTCGCTGCACGCTGTGGAACGATGGTGCCAAACTGCTGCGATGGCTCGCAAAGGTCAAGCTGTAAGAAGTGTTAGCCAATATGCCCTCGTTGGATAATTTTGAATTATCCTAATAGTAACACCGCAGACTTACCCAAATTGCTAGATTCTGGACAAAATGGCGAAGGAGGACTGCCTGCCGCTTGTCTTGCAGCGGGAATACAGACTTCTCTGTGTAGATGTTGGGGTGGGCAGCACGATCCTCGGCGGTCAGTGTCAGGGGCGGATGAATGGGTGTGGGGATGAAGTCATCTTGGACGATAAACCGATCCGTTGGAGACAAGGGTGAATCGTCACTCAGTGACACATTGTGAGGTTGAGACGTGGCCATCGGCTGAGAACGGGGAGGAACATCAAAGTTGTTCTGGCCGGACGGAGTCGGGGGTGATGGCTGCTGGCTCTGCTGTGCAGCCGCCACCGCCAGCCGAGTTGACTGTCTGCGTCCGTTTGTCACGGGCACACGGGGGTTTGCCGAGGTGGCTGTTGAGCGGGTTGTGGTATGCGACACCTCTTCGGACGAGTTCGGGCTGTGTGGTTCATTTTCTGGGGATGGATTCTGTGGAGCCGACCGAGCGGCTTGCGGCCGCCGAGGAGGAGCAGGCTCCGCGTCGTCGTCGTCGTCGTCACTATAAAACTCAGCGTCACCGGTGACGCCATCTGCAACAAAGTCTACTGTGTGATGGGTGGGAAAAAGAGCGTCAATTTTTCCGTATCCAAGGGCCCCGGTTCGAAGATTTTCGTCATTCCTATCACGAGAAACGGAACTTGCTAAAGAGGTACTTACGTCGTCTGGGGATCCTAACCCATTGCTGCCGGCGGGTGTATGGACCTATGCCAGACAAGAAAAAGAGTCCCTTGGTCAGCTTCTTGCATCAAAACGAGAATCCTGGCCAATGATGCCTACCTGATTTGACACGGAACTTGTATCCACGCGAGCAAGTCTTGGACGTCGCTACACAACGGCCACAGGCGGGAAGGGCCCGGTCGCCTGTGTGAACTCGTTAGTAATTGAGGCCGCATGTCTGGTATCCGGTAAATCTAGAGATATTGTGTTGAAAGGGGAAGGTTATCCCGTCGGGGGCGCAAGTGCTGAAAGGAATCCAGGCTAGCGTTGCTTGAATGAACTGTGGAGAGTGATGGAAGAGGGATGATGAGGGGGACGGTAGTCAGGCACGGTCGCCATCTTTCGGTGTGGGGTCGGCCAGGTTTGGAGAACGAGACAATTTTTCTCTTGGTATCAAAGAAACTGGCAAGGCGGGCAGGCATCTAGGAAACGAGACAAATGACAAGGGTAGACGGGTCCAAGGCTGCAGTGGACGAGAAGAGACAAGGGGAAGTGTTTGCTTACATTTAAGATGCTGTTCGCGACAGGACTCGCTATGTAGAGGGCAAGGAGTCAATATCCAGTATCAAGGAGCAGACGACATCGACGGTTAAACAAATAAAGCAGGGAACTGAAACACGTGTGGAGGAAAGAGATAGAGCAGCACTGAAAGAGGACACTTACCATCCGAAGGGCGCTATCTGCGGAGGTTCGGACTGCTGGGACGGGTCCAGAGGCATCGCTGACGCATAGGAAGAGGCAGGATGCTTGAGGCAGAAATAGAGTCGACGCTTGGTTGTAAGGGCAGCTCAGACAGAAAAGAAATGTTGCTGTTAAGGATTAGAACAGTTGAAAATTGCCGAGGGGACGAGGAGGGGGGAAGGGATGATTAAAAGGGCAAAAATCCGCGAAGGACGTCTAGACGCGGGACGTTAGGCTTGGTCCAGGGCGCCAGAGCTAACGAAAGGCTAAGAACGCGCGGGAGCTTCTCTTGGGCAAAAAAATCAAAAGACAGGGGTGGCGGACGTTGGAGAACACGATGCGGAGTAGCAAGGGCCGGACGAACGTAAAACAGGAGGAGAAGAGAAGCAGAAGAAAGGTAGGAGAGACAAGAGAGACAGAAGGGAGATAGAAAAGCAAGGTGACGGGGACTAGACAAGAATTTAAAGAGAGAAGAAAACAGGAGAAAAAGGAGAAAAAACGAGGGCGAAGGCGTGACTGGGTGGTCTGGACAACAAGCCCCAAACCACTGCGTTGTATGTTGTATGTCACAGGTCCTCGGAGAGAGAAAAGAAAAAGAAATGGTGACTCGCAAACGGAGACAGTGACGAGGCAAAATGGGAAAGGATTTGTTCATGGCAGAGCAACGATCGTGACAAAGAGGATGGAAGCAGAGTCGAAAGGCGTTTTGCGGGGGGTTTCTTCGGGGCGGCAGCTGATATGGAGACGACCCGGTGAATAATAAGAAGACAAACAAGACGCCTCCGATTGGTCCTGCAGTGCTCCGTAGACACGAACGAGAAACAAAGAACCCGGGGAAGCCTGGGGAAACGAAGACGGGGGAAGCGAAGGATGGGTAAAAACAGACTGTGAGAAGACTAGAAAGGACGAGGTTTGACAAACGAGGCGAAAGGACAAGAAAAAAGAACAACGGTCTGTGTGGGTGGAGTCGGGCCAGAAGCAAAGTGGGGGCCAGTGCGCCTTCCTCGTCCAACCCCAGGCGGACGTCTGGACGTCAAGCACATCGTCACGAAACACAAAGCAGAGAAATCTGCAGAGCAATCTGCAGAGAAATCTGCGGATCTAGAACGAGTGAGGAAGGGATGAACTGTCGTTTTAGGTCGTGCCTGCCCTGTCGGGGTAAGTTTATCTGGCGCGGCAGGCACACTAGTGTTTGGGGTGTTCTCGTGGTGAACGGGGAAGGAAGGTGTAGGTGCAGGTGTGCCCTTCACTTTCTAGGAAACATCGCGGTGGGCGAGATGTTGTCAGTCCTCGCGAGCCATCCCAAGCAGTATCTTTTCAATAGTATCCTTGGGCTCGTGGGATCACCAGTTCCCCAGGCCTTGTAGGCTCCCGGTCCTCGGCGAAGGGCTGAGACGCATCCATGGCAATGGAGACTGTTCCCAGGACTCGCCTCACAGAGTAGTTATTACCCTGCAACCCACATGAGCCAGTCTACTCCGCACACACGAAAGATGGAGAAGGCAGGAGCGACCAGAGCCTCAGAAGCGCACGTCACACCTTGGTCACCATGCTGTTTGCTGCTTCCCTCTGGCCAAACAGGTCGGTGAGGTCAAGCAGACCTGGGGCTGAACCAACAAAATCGACCAAGCGTCCCGAGAGCATCAAGGATATGTTGTACATGATGAGAAGAGCAACTGCAGCGGATAAGGCTCGCCGAAAACATCCAAGACCGGGCCCGGCGTGAGGCTTACCAGCGGCACCAACAAGAGACAGGGAGACGACAAGGCCGTGGCATTGGTGGATATTCTTTGGCATTCCGCGCAGCCATGACGTTGGTACTTCTATGTTGATTATTCTGCTTATTCTGCGACATGTTGTTCTCCTTGCCGCATTTGCGATGATTTCCTCAATCCGCTCGATCCAGCATCGTCGCGCTTTTCGGTCAGCTCTTGTCGCCCTTTCCAATAATCCTTGGCCGTCCATTTACTCTCATCGTATCAGCTGCCCACCGCCTTCTTTATGTCGCCATATAGGGCCATAGCCGATATGTCGCATGTCCTCTCATCTACCATCGTGGTCACCCACCGCCAGATGACGGTCGGCAGAGACTCAGACTGCCCCGTCGCGCGGTTTGCGCCTGCTCCTTTGCCGCTAGGCCTGCATCAACCAATCACGGCGATGCAGATGACGGTGGCGGGACTAGGGGACAAGTGCACGGAGTAGACTCGGGCAATCCCCCCTGTTGGATCTTGATCCGGCTTTTGTCTTTTCCGTCTTTTCCCTTCTTTGCAGTGGAAGGGAGCAGTGTCTTTGTTATGCCCGGACACGGAGTACTTTTTGCAACCAGTTGCGACCACGGAGCAACCTTGGCGGGTGGTACCTTGTTCCGCTTGGAGGTGTACTCTGCATCTGACATTACCCGGGTTTTACGTGCTTTTACGGCTTTGACGTGACTTTCTCTCAACACTACTGTGACCGTTCTTTTTTCCACAAATTTCCCCTTCTTTTTTTTTTGTGTCCAACGCCACTGGGTGCGAAGGTGCTAACGACGACGGAAAAAATGGAGACGCAAATCAAAATATGGAAAAAATGAAAGAAAAAAAGAAATAAGGGGAAGAGAGAAAAGCAAGAGAAAACTGGGGACGCAGTGGCACACCCCCTTTGTCGACGATGGACGAGGCTTTTCTCGCGAGTTTTCACCTTTTTCAAACTTCTCCATCCCATCTTCTCGCCATCCATCCAGCACGCACTCCCTCTGTTTGCGCCCACCCCCTCCCCTCTCTCCTCCCCTCGTTCTCTCCCCGGCCTCCTTCTTCTCTAGTCTTGGTCCTTCTCCTCGTTCTTGGCTTTTCTCCGCATTGTCGCATTTGAGTTGGTTGCGGGACATCGCACAAGGGTTGCACTGGGCGCGACAGAACCAACCCCAGGTGCGGTCACAAGGACAGCGGCGATCGTCACTTTGTTCAAAGTACGGGGAAGTACAACATACGGAGTGCGGAGAAGCCAACGGCGTACTCGTACACAGTGACGCACAATTTTTTTGTCTCGGTTACGGCGTGTCTCTTGTCGCGACATTGGTGATATTTAAGCTTATCAGTGCCCACGTTTCCCCTTTTTCGTGATCTTCTCGTCGACCCTCTCTTGCCCAGCCACTCCTCCTTATCCTTATCCGCCCTATCTTCAATCACCCCGCGGCGGTGTCTGGCGTGCCTATTTCCCCTTCATTCTGTCTTGTCATATTCGCATTTTCTTGCATCTTTGCATCCTCATTTTCTTCATCTTCCATTGTCTTCATCACCCCCACCACCCATCATGTCCTACATATCGGACACCGGCGTGCCGGCCGCTGTCCCGGTCGAGCCCACCAAGGAGGACATCACGGCCATTGATGCCGTTGCCCAGGACGATCAGGACATGGCGGACGCCAAGGCAGCCAACGCGGTCGTCGGGTTCGCCAAGTCGGCCGCCGAGAAGGAGCACAACATGACGCTGCTCGAGGGCATCAGGCTGTACCCCAAGGCCATTGCGTGGAGCATGCTGATCAGCACGTGCATCGTCATGGAGGGCTACGACGTGTGCCTGATCAACAACTTTTACGCGTTCGACCAGTTCAACCGCAAGTACGGCACGCAGCTGCCCAGCGGCGAGTACCAGGTGTCGGCCGCCTGGCAGAGCGGCCTCAGCAACGGCGCCAACTGCGGCGAGCTGATCGGCTTGCTGCTCAACGGCTGGATCTCGGAGCGCTTTGGTTACCGCTACACCGTCATTGGCTGCCTTGTGCTCGTGACCGCCTGGATCTCCATCTTCTTCACGGCCAAGAACACGGTGGCGCTGCTCGTCGCCGAGATTCTGTGCGGCATCCCCTGGGGCGTCTTCCAGACGCTGACCATTACCTACGCCTCCGAGGTGTGCCCCGTGGCGCTGCGCGGCCACCTGACGACCTACGTCAACGCCTGCTGGGGCATCGGCCAGCTGATTGGCATCGGCGTCATCATGGGTGTGCTTGACCGCACCGACCAGTGGGCGTACCGCCTGCCGTACGCGCTGCAGTGGATGTGGCCCGTGCCGCTGATGGTTGGCATCTTCTTCGCGCCCGAGTCGCCCTGGTGGCTGGTGCGCCGCGGTCGCATCGAGGACGCCAAGCGCTCGCTGCTGCGGCTGACGAGCAAGAAGGTGCGCGAGGGCGCAGACCCCAACGACCCCAACGCCGAGGTGTTTGACCCGGACGCCACCATCGCCATGATGGTGCACACGACCGCGCTCGAGGCCAACGCCACCAAGGGCGCCAGCTACCTCGACTGCTTCCGCGGCCACGACCTGCGCCGCACCGAGATTGTGTGCATGGTGTGGGCGATCCAGAACTTTAGCGGCAACTCGTTTAGCAACTACTCGACCTACTTCCTCGAGCAGGCCGGCCTGTCGTCGCGCAAGGCCTACGGGTTCGCGCTCGGCCAGTACGCCTTCAACATTGTCGGCGTCATCGGCGCCTGGTTCCTCATGTCGTGGGGCATCGGCCGCCGCTCGCTGTACCTGTACGGTCTGTGCGGTCTGTTCAGCATGCTGTTTATCATGGGCTTCCTCGGTCTCGTGCCCGAGTCGCACCGCGACCAGGGCTCCATCGCCACCGGCAGCATCATGCTCGGCTGGGCGCTGTGCTACCAGCTGACCGTCGGCACCGTCTGCTACTCGCTCGTCGCCGAGATCTCGACCCGTCGTCTGCAGATCAAGACGGTTGTCCTGGGCCGGGTGCTCTACATCATCGTCGGCATCATCTGCAGCGTCCTCACGCCGTACATGCTCAACCCCGGCGCCTGGAACTGGCAGAACTTTGCCGGCTTCTTCTGGGCCGGCATCTGCTTCCTCTGCATCATCTACACCTACTTCCGCGTGCCCGAGCCCACCGGCCGCTCCTTTGCCGAACTCGACGTCCTCTTCGAACAGGGCGTCAGCGCCCGCAAGTTCGCCTCCACCGAGGTCGACGTCTTCTCGCGCAGCATGAACGTCGACGTCCTGCGCAACTACAAGGAGCAGGCCGGCGTCGACCACATTGAGCGGCGGTCTGCGACGGAGGCCTAAGCGAGGATGGCAGGACATCGGGCAGGACACTTAGCAACAGCACTGATTGGAAGGAGCGATTGGGTCAATTGATGAGGAAGGTGCGGGCCCTCGACTGCCCGCCAAGACCCACAAGGAGGAAAGAGCAAAAAGAATAATACCAGAAGACATAACAGAGATTGGATCTCGACGAGGAAGGCGCGACTGGTGTCGTTGCGAGGGTGTCGAGTCTAGTTTTCATTACGACGCCCTCGCCCTGTACATATCCCATATAATAATGCATACGAATATACACGATCTTATCATTGCTACCTTTGTCCAAGCAAATGTCTTCTTGCACCCCAAATAGCAAATAGAAAATACGAATGAAGGAATAGAAAGAAGCATAGAGGCTGACAGTAAATGGAGAGGCCACCGTTATTGACGATGAGCCCCATATTGCTCCTCTGCGTTGTGACCTCGAAAATCAGGCCTACGTCTCAAGTCCAAGTAGCTGCCAGGCCAAGTACTGTTGGCGATCGCGGGGCATACTGTGCCCCAGCCAACAATCGTCCTATGCGTCCAACAAAGTCAACATTACGGTCGCTCCTCGGGCTCTTGCCCTCCGTTCTGTTTTTTTCTGACATTGTATTCCACTTTTGCAGACGTTTTTCCTCGCTTTTCTTTCTCTCTACCGTCTTTTTGTCTTTATTTTCTCGATTCTTGCAAAATTGACATTGCGACTATCTTCGACGATGTGACGCCACATCCTCCTTCTCTTCTCACTTGTCACTTTGCAAACATATACACCCTGAAGGAGCCTGCCCACCCACGGGCTCCTTCAGCTTGTATACACACGGCCCGCTTTCTTCACACGAATCGCCTGTCACACGCCTTTGATTTGTTCGTTCTTCCAATGATGCCCATCACGACATCCGCGGCTAGTGAGCCGCTGGAAAAACGGGCGGATCAGACAGTCCTCATCGACCGATGAGTTTGCTAGAGAAACAAGGCTCAAGTGAGACTACAGAGTCAACCGTGATGTATTTTCCAGAGAAATAAAGATTCGGGTTTATTCTTCGCGGCGGTGTAAAGGAATCTTTGCTTGTCCGGCTTGTCCAGTACAAGGTCCGGATTCCGATGACAAGATAATCGCGGTGGACTCCGCCCCGGTAAGATGCTTAGCGACAGCTTTCGACTACGAAAACAATTCGCAGCCAGTTATTCACCACAACAAACTTTTTGTCGTCAATGTTTTTACGAATACAAGGCCAGAATGGTCAGATACATACTTCGGGGACGTGTTTGCCTGGCCACCGGGCCTTGCTCTGTCTTGCTAAATGGCGGCTGTTCACCTTCCCACAGGAGACGGTGCCATCAAGATGTTCAACACTCAGTGGAGAGGCGTGGAGAATCACTCGCTGATCGGCGATGTGGAAAAGAGATGCTGGCATGACCGGCCCAGATGAGATCACGAACTGGACATGGTGTGTTGCTCGGGTTCGCAAGACCCATCCAGGGAATATTGTTCAACTTTGTAAACAAGCTGGCAATAGAGTCCCGCCAGCACGCCGAAACGAACAATTTCCCCGCCATCGCGAACGGGGCCAGAGTCTGTGACTCGGTTCTGTCTTCTGTGCTGAAGATATTCGGTGAACGAGCTGACAATGGAATGTCGTCAGCACGCAGGCGCGACGGATGTCTGCGTCGTTATAGATTGGACGCTATGTGTTAACGCGGTGCTGGAATCTTTCCATGGAGGCATGGATGTGAACCTTGTGTTGAATGTCAGGTAGCAGCCAACAACGACAACAACGACGACGATGACAGCTACGGCGGATCACATTGGTGGCGCGACTGGGCCACGGCCCTCCCAGAAGGGTTAGACAGTGGCCCTATGATAATGCGTCGTTTTGTCGGCAGCTATCGTGGGTTGAGGCGATCCAGACCAACTACGAGGCGGCCCTCCACTTCTTTGGCCTCATCGGAGAACAGCGCCCTAAGATCCTTCCTGCGTGTCGTGCTGCTTCGCTCCTTCGCAAGGCCCAAGCAGGATATGGCGTGTGGCTTGGTGAACAGCCCAACATTCAAATCCCGTCGACGTACGTGCATATACAGAAATGAGTTCGTTCCGCTCAAAGAAGAATGTTGCCAAGTACAAAGCACTATCTTCCAATTACAAGCCGTATGCTTGTGCTTCCTTGGCCTCATCAGATTTCAGTGGTCCTAGCCCTGCTGCGTCATATGGCCCTTCGACCGCTGCTAGTCCCAGCACGCCGGTCAAGACTAAGAACGACGACGGTCCTGGCTGCTGCCCAGTCTTCGGTGACGGTCGATGATGAACCATGGCCGACAAGGGCAATGGTAAGGAGAACATGCTGATCTTCCTGTCCCCATTCCATCTCTCGTGGCTGTGCTTGCTCCCGCCACTGTTGAGCCTGATCCTGTGGGCTCTCTTTTCCTAATTGGATTTTAAACATGGGAGAACCGTCAACCCTATTCGGTCAACAAATTTCAATGCTTTGTGGACATGTTTCTTTCCGACAGAGACCATGTTCGCTCCTGCCAAAGATCGTGGAGGTACCGCTCTCGCTACGACTCGATGGGGAAGCTCGAGAGAGTGTTCATGTCTGGGTCGTTCTCAGGACATTTTCAGAATGGATTGGGCCATGTTTTGGGCACTACAATATCCAAGACTATGGATTGACGCATCCCAAAGCCATCCGGCGACAAACCGTGATGTGCTATACCTTGATCGACTTCAACAAGCAAGGTGCACCATGCACATATGTTGTGTCCATCTCCAAGTCAATTTCTCCGTATGGGGAGGAATACACCAGGTATTAGGAACCGGGCAATTGTCAGAGAATGTGCTTCGTCGCGGGATGAATGCCACGCTGTAAATCGCATCGCACATCTCATCGCACATCACATCGCACATCGCATCGCACATCGCAGCACATAGTGTTTAATTATAGATTAAAAGATATTACAGTCACCATTGATATCATTCTGTGCAACTCGTGAACTCCATGTATCTCCATACTCGTCCTGGAGTATCGTACTACCTCGTGCTCTTGTCTACTCTTGTGATCTCGTATCGCCAAAAAAAAGCATTGTACAACGCCACATCTCTCAATTTGGTATCGTACGCTCTCGCCCGTGTCCTTGTCCCTTGTCATAACATCGTAAAACGTGAAATCACTCTCTCGTCCCCTCGCCGTCTTCTACCTCCTCGCGTGCACACCGTGAAAGCCAAAGCCGATGGCAAATCCTACCTCGGCGCGTCCTGTTTCTGTCATGGTGCGCGCGTCCAGGCACAGCAGGTAGCTTTTTGCAGCCGTGCCGTCCAGGACGACGGAGAGTAGAACGCCGTTGTCTTCCTCTTGGCCATCGGGATTGCCGATAAAAACGGCCTCCCCCGGCGTGTGCCCGTGCGGCGCGCGCCACAGCAGAGCCGCCCGCGTCTCTGTGTCGGTCTTGCACAGACCATCGGCCAGCGTTGTGCGGCCCTGGTTGATGACGCCGTAGACGTAGCGATGGCGGCGGGTGGCGTAGTGCGGGTTGATAGTGGGGAGCTCGCCGGCATGGGGGCCAGCGACGGCCCAAACGCGGGTGGCAACGGCGGAAGTGGGGGAGGAGAGCGTTGAAGAAGAGGATAGAGACGGCAACGGCAGACGATACCGCGACAAGGACGGGTTGATGTTGGCGACACGCACGGGGTCGTTCAAAAAGTCAGCCGCAGCATCGTTGCGGTTGAGCAGGATGTCGTAGTAGAGGCCGTGGAGGATGTCGGACGTGGGGTAGTCGATGACATCGCAGACGATGCTGCCGTCTTCGTCCTCGAAGGCATTCACGCTGTGGAAGAAGAAGCCGGCCGGGCTGTCAAACTCGGCCACCACACCTCTGGTGGGGTTCTGGCGGTCGACGACGATCCAGCGCGTCTTGTTGGCCGGGTTGAAGTGCTCGAGGCCGTCGAGCACGTTGCGCTCCCACAGCATCTTGAGGCCGTTCTGAGCGACATGTGTGCAGGGGATGCAGAGCACGACGTAGTGGGCGGTCAAAAAGAACGAGTGGATGTACGCAGGCTTGGCACTGCTGGTGCAGGCGGTGCCGCCGGCCGCGGGCATTGTCGAACTGGCCGGGGCAGCAGGCCCGTTGCGACAACGGATGGTGGCGAGAATGTCGGTCTTGCCGGTGGCCTGGGACACCCGAAAAACGCGGTAGGTGGGTGTGGCTCCGAGGTCGAGGTTAAAGTTGAAAAAGTCGCCGGTGGTTGGATCACGCTGGGCATGGGCCGACGACATGGGGCCTTTGAGGTCCGGGTGCAGGACTTCTTGCGTGGCAATGCCGATGGGCTCGAGCGTGGCGGGGTCGACGCGGCGCATAATGTTGGCGTCGGTGGTGACCCAGACAGAGTCGGGCAGGGCAGCGCGGTGGCCGGACGTTCCTTGTGCCGGGCGGTCGAAAGACACCGGCTTCGCATCACTCGCCGCAGATGGCAGCACCGCTATCGACCGTCGATCGGCCGCTTTGGCAGCGGCCGCTCGCGCGACCTCCAGGCCCGGCACGTCAAGGTGCACGACCACATTGACGTTCTCCGAGTCGCGCAGCCGTGTGGTGCGGCGTAGGGTGGCGGCCTTGAAAGTGGACATGAACTTGCCGAGCAGGCCGATGCAGGGGTCGGCGCGCTGGGCAAAGCTGAACATTTTGGCGGCGCCCTGCTCTTGCATGAGGCGCATGCGGGCCTCAGACTGGCGGCGAGAGGAGTAAAAGACGGTGACCTTGCTTTTGGCCTCGCTTGTGCTTTTTGCCTCGCCTTCGGCCTCGCCTTGCAGCTCGACCGTCGGATCAGCCTCATCTACGACAATCTCAAAGCGGTGGGTGTGGGCCAGACCATCAAACCAGTGGCTAATGTAGTGCGTGCCCTTGGGCGTGCCTTCGACCTTCATCACGCCGGGCCCGGTGCGGTACAGGTTGCCAGCGGCGTACGCGGGGATGGTCCCGACGACAGGGATTTCGATGGGGCCGCGCTCTTCACGTAGGCCGTCAAACTGACGTTGTTAGCAGTGTTACGCAGAACAAAAATTACACGTAGGACGGCACTTACACCGGCCTCGTTAGGCCAGTCTTTAAAGGCCTGGCCATTGACGCGCTTGAGGGCCTCTTGGTAGTCGGCCTCTTCGTCAGCGACTGTGCGGTAGGCCGGCGGCAGGAGTGCTGCCTCGGCCGGGAATGCGGCTGGCACGGATCCCATATTTGGTAGACAGGACGGAAGTCAGCACAATTTTAGCAGGTCTCTAGACGGCAGGTCGCGTGTTTTGTGGCCAAAGCGTGTCTTGGAAATGCAATGCGGGTTCAGAGGCAAGTGGGAGGTGCAGATGCAGATGCAGGTCTCGCGGAGAATAGGAGAAAAAGGGCGACAACGTATAAGATGAGACAAATTCAATATAAACTGGGAAGGAAAGATGGAGCGTAATGTATTAAGAAGGGAAGCTGCGACGGGGACAGGACAAAATAAATAGAAAGGTGTGAAGGGCAGGCAAGAGCTACTGTAAATAAGACGGGAAGGAAGAGACCGGCGTTAGACTGTCCACTCCTTGGAGCTCATCATCATGGCTCAGATTGGTGCAGCGTGGTCTGGGATCTCATTGTCTTTATGTATTCTTCCAGAGAAGTGCGTTTCTTACAAAAGAAAAATCTCCGAGAAATCGGTCAAAAGGTGCACGCCGCCACGAATGTGTTAAAAGGGGGCGAGGGGTGTGTGCCACGTTGGCGCCAGTGCTGGATACCGCCGCCCAGCTGTGTGCCAGCTCGAGCCTAGTGGAAGCAAACATCAGAGAGCTTGGCATGGGGCGGCCGGCCGGCTGACCCAGTAAGGCTGCAGTTGAGCGATGGCGAGATGTGTAAATCGCGTGTACGTGGTGTGTGTGCGTGCGTGTGACAAAAAGGGACAAAATCTCAGAGGGATTTCCGTTCCAACCCAGGAGGGCAAAGCAGAAGGACAAAACAAGACAACCCACGGCAGAATCATGCAACGGGATAGACAGATGCAGGCTGGTTGGGAATGTGGAATCATAAAATTGGCCCGACTCTCCGGGTGCGAGGAAGACAAAACGCTACGATTATGATCATGATGACAGAACCAAGGGGAAGAAGGATGGAAGACGACGGTGATATCAAATCCAAGATTGAGCTGTACGTGACGCTATAACGGGACGGAAGTGTTTGATGGGATGGACTGGGCAGCTGTCGAGGGTGAAGTACGCGGCTCGGAGCTTAGCTGGATTTCTGTCTACGTACGTCCCTAGAGCTATTATCACCGTTTCATCGTTACAGTCGTTGTCATCGTTGTCGTCGTTGTCGTTGTCGTTGTCGTTCTCGTTTTCATTTTGGCAAAAGAGAAGCGAATGCGAGGCGGGAACGGAGACGGATGAAAGGGGGAGTTCACTAACAACTGAGGACGAAGTATGAAGGCGGGCAAGGCAGAGGGGCAGAAGGAGAATAGACTATCCGTCTTGTCAAGAATCTGGGAAAGGGTTGAAGGATGGAAGATGGAAATAGAAAATGGAAGGATGCAAAAAGACAGGTCGTCAACAGGGATCACCAATGACCGTCTTTTCGTTGGTCGTTGTCGTTGTCGTCTTATTCACTTTATCTCCACTTATGCAGGTTCTCGCCTGTCTTGCCCGTTTCGAGTAATCGATCCCCCCCTTCTCGTCTGCTTCTCATTCCGGGGTCTGTCTCCGGCCCTGCGACTCTCCCATCTTCGTCCCCACACACACTTTTCAGGGCGTTCGGGATGGAAAGACTGGGAGGTCGAGCAAAATAAAAAGAAGAGTGCGAGAAGAATGCGAAGGAAAGACGATTCTGCGTTAGCCCCCACAAACCGACCAGGGTCATCTTCCCAAAAACCAACGGCAGCGGCAGCTAATTGTAGTGCCTGCTTCCTATTCGTCGGTTCGCTTGTGTTTAGCGATGGTGCTTTTCGATCCCTGTATGACCTTCTCGATTCCCATTGTCCTTTCTTTCTCTTTCTTGCCAAAATGCTTTCTCACTACGAGTGCATAGTAGATAGCAATATCGCATCTCTAACACTCTTACGATCCGTTGCAACAGTCATTTTGTTCCCTTTATGTGCTTCCCGTCTTTCTTCCATCTCTTCTATCCCCTCTTCTCTAGCTAGCGAGCTCTTTTGACAGCTGCCTGCTTGGGTTGCCTTGATGGGCCATCCTTCACTAAAGCCATACATCACACATATAGACATGTTCGGACTTTCTTACTTTTCTACGTCGTACTTGCCCTGCCAAATAAGGCGACGGTGCATTGAGCTACGACGAGCCGCGACGCTCCCCGTCTTTACAAAAGATGCAACCTTGCTGCCTGGTGCCGCGGTAAATAAACAGAACGACAAAGGGTGCATAGGTACGACGTAAAGCAAACTGAAATCGATTGCCTAAGTGCTCTGGGGTCATATTTTCGCTTCCTTTTTTCCTTTGTTTTTCCTTTCGTTTCTTTTATTGTACATTTTTGTCTAGAATAAAATATATTGAAAGACAGAATACAGCACCTTTGTAGCATTAGACATCCTTATGTTAATAAGATCTTATCTATAAATAAGCCGAAGAAAAAGAAAAAGAAAAAAAGAAAAGCGAGAAGAAAAAAGGACAAAAATAGAAACTGAAAGCTTCAAAAGACCACGCGCCATGCGACGATGTATCAAAATAGAAGTCATAGCAAGAGAATATTAACCGACAAAAAAAGGATGCAATGTATGCCTGACCACGACGTAGTTGGGTATGAACAAAAATAGAAACAAAAAGAAATAAAGAAGACATCAACAGATTAGGATGGCATGTACAGAAGATGGGGAAAGACGAATGAACAGAGAAAAAAAAAAAGACTGGACTTTTCACCATCACACCTTTTCATCACCCTTGAGTTCTCTCGCCACCCCCGGTTCGCCCTCTACATCCTCCTCGACCTCACCGGCGTCCGTCTTTGTCACAGCCTCGACATCGGTTGCTGTCGGTGCGGCTACCGCCGCCGTTGACGGGCCCTTCTTGGCCCGAATGTCCTTCCAGCCCAGACCAAGGGTGCAGAAGAATGACGCCACCGACAGGCCCACGGCCAGGTAGAACACCCGGTCTACACTGTTGGCGTACGCTAGAATGACGCCGGGGACGCTGGCCACGGGGACGACAGACCGGAAGGCCGTGGCGCCAGCGGCAATGACGGCCTCCGGATCGACACCGGGTGCGTGGCTTCGCAGCTGCGACTTGAGGCTGTTGTCAAAGACGGTGTTGGCGACCGTGAGCAGGACGGCGCCGCCGACGTTTTGGCCGAAGCTGAGGAGGCCGACCGCGACGGAGATCTGATTGGGCTTGACGGCGTGCTGGATGGCGAGAAAGGGCGCCTGAAACACCATGCCGCGACCGGCACCCGCCAAGATCTGGAACCCGATCCAGTGGCCCGTAGGCGTCGAGGGCGAGAGGGTCGACAGTAGACCCGTGCCGACGGTGCCGATGGCGGTGCCGACAACGGCCCAGGGCAGGTAGTAGCCCATCTTACTGATGAGCATACTGGAGGCGACGGCGGAAAACAGCTGACTGATGATGTTGGGCAGAATGTCGACGCCGCTCATGACGGGCGAGGCGTCCCGCGCGGTCTGAAAGTAAATGGCAATAAAAAAAGCCTGCATGATGATGGCGCCCATGAGCGTGAAGCTGGTGAGGCTGCTCGAGTACACGGCGCGTTGGCGTATAATGGGTGTTGGCACGAGGGCAGCCTCGCCGTTGCGGTTGGGGATGTCGGCCGTGCCCTCCCAATGGCTCATGCGGTAGTTCCAGAAGCCCCAGACGAGGCAGGTGACGCCCGCGCCGACAAACAAACCAATAATGACGGAGCTGTTCCAGGGGTGCGCGACGGTGCCGCCCCACTGCAGGGCGAGCAGCAGCTGGATGGTGGCACCGGCAAACATGAAAAAGCCGATGAGGTCGACGCGGTGCACGAGCACGAGCCGCAGCTGGCGCTGGATCGTGGCCTTGGGCTGGCCGCGCCACGACATCTTGGCCGTCTGCTCGGGGATGTGGATCAGGAGGATGAGCGTGGCAACGACGGCGCCAATGGGTAGGTTGACGTAGAAGCACCAGCGCCAGGTCGCAAGCTCTGTAAAGACGCCGCCAAGGAGCGGGCCGGCAACAATGCCAAGTTGGGCGACTAAGTTGTTAGTGGAGAGTCGAAAAGGAAGAAGGGAGAAGAACAACCCTACCACCAAGGATAATACCCGTCAAGACTGTAGAAGGAAAAGGTTGGTTAGTTAGACTCTTGTAATCTCCCCATAAACAAAACGACCACTTACACGCTCGACGGGCCAAGGGTGCAAGACCGGCCAGGATGGTCAGACTGCCATTCTGCAGACCGGCTGCACCCAGACCGGCAACGGCCCGGCCAATGATCAGCATCACCGACGACTGCGCCACGCCACAGATGAGCGAGCCCAGTTCAAACACGCCAAAGTAGATGAGGAAGGCCCACTGAAGACGTTAGGAGAGAACATGAAGAAAAAGGAATGGGGAGAGAAACGCACCTTGGTCTTAAAGTACGTATAGATCTTGCCGGACATGGGTTGCATCGGAGCACTGTTTGTTATATTAGAGGGGAGTTCTCGGAGTTGAATATGCGGTCCGGGGCAAACGCACCATGCCAGCTGGTAGGCGGCACCGTACCAGCCGACGTCGTTGAGGGAGTGGAACTGGTTCGTAATGCGCGGGATGGCCGTCGCCACGATCGACATGTCGAGCATCGTCACAAAAAGGGCCAACGACAGCGCCAGCACGATCAGCCACAGTTTGATGCCCGTGACGTACTGCGGCTCGGCGTTGGAGCCGTGTGTTGTCGCAGGCGCGAGGGCTATCGGCTCGTCGGGGGCAATCTGCACATCCTTTTCGTCCGTCCTGGCGACGGCGACGGCGACGATATCACCGTCTGTGGACAGCGTCGGCGTGGCCGTCCGCTCATCTGTGTCGGTCGTCATGGCGGCGGTCAAGAATATAAAACAAAGTAAACAGTTCAGCAAGAACAGCTGCGAGCAAAGACTACTCGAGCAAGACACTACTGTTACTGGCCGAACGTAGACACGGTTCGGAGCCTCAAAAGTGTCTTTGTTGTCGTGAACTCCGTATGTTTTGTTTCCTTTTCTCTTTTCTCGGTTGTGGCGCGTTCGGGGTTGGATCGTTCGCTCGGGTCGAAGATGCCGAGACGCCTAGGGGGAATGGAAAAGTGCTGTGACGACGACGACGGACAAACAAAAAGACCAAGAGACAAAAAAAAGCTTATCTGGCTCTTATACCAGAACTGGCTTGCTATTTTGTTGTCTATTTTCTTTTTAATATCGTTCATTTCCTCTCCAATCCCCCTTTCCATTTTCAAACAATCGGCCACGGGAATGGGATTCCCGTTCTTTCGTTCGGACCGCTCTTGAAAGAAACAACGAATGCCAATAGCCCCAGCAATGCCAAGGTTTGAAAAACCTTAGGGGGAGATACACCCCGTAAATTGTGGACATACATCCGTCGTACGCTGGAAAGCTTGACTTGCTCTGCATTGGCCTTGTTAGGCCTTGTTCGGGGGGACCCAGCTCCTTCATCGTGCTGCTCCTCGTCGTATTGCTGTCCTGTATTATTACGGCCCTCTGCGGTGCGCCCTTATCCAGGCTGTGTGGCATGACCCGTTCTGTGAGAAACGCGGCCGACCGGGTTTGGGTCGAACCCCGGCCGCTCTTCTCTTCCCCCTTGGCCCGCCTTGCATTCTGAATCCCGTTCTGCCTGGCAGGGACTGGCCCGACCCACACAACACACAACCGCTACCCACTAACACAACTAACACGGTGACACCCTTGGCTGGCTGCAGCCCTGGCATGACGCCCGCAAGCTCTCAAATCCGAGTCGACATGTCCTGCAGGCCACTAACACGAACAAATACGCGGATTCACGCACCTACAACGAACATGCATCTTGGAGGTGGTCAAAGGAAAGCCATGTGTATGTTCTACACATACGAGTATATCTGCCTGACGTAAATTACAGCCTTATTCGCTTTGTTTGGCCCGAATTCTGCGGAGTGTGGAGGGCACTACGCCCGAGACATCCATGTGGTTTCTGTTTTGGCTGTCCTGTCTCTTTTGTTCCATTGTCCATTTGCCCGCCATTGCATGTCCATGTTCAAATCTCATTATGTCCGTATCCTTGCCCCCCGTAGTCCAATCTATGTATGTCCCATATTTTCATCTCTTCCTCTCACCCTATAACTGCGACTGAGGCAGGCCGTCCAGGAAGAGCTCCCAAAACATGTAGTCCTCGGGAATGCCCATAGCCGTCGACAAATCCGCAAAGAACACGTCGTTAGACGGCATCAGCAGCGGGTCCTGTACGGCTTCGCCCATGGAAATGTCGGTGGTAGACAATGACGGCGCCTCCGTAGCCGCAGTGCCCGCCGCGACAGACGCCAGCTGCCACGCCGCGCCCTCGGCCGTCGGCGGCGCATCCAGCGTCATCGGGCCCGCGCCACCGACCGGGGGTATGTGTGACACCGCCGCAGCGGCGGGCTGTAACGTGCCCCCATTCTGTTCCCGGCTCTGTTCACGCGTCTGATCCTGTCTGTCACCCGTCACCACCGCCGTCGCCGCTGCCACCACCGCCGCCTTGGTCCGCTCCCGGTGGTCTGGCCGGCCCATGTCCGCCGCCCACAGATCTCGCACCGATGAGAGCATGATTGCCGCCCGGTTGAACACATCGTACGCATCCGTTCCTGTTATCGACGTGCCCGGCCCGACACGTGGTGCGTCGCGCAGCTTGGCAATGAACCCGTCGAGCATGTCGAGCACGTGGAGGCGGTCACGCACGGCTGCTCGGTCCCAGTTGGGTTCATCAATCACCGACAACCCGTATAGCAGAACAACGCAGTGTGTAAAGTGCGCAAAAAAGGCAAAGGGCAGTGCCGCGTATGAGCCGCTGGTGATCTGGCGGAAGAACGACCAAAATGCCGCGACCGCCTCAACACAGCGCTCGAGCGCAGCCACACGGGCGAAGTCGAGAGATGACGGCGGTGGTGCAATTGTCGGGTCAGTGGACGGCGTTTTGTCGGGCAAGGGTTGGGTGACGGGCTTCGTGCGCGCCCGCAACGAGATGACGGCAATCGAGGCCATGGACGCGACGGGCGCCACCACCGGCAACACGGCACCCGCGCACAGCATCATCTCAGACGCATACAGCGCATCGAGCACACCTTCGTAATGCCGTACCTCGGGCGGGATGTTGTCGCGGATCTCGTCGATCTTGGCCCGCACCACACGCACCACGTACGCCGGCAGCAACTTACACTCGGCCGTACTAAGCCGGCCAGCTTCCATTGTTGCTTCCATGGAGCAACTCGGGTCGTTGAGCTGCCACTCGCCCTGGTGGATGTGGTCCGCGATGCGCTGTAGACGCACCTGCGTGACTAGCACGTGGTCGAGCGGCGTCTCGGCCTGCGCCTCCAGCTCGTAGAGGTGCTCCTCGAGACGCGTTGTCCAGCGAAGCGGCTCGCATCGCTTGAGCGCGATGGAGAACTTGGACGTCAGCACGTAGCACGCTAGAGCCGCCCGCCGTTCATCGAGCAGCGGCGGCAGCGATGGCGGATCGTCGGCTGCCAGTGCCTGCTGGTAGTGGTCGCGTACCAACCGCGCAATGAGCGATTTGCAGGGGCTGGCCGCCTTGTGCAGCCCTAGGTCATACACCAAGGATACGGCCAGCTGTGACATGACGGACAGTGTCGGCCGGTCGCGCTTCGATGTGTAGTGCACCCATGTCAAAAACGCTAGCAGCGCCTGTAGTAAGTCGAGGCTCTTGTCGCTCTCAAACACTATGCGATGTGCAAACAGCGCGCGGAGGTGTGTGCTGCGGCCGAGCTGCGTATGTGTAGGCACGCGTTGGCACGTAATCGACATGATGGCGAGCCACAACACGGGCCGTGTTCGCCGCAGCTGTGCCGCTGTCAGGTCGGGTGGTAGGTGGACGTAGGGGAAGTAGGGAAGCATCGTGGCGCGGAACGTGTTCAGGCTTTGCTCCGCTTCGGCGGGTGTCGGCTCGAGTGATATGTCGAGGTTGAGGATGTCGCGGGTCGGAATCCCGCCTTGTCCCCTTGCGTTGGTAGGTATCTCGCGTGGCCGTGCTGTATCGTTGAAACAGCTGAAGCCCCAGCCAAGCGCGTTGGGAACCGTTGTCGGATGTGCCGGCGGTTGTTGATGTGACGGTGGTGCGTGCCGGCCTTCCTGCGGTGCCGGTCCTTTTTGCTCCTGGTATCCACCACTCGATGTTGTCGATGGTGTCGAGGACTCAGGCGTGCGAGGCAGATGGCCCGCGCACTTGCCAGCCATCATGGCACAGGCCTGGTCTTCGAAACGTACGTCGCCACCTTGGAGAGAGACGGACGACGCTCTTGTCTCTGCTGTTGCTGATGCTGTTGATGATGATGGCCCGGCCCGCGGCAAGCCTTGTATGTGTGGCACAGTTCCACATCCAAAGTCAGGTCCGCCGCGGCCCATCGGCCGGAACTCGTCGGGGCCCGTCGATGTGGTGCCGTTCGGTATTGTGTAGGTGCGGTGTGCTTTGGGCGCAGGTGCACCGTTGATATTGTTGGTGATATCGGCGTTGTTGTCGGGGCTTGCGTGGCTGCTCGCATTGCTCTGAACGCTACTACCTGCACCCGCGTCCGCCGCCGCTTTAGCACGTTTATTGCTTTGTGCTGTTAAAAGAGACACAAGGCCGTCAAGTTTTTGCTCGAGTTGTGCGGTTCGGGACAGCGTCGAGGATGATGACCGCTTTGTTGCTGACGACGATGACGATGCAGTCGTCTTTCGCCGCACCGGAACCGACGGCCGGCAGTCCTTCTTGAGGCGGTGGCAGCGCTCACAGTCGGAGCCGTCACTGCGGTAAATGCACCGGCATTTGGCCCGGGAGCAGTTGGCACAGGCGCGTCCGTACGGAGCCGGAATTCCAGCGGTCGTGGCGGTGTCGGCCGCCGTGGCCAAGTGCTGCACCTCCATAGCAGCATGCGCAGCTCTGGGGCTCCGGAGCTTTGGGGTTCTGGAGCTCTCGTCGTACTAGTATACTGCAGCACAGATATTGAATTCCGTTGTAACGTATTTTTTTTTGTACTCCGGGCCAGTAATGTGTATTGTGTGTCTGTCTGTCGTCTCTGTATACGTCCGGAGGGAGGCCAGCGGGACCTACCAATCCCGGCAGCCCGTGAACGGGGTAGAACGAAAGAACGGGGGCTGAGAAAGAGAATTGGTTGTACGACGTACAGACGAGGACAAAAAGGAAAGACAAAGTATTGTGAAAGAAGGAAACCCGAGCAGAAAATAGCAAATAGGAGAAAGGACACAGACAACAAACAGTAAAACAGTAAAAAAATCACCCAACAAAAAAGGAAAGAATGGTTGTGCTGTGGTCATTTACACGGGAAGGGGCGACCATGCGTCTAACTCTGGGTAGGAGTTGGAGTGCCGTCGGTTTTCACGAAACCCGCTGCGTGAATTCCGACCGGCGTTATGCCGGAAAGTTTTAATAAGCAGGGTGAATGGGAAGGAAGAAACGCTGGTGGGTGGGGTTCGCTAGAACATGGCACCGGTCTGACATGGGACCCGCACAGCCTTTGAGAAGGCTGTCGAACGGGATTCAGGTCCAGGCTGGGAAAAAAAGCTGAAAAGTTGCCGGCAGGTTCAATCCTTCCTCCGCGTTCGTCAGCTGGGCTTAGCGGCCCGTTTCCCTTTTAGGCCTCACCAAATTCGATCGATCTACGATGTATGTAGGTGTGTGAAAGAGAAATTCATCAATGTCGTAAATTTTTTTGAAGAAACATGAATAAAGAACGGTAGACATTATTCTGTGCCTTATATTTCTGATTCCAGCGAAAATGCCCGACAAAAGAAACCGCGAGAAAAAAGACCACGCTTGTAAAAAAATAAAAAAGGCAGAGTATTACGTTTTCTAAAGCCCCATTTTCTTCGTCCCGTCCTTCTTCTTTTCTTGCCCTTTCCTTTCTCCTACTTTGTTTTCAGGGGTAGTTCATCCTTCCCCACTGCTTCATCGTATCCATAGTGTTACACATAAGAAAAGGGAAAAAAAAATGACATAAGAAAAATATATAATGATAGTGAGTAGAAGATTCGGCGTGAGTGTGAGTTGATGCGTGAGTAAGTCCGGCGGCAAGGAAGGTTCAACGCCTTCCTCGAGAATTAATAGTGGAAAGGTGAGCAGCTGAGACATCTTCTTCAAGATTACTCCTCCGCGGCCGGCGCAGCCTCACCAGCAGCCGGTGTCTCCGCCTCCTCAGACTTGGCACGCTGCGTGGCCTCGCTGCCCTCGCTGGCCGGCTTGGCACGGCTCTGCTCCTTCTCGCGCTCGCCCTCGACGCTGGGGTCGGCGCTCTGAGGTAGGGCGTCGTCGGCGACCAGGTTCTGCTTGGTCGACTGGTCCACGCCCTCAACGTCCGGGTGCGGCGGGGCCACGGGCGCGCTCTCGTCGGCGATCTCGTTGCCGGCCTCGTCGACCAGCCGTGTACGGGTCTCGTAGCGTGTCTTAAACTCTACTTTGCCGCGCAGCGACTCGACCTGCTCAGGGTCGAGGATGTTGCCATCCTGGTCGCGGTACTCGACGCGCTCCTCGCGCGACAGGACGCGCTGGCTCTCGTCCTCGGCGATCGCAATGGGAGGTGCAGGCGGCTCGGTGTGGAGCGGCTCAGGCTCCACCACCGACTGCTGCTGCTCCTGCTGTTGCGGCGCCTGAGGCTTCTCCTCCTTGGGCTGCTCCTGCTGCTGCTGCTGCTGGACCTGCTCAACAGGGATATGGCCATGTTCGCCGCCCGCAACCGGGATATCGGCGACAGGGGCCTGCTGCTCGACGACAGGGGCCGCGCCCGGTGTCGTAGGCACAGCTGCAATCGACGGAGTGTTGAACTTTTCGTACTCAGGATACTGAAGATAAATGTTAGCATGCTGATCCATTTTCCCACCTCTATTCTTTCAGTGGCTGTTTTTCAAATACGTACCGAGTCAAGGAAGGTGTTGCAGTCCCAGTCCCACGAGCTGAACAGCTGCACACGCTTGCACTCCGCCTTGGTCCAGGTGTTGCCGTAGGCCAGGGGGGCAAACAGCGTGAAGACAACGGCCGAGATGGCCAGGATGGTCAGGGCGCCAGCCTTGCCAATGAGCGGGTTGCTCTTGACGCGGAAGACGCCGAAACGGGCTGTGGCGAAGTCGTAAATCTGACAGAAGGCCATGATGGCAAAGTACAGCGCCGGGAAGTAGTGGTGCAGGAACAGCTGGCGTTCCATTAGGTAGAAGGGGAAGTAGTGGAAGGCCCAGCCGAGGACGGACGTGCCAATCTCGTAGTCGAAGCGCTTGAACGTGGCGTTGTTGTAGTCGCCGCAGCTACGCTGCCAACGGAGGATGGCAATGCCCTTGAACAGGACGTAAATGGCAATGGCAGCCGTGGAGGTCCACCAGACGAAGGGGTTGCCAATGAGGTAGATCTGGCGGTGCTGCTTGCCCCAGAAGTTGATGCCACGGCGCAGGATGGGCCAGGCGCTCGGGCGTGAGTCGTAGGCGTGCGACTCCACGAGGCCGGCGTTGGTCTTCCACATGACCTCCTGGAGCTCGAGGAACTTGCCGAAGAAACCCGGGCGGCGGTAGTTGACCTTCTCGGCATCGGCACCTAGCAGGGCATGCTCGTTCGCCTCAATGTACCACAAGCTGTTGGGAACGCTGCCACCACGCGCGCAAGTCACCTCCTGCTGCTCCGAGGCCCAATCGGGAAGCTTGACCTTGTGAGAGAACAGGACGCAACCGGTCATGACGTGAACGAGGCGGAACTTGCTCTCGATCGTGCGAAGGCGCTCCTTGGCGACCGCGCCGTCCGAATTCTTCTTAACAATCTCGACGCGGAAGTAGTCGTTTGCGTCGCCGTCAAAGCCCTCGTAGCCGTAGGCGGAGACCTCGTTCTGCCACTCGGCCTCGGTGACAGGCGGGCGCACGTCGTGCGAGTGGAGGCGGCGGGACGTCGATGGGTGGAACAGGCGGAGCACAGCACCGTCGTGGATGAAGGGGAGCTCGCCGCTCTCGGGGAGCTTGTTCCAGGCGTCGGTGCCGTTGATGGGCTCGCCGGCCGAGTCGAGAGGTTGGGTCTGGTTCTCAAGCACCCAGGCGTTGTTGTGGTCCTTGTGGGGGTACAGAGTGATCTGCTGCTGCTTGCTTCCCGTGGGGTACATCAGCGGGTGCGAGTGCAGGTAGCCGCCCTGGGTGTTGACGTGGCGCAGGGTGACGGAACTGCCGAAGAGGACATCGACGGGGACATCCTGCATGCCCTTGGAGTTGAGGGTGGCCTGGAACTCGGAGCTCATAAAGCCGTCCCCGTCACCGGGGTTGACCAGGCACAGGAAGTGGATGCCGAACATGGCCATGTAGAACGTGGCCGGGACGACGATGAGGCAGAATATGCGAGCCATGAAGTGCTTGGCGAAGACGCGCAGGGTCACGGTCTTGGTGTCGCCGAGCAGCACCCACAGCTGGATCAGAGTGAGAGAGCCGACCCAGGCAATGGTGAAGAGGCCGACCCATTTGATGCTGACAGTGATGCCGAGGCCGAGACCCGTGGTGAACAGCCAGAACCACCAACTGGGCGAAAAGGCCTTGGCCGGGCCCTGCTCGTGCTGGTTGGAGAACGCAGTGAAGGCCAGGGCGGTGAATGCGGTTGCGGCGATGAGGGGAGAGTCGAGGAGGATGAGGCGGGCCTGCGTCAGAAGGCCGTTTTCTATGAAGAAGGAACGGTGGTCAGCACAATGGCGGCACTATGAAAAACAGCCAAGAGGAGGTCGAAGCAACAAACATACCAAAGATGATCAGGCCGGCACCCATCAGCGCGGTGGAGGTGCGGCAGTTGGCAGCCTTGAGGGTCAGATACATGGTGGGAACGAGGAGGATACCGCAGATGGCAGGGAATAGGCGCATGGCGACATAGGGGACGCCGGGCTCAAGGTAGTCCTTGCCAATCTCCTTGAAGTCGAACTCGCCGTCGAAGCCAGCCAGGAAGCCGGTCAGGGCGATGAGCATCTTGGCCAGGGGCGGGTGGACGTCCATAAAGAAACGACCCTTGATGTACTTGGACGCGAAGCCACCAAAGCTAGTGACGGGAGGAAGAGGAACTGTTAGCTGGTGCGCGCTGCCTACCATGAGAGCAAGAAGACGATTAGACATACTGGACCTCGTCGAAGACGACGCTGGTGGGCTGGTAGATGCGGAACAGGCGCACAATGGCGGCCAGGATGGTGACGCCAATGAGGATCTGGAAGTCGGTGCCGGGCAGCAGGAAAACGTCATTGTCCTTGACGCCATCAGACGAGTAGTTGTCCGGGCGGCGGACAGCGGCGGCGTCCTTCTTGGACTTTGACTTGCCCGAAGGCGGCGGTGACGCCCGCGCCGACGGCGAGCGTGCAGCGCTGGAGCGAGCCATGGTGATGGATCTGGATCTGGGGAAGAGAGGGTCCGGGGTCGAGTCGAGAATGGGATGCGCAACGAGTCGGATGTCGGATCGATTCAGATGCTCGTCATTGGAAGTAGCAAGAGGTCGCCCACGGGGATTGGATGGTTGTGATCGACGGCACGGGGATCCGGGGCACGAGATTTTGAAGATGGTCGTTCGAGGCGGATAAAACGATCGATGGAACAAGGATAAGGAGAGGAGGAAGAGGGGGGGAAGAAGAGGCAAAATAAAAAGAGGCCTGAATGAGTGGAAGAAGAATAACGGGATAGAAAAAAAGACACCTGGAAGAAGAAGAGAAGAAAAAGGTCAAAAGGGATGTTGACGACAGACGAAGCCCCTGTGGTGGTCGACTCTGGCTTTCACGAGAGGGATGCTCGAGAAAGGAGAAGAGATAGAGGAGAAAGGGGTGTAGAAAACACGCGTTGTCGAGCCTTTTCGTGTGTTAAGGCCAAGAGCTCCCCCCCATTGGGACCTTGGGACCGCCAGGGCCCTCCAGCTGGACAGCCGCACCTGGTTTCTTCTTTTTCTTTTGCTGAAGTGGCCTCTTTACCAAACGGGCAAGAAAAGCGGGGCGCGCAATCCCTATGCAGGGAGCCGCGCTGTCATTGGAAGCTGGGGGCTGGCGTTGCCTATTGGGACAAGAAAGAGTGGGGCCGAACCCCTTACGCTTGTGAGAATGAGAGAAAACGAGGCACGAAAATTCACGACAAAAAGCAACTGCGCGCCCGTTACGGACTATACGAGAATTGGGACCAGTAATACCCCGTACAACTGCAAAACGGCAGACACAGAAGTGAAAGAGGGAGAAAGGGGATTCGATGCAAGGCAAGAGCGACCAATAATGACAGACGGCTCCTTCTTTGTATGTGCCCGGGGGGGGAGGAGATGAAAGTACCTTACGAACCCAGTTGCATGTAAACATACGTGAATACGAGGGAGGGAGCTACCTTCACATACGGAGTACAAGTCCGCCGAACGTGGTACAAATACGCAACCGTAGACACGCAAACTGAGACCTGGCAAGCAACTCAGAGCGTTGTACGACGTTAACGCCCTCAACTGAAATTGACTTTGTATGAACACTGGTTTTTGTTCGGAGGTCGGCCACGGCTGACTTCTATAACCACGTCGTTTTCCAGGCTCATTTTATTCTTGATGCTTGTACGGGAGTTCCTTGCTTTTCCTCGTGTTCAGTCCAGTGCCAGCGGCCCTCCTGGAAGCCCACTTTGCAGCTCCCTTGGCATCTCCTCTTAACCAAATAAGGGAACAACCTTAACGCTCTCCTTGTGGCGCTACGATCCAGGGGAAGACACTATTGGATTTTTTCTATTGTGGCATATCTCAGGCGAAAAGACAGCACCACCCTAGAGGACAAGCTGGCCTATCTTTGTCACTGTTCAGCTCGTCAAAGAGAAAGACACCAGTGCGAGACATGGCTTTCGCCTATTAGCAATTTTGTGACAATCGCATCTAGAGAAAAAACCCGATGTTCTGTAATTACTCCGTACAAGTTCGTTTTATCATCCGTACTTGTACACGCCGTAGCACATAAAACTTTACCACCGCCACTTCTTTTTCTGACCGGACCTTAACAATTTCACATATGGGCAATCAAAGTTTTGGAATTCATTTTTAGAAAACGTAAATTAACGCAAGAGAACGTGAGTCGGTGGGCTATATAATAAAAGAAAAAAAAAGCAAAAGAGCCTCCGTTTGTCTTATGTTCCCCCCTCTGTTCGATGACACGAGGGTGAATGTGCGCGCGCGTATGCATTCGCCATCTGGTGAGTATGGCGGGAAATAAACGAAGGAAAGATTTGGAAAAATCAGAAAGACAAAATCAAAAAGGCAAATAGCATATCAGAACCACATGACTCGGTGACAAGATCTGGTTTGCCAAATAGCAAGTCAGGGGGGGAAAGAACACCAAAAAACGCCATTCATCATGAAGAGAACACAAAAAGGGGTTGTGTGTGTGTGCAGAACCAAAAAACGCCGAGCCGATATGCAACATGAAGGGGGGACAAAGAGGATAGGAAGCAAGCGCAACGTCTTCCCGATGCCGCCAGATCCTTGTGCCGCACCAGCAAAGTGAGCACCGAGAATGAGAACCGGCCGTGGACGCGCGCCGCTTCATTCACGTTCCTCGTTCCCCTCCCCTTCCCCTCTTCCACCACCTCCTTCCGTCGGACGTCGTGCAACCAGACGAGGTGGACGACACCCCTCAAAATAAAAAACCCCTCCACTCCTCTCACTCTCTCCAACTCTTTTTGTTCTCTTCGAAAACATCAACCATTAAAACATCAACTGGTGCATTTTGTTCTCGGTAGCTCCGATCGAAAGTTTCGCGTTGCTCACTAAGGAACGCGGACAATCGCGTGACCATGCGTCTTGGGCGGCAGGTGGTTGTGGCAGAAGATCTTCTGGCCGCCGATGTTGGTGGTGCTGCGCTTCGCGGCGTCGATGCCGACGCCGCCGCGCACGTTGCCCGTCGTCACCGTGGGCGCCATGGGGTCCTCATAGGCCTCCGGTTGGCAGCACTCGATGGCCCGGATCCAACGCAGGTTAGCAATCTGCTCGATGGTGGGACGCCGGCTCGGGTCTGGGTTCAACATCTGGATAAGTATGCGACGCAGAAGCGGGGGGTTCACGCAGATATCGAGGGCCGACACGGCGGGATAGCTGCCTTCAACGAGGCTGTTGGGGTTGCCGTCGGTGATAGGTGCAGCATCCACAGTGGGTCTAGTACCAGGCGCAGCGGGGACGGCGCCATTCTGGGCGATGTGGGCCGCGGCGGCGGCGGCAGCCACCTCGGAGATCGAGAGCTGAGACACAGCATCCGGCAGATCGGCACAGCCTTCGACAGAAGTAGGGGCAGTAGCGACGGTGGTCGCAGCCTTCTCAGCGGCGACCTTGTCCGCATGCTCCTTCTCAGCGACCAGGCGACCGGGAAGGTGGTTCTTGTTGTACTTCTCCCAGCCGCGGAGCAGGGATTGGTACTGCGGGTTCTGCTGGCCCGGCACCATGCGAGCCTCGGACCACAGCGGCCCGCCAAAGATGAGGTTCAGCATGACAATAGCAGCGGCCCAGACATCGAGCTTGCGGGGGTCGTACGGGACCGTGCCGTCCAGGACCTCGGGTGAGATGTACGGCATGCTGCCGCAGATACCGGGTTTGCACAGGCGGACCGTGTTGTCCGCGTTGCGGCCACAGTGACCGCCGGCATCGCGCAGACCAGGGTGCATACCCGAGAAGATGTCGGACGCGCCAAAGTCGGTGATCTTGAGCTTGCTGTTGTTGGTGATCAGCAGGTTCTCAAGCTTGATGTCGCGGTGGGCGATGCCGTGCTGGTGCAGGTAGTTCAGGCCCTGGATCAGCTGCTTGAACAGGCAAAGGCGGTCCTTCTCACGCTCGGGCGCCGTCAGGTACTTTTTCTCGACGAGGTTGTACAAATCACCCTCCTGGCAGTACTCCATGACATGGTTCCAGCGGCCGTGGTCGGTGCACAGGCGGACGGTTTCGACAATGTTGGGGTGGTGGAGGCTCTTGGCGATGCTGTACTCGCTCTTGACTTTCTTCTCGTACTCCTCGCGGGTCTCGCTCGAAGACTTGCCGCGGAACTCCTTGACAGCGTACAGCTCGTCGGGGAAACCCTTGCGGAACATGAGCGTGACCTTGGACGTGGCGCCCTTGCCAATGTGGCGACGGTGGCGGCCCAGCATGTGCTGGTAGTCGAACTCGTCGTGCAGGTCGGCAATGTCGACGGTGAAGTCGTCCGGCAGACTGAGGCTCATGCGGCGGGCCTTGAGACCCGTGCCGGCCTCGGCAGGCATGGCCCACGGCTGGCTGGCGTTTGCAACATTCGGCTTCTCGGTACCGTGGTCGAAGCTGCTAGCCCGACGACGGTAATCGGTGCGAGCCTTCGACTTGTTCTTGTTCTTGCGGCTGCCGAGGGGTCCGTTGCCACCCGTCACTATGTGAATGGCACTCTGGAAGTTCAGGCCGGTGGTGGACGCACGCTCGCGATGTTTCTTACTATCGTTCTGGAAAAAGTCGTCCTGGGTGGGCATGCGGCTTCCGTTCTGGCTCGTGCGGGGAATGGATGTGGAGCCAGACGACCGCAGCTCGGTCGTGGACTCGGCGGCGGTGGCGGTCCTGTTGCTGTCCGTGGACACGCCGTGTCTAGGACCGGCAACCATTTCTAGGGGAGGTGAGTTAGGCGAAGGAGGCGTGTTGGCCAGTGACCGGTGCATGGACCAGCGACGCGTCGGAGTCTTACGCGGATTGCCGTTGATGGCCATTTCGACGAGGCTGGACTCGGACGTCACGTTGTTGAGCTCGGGCGTGCCAACGGAGGAAGCCTTATCCTGGGGAGCCGTAGTACGGCGGAAAAAACTTGACATCGTGCGTTTGAAGCTGCTGGTGGACGTGCGGGATTGACGTCGCGTAAGTGTCGGGCCCTGGAGCGTGTCGGTACTGGGGGAAGTGGTCACAGCAGTCGTGCTGCTGGACTCGGTGTTGGGGACGGAAGTGGGAGGCCCGATCAAAAACGAGCCGTTCACTGCCGTCGTGGGACGTGTCGAAGTGGGAGACTCTGGTAGCAGACCAGTGGCAGAAAGTTCTGTCTGCTTCAGGCCGTTCGTGGAGAGCGGCGGTGGTGCGTGTCTTGGCGGCTTAGGCACAGACGTGCTCAGAGTGGGAAAGACACCGCCGTTGGCTGTCGGTGAAGTTGATAGATCGCCGGTATCGGACGCGTTGCTCAACGTACGCTGGTGACGCGGGTGCCGTTGGCCGTGACTCCGGTGGCCGTGGTGCGAGTGCGACTTGCTCTGCTGGTCCTGGGGCTGGTGCTGGTGCTGGGCTGCCGGGCGAGAAGTTGGCAGGCCAAGTGGATGTGACACGGCAACAGTGCCAGTCTCGATTTTCGGCAGAGCAGTGGTCTCTGGCCGTGACTCGTCCGGGTGGAATCCTTCGCGGGACTGACGACCGCTTACAGGAGTGACAGGTTCGTTTGGCGTGTCGTAATCGGTCTCATCATCCTCTTCAATAATGGTGTCGTGAACGCCTACAACTTCAGCGGCGGGAAACGGGCGAGCTGGCGAGAGGGACGAAGAAGAGAGGGATTGGAGGATGGTGTGAGGGAGAAAAGAGGCAGAAGAGGTAGAAGAGGCAGCCAGCACGTCGATGGCCTTGGAGCTGGTGCTTTGTTGGATCGGGTTTGGATCGTGATGCAGGCTATTGACAGTAGAAGAGAGTTCGTCGGGGGATTGACGCTGCGATTGGTTGTCGGTGGGTTGAGGAGGAGCTTGGCGGGGATTAGCCTGGAAGTGGCTCGGACGCTCAAACGAAAGATGTTGCGGAGGTTCGCTGTCTGCGTCGTCACTTTCTGTCGGGGGTGTGAGCAAAACGGCTTCCAAAGACAAGGGTTTGACGGCAGAAGAATAAAAAAAGGAAAAAAAGGTAGCGGGAAAAAACAAAAGTGAGGAAAGAACGATTTTTGGCGATGGGAGGAGGGGGCAACCGGGTATACACAAAGTGTGAAATTATAAAACAGGACGTTAAATAAAACGGGAAAGAGCGAAGGGCAGCAGGAGGAGCAGCACGGGAAGGCCGTAAGGGGAAAGAGATAAAACAGGACTAAGAATGACGGATGACAAAAGGACGCAAAAGGCGCAAAAGCAGCAGCTGACAGTATTCCCAAAAACAAAAACGAAGGACGAAGAGGTCAAATGGGCCAAATCGGGGAAGGGGGGGGAAACAAGGTTCACCGCAGAACATACCTAAGAGCGCTGTTGATTGGGCGATGGAGGGCGCCACGGGAGATGCGACGGCCATTGTAACAGAGAGAGGAGAGGAAGAAAGAGAGGAAGGCGGAAAACGGAGGTTGGCAAACAGCGAAGGAGCGAGTGGCCTTTGGTTCGGTGGGCCGCTGGGTTGGGGCAGCAGTTGGGAGGCTGTTGGCGACTGGTGGAAGGTGCGATGGAAAACGGGACCGGAATGGAAGGAGCTAAGGACGTTTCTCGAAAGAATGTGACAAATGTGCTTGTCACGGCTGCCCGTATTTTAGTGGCGGCGGAACAGAGGAGAGGAAAGGGCGCTGGGGGCGGACGAATGTTCTAAGTGGCGAATCGAAGGTCGAAGGTCGACGGTGCAAACGAAACCACGAAGCGACGGTTCTTTCCTTCTTTCCTTCGATTGTTCGATTGTCCGTTAGGTGGGTATTGCCGATGTCGTTTTCGTTGAACTCTACCGAAACAAAAGGGCACCCATTTGCGGATTTTTGTTCGTTTGAATTTGGTCCGGTGGTACTTTTGTTGGATTCGAGTTGAGTCGAGTCTCGGCGGACGGGCGCAAAAGTAGGTGCGAGGTGCGAGGTGGGAAACGGAGAGGACGAGAACAGTAAGACACGCCGTCGTCAGATCGGCTACGCTGATCCGGAAGAGGGGGGAAGAGGCGCTGTACGAGTAAAAATTGGAGGCTGAGGGGAGAGTGAGGCGCTGAGACGGGCAAAAAGCGTGTTAGTAGTGGGTTTGAACCTTGGGGGTGGCCACGTCCTTTTGTTCTCTCGCTTGCAGCGGTCTTGTTAGGGAAAGCGCCGCGCCAGGAGCAGCGCACGCGGTGAAATGGGGGGCTGATGAGTGGCTGTTTTTTGTTGGCGCAAGGGAAACAAGGGAACGGCAAAACGCAACGTGTGAGAAGACGGTGAAATGCGACGGAGAAGATAGTGCTTGGATAGTGTGGTAGTGTGTTCCAAGAGTTGTTCCAGCGCTTCAGGAAACGTGAGCGTGGCGACAGTGCCAATATGCCAGCCGCAAGCGCCTTTTAGCAGCCTTGGTGCGTTCTCGGGGTTTTCTTGGTGTTTCTTGGTGTTTCTTGGTTTTTGTTCGGTGTATTTTGGTGTTTTTGGGAAGGCGGGCAGGCAAAACAACACGGGGCATCCAGTAGACGGAGATAAACTGGTTCCGCGGTGAGGAGGCAAATTCGGGGGAAATGAGAAGGAGAAAAAGTGGGAAGGAGAAAAAGAGAGAAGATGAGGAAACAAACAATGGCGAGACGCTGGATTTTCAGTATAGAGAGATGCAGAGAGAAGGAAGGTGATATCAAGGGTGTGAAAGCGTGAATAGAGAGGAATTGGGACAGAACCGAACAGCCTTCCCACTTGGAAGCTCGGAGAACGAAACAGGCGCAGACCGGGCTTTCTTATAGCATCTGCCAAGAAAAAGCACGGAAAACGACAAACAACCCAAGAGTTGCAGAGGGAAATGGCGATGGTCGTGTGTTTCGTAGCGGGCAATGCTGATGAGAGACACGAGGCGGACAGCTCGCGAAGGACAAGAAGACCCCCTTCACTTGGTCTCTGGGAAACTCTCGTCCGCAAGGGCGGGGGTGAACGACGCGCGAGGCGTAGCTCCTTGGCTTTGGCTTGTCCGTCTCGCTCGCCGTGGTAAATTGGTTTGAGATTGTGCCTGTGGACGTGGAGGGCGAAGACCAAGACGGGAGACGAGGACGAAACCGAGACGAGAAAACGAGAAAACGAAAAACGAGAGACAAGAGACAAGAGACAAGAGACAAGAGATGTGATCGTTGGGAGTGGCAGCCTTGGCGTGGGCGTACGTACCTGGCAGACAACAGGATTTGCAGATGTGCAGATATGCTCGACAACGGCGACAGGGGGACGCGGGACGACAAAGGAAAAAGGAAGTTTGTTGTCGAGAAGAGAGGTCGTGCAGTCGAAGAGTCGAAAGGAAGCTGGTCCAAAGGGGGGGTTGAGCGACAGCCGCCAAGAGGGCAGGGCGACTTACACGGTGGGGTGTGTTTCGACGTCGACGAGAATGGTGAAGAGCGTCGAGGCAGTTGTTGAGAATGGAATTGGATATAAACAATGGGAGTAAAAAAAAGAAAAGGAAGAAAAGAAAAGAGGAAACAAGGGCACCCTCCAAATTAAGAAACAATGGGAAACGAGCCCGGAATAAGATGGGGCAGGTGCCTTCCAAAACGAGAGATTTATTTTTTTGAACTCTACGCTCTACGCATCTCTCGTCTCGTGTGGGCAAACGCGGGCGGCCAAGATGGGTCTTAAAACAATCGAACTGACTGCGCTTGCGAAAGAAAATAAAAAAGGGTCCGACGGTAGGTATGGAGCGCGCAGGCACAAACAAGGCAAGTATTCCCCAATGCTCCACGAAGCGGAGAGCGAGGCAAGCCAGATGAGACGGACCAGAGGCAAAAAGGCAGAGAGGCAGATTGGCGGATTGGCAGAGAGGCCGAAACAAAAAGCGGTATTTTTTTTATTATATTTTTTATTGTTTTAGTTTAACGTTCTGAGCGTTTTCTCCGTTTGGCAGGAGGGTGGCGATGGGATGGGGTTCTCCAGTCCAGGAGCCCTTGGTCCCTGCTGGCGCTGCGAATGCTATCTTACTAAAGTTGAGGACGTTGTACATTTCCCATCGGCGCCTCCACGGCAAGCAGACAAATACGGAGTAAGTACGGAGTATACAGAGGCGATCATTAGAGCCTTTCAAGGTAAGATACAATACCGTTCTGTCTTAGGCGCCCGTTCCCAGCAGCCCAGGTACGAGGCAGGCGCATCTGTTTGCAAAGAGCCTGCTTGCAAGATACATCGTCTGCTTGTATTGTTTCGTTGGGGTGTCTAGCGTGTGGATGTGTGGGAGGAAGCGGGTTTGCGGCGCGGGTTTTCTTGGTTTGGCCTGCCCGGACAGAGACGAGAACGCGAGACTTTTCACTGGCTCCTGGCTCGCCTGGCTCAACTGGACTGGACCTGCTGAAAGGAGCCGAAAAACTGGAGAAAAACTGGATGTGGTGCGGCGGACGGTGGAGAACAGAACTGCACAGTGAGAGACGCCGATGCGATACGACCAGGGCCGAATGGGACGGGGGACGAGGGAGGCACTCGGGACGATTCCATTTGCTAGGGACACAAGGACGTGAGCAACGCCAAAAATAAAATAACGTTGAAACAATGAGGACAACTCACAAATAATTCCCTCGTGAGGCGGCCGCGATCGTTCCACGATGCATAAGGCCCATCCGCACAAGCAAGCAAGCAAATAAGCAAACAAATAAGCCCCTGGGCTTACACCAGGGCAGGCTGACAGTAGAAGTTGAGGATGGATTAACAAGAGACAGCCTGTCTGTTGGTGTTGGCTCGGTCGACCTTGGGAAGGAAACTGAGCTGGCCGGCGGTGCCGGGGCGCAAGCTCGAGCAAAAAACAAGTGCCGGGCGCTTTGCAACGAGTTGCGCTTGTTCGCGGTGGGATTTTTCAGCACCAGCGGCAGCAGACCCCAGACAAGCAGTTGTGCCCTCAAGTGCCCTTGAGTGCCCTTAAATATGCACACGTCGCAGCCAACAACACGGAAAACGGCAACTGTATCTCAAAGCACGCCCGGCCGCCTGTTCGAGATCGTTGGCAAGCCGGTGCATAACAAGGATGCAGGTGGAATGCGCAGGGCGGTGTGGTGTCCACAAGAACAAGGGAATAAACGTGCGGGCGTTGTGTTGGATATGTCGTAAACGCACTCCGTAATAAATCGTGCGAGGAGTTGCCCTGCTGGACCAGAAGACGACGCGAAAGGTGCAGAAGGCGCACAAGGGGGGACGTTCTGCGGGGGCGCACTCCATCCTATGCGCGTGCGGGGCATGCAAGAGCACAAGAAGCAGATTAGGGGGCAGGCGCGAACAGCATTTTGGACAGGACGGCTCCAGTTGGACCCCTGAGAGCTGGCTGCTCGGGCAGACGAAACGGGGAAATCGCAGGTTGCGGAAGGAGCGACTTACGCGAAGGCAGTAGGTAAGTCGATCGCCGGCGAAGATAGGCGCTTGCAGCTTTTGTTAGTATCTTTCCTCTCTCTTGCGGAGTATTTCCCCATTGAACCATCTTATTTCTTCTTCGTGTCTTTTGTCAGTAATTTTAGCAGCAGCCAGTCTCACTGCTGGAATGTTGTCCCTTTCCCGATGCCGTTTCAGGTCCGGCGCCGTCTCACCGTGCCGAGGGCTCGTTTCTCATTTGGCTGAATCTGCAGCAATCTGTGGATGCGAGGATGCGAGGATGCGAGAATCAACCAAGACACACTGAGGCGCCAGAACCTGTGCAGGTGCAGCTGTTTCCTACTATAATCGTCTTGTGTCGTACTTAACCAGGGTGCTACACGAACGACAAAAAAATTTCGCTTGTACGAAGTAATTTTTATTTACCTGTATTCCACAGATGGGCACTCTCAGCGCACGTTTTATGATGTCCACAGAGGCAGCAGCTGGATATGAACAGGACGCAGACACACGCTGGAGAAAAAGGCGAAAAGGAAGAAGAACAGTTGTCGCCGTATCGAGACGTGCTCGACGACGCCTGTTCCCCGCGTGCTCATTGGCTGGCTCGGGAAGACGGCACGGCCTCTTGCCTGGCCGAGACGCCTGCACCGCCAAAACTGCACAGTCGCCTCTCAGCTGCCTTCAAACGCTCCAAAACAGCAGCGAGGACCCCCGTCACCGAATCCCTTCAAGGTCCCTTTTTCCACTCTGTGTGAAATTTCGCTGGGACAAGAAGACAAAAGTTAGTCCTTGTGGGTGCCTCCGTTCGGCGGAGAGAAGCGGGTCTGTCGGTGTCTCCACTTTTTGCTCGCGGCCTCGCTCTTTTGGCCTTTTTGCTGGGCCTATGACGTCTCACCTCCGACTTGTTGGCTTCTCACTTCGCTACTATTTTCTCCGTCGCCTGCATGACCGTATTAACCCCGTACGAGGATTCTGGCAGTGTTCTCCTTGGCCTTGAAGGGAAAAGGTAATGCCTCTTCGACGCTGGGCCACACTGGGAGACAGCGCCAAACTGCAAAACGCGCATCTGTCCACAATCAGTAAGACGACAGGACAACAAGAGCGAGAGCGATACAAAGCCTCCTTAAAGCCTCCCAACAGCCTTGGAAACGGAGTAAGGCGCGGCACACGCGCGAACGCAGGCGCAGGCGCAGGACAGGCGCAGGACTGGCGCAGGACGGGTGCAGTTGACGTTGGTCATTTTCTCTCGAACCTCGACTCTTCGTCCCATTCCCCAGGAAGCTTGGCCCTAGGAACGATCTGGGCCATCCCGTGCTGGCAGGCACCTTTCGTCTCCGTCTTCTTTGCCTTGTTTCGACCACCCCTCTTCCTTTCCTCCCGTCCGCCATGTCCCTTCCTTCCATCTACCTACACTAGCATCTTGCCTCTGCACTACCCCTTCTGCCCTCCACAACTTTCTGTCGACGTTCCCCGACCCGTCCCTTTGTTTGGCTGAGCGTGTCCCAATGCGGCACATGGGGTGTGTCTGGTGATGCGATTGACGTGCAGCGTGCAGGATCTCCCTTGCCGCGTTGTCGATGGGACTCGAATCGCCGTGAGATATACCCTACCGAGCCGCGAACCTACCTACCTGCCTCGTATTTTTTATGAACACCGTTGACCGTCGCAATAAACATGTGCTCTTGCCGCATGGCATGGATCAACCACAACTGTATTTTATGTTCAACCGTCCACCGTATTCTGGGCCCTTTCACCGACTGGAGTGTCGAGACACAAACAATCAACAATGACAGTCAGTGAGCATTAAAGCGTTTCGCTCGTGGGGCACAAGCCGGGCTAGGCCAAAGCCGACGAATCGTCCTCCGTAGCGGCGGGCAGTGGCAGACTGGCGTCCGTGCCCGCCTCCACTCTCTCTCTCTCTCCAACAAGCTGCACCGTTTCTCCGAAACTTTCCGTTCGTGGGGGTGGGCTACCAATTGGCCAGTGGCCAGCGGTAACAACATCTACGAGTTGAGCAGGGACCGTGAGTTCTCGTGAATGTGATCGTGAAAACAGTGGTCCTCGACATGAGACTCCTCTCCCTTTCCTCCATTTGCCCTCACAACGAGAATTTCTCGTATCTTCTTTCTTCTATTCTTCTCGTTTTTGCCTTGCCTCTTGTCCTGCTTATCCTCATGCGTGTTTCACGAGACATGCAAATCTTCCCAGCAGCCTCCCAATTGTGTTTCTGTTTCAATGCCACCCATTTTTTTGGTCCAGCTAATCCAAGGTGGGGGGCTTCGGCCAGAGAGCCCTTGGCCCCAGATCAATCCATTTTCATTGCATGCAACTATCTTGCAGAGAGGCCCCGTAAGTTTTGGCTGGGCGATACCGCGGGAGTCGCTCCATACTCATGTGCATCCCGTTGGCACACTTCTTTCACGATGGACAAAAAGAAAGTTGAAGTTTGAGAAGTATCTTGGCCAAGACACATTGTAAGATATTTGTATATTTTTGGGATTCTTCTACTATGTACGAGTCTGATGCTTGTCCAGAAGGGAGTAACGGGAAAGGCGATCGTTTCTCGGCGGTCTGGGCCAGGGCCTCACAGCTCTCTCTCCTTCGTCTCTGTGTTTGTCTCGTGCTCCTGTTCCTGTGCAAGGCGGAGGGGCTTGGCTTGTAGAACAGAAGGAGAGACTGCCCGTAATCCGCGCCCAGAGCTCTCGCTTGCCAGCGTGCACCGCCAAGAGAATGAGACTTGCGAACAGTCTGGCCGTCGTAGTCTTTTTCTTTTCTTTCCTTTTTGCTGCTCCTTTCTTCTCTCCTTCTACGAGCAACTCGTATGTCGGCTCAATTCTCCGCTCACTCTTACACTGCCCGCCAAGCGGCCGAAGGGCGACACAAGAGCATGCCACAGAAACACGTCCGTATCAAACGACGTGTGCGACGAGGCAGAAACGACAAGCACCCCTTTTTCTCTAACTTCTCCCTCTTTTCCCCCATTCTGATATCGATGCCGATCGTGTTGGCTGCGGCCACCGGTTGAAATGATAAGCCAAGACTTTGACCCGTAAAGAGAGTGAAGACTGGGCCAGGCCCAGGCAGAACAAAAAAAAAACATTTGGCCAAGAAATTATAGATGAATGCCCCCAACATACCCTCTCCTCTATTTTTTGTACCGCACCATCGCCAAGCAATCTGGGGATCCTGCAAGTCGACCGTGTATTGAAGAGCAATATTTTTTGGGGAGACACCATGGAAGCAAGAGAAGCCGAAAGAAGGAAAAGAAGAACATAAAAAAAAACAGTGCCAAGATGCCCAGCCAGAAACGGGGTGGGCTGGTCATACGTCGTAAGCAAGCCAAGAAAGGAAGCGACGATGACGAGTACTTGCACTCATCAAGCAAGCTGCCGTGAAGGGCATAGGTAAAGAGAGATGGAAGGAGCGAGGCACCGCCCGAGAAACAGAAAAAAGCAGCCAAGAGACAGCCAAGACGTCCACAACAGGAAGGGGCGATGGCGATGGCGATAGCAATAGGAGTTCGTCGTGAGTGATGTACCTGCCGAGACCTCTGGGCATTCCCGTTTGTGCTCGTTGATCGCGCCTTCCCTGTAGGCGCAAAATAAGATACAAATACAAATAGATAGGAGCACAGCAGAGGTCTTGCCTGTCTTGGATGTGTTTTTTCTGGGCGTTTTCTTGGCTGTGTCGCCTTCCTGAAATTGTTCCACCTCTACCTCATTTCTGCCCTTCTCAATTTTTCCAGCAATGTTCATCTTTCTCCCTCGGTCGCTCTATCTGCTCTCAACTCGTATCTCAACGCCTGCGTATTCACAAATGGGATCTCGCGGTCGCCTTTGTTCAACAGCTTGGCCGACAGCTCACAAGCAAAACACAACCGCAGAACCCAAACCAGCTCTTTTGACTACGACACAAAGGGATTAGCAACAAGAAGCCACGGCGAGTCAGAGATTCCGCTCTGGGGCAGCTAACAGAGATAAAAAGATAAAAACGATCCATCGTTCCGCCGTCGAGTTCCAGACGTGTCAAGCAACTGCGAGCCACAAGTATCTTTGCGGAACAGCAACAGTGCCAGAAGCACAGAAGGGAGCTATCGCCCAATAAGGCAAGCCACGATGCTCTCTTGTTGCATGCTCTGTGTCCGAGTACAATTTGCGGCTTTTTCCTGCCTTGTGTCTCCAAGAGCCCTGCCATTGGCTTCGCTGTATCTTAATACGCCACTCGTCGTTGTTATGTTGTTGCTAACGACGAGGAACCTCCCGAAAAATCGTCAGATGTTTCTCTGGGCATCTTGTCCGTATCTTTGATCCAGTTCACGACGAGCGCTGCGAGTGAGAAATCATACAGCGCTCGTACGGGTCACTTCACTTCTCTGGTTCTCTGAATCCGGTGTAATTACCCCTTCCACTGTCTTGTGCCTGCCATTCCCATTCAAAAGCACAATGCGACGTGCAATCCTGGCTGCTGATGGCAGATTTCTGATTGCGTCCCACCCCTCGAGGTTCTGCAGCCGTCCCAAAATATCAAACTGCATGTTCTGCTTTTTTATTCTTGTTCTTTTGTTACTTCCCCCCTCGTCCTCTCGATTCTCTTCCCGTCACCGCCCGCCCATGCTCCCATTTCAAGTTTCTCCACACGCGGCTGGGCTGATATCGATATTGTTTCTAATATTACCAGCAGGGACATTTTTCGCCGTGGCCAGGCCAGGCTCAGCCAATCTCTCTCACCAACAAACAAGCCTCGACGAATGTGTTTCGAAAACGGAGCGCTTTTTCAAATTAAATGTTCTCCCTTCCCTCGTTTCGCCGTCTTTTCTTTGTCCCCGCGGCTCCCATTCGTCTCCTTCGGCAATCTGCATACACACCTGGCACAGACTTTCGCCCTGCGCCTGCAGCTGCTGTGCTGGCTGCAGCCTGCACACATTTTTTTTTTTGTCCTGCATCGTCTTATTGCGTCCACCGGCTCCAGTAACGCCCACGTCCTAAACACCGTAGGCCCAGCGCACGGTGGGTGTAGAATGGGGGAAGAAAGAGGAGCCCCCGAGCAGGACAGGAACAATGCAATGCAGGTCGACAAGCGATCACTGCCCGTGCCGATGACCGAGCACTGAAACAGGAAATTCACGGACGTGGTGGGAAAGACCGTGCAGGGCAAACACATTTCGACGTCGAATTTGGGGAGCAAAGTACGATTTTTTTGCTGTTTTCGATGCTCGTGAGCCTTTAAGCAGCGACATACCCAAGCTTCCTTTGCCTTCTCGTGCCCAACACGAGTTGGAATTGTGTCCGCGTGACCATTTGAAGATGACAGCCATCCGTGTTATTTTCTTATTGTTTGTCACGGAATGCATGAGCCTCTCGTGTTCCTTGCAAGTGCTCGCGAACATTCAAACAAAAGCAATGCAAAAGTTTGCCAAGCCTAATGGCGTTACTGGACGTGTTAGCCAATTCCTAAGCGGACGGCTTTCGCTACCACTTCGTTCGTTCGTTCCTCCCTTTCCTCGCTCCCCATATTCCAGGCCCAGGACGTTCGAATCTCCGCGGAGGGAAAGCGCGTACCGGAGTTCTGTTTCCAGTCGCTCGTTTTCATCTTTCCATCCTCCCCCGAAAAGACAAACGCTTCAAAGAGGGGGGAATGGAAAATCGGGATCGGGCTAGACAATTGAGGAGAATGCATCCCAAGACGCCGGTAGCTCTTGGCCCTATTTTTGTTGATTTTCCGGGGAAGTGAGTGGTCGCAATAGCTCCCACGTGGGCTCTGTCATCAAAGCCTGACAACGACACCAGACCAGTCAACCAAAAGTCTCGACGCCCGGTCAAGCGACCGAAGGCTGTATGAGGACAATGCAACAATCCAAGTGGCCAAGCCATGCATCTCAAGAAAATCCAGGACTTTTCTTCTTTTCTCCCGAGAGTATATGTGGTCAACACCGGTCAGCTTTGTCATCTTTTCACAGTCTCTACGAACATCCCCCGTCTGCTCTCCGGGGTCCGTTCCGGCCGGGCTTCGCGTGCGCAGCCGCTCTATGTTGTGTCAAGTTGTGTCGTGTCGTGCTGCGTCATGTCGTGGCGTATTGTCCTGCAGCACCGTGTCTCATGTTGTCTCTTATACTGCTCTTATTATGCTGTCGTGACTCAAAAGATTTGGGGGTCCAATATCGAAGTCCTCGGAGAGTGAGATTTTATGTCGAAGGGTGTAAGCAACTGTCGATCAGAAGCAAAGGCTGCGGTGCTTCCATCCAAAGAAAACCAAGAAGCCAAGGTCATAGTTTTGTTTTGTTGGTTTGACACCCGTCGATCAAGATGCACCAGTATCACAATGCGTCCACGAATAACAACGACCTCGTCCAGCTCACCACATGTACCTAAACCGTAAGCATACCGCGTGATAGCGGCTGCGGCTTCGGCTGCGGCTTTTTCGACACCTATACCGGAGAGAATGTGGCGGTGAGTGCCGACACGGAGCACGGGAGCGGAAGAGGAAGAGGATGGTGGTGGTCGCAGTCTACGGAAGAATTGCCTTGTCTGAGACCCAAAAAGGCATCTCAGCTCAAACTCGGTCAAGGATGCAATCCATGATGCAGGCATGTTCAGCTCCAGTCAAACCCTGCCAACAGTGCGACAGCCGCATCCCGCGTCGAAAACAGAAGCCTGTCGTGTGTCTGGTGTTGTGTGCCTTTGTGTACTTTCGCCAGATGTACTTTTGATGTTTCTCGTTTTGTCTAATGGCACCCTATGCAGCCCATGCATCGACCACGCCGACAGCGAATGAAACCGGCATCAAATGATATTTTTAACTGGAAAACTCAATCACCATGCATCCAATCCACACGTCGTGCAGGCCACCCCCAACCTCTCCACCCCGGTCCGTCCCCGTCTTTTCTTCTTATTTTTTCTTCGTCATCCCCATCACGCCCATGTCCATCTTTTCTTATTCATTTATTTTTGCCTCCCGTCGTCGGTATCGTCCGCGTGATCAACTACCGCTTTGCCGCCTCCGTCATTTTCACCGTCGCACCGGGTTTTTTTCCTTCTTCCTCCGCTTTTTCCGCATTTTCCGTGATTCCCGGGTTTTCACCTTGTTGCCCGTGTTCTCCAGCTCCTTCATCAAGTGCCTCCTCTTTGTCCGCAATTCTCTCCGAAGCGGGAGGGCAAAACAATTAGCGTAGCCTTTCCGTTTTCCTCAAAAATGCATTTTCCAGCATCCCGTATGGGATGAAGCCGGCCAGGGGAGGGCGGGGAGATGGAGGAGAGGGTGGGCATTAAATCCCGCAAACTGAATATGCATAATTTTTGGGAGGGGGTTCGTTGGCAACAAAAGGATTTCTGTGGCACCTCAAACATAGGCCAGTCTTTTTTTTTGGTCTTTTACTGACCGATATTCTCTCTCACGCTCTGTCCAAGACTGGGGGCATCGAGACAAAGAAGAATGTTTGTGTCATGTCTTGCGTTCTTTTTTATGCTTTTCTTTTTCTTTCTTTTTGTCTCAAACCTATATGCACCAGTAACTGCAGCCCGTATATCACTTCCCGTCGTAGCCGTTCAACGTTCTCACCCACCCACCCCGGCGCAAATCCGGAGGGTGGCTCGGGTGGTACTCGATCCCGTCGTCCGCTCAGAATGTGGAGGGCGGTGAAGCCGGCAGCCCTTTTGATGTTCTTTTCTTCTCACTCTTTTTTCTTATTTTTCACCTCGTATGAGTGCGGGGGGGACCCTACCTTCTTTTTGGCCATTCGTCTCTTCTTTTCTCAAACGGCCTGGCCTCCTCTCGTAATCGAGTCAGGGCTAGGTCAACAATTCCATGTCATCGAAGATGCTAACCCTTCCTGCAATGGTCACCCTCTGCGTCTGTTTTTGTTTTCTCCTTCTCAATGGCTGAAAAATAAGTCGTCTCGTCTGGCAAGTGCCAGTCAGCGTCGCAACGAAGCCCAATCAACAGTACTGGACCCAGCTGGTGACGAAGATGAGGCTCAAAGTCTGCTAGCGTGTTAGTCAGGGTGGCAACAAGGCTGGCTGGGCCTCAAAGCCTTGCATCAACAGCGGCGCGAGTGGAGGTATCCCGCTGGTTTTTCGGTCCCTTTTTTCACCCTGGGTCTTGCCAGACCATGAAAAGGCTGGGAGCGTGCTTGGCTGCTCATATAGGTACGCAGTAGGGTGTCCTAAGCATTTGATAGAAAATGCGTGCTGAAAAAAAGCTCAACAGTGTCCGGAGTTCCTTGGCAAAACAAAGTTTATGCTCGCAAAGAAATCATGCGTCCGCGGAAAGGAAATGAAAATAGAAAATAGACGGGGGACAGGAAGGCAAATGTGACAGAGAATGAAGATAAGAAATAAAGATGACAAACTGTTCCTTTTTTCGAGTTACAGTGCGGTTCCTCTCCTCTTTATTTACTTCGTTGCTTATTTGGGCGCCGTTCATCCCTTCTCTCACCGCCCATCCTCCCTTCAGCCTTGTCCCTTTCCTAGCAGAGCCGCATCCGCCCTCCCCTGAGCAAACACGCCCAATTCCTCGGCCGCCTAACTGTTCTCTGTGGGCTTCCAAGATGCATTTATGGGCCCTTTGACGCCTTTGTGATACCATCGTCATTGCCACTAGCTAGCTGTACAGTTGGACACATTTTTCTCGGTTTGCCCTGATCCATGGCATACTACTTCGGAACACATGTCATTCAACGTGAGCGTTGTGCTCCTTTTCTTTTCACTCTTTCAATCACATCACTCTCACCGCTTCGTATCATGGGGCGTGCTCTTTTATTAATATCATATGATGCTTGGCCCCCTTTCCGTCCCTTCCCTTTGTCATGTCCGACGTGCTCTACCAAGGGACAGCACATATTACCTGCTCCTTTTTGCAATTGCGGACCGGTTCGCTTTTTTCCTTTTCTTCTTCCCCCTGCCCACATTCTAAAATTAGAGGATACGTGAGCACATAATATTTCAGCATCAACAAGGGGCGTATCCTTAAATGTAAGGCTGGCCAGGGAAAAGTGGCGTCGTTGGAATTCCATTTCCCGGGATGACCGGCGGTGATAGTGGTCTTGAGCTGCCTCTCTGAACTTTATCACAAGCTTGCCTGTCTTCGAGGCAGCCCGGGATTGTTTTTTCAGTCCCACGCATTGCGATCTGCTCTTCCACTCGTAGGAGTTCATGAAGAAGCCTGGAAGAACCCATGGAAGCATGCTCACCTTGCCCTTCTTTGCAGATCCTGAATTCCGCAGAACTCACCGTGGCCACGTGGTAACTGCAAGCCATATCTTCTCCGGTCTCAATCGTGAAGCTTGCTTAGCCCCTATTTTGCACATCATTTATGAGGCCAAAGGAAAGAGACGACAACCTCATTGCCCGCCCTAGCTTTTTCATAGTTAAGATGCCTTTTTCAGAAGGCAATATTAAGCAAGCGCTTTCCAGAATCTCCACTTCGTTTACCGCTTCCAGCGTGGTTTGTAATATTATGTGCGGCACGGTTCGGTGGGGAAGGGGTATGATAGAGCAAACAGAACGGCATAGGCGGTCGTGTGATGTAGTAATGTGTTGCGCATCACGGTCCGAGCTAGGTCCGCCCGAGTACGACGACTGACAAACTACCAGCCGTCGGTGTGTAGGGCGTAGAGCACGCCACGGCCTCGCCTTCTTTCAAGTGGATTAATGGGCATCATCATGTACAGGCAATTGACAGCACGGGGCTGGGCATCAATGCTTCTCCTGGAGGCAAAAGGCGTCCGAAACAAATTTATGTAATAATAAAAACTATTTTTCCTAGTTTGTTTAATTTTATATATATTTATTGCCGTCTTTCTTTCTTTTTTTCGCTAATATTATTTGGCCCTTTCATCGGGGGGTAGGCAAGAGGCAAAACCAGGGGCAAGTAAATACGCCAAAATAGTACAGGAAAAAGCCAGGCAGCCGCTAAAAATAAGGGGGCCATCATAGGGCAGATGAAGGGAGGCTGGCAAGGCTCAGGCTTCGTCACACAGACTAAAAAAATACCCACACTGCACGGAGAAAGAGAAATAGCAGACAGACAAGAGGAATGGGGCTGTCAAGGCAACAAAAACAAGTCGAACTAGTTTCATGTTGCCCGAACTGTGATGAGAGACCTCTCCTCAAAAGAAGCGGCGATGGTGGCGATGAATCACTTCGTTTGAACGACCTCCCTCCCGCCACCCTCTCTTCGCCCTCACTTGCATCTCCAGGATGCCGTTTTTAGTGGTTTTCTTTCACATAACTCTCAAAGAGGATTGGCGAAGAGGCTTCAATCGTGCCCGAAGGAGGCCAACGGGGCAAGATGCGAACATCGTGAGGCTCTTGTGCCATCTGGGTCGCATCTTGAGCACCAAAAAACTCCCCCATTGTCTGTATGTTTATATAGATGGCCATAGAGACAAATTTGAGGTGGTAATCAATCCTCATCCGCACTGATTCCTCTCACAGCTTCTCTTGTCCCAATTCAAAATCAAAACTTCAAGTCAAAGACATCAGTTCATCAGACCAAAGCAATCTTCCCCTAAGCTATCCTTCCCTTCTATTCTCTCCCGATCACACTGATCCCTTTCTCCAAGTCCAAGACGCAGGTCATCTTTCTCTCAAACTGTTTAACCTCCACCGCTATCCACCATGGCCGACAACGCCGATCGCCCGATTTCTCGGCCACCAACTCCCGAGGAGACCGGCAAGATGACGTCGGACCCACATATGTCCGAGTATCTTTGCTGTGTCTGCGCGAAGAACAACAAGCGTGTTCTTGTCAACAAGGATGCGGACTGCAAGGTCTGCAACACCAAGCAATGCTCGAACTGTGAGAGCTAGGAACCCAAACGCTGAATGGTGAAGAAATAAGGGGATAATTGGGAGGAGGAGGGTGTGGATTTTTTTTGGCTTTATTTTTTAGTTCTTTTGGGGTGTGAGCCCCAGAGGGAGGCCCTTTCTTTTTGTCTTGCTTTACTTACACTTGCTGCTTCACTGGCTCTTGTTTTATTTCCTTCTGCATTTTTTCGTATTGGTTTATTTTTTGGGTTGGAATATCCCCGTGGAGTTCATCTTTATACACGTCTTGCAAAGAGACAGGGCATACAGAAAAAAAAAGGAATCAGATAGCTATCACAAAAAAAAATAAAAAATAAAAAAAGGACGAGACTGCGCTGGTCGTGTCTCCGACTTATTAAAAAATCACTTCCGGTTTTTTATTTTCTCTTGATTAAGTCTTTATCTATTCTTCACCATCTCATGCCGCCTCCTTTACCCAAGTAATTCCAACAACTCATCAAGCAGCGCTTCCGTCTCGAGTGGATTGGCCACCCAGGCCGTTGTTGCCGCACGCCGTGCCCGGAAATCGTTGGCCCCGGCACTGAGGAACTGGTCGCCCACGTGCAGTGTCGTGCCAGGGCGGGCCACGACCTCGTCCTGCAATTCGGGCGGTGGCGGCGAACCCGGTGTGCCCGACTTGCCCAAAAAGAGCAGCGCGTGCTGGCAGATGAGCACGCCCCAGCTCTTGTCGCCAATGTCGACAAAGACGTCCCGACCGCCGTTGAAGGCGCAAAACGGCACGCGGCCCGCCCGGCCGGCTGGACTGGCCTCGAGCCGTTTTTGGACCGTGAGCACAATCTCCTCGAGGCTCTCGCGGGCGATCTGGATTAGGTCGTTGGGGTGCTGGCTGTTTTGGCGCAGCAGCGGGATCATGCCGACTGCGCGGGCTTTCCGCAGGATCTGGGCCGGCAGCTGCATGCGTTCGACGCAGGCGCGCAGCGTAGTCTCGGCGAGGTCGAGCAGTTGTTGGAGGTCGTCGGTGGGCCACTGCTTCATGGCGTCGGGCATCCAGTCGGCCGGGTCGACGGGTGCGAGCAGGGCGTTGGGCGGGGCCGTGGCGCAGTAGGAGAAGACAAAGCTGGCCTCGCCGCCGACGACGAGTAGGCTGTGCTTCTGGGCGTCGGTCAAATCCGTAGAGTCGTGGACGACGTTGAGCAGGCCGTGCAGGCGCTCGTAGTATTTCTCGGCGGCGTCGTAGCCAGCAGCCGTGACGATGCCGACCTTGATGTTGCGGCGGAGCAGAGCCATGATGCGCGGGATGATGGGGCTGTCCGGCTCAAGGTTCTGGCCGTCGGCGTACAGCGTGAGATCTCCGTCAAACGTCACCAGCTGCAGCGAGTCGGCACCGTGCCCCACGACTGTACCGTCGTGGTTGTGTGTTGTGCCCGGTGCTGAGGTACCGGTTAGCGCCATCAGCTGCGCCGTGTTGAGCGTCAGCCGCACGTCGTTGAAGGATGGCGGCACGAGGCGCCGTGACGAGATGTGCCGCCGCGCATCCTGGTACATGAATGCCGCCTCCAGCGGCAAGGCTGTGAAAAAGGGCCCCGCCGTAGGAACGAGCGTCTGCAGCCGTGACGGTCGGGGTGCTTGTTGCGGCACCTGCAGAGTCTGTAAATTCTGCAGCTGGCGGTGCTCATCGATCATGGCCTCGATGCCCCGCATGATCTCGGCATAGCGGCGGCGGACCTCGGCGGTGTTGGCGGCAAACACGGCGTCGACATCCTCAAAGTCGCCGGCCGGCTGGGAGAACAGGACAAAGGGGCTGATGAGGAGGCCCTTGACCCATTCTGAGAGTTGTGAGTGAGGGGCTCGAGAGTGGATAGAAGATGGATTATTGCTTTCCTACCGATTAACTGGTCCCGACGGTGGGATTTGAGGGCGTCTAGACGGGAGAGAGTTAGATCTTTTGAACAAACATGAGAAACAAGGCATCTCAGGGCTCTTCTTACACTCGACGCGGTATTTGCTAGTCATTGTCGATCAGGGGTCGATAAGGGCGGAGAAGTGCTGGAAGGGAGAGAGGAGAGAAAGACAGCGGAGGTGTGGAGTTATACTTGGTATATATATGTCGCACTCTGTACGAAATAGAAGAAAGCTGGCCGTAGGCTGGGCGTTGGTATGCAGGTCTGAGCGTGGACAAAGAGAGGTCATGCGGCCAACTGTCGCCGACGTTCGGTGTGTCTCAGCGAGAGGAAAGCGCAGCGTTGAGGCGTCAGGCGGGGAAGGGGCGAGCTAGGGCAACTTGCCCGCTCCAGCTGCTGCAGACCTTCCAGACCGCCCATGAAGTCATTTATTTACAGGCGGCCGCTTCGAGACTAGTGGCGAAGACCCTCATAACGAGAAAGGACAACGCGCTCTTGCACTGCTGGCTTGAAGCTGCACTGCTTTCTGCGATCCCTCCTGCTCTCTCACGCTCTGGTTGGGCCGCTGCGACTAGATAAGTAGGAGACACCGCCGCTCGCTGAGCGGTGGAAGTGGAGACAATACACGGCAGCACAAGTGCTCGTGACCCAAGTGCGGTGAGTTGTTCTACAGAGCGTACGACGCACGGAGTCGAGGGAGCACACAATATTGATACTTTGCCGGTGAGACAGGATAAGGAAGACAGGCGCATGCCGTCAGGGCAAGCATCCAATTGTGTTAGGACTGCTTATCCGGTCGCTGCTTTCAATCATTGGCCAATTGTTATCATCAACTTGAAAAAGACGCCCGAAAATATATTCAATCAAGTCTCTAAAAGAAAAAGACCAATGTAGACAATGATACGCCAATGACAAGAAAGAAGAAATGAAAAGGGAACTGATATCATGACACATTCGTAGCTGACTTGTCCCGTCCATCGTGGGGTGCTACTTCATATTACTCGTCTCCACCATATATAATGCTCCCTTGTCCTGTTTTTTTAGTCCGCACCCGCGTCGCTGTCCTCGCCGTCCTCGGACTCTTCGACCTCCTCCACGACCAGACTCGCCGACTTGCCGAGAGCTTCTAGCAGCGTCTTGGATTCGGACGGCTCGTGCACCTCGCGCGGCATCATGGATGCAATCCGGAACTTGTACTGGTGCGTGTAGCCAGCGGGCTTTGTGACCTTTTCGCTGACGGGCTCCTCGGTTTCGTTGTCGTCCTCGTTCTCGTTGCTCGCTTCTGTGCTGTTGCACTCCACAAAGGCGTACAGGTCCTCGAGGGTCGTGTCGGCCGCAAAACTGCGGCGCAGGCGCTCGCCGCCGCGCGACTCGGGCAGCTTGATGGCAACACGCACAATGTTGACGGTGGTGCCGCCGGCCGCCGTCGGCTCGGGCGCCAGGGTGGTGGCGCGCCACGCACGCCACTGCTTGCCCAGCTTCGCCTGCCGTACCGCCTCTGCCTCGCGCTCGCGTGCTTGCTGTTCGGCCTCCTGCCGCTGCCGCTCGGCTTCCTGCCGCTGCCGCGCGCGCTCGCGGTCAATCGCTAGCGACCGCTCGTAGGCGTTGTCCTGCTCGATGCGGATGTTGCGCGTGGCCTCGTTGGCTACGCGCACCGCCCGCACGGCCGCCAGGTCGTCGGCGTACTTGGCTATGGTCAGGTGCAGCTGCTCGGCCAGGTACGCGGCCGACACGGGGCCCACGACGCGCTTGACCGTGCCCATGCGCGTGCTGCCGCCCTCCTTGGGCGTCACACAGATCATGGCCATAAAGGGGAACTTGGTGACGCGGTGCTCGATCGACACCTGGTAGGCCTCCGGGTCGCGCACGCTGCCGCCCCATAGGATGATGTTGTTGGCCGGGTCGTTGATGAGCTCGACGACGTCCGGGTGCAGCAGCGTGTCGCGCGCGTAGCTCTTGGTGTCGTCGTGTTCGGGTGCGAGGAGGACCATCATGAGGTACTTGGGCTCCGTCTTGGCCTTGTCGTAGGCCTGTGTGTAGCCCATTTCGACAAACGGCAGGGCCTTGGAGCCGGTGGCCTCCTCGAACTCACGCTTGAAGCGGGACGCCGCGTCCCGCGGGTTGAGCTGTCGGCGGGGCGCTGCCCGCGTGCCGCTGGCCATTCGCCGGAACGCGCCCAAACCGGGCACGAGTCCCAGGATGTACTGCACCGCGCTCCAGAGGCCGGCCAGCAGCCGGTAGCCCAGGTTAAAGGGTGATAGCAGGAGGGCCATAAAGAACGAGGGCCGCACAACGGGGGCCGGCGGCTGCACAACAATGCGCCGGGCCACCTCGGTACGATCGGCCACCATCCGCCGGTTGTTCTCGGCGGCGTATCGGGCCTGTTCAAAGACGTTGTGGACCGGCGGGCCGGTGGGCTCGAAACCGCTCAGCGGGTCGCCGAGGTCGATGAGGCGCTGCGGTTGGTTGTTGGCCGGTCGTGGGCCGGTCTGTGGCGGTGGCAGGTTGTTGAGGTCGGGCACGGAATCGTCTTCGCCGTCAAAGAACTTGCTGACGGCCACCTATACGTTGTTAGAGGCGATAACGAATGCCAGCAGCTGACGAAGGGTCTGGACATGAACTCACTGTAACACTCCATCCTGACCTCCGCAAAAAGGCAATCGAAGTCTCCTCGTCTTGCGTGGTGAGTGTCCCAAACTGCCGGACAGCCTCCTGCTGCTCTTCTGTGAGCGGCGGGTTGGCCGCATTGGGAGCCGCGCTGGGCTCCGGGGTCGCCATGGTGGGCTGTAGGTAGGGTTCTTTGTGTCAGCCGTGCTCATGCACACGAAGCTGCAAAGTCGATCAAAGAAGGCAAGGCTAAAAATGAGTAGGTCGATCGTCGACGGGCTGTTTCCGGGTTCGCCGGGGGGATAAGATGGGACGTGCGGGTCGAATGAAAAGGCAACCGATCTAGTCGAGAGTCCGTTGAGATAAAAGGCGACAGAAAGAGCAGAGCCGGCTCGTTAAATGCAAACGGGCGATAGGACGCAGTAGCAGCTCGTCGAGAAGGACTGGTGGGCGGTATTGCTCGTTGTCAGTGCAAGCTGCAGGGCGGAGAAAGGAGCGGCAGCAAGTCGGCCGTTTGCTCTACTGTGCCAGTGTGCGTCGAGGTGTGGTTGTGTGGAGCAGCAAAGGGATGTGCGGCGTGCAGTTGTGTGCGTTGTGCAAGAGAGGCGAGAATGGGGTTGTTGGTAGAAACGAAAGCCTCGACTGACTTGTCTTTCTCCGTTGCTTGCTCGTTTGCCTGCATCTGCGTGCTGTCTCCTTCCTTGCCAGTGCGCACGGGGAGCAGCAGTAGTCATGGTTGACGCTGGGCACACTAATCCTGTTTGGGCGTCAAATAGCAAGCGCCAGAAAGCCACAGAAAGGCCAGATGGCACTGGGTGGGGCTTCCTCAACAGTGGACCAGGCGCGACAGACAGCACTGATTGGCCAGCTGTGGGCAAGCTTGGACCCACCTGCCGAGACGAACGGCATGATGCAGCTTATCGGAGTGATAGCTGTGCATGCCTGCAATTGTGGTAGGCTGGCGAGGCTGTCGGCCACCAGCAAACGCACTCGGAGCATCTGCACCGTTGGACGGGAGAAGAGGGGGATGGAAAGACGAAGGGCATGGTGCTGGAGGTACACGCCAGTCAGATACCAAATAAATATTAAAAGTAGAGCTTGCGAAGATATTGCAGTACGCTGTTGTGATGTGAAGCTCGTCTGTTCGAAATTGGGCCTTGGCTCGCTTGGATACTCTTCTGTCCCCTCGTGCTTTTCTTGAGATTGGCGATGTGATGCTACGCTGTTTTACGAAATGGACATTATAGGAGGGAGACGAGAATATAGGGGAGCTTTACAGACACCTGTCGATGTCCATGGCGTCTACATGGCGAGCATGGGAAAGTTAGGGGAGACGTAGAAAGAAAAACAAGCGAAAACAAAGCAAGGCCGGGACCCAGTCACCCATGCATGTTGATGCTTTCTGCCAGAAAAATATTTGCTTTTTCTTTGTGTACACAACCCCTATCGCTCCTCTCATCGGCGGCTACCTACCTTGGCCTCTTCTTCAACGCTGTTTTTTAGATTCGATGGTCGACACGAAGACAATCGAGAACATGCGCCAGAGTACATTCGTTGGCGGCCAGAGGCAATGGGATAGGACGATTCGAAGACGTCGGGAGTGCAGATTCCAGCGAGAAGACGGGTTCGCGTCTCCCCCGTTCGTCATTCGCTCGTGACGCGTTGAGATGGTGGGAGCTGCTGCGTTCCGTTTCCATGCACAGCCTGGCGGTTGGCCGTTGCCGACAACAAAGAGATGCATAGTTCGGACGGCTTCCCTCTTCTGGACGGCTTTGACCGCCGGTTTCCGCGAGAAAGAGCCAGCCAAGGCAGACGAATGGTCCACCTACCTTTGTTGTCGCACAGCATCAAGACACACTGGCCACCTCGACTGCTCCGAGGGTGTTTGCAGCGCGGGCCGGCGCCACTTTCCCGCAGTCGAGTCTGGATGTGCCTATCACGACAAATTTTCCTCTCCTGTATTGCGGTGTGGGCTCTCTTCTTGTTTTGTCCGTCTTGCTGTGTTGAGTGGCGTGTCGTGTGCGATGTGGGAAGTTGAAAGAAAGGCTGAAAAGGTAATTCGTGTTCTGGGTAGCCTTCAGTATCGGTCAGTTTAATGGAACAGGGGGAAGGAACATGCAGCGTGACGCTGTGTGTTAGTAAGGTACAAATGTCCACACATTAACAGCCCGTATCCCTATGTACCTCTTACTGACCCCCCCCTGCATTTCCCGTCAGCGGGGTATTAACGGCGCGCTACGAGGGACTTACAGTGTTCGCACGCAGAGCAATCATAGCGCCCTGTCTCATACGCTACGCCGTGCGCCGAGCAAGGTTCTGGTTCTCTTCTTTCCCCCTTTGCGTCTTGGGTCCCTACCAAGGAGAGACCCACGTTCTTCCGCTCCGCGCATCGCTCTCCATCGTCCCTGCCTTCCTTGTCGCCCAAGACAACGTCGTCTTTGAACCTTCAACCTCCCTCGCCCCGCAGCCGGCAACCTGCTTTTCTCCTCCACCTTCCGCCATCAACGCGCTCCGACTACGCCTCGTTCTCACGATCCTCTGTGGCTAGTCGACCAGGCCGCCTCCTCGCTATCGCCAGGCGCGTCCCTCCCCGCTGCGTCAATCGACCGCAAATTAGATCCGTGGATCGTCGCGAAGACGACAACGCGTGCGCGCGTGTCCCCTTTTGCTCTCTCGCCGCGGACTTTCTCTTCAGCCTCACTTCTTTCGTCTCTCTCGCAGGAGGCTTTCGACAACGGCTGTATCGCCAGTCCGCCATTATCGTTACCTTACCCCTTCTCCCCGAACACACCTACCGACGCTCGTCGCGTCGCGACGCAAATACTGAATTCACAATGGATGCCGGAGTTTGGAGTTTCCGAGTAAGTTATGCTGCCGTCCCGATATCACAGCCCCAAATGCTACAGCTCTTCTTGTCGGCCTTTGCGCCTACTGCATGGTAGCCGCGTCATGCACGCATGTGCTAAAACCCGCGCCCGTCAATAGAGCCTCTAGACGAGACCTCGGTCATTGTGTGTCCGTCCATCACTAGATCAAATCTAGATTGGTGATTTCAGATCGACCAACGCGTCGTTGATGGCAATGGTACGCGATTAGCTGTTCTCTGCATCTGCTTTTCTGATTTTCTGAACTGGCCCCCCACGTGCCATCTCGTGACACTCTCGCTGACGTTGCCATTTAACGCTTTCCAGATCAGTCGAACCTAAACCTAATATTGGATTTCTCTTGCGATCTTATCACTACAAAGTATCTTTATCATGTTTTTGGCTGAACCGAAATTATGGCAACACCGAAAGACATGTACGTCGCGACAGACCCGGTCCCGATTTAGATTGGGTTTTTACGACCTCGCTGTATGACGCCTTGGCTGCTAACACAAGCTGTGACAGAGCTTCTTCTAAGAAGGGCCTAAATGGCGATTCCCCCGTCTTCACTCCTGGCTCCGCGAACTCTCCGCTCCGAAAGTCGTCGGTTCTTCCTCTACAAGCGGCCAATGCCGCTCCTTTCACACCACTAGGCACGAGCGGTATGTATACTTTATACTTCAATTTCCACAGGCTGCGGCCTCCCGATCTATATTCTAACGAGCCCAACCGTAGTTGTGTCTGCTAGCAACGCGTCCTCCTCGGCCTCTCCGCGTGAACAACTCCGGGACCTCGCCGGCAGCAAAGAGGCTGGCCAGTCTATCCCACGAACCGACTCCTCCGCCTTCAACCTAGCATCTGTCCGCGAGTTTATCCCACGCACGTCGGACCAGCCGTCCGGCTTCAACGCTAGCGCCGCGAGAGAGTTCCTACCAAAGGGCGACCGGTCGCCTTTTAACGTTGCTAAGGCCGTTGAATTTCGCCCGCAGTCGCAAACTTCCGTCCCCCCCTCCGCTACACCCACCTCTACCTCTTCTATCCCGAGCCAGGCGCTGCCTTCTCCGCAACCACCACAACCATCTCTAATTTCTCAACAACCACAGCAAGCATCCTTAGCTGCACAGCAACAGCAGCAACAGCAACAGCAACACCAGCAGGCCCTGGGACAGGCGTCACACTACAACATGTCGAACGGCCCGTCTCAGCAGTCGCAAATGACGATTCCCACCGGCCCATCGCGCGTGCCAGCCCACAACAACTCCGAGCATCTCAACAGCCGGACGGGGATGGGTGCTATGGGCAACATGGGCGGTATGGGCAACATGGGTGCCATGAACAATATGGGCGGCATGGGCGGCATGGCCGGCCTGGGAGGCATGAACTCCATGGCCTACGGGATGCCGCCGGGAAGTGAAGTACAGCTCGGTCAGGGCGGTGGCGTCTTTGACTCCTTCAATGTCGCTTCCCAGGGTGCTTCAGGAGGTGCTATTACCACGTCCCCGTACAACCCTTATGCGGCTACTAGCCAGCAGCCGGGCAGAGAAGGCGCCGCGTATTACCAGGGACAGCCTCCTTTTGGTGCCCAGCACCAACCTGTAAGTTTGGCTAGGCTGCTTCCCCTATTCTCTCTTGATGTGTTGCTAACTCCATCCAGCCTGGCGACCACCTCTACTTTCCCCAGGGCCCTCACCGCCAGGACCTTCTTCCTCGCCAGCGTACGATCCACGAATTCTTCTTGCCCGAGAAGCTTCGTCAAGAATTCCATATGAAGTCCAGAGCTGGAAACCAAGCTGCGGTCACTTGTACGTACTTTACATTTTGCCTCCTACTCTGCACGTATCTGCTAGATCTAACACATGTCTTTCTTCAGTGTCTATCAATGTCGAGAGCTACCACTCGCTCACCGCACTTGACACCAACAGCCACAAAGTCGCTGGCTCCTTTGGCCGCATTACCTGGCTCTACAAGGCTGTGGCAAGCAAAAATGGAAAGCATTATTGCCTGCGGCGCGTGGAAAACTTCCGCGTGAGCAACGAAAACGCTCTTCGGACAGCGCGTGATTGGCGTCGCGTCAACAGCGGGAACGTCGTCACCGTTCACGAGGCGTTCACCACGCGGGCCTTTGGAGACAGCTCGGTCGTTTTTGCTGTGGACTACTTCCCGCTATCTGTGACGCTTATGCAATACCACTTCCCAACGTACGGACAGACGCGCCCGCGAGGCAACGTCACGATCCAGGAGACGGTCCTGTGGGGGTATTTTGTGCAGATTGCCAACGCACTGCGCGCCATCCACAGCGCCGGTCTAGCCGCCCGCAGCATCGACCTTACCAAGATCATCCGGACGGGCAAGAACCGCATCCGCTTGAGTGGTTGCGCCGTGCAGGACGTCATCAACTACGACCCGGCCCGCCGCGTGCTGGACCTGCAACAAGAGGACTTTATCCACTTCGGCGAGGTGATGGTGTCCCTCGCTACCTACACACCACCCAACGAGCTGAAGAAGCCGCTTTCGCCTCTAGACCAGATCCCGGAGATCTACTCGCACGAGTTCAAGGCCGCCGTCAGCTGGCTGTTGACGCCCCCCTCCACCACGACACCCGGCGGAAAGACCATTGACTCCCTCCTCAACGGCATCGCACCACAGGTGGCCCGCTTCTTCGACATGTCTCTGCAGGAAAACGATGGCATGTACAGCCTCACGTCTAGGGAAGTGGAGAACGGCCGCATTGCGCGCCTGATGATGAAGCTGGGCACCATCAACGAGCGCGAAAACTACCAGCGGGATGCGTCCTGGGCTGAGCACGGTCCCCGCTACCCGCTCAAGCTCTTCCGAGACTACGTCTTCCATCAAGTGGACGAGTCCGGCAGGCCCGTCGTGGACCCGTGGCACATGATCTCGTGTTTGAACAAGCTGGACGCCGGGTCAAATGAGGTGGTACGGCTCTCGAGCCGCGACGGACGGACCAATTTGTTCGTCACGTACAAGGAGCTGAACAAGATGGTCCAGCGCTCGTTTAATGATCTCATTCGTCCTGCTGGTCCGCCTCGGCGCCACAACTAGGAGTCATCTGTACGCGAACAAATGGAGCCCGTCCAGAACATCGTCATGCCACAGCAAAGCGGGCGAACTCTGCGACACATACCCGAACACGACACCATCATGTTTACAGACAAAGCCGGACTCGAATACCCCGCCGATACTCCTATGCATTTTCTACCCCAACGACGGACGCAGCACCCATCTACGGGTCGGATCGACCTGCCGCCAAGCAACCAAGCTGCATTGATCGCATCTGCACCCGCTGGCCCTCTTTTTTTTAACGATCCGGGCCGTTTCTATTCTACACCGGGGCCATTGCACCCCCATATTCCCTCCACGGTCGATCACACCACCTTCGGTGATGTGAATAAGAATCCCCGCGGTCCTCCAGCGATTCCTTTGCAACCCGTCTCGGCACTGGTTGTCAGCAACCCCGGGTTTCAAAACCAACACGGCAGTCGGAATCGATTCCAGAGTTCATATCAACATCCGAGTCAATTTCAAGTCCAACATCGAGGCTCAAACCAACACCGATACCAACAAGATCGGGGTCGGGGGGTAGGTCGAAGCCAAACCCAACACGGACCTTGAAGAAGAGAAAACCCCAGCGATGGCAGACCTCTCTTATGCTTGATATCCTACACTTGATCCCCTGCACTTGATTATCCTCTACACCCTAGCCCTTATATTATCTGCACCCCATCTTCGCTCGTGAAGCGTTTACATGGCAGACCTTTTCTAGTCGAGGTGTTCCTATGGGTGGACACTCACTTGGAACCCAAAGCGTTGATTCTTTTATCCCTTCACCAATATTTCTTGCTTTATCCCCTCTGTTTCTAGGGCTATGGCCCGGGAGACAGACGAGCATTCCGATTACAATAGCTGTTGGTCTTGTATTATGACAACACCGGCTCTTGGATAGGGCAAGATGATTTTTTGTCCTGGCTCATCACTGTTTTCGTTACCCCTTTCCCCCTACCCCAATTTCCCAGTCTTGTTTGCCTTTTTGCGTTTGTTTCTTATCCCCTTTTTTGTTGTGTATTGTTTGTTTACACTTGTTTGATTCCAGGAGTAGCGTTTTGTTGTATCGATTGCAGGATATCGTTGCGAACACTACACCGCACGATAGAGGAAGAAACGCGTATGCAGACGCGTTGTTGTCATATAACCTGGCCTCTAGTGAGAAGTCACGGCAATGTTTGTGCTTTTACGAAAAGCGCCGAGATTTTAAAGAACGTATGGTAGACTCCCAAAAAAATTTAAAAAGGAATTTCAATTACTATAGGTCTCAGGTCCAGCAGATGTGACAGTGACACCCAGTAAAGACGGATAATGGGAGAAAAACACGAATTTTATTATTCGTTTTCTTTCCCGACCACGGAGACTTGTCCTTGTCTCCCTTTTCCTTTTGTCCTAGTGTTTTCTTTTCCATTTTGTTTTTGTTTAGTGACGTGATGTGACTTTTGTCAACACAATGAGAGCATTTGTATATGTGGTATTTCGTCATCCGTGCCATCTTCCTCACATTCTCATGCTTGGCTTCCCTTTCAGTCCGACTCCTCCTCGTCCGCCTTGGGTGTGTACTGGTATGCTGGTGTGATCTTGCTAGCCTGACCCTCCTCCGGCGCGTCGCTCTCGGCCGCCTCGGCTGCTGCGAGGTAAGGGTTGCTTATGCTTTCGCTGCCGTCGACGGGATGCAGCGTCGTGATGTGTGTGCCGCGGATCACGGCTAGGCCGAGCGAGCGGGACTTGACTTCACCTTCCGCATCTGGAGGGGGGAAATGTCAGCAATGTGTTACTTTGTTTAAGAGTAGAAGGGCCAAACATACTGCGCATCTTCTCCTGGGCGTCGTCGAGCACCATGTTCAGCAGCGGGTCGAATCCCTTGAGAGTACCGGACACTGTAGAAGAGCTGTTAGCACGTGCGCATTGGTCGCAATCACCTTAACGATTTGGAGCAGAGCATGCTCAATGATCCGCAGGGGTGGCTCACCTTCCCGACCGCCGTTGAACTTGACGTAGATCTCCCGGTCCATATACTGGCCCAGGTCCAGGATGTTCTCCTTTTTGGGCGCTTCCCGGTCGCCAGAGCCGCCGTAACCGCCCCGCGAGAAGCCACCACTCCGGCCGCCATCACCGCCAGCACCGCCACGACCGCCGCCGCGCTGGAACCCACCGCCCCGGTCGCCGCCTCCACGGTTGCCGCCGCGCGGGTACTGACCACGCCCACCGCCGGCACCGCCGCGCCCGCGATATTCGCCGTTGCCACCCCGTCCGCCGCCGCCGCTGTTGTTGCCCCCACCTCCTCTAGAGGACGGGCTGTACCGGCCGCGAAATGGTGTGGACATGTCTGGGGGTCGGGAGCTGTGTCGTGTGTGGTGGGGGGAGAAGAGGGGGGAGGTGAAGAGAGGGAGGACAGCTGGTTTGCCCTGGTCGTATGCAGATTGGAGCACCGAAAATATGTAAGCTCGTATGCGCTTGGGTCGTCTGATTCGCACACTCTGTATGAAGGAGGGTTCGTCTCGTGGTGTGGGAGGGTCGCTGATGTGTCGTTGGAGGTCGAAGGCAGAAGTGAGGGAAGCTTTGAGACGTTCAAGATAAAAATGGGTCGCAAAAATGGCCCTCTTTGGCGCCTTTGTGCTCAACGTAGGATGCGCGTGCCCAACCACAGCAACATCGGGAAACAAGACGAAAAGGGAGGTCTGATGTCTTGAATTCGAGAATTACTCTATGTCTACAGTGGTTAATTGAATTGAAAATACAATTGTCAAGGTGGTTCTGAACAAAGCAGTGCTCTGTCACAGCTCTGTCCCTTGTACCCCGGTAGCCGCATATATTCGCACAGTCACGTGATAGCGCTCCGCTTGTCTCAGCGTTTGTTGCTGGGGGAAACAGTAGGCTCCTAAACTTTTTTTTCTTGGTGAAGGAAACGCGACCCGACAGAAGCTCGCGGCACAGCTCACCCTTTTTCCTCAGCTCCAGCACTTTCAACGCATCCTCTCTGTTTGATCACGACTTTTCGCATTACCTGATTCATGAGACCTTGTCGCATCGCCGGCACACATTTACGACGCGCATTTGTCGAATTTCACTTCTCCCTAGCTTTTTTTCGGCTTTTTTTTTGTTTTCTTTCGCATCTGCGTTACCTCTCTTTTCTCCCTCACAACCCAACATGGCGCCGTTGGTTCTTCACAACGTGCCCGATGATGAGCTGTACATAGGGGCAGATGGCGTTACGCGGCCGTTTGCCGTGGTTGGCGCAGCAGATGAGTACGTCGACACAGCTCTTGGAGCTCTAGCAAAGGGGCGATCGATGACCCCAAAACTAACCATCATTCTCTTCTCTAGACGGCGATCGGCACGGTTACGGCGACAAGCAACAGCAACACACGGTTCATTTGGCCGGGCGCGGTCACGGCCACGGTCCGGGTCGGGCGGCCCCGGCGGCGCACGCGTCAAGCAACAGCAGAGCAAGCCGGCGGTGACAACGACCTCGATGATGGCCGACGAGATGTTTGGATCGTGGAAACGGGAACAGGAACAGCTCCTGCAGCAGCACCATTCGCCCCAGGACGCCTCCGACTCACAAAACAGCCACCAAGACGATCTCCTCGACGTGCACGGTGGACGGGGAGGCGACTCGTCCTCGGCGACAGGACGCAAAGTGAGCGGCGGTAGCGTAGGCCCGGCGAACCCCGACGACAACAGAGACGGCAACAACACACAACCCGGCGCGTCGCAACAACAAGAAACTGCCTTCCAAAAACCCCAGAACCAGCCCACCGAAGTCATCCTGCGCGGCTACCGCTCGGCCGACTACCAATATGCGGCGCTGCACCAATACGAGCAGATCGCTGGCCGCATCTGCGAAGACTACCCACGCGACCCGCCCATCGGGAGCCGGCGGTACCGATCCAGCCTGCGCGACGGCGCTGCCCGCAGCGCTGCGACATTCGAGTCTAACGGCCGGTCGGCCCTGACGCCAGCTGAGCGGCAGGCCGTGATGCGTGCCGCTAGCGGACAGCACTGGGTCAAGGTCACATTCGAGTCGGCACAAGCGGCTGACGCGGCCCTGTACGCATCTCCACAACGGATCCTAGGCTACTTGGTGACGGCCGAGCTGTACCGGGGCGCGCCGCTGTCGGCGTCCGAGGACGTGGCGATACAAGACCCAGACGCGCTGGAAGAGTACGAAAGGGCGGCGCATAGTGGACATCGCGGCGGCCAGGGCAACGACCACGGCTTTGGCCGGTACTCGGTCACATCCTCCCATACGGTGGACTCGGGCACAGTGACGCACGACGACCCTTTTGGTGCCGGAACGCGGTCGTCGACCACAGGGTCTTCGTCGGCCACGGTCACTGGGTCCACCTTTCGGCGCCAGGCATGGCCTGCTTCTGAGGACAGCTCACGGGTAGACGTGGACAATGTAGCGGCCCCGACGCCGTCGCAGCAGCCAGCAGCGGCGGTCGACAACGAGTTCTGCCAACGGATTCCGACAGCGCGGCGGGCGACGCTCAAAGCGCCCGAGCTAGCGCTGCTACCGACCGAGTCAACGATGCGGCGGTTTGTCAAGCGGCTGCCGCTTCTACACCGGCTGACGGGGACGATCATTGGAAACCAGGTGCCACGGCGCGAGAACGGGCTGTTTGACTGGGAGAAGGCGAGTCTGTATTGGAAGCTGATCTGGTGGCTCGACTACCTGTTCCTGCTGTTTGCGGGAGAAATTCTCGACGCGAATAAGGACGAGTAGGGTATTGGGTAGTGGTGGAGGAGACTCGGGCATTTTTGTGTTTCTTGGGACGGCCACGCCAGCATGCATTAGAGAACCATGGGCGTTTTGGCTGTATACACTCGTGCGTATTATTTCTGTTGTACCTTCTTGTTTTCTTCTACATTTTATTTAATCAATCACGATTCGACGGCCAAAAGTATGTACATCATTTAATTCATTTATATTTGGTTTGTTTTACGCAAGGAAACAAGGTAACTTCCAATGAGAAACAACCAAAGAAAAAGCAAGAGAGAATGTTTTTTTCTTTTCGCTTTTATAAATAGTCCGGAAACCCAGGTTTCAATCTATCCCATTCAGCCACTCTTTTTTCTTCTTCGTAAAACAAAGTCGTTGCTCAGTTGTTCTCCTTGACGAACTTGCTGTCCTTGACGGTGTACAGGCTCAGGTACTCGTCAATGGGCATGCTGTCAACGCGGCTACCGTCGGTGCTCAGCTTGACAAGCTCCTCAACGCGCTCAGCGCTGAAGTGGGGCTCAAGGTGGCGCTTGAACTTGGCCAGGATGACGGGCTTAGCCTCCTCGCGGCGCAGGGGGTGACCCAGGGGCGCCTCGACGACGACCTCGGGCAGGACGGTGCCGTCGTTGAGCTCGACGGTCAGGGCGTTGGAGATGGTGCGCTTGTCGGCGTCGTGGTAGTCGGCGGTGAACTTGGGGTCCTCAACACAAGTGATCTTCTTGCGCAGGGCATCGAGCTCAGGGCTGGTGGCGGCCTCGGAGCTGTCGAGGTAGTCGTTGGCGGTCAGGCGGCCGTACTGCAGCATGACGGCGCTCATGTACTGGACACAGTGGTCACGGTCGGCGAAGTTATTCAGCTGGGCAAACTGCTTGTCGATGATGCGGATGCAGGCTTCGTGGGTGCGGCAGGTAATGGCCTTGATGTCGGCCGAGGACTTGCCGGCGGCCTTGAGCTGGTGGAAGACCTTCTCCGAGGCCTCAACGGCGGTCTGGGCGTGGAACTCGGCGGGGTACGAGACCTTGAACAGGACGTTCTCCATGACGTAGCTGCCGTAGGGGCGGTTGAACTCAAAGGGCTTGCCCTTGAACAGGACGTCGTAGAAGCCCCAGACCTTGGCGGACAGGACGGTGGGCACACCGTGCTCGCCCTGCTTGACGCGCAGCACGTTGGTCACGGCGCGCTGGCAGGCGTCACCGGCGGCCCACGACTTGCGGGACATGGTGTTGGGCGAGTGGCGGTAGGTGCGCAGGGACTGGCCGTCGACAAAGGCCTGCGAGACGGAGGCGGCAATGCCCTCCTTGTCGAGGCCGAGCATCTCGGCGACAACGGCAGCGGACGCGACCTTGACAAGCAGGACGTGGTCGAGGCCGACCTTGTTGAAGGAGTTGAGGATGGCCAGGTTGCCCTGGATCTCGTGGGCCTTGGTGGCGTAGGCCAGGACGTCACGCACGGTGACGATGCGGCCGCCGGCCAGCTTCTTGGCGGTGCCGCTCTTGTTGGTGCGGTTGATCCAGTCGGCGACGGCCAGGATGGCGCCCAGGTTGTCCGAGGGGTGGCCCCACTCGGCAGCCAGCCAGCAGTCGTTGTAGTCGAGCCAGCGGATCATGGCGCCGATGTTGAAGGCACCGTTGATGGGGTCCAGCTCGTAGTGGGTGCCGGGCACGCGCACGCCGTTGGGCACGGTGGTGCCGTCAACGACGGGGCCGAGCATCTTGGTGCACTCGGGGAACTGCAGGGCCTCAAGGCCGCAGCCGAGTGTGTCCAGAAGGATCCATCTGGCGGTATCGATCTGGTGGTGTTAGAGACGGGCGGAAGAAGGCAAAGGGACAGGGGGCAAAGGGACCTACCGCAAGTTCCGAGTCAATGGGCTTGGTCACGTAGTCGGCAATGTCGTCAATTTCCTTGTCGTAGGCCATGTTAGACTTGGTGATCGGGGCCGAGGAATAAGCGCGGCGGCCAGCGAGCTGGAAGCTGGACAGTCTGGGGGCGGGGGCAAAGGCAGCGGCCGAGGATGCGGACGACGACTGCAGCAGTGCAGACGAGAGGACGGCGACGGAGCGAGTCTGGGGCCGCAGCACGCGGGAAGCAAGGCGAAGGCTGCGCGTGGCAGAGGACATGGCTGTGAGCGGGATGTGTGAGGATGCGCGGTGGGCGATGAGGGGCAGAAAGGGCAGAGGGAGAGGGGAGAGGGGGAGAGAGAAGATGTGAGGCTCACTCTATAAAGCAACGAGGAATCGTCAGGAGAAAAGGGAGAGAGACGCGGGGTGAGAAAGGCGCGGATCTCTTTTGTGCGGTGTTTCTTTTTATTTTACGTTTTGGAGTTTCCTTTTTGTTATTCGTTTTTCTGTTTTTTTTTTCGGTGAATGGCCGACCTCGGGTCTTGGGGGTTGGTACAACGATCACAGCCTCTCTGGCAGCGGCAATGGCCAATCGAGACAGGAAAAAACTAGTTTCCTCGGCTGGAAGCTCTAGACGTGGTGCGTGTTTGCGAGAGACAAAGTGAGCTTGGTACCTGTCTGATGGACCATCTGAAGTCCATGGATCCCTTAAAGCGAAGGCTTCCCCAATCACGGCACGCCCCCACCAAAAATTTGCAGCTCCCCATTCGTAGCCCGGGAAATGCTTTACCGCGGCAAGCCGAGATGGGTCCACCACCCGGCAACATTCTCGGTTGGCCACCCGTGCAGAGTGTCGCCTTCCCTAAATATCCATAAACATCCTTGTGAACGGCGGCGTGAGCTACTTTTGGAAGGTGCTGTGTGACCATCGTGCCTGCCTCAGCGGAAAACCAGATGCCACCACGGCCCATCCCTATGTGCATGATATTCCTGTACCCGCACGGCTTGGGGCTGCCAGCTCCGGCCTCCGTCGGCCGAGACCTCGCCGCCGAAACGGTCGGTGCCGACTCGTCTAAGACTGCCGATGCTCGTCTTACTGATTCATGACTCGCTGTTCTTCCCCAGGCAAGTCTCTCACATCGTTTCTTCCCCCAGTTTCGGGCAGTCTTGGGTGCTCGTCATTTTGGCATGTGACGTCACATCCTGTCTGCTCGACCAGCCGCCTCGCAGCAAGACACATGCCTTTGTTTACATGGTGCAGATACCTCTTGTCATTTCCCTCCCGTGTCTGTGTCTATTGTTCTGCATGAGAGCCCGCGATGTCCCTGAGCCGTTGTCTCGCACCCAGTGGCACGCCCCAACCGTTTGCCCCTAAAAACGCGCCTGCCAAAAAATCCCCCTCCATCCGCCCCGCTACCCCGCCTGATTGGCCAATTCGGGCTTGACCCAACTTCCCCGCCAATCAGCCGGGTGGGACTACACCGAGCGGTGGCACTGCCCGACCTGCGGGACTAGGCGAAGCTCCTTCCCGAACATGGACTGGAGTGTTCCTGCCGTAAACAAAACTCGATGCCAGCTGCCAGCTGCCACCAGCTGATCTCGTTACACTATTTGTTCAATAGCTCGGTCCTTCCTTTGTTTCTTGCGTTCCGGAACCTCATCATGCGGCTCTTGTCTGGTCTCCTAGTTTGGACAAGCGCGGCCTTGTGCACTGCGGTGTCGGCCTCGGCGTCGCCGTATTCGTCGTCTTCGTCGTCCTCGTCGCCCCAGTACCACTTGCTGCCGCCACTGCGTGAGCAGGCTACGATCCAGGATGCGTGGACGGCCGAGCGCAAGACGATCGTGCCAGATCTGCTGCACAAGCATGGCGTCGATGCCTGGCTCATGAGCCAGCGCGAGTATGCCGAGGACACCGTCTTCTGGTCGCTAAAGGCGGCCACGCAGTTCTCTGCCCGCCGCCGCACAACCATCCTCTATATCCCGGGCAACGCCTCGGCGCCCGTTGTGGCCGCGACGACCGCACGCACGAAAGTCCTCGTCCATCCGGCCTCGGGCCGCACCGCCACTGAGTTCTACTGGATCGACAACACGCCCGCGCTGTGGCCCGAGCTGCGCGCCGTGCTAGCGGCGGCCGACCCAGCCCGCATTGTCATCAACGCCGCCGAGGACCTGGCCTTTAGCTCGGGTATGCATGCGGGCGAGCTGGCAGCCGTGCGGCGCGGCCTGGGCGACAAGTGGTCGACGCGCCTTGTGGATGACGTGCCCATCCTGGCAATTGAGTTTGTCGCAACCATGGTGCCCGGCCGGTTGGCGTGGTACCGCCGGCTGCAGGAGACGGCGTGGGCGGTTATTTCGGAGGCGTTCAGCGCGCGCGTCGTGACGCCGGGGACGACGACGACGGCTGACGTCGAGTGGTGGATGCGCGACCGACTGCAGGCGCAAAACATGACGACGTGGTTCCACCCGTCGGTGTCGGTGCTCGGGGGCGCGGACAACCCATTTGTGGCGGTGGCGGAAGACACCGCAACTGTGATCGTGAAGGACGGTGCACCGACGATCCAGTATGGTGACATGCTGCACGTCGACTTTGGCATCACGGCGCTGGGGCTCAACACAGACACGCAGCACCTAGGGTACGTCGTACCTCCGGTAGGCCACCCGCTGCGTGCGGCTCATAAAGACGAAGACGACCTTGTCCCAGCAGGGCTGCGCAAGGGCCTGGCAGCAGGCAACCGCCTACAGGACCTGGTGCGCAACAGTATGAGCCGCTCGGTGGGCCGCTCGGGTGATGCGATCCTGCGCGACTGTCGCGCTGTGATGAACCGCAACGGTTGGGAAGGCCGGCTGTACTCGCACCCGATCGGCGACTGGGGCCATGCGGCGGGCACCGTGATCGGCATGACGAACCTACAGGACGGCGTGCCCGTGCTTGGCGAGCTACCGCTGCTGGCCAACATGTACTACAGCGTCGAGCTGATGGCTGAGGTGTTTGTCAACGAGGTCAACGCGACCATGGTGTTCCCGCTCGAGGAGGACGTCTACTGGGATGTCGAGACGGGCGACTTTGAGTGGGTGTACGGCCGCCAGGAGCGGTTCCACCTGGTCCTGCCCGAGGGTGAGGAGGCCCTGGCCGCCAATAAGGTAGCTGGCCCGGAGGAGTTGTAGTCCCCAGACCCTTCCTAGTATTGTACACACATCACTTGCATATACGTTTGCAGCATGGCCCGTATTAGACAAGCTTTGTTTAGTTTGGTATAATTATGTGTTTTGCACGAAATTGAATCGTTTTCACTTGATATAATCATTATCGTTAGCTATTCTCCTTCTTGCTTCCCCCATTTCTCTTAGCCTCGTCAGTTGCTGATCGGCGTCCAGCGAGCCAGGTGGCCGACCCGCTCGCCCGCGTTGCGCACAATGCACAACCGCGCGTCTCGGCTGGTAGGCACATGGCGCCCAGACCCAGGCGCCTTCTCTGCGGCTGCATCCGCCTCGCCACCCTCTCTGCCGTCGGCCGCCAAAATGGCCTCCACCAACTTTTGCGCACTGACGTGCCCAATGCCACTGCCCTTTGCGGTAAGGAAGCGGAGCGCACCGCTCGTGAGGAAGCCAATAAGATCGTCCCGGCCAGGAATGGGCAGATGCAGGTCATCTGTCGTGTCGCTGTTGTCTGCGGGTGGGCGCGGGTACGGCAGGCGTGTTTCTAGCAGTGACTGGGCTAACAGCTTCTTGCGCGTGGTAATATCGGCGTCGGCGGGCATACGCTGCGGCATCGGCGGGCGCTTCAGTTGTCGGTCGTTACCGTTCTTGTGCGACTTGGTCTCGGCCAGGGCAAGCCACTGTGCACGGTGGCTGTCGGTGGGCAGCCGGTAGATGCGGGCCCGGGCGTCGGGAACACCACCCCGCAGCAGCTCGACAGATATGGTCATCAGCTGGTAGGGCGTGCGCCAGACGACAGGTTTCTGCAGCCGCATAGTTTGCGCGGCGGTGCGAACATCGCTCCAGGTGGCGTGCTGCAGGCTGCGCACAATAGCAGGCATCGCCTTGCTGTGCGGCTGTAGCGCCTTAAACTGGACCTCTTCCTGGATACGATTGCCGGCGGTTGGATCCGCTTCTGCCTCGCACAAGTCCATAACGGTGTCTTCCGCGAGGATTTGGTTGTCGTTATTGTTGCTGTTGTGAGTGTTGTCTGTGCCGTCGTTTTCCGACGCTTCGGACGCATGTTCCGCCAACGTGGCGGGCACTGTGTCAACTCCAAAGAGGTACTCCCAGTCACACGCAAAGCCCGAGCCCAACTCGCCCTTGGTCCCGTTGCCCAGGTCCACCACCTTCCACTGCGTTCGCTTCGCCGTCGGTTTCTTGTTCCACGTCTTCTCCTGCCGCCGCCGGCTCTGCAGCTCCCAGTCCCAGCCCATGGGCGTGCCCGGGAAGTCAGCGGGGAACCAGGGCCGACCGCGCTCCAACGCCATGTGGCACTCCTCCTCGAGACCTGCGGCCATGGGCCGCTGGCCGCTTATCAGGCGCTGCAGGTGCAGGCGTTGCCATATGCCGTCGATGCAGGCGCGGGGCGCGATGATTGTCCAGGTGGGGCTTGCAGTGCTGCTTTTGCTAGAAGCGTGCGGGTCGGCAGCCGCGGGGATGGACGATGCGCCGTCGGCAGAGGCCACGATGATGGGGATGGGGCGGCACTCCGGGTTGCTGCCGAGGAGCAGGCGCTCGTTGGTCGACAATTTGCCGCGACGCTTGTCAAGGGCGGCCTGGGGCGCCAGCTTTGTAGCATTGTGGCGGGCCATAGTGTCATAGAGACCCGAGGGATGCCGTTTCACGTCGGTGGACGGCCAGTCCTGGAGGATGCTGTGGAGGTTCCGGCCAGGGCCTTGTCCTTGCGAGTTGCCTTCTACACCGGGTGTCACCTTCGGCTCGTCCAGCCGGGGATCCTGGATGTTGAATGCGAGCATGGCGCCACTGGATGTGGCAAGTCCTGTGGTGTCGATGGTCCGCAGCTTCAGGAACTCCCTGCCTTGTGGCTCCATCGGTGTGGTCTTTGTCTCATACGGGAAGATCGTAGCGGCCAGCATCTCGACGGCAGCACTGCCAGTAACATCGATGCTGCCAATTTCGAGGCGGAAGTCGCGCACAACGACAGGGAGTTGTTTCCGGGCAATTTCATTGTTGAGAGCTGTCCAGACGTGGGTGAAAAGAGTGGGGTGAACGCGTAGAAGAGCCGAGCGCTCAGCTTCGTCACTCGCGGGTTCCGTAGTCGCTGTGGGGTTGTAGAACACAGTCATGGCGCCGCAGTTTCCCGGGCCACTAAGCTCGAAGCCTTGGTTGATGACCCATTGTTGTTGCCGCTGGTAGAGAAAAGACCTTGGCAGCTTAACGTCCACGCAAGAAACTCCACTCCGCAGGGATGGCGTGAGAAGATGTGGTTCGACAACGATCGCCAGCGCCTCGTCCAACTGCTTGGCCGGTCCGCACAGTTGGATGGTCGCCTTGTAGCTCGTGTCCCAGCAGGTGCACATGCCCGGTTTGAGGCTGGCGGCACGAAGAGACATGCGGTAGGTCTTGTTGGCGGGTGTCCGCACGAGTGTCGTGTTCCACAAGAAGCCCGGGTTGTCCATCTGCGCGCGCTTGGAATGCCAGCGGTGTGTCGGGAGGTGTAGGTTCTTGATGGGCAGTGGTGGCCGAGGACAAACCGCCACGGTTGCGCTGCCCTGGTCGTCGTCGTCAACGCCCTCCTCCACCTCCTCATTATCGTCCACATCTCCACCCCCAGCCGGCCCCCGCGCCAGCTTCTTCTCCTGCTGCAACTTGATTCGCTTCTTTGCGTTCTCGTGCACCCATGCGCTGGCTGGCCGCGCCTTTTTCCGCTTTGCCAGCCCCGTCGCTACGCTCGGCGTATTGTCAGCGGCCTGATCACGGTGGGCTTGTTGCCGCAGCCGCCGCGGCACGCGCCTCGCATTGTGGCTTGCTGTTCTACGGCGCATATTCCGCGGCACGCGTTGAAAGGCCTTTTCAACGCGGCCATCGCGGCTGGCTTTGATAGACGAATGTAAGTCGCCGATTTCTTGTTCGAGAGCGCTTAAAAACACCGAAAGATCGAGGGAATCAGCTGGCTCTTTTCTTGCCGCGGGAGTTGTCCCGGCGCCGGCACGAGCGTTTCCGCTGTTGCTACCTGTTTTGGGCGCCATGGTAGCTGGCGAGAAAGGGAGGTGGTTTTCTGGCCGCTGTTGTCGTAAATTTCGTCGCTGCAGGCAAACCATATATTCAGAATAAATCGTGTTCGATAATCGTAGCTGCTGTACGTCGTATAGTCGAGAATATATAGGAATAAATCGTCCAAGGAGAGTGGATGAATTCTGGGGTCGCTGCACGGGTGAAACTCGAAGTCTGGCGGTTTTAAAGATTTTTTATTAAAAGTTCGAGGTCGAAAAAAATACGCGCCGTTCACATTAAGCTTCGCGTCTCCACTTTTCGACGTCACTGGTCAACGCGCCCCGCTATTAAAAGACTGGCCGGACCGTTCTCTGGTCGTTGGCGTGGGTGCTGGCTTACATCCATACGCCTGGCATGATTATGATTTGAAGATGACGAGACGAAAGAAAGCTATTATATTCATCTTGAGTTTTGTATTATTTCTTTTCGCTTCCACCTCTTTTATCCAGCGTGAGAACGCGTAAGAACAACGCGCACGTGACCGCCCATCAGGAGTGACTGAAGGGAGAACAACAGGGATGCTTTGTTGTTGATTAATAGAGAAGGGAGAAATGAAAATAAAACCATGTATAAAGGGAGTAGAATTACGGGACGTGGAACTGTCGTCTGGTCAGTTATTGTACTTTTGTGGCAAGCCTAGCTAGGACGTGGTGTTTTGTCGAGCTCAGCCTATTCTGCCCTTTCGATGATATTTTACTTGCGTGCCAGAATTGTGTTTAACCGCTGTCGTGGGTTCAAGGTTCTATGCGATTTATGTCGTCCATGGCTGCGTCCTTTCGGACAATGTATCTTTTAAGAGTCATCAAAAACGACTTAAAATAAATAAGTAGAAAATAAAATAAAATATGCAGAAAATACTTCTTCAGAATTACGACAGCAGCTGCATTATTTTCACATAGTTCTTCCTTATTCTCACAACGTCCCCCCACGTCTTGTACTTATAGATAGTTGCTCCTTATTTTGTTTTATGTTGTCGGTGTTGGGCCTGCCGCCCGCCCACCCTCTGCTAATGTCGTGATCACCTAGGCCATTTTTGGGCCGATGCCGTGCTGCAGGCTGCGCCCTTGCATCTGACAAATTCACAACCGCAAAAGTCCGGTGGGCACATCTCCAGTGAACTCCGTGTGCTGTAACATATCCCGGGTTGCGTCCCTCTAGGCATTAATTCACAACAATACCCCGTACTCCGTACATTGTTCCATTGTCCTGAGACAGGTCCTACACGGGCCCCGGCATGTGAGGGGAATCTTGCGCCCCAGGTTGTGTTCTGCTTTATTAATACGAATAGAGCCAGCTGTTGATTCCAGTCCCTGCGTACGAGCATCGGTGCCATGTACGTGCTCATATAGGCACATGTTTTGATGTGCTTGGCTCATCCTTAATATATTTATCCTCTGCCTCGTTTCCATATTTCGGATTCACTTTCTTTCTTCAAATTTATTATTTCCTCCTTCTTCTCCTGTTTTTCATCCTCGCTTTGGACGTCTCACCCAGCTCGCAATGTCCTAAGCTAACACACCCCACCGCCACCACAACATTTGCCAGAGGGACGTTTGGCGGCCCTGGAGCATCCCGACGTCCCTCAACCTCATCGAACAGCATCGAGCGCAAAAAAATAAAATCAACAAGGGTATGCAAAACAGACACTGAAGCCACTCTTAATGCTATTTTTCTTCCCGGCCCATCCGCCACCGCTCCTCGTCTTGCTCCTTCGTTTGTTTGCTCGACGTCGATACATCACCTATTCAGAAACTGCCAGTCACATAAAGCCAACTTAATTCGTCTTATTACTTTTTTATCACAGAAACTTGAGTATGGAGGACGAAATTTTCGACGAGGAACACCTCAAGGCCATCGAGGACTTCCGCCGCGAGGTAATCCTCGAATGGCGCAACTCGGTGCAGAAGGCCCTCGATGGCGGGGCCAAAAAGACGAAACGGACCAAGAAATCCCAATACGACATCCGATCGTCGTTTTCGACCTCGGCTTCGTCATCCTCGCAACTGCCACCACCGGACTACCAGGCATCTTTGCGCTCCAAGCTGGCCATCTGGCCATGGCTGCTCCGAGCATCGCATTCGTGCGGCAATACCCTCATCGCAATCACAAAATCTACGTCGCTGGCCGTGGAGAGTTGCAACTACCGGGACTCGTTTAACGGTAAGCTGTGTCCCATCCGTATTATTCACATTTCGTTATATTCTTCTTTAATACATTTTCCTGTCCTTTTCTTTCTCATTTCGCAAAAAAGTGCAAACGTTCCGTTCACTGACAGAACCAGCTCTCGGCGTCGACAATGTTGAATATCAGTGGCAGACTTGGGATGTGTCACTTAATAGGCGTTCATATGATCCATCGGCAGCATTTTAGGTTCCTGTGAAGTTACGCACTTGTCGTATCTACGCATCAACTGTGCTCTTTATTGTTGATGATTTAGATGCTTTATCGAGGAGGGCGGCGAGCTCACCGAGGTCGTGTTATGAATTTGTGTTGGAGAGTTCTTAGGCTGGTTGGCTGCGCCCAGCCATCAAGATTCTCTTTTGCTGGCCGGTTAGTCTGGCCGTTTCTACGATAAATTGTATTAACCAGACACGACATTTTAAATGAATAAATCACATTAAATGATGGTTTTATCGTACTCTACAGCGCATAAATTCACATGTTTTCAGCAGACAATACCGTGATTCATCTCCTCGTGGCATCGTCCTCGTCACTTACACAGAGTTGGGTCACGTGATATATAAACGTCATATTGGGGATCACATCTTCAAAATTGGCGGTCAATGGCGGCACAAAATCGCTTCCAACCTCGCCGTGAATGGGACATCCTACACTTTCTCCCGTTCATTGTTCCTTCTCTCTGGTCGCTCTTGCCCTGAATCCTTTTGGTATCACCTTCATTTTTGAAGAACTTTCATTCCTTTTCTTTCTGGGGTTGGCGTTTTGCATTCGGTTCCAATTTCTCGGCCCTTAACCCCACTCTGGAAAACAACCACTCAACCCTTGAAAGGCCAACCACCTTTTGCCAAGCCTACGACCCCCGACCGCAGCCATGGGCGACCTCGATATGCAGGCGTACAAGCTGCTGGTCGACCCGACACCTCCGACCCTGCAAGGCAGCCGACCAGCCTCCAAGATGAAGCCCAACACGCGCTTCCTCAGCCACATTGTTCGCGAGGCCAAATCACACAATGCAGCCCTGCTCGCGCGCGAGACAGCAGATGCGCAGAAACGGCTAAAGCGGCTGATACGCAAAGATGGCGAAGATGGCGTCAACAACGGGGACGAAAAAGACGACAAGGACGAGAGGGGTTACCGGACGCGACGACGGGACAGAACGGGGGAATCCACACGCGACGTCGACCGGCACCGGCGGCGGGGGCGCCATGGAGATGATGACGGAGAGCGGAATGGTGAGCGCCGTGATAAGCACAGCAGCAGCCATCGTCATCGCGGAAGCTACCACCACAGTGGAAGCCGCCACCGGGACAGCAGCAGAGAGGACAGAGAGCGCGAGCGCGAAAAGAAGAATAGAGACCGGGAAAGCAGGAGCAAACGCCACCGCGACCGTGACCACGGCCGTAAGGAGGGGGAGACCGATAAGGACCGCAGATCCCCCAACCGCAAACACCGGGAGAGGAGCGATAGTCCGAGTCGGCGCAGCCGGCGGCGGTCCGCGTCCCCACGGCCGTCGAAATACCACCGTCGTGACCGCGACCGTGACTCCGATCGCGAGCGCGAACGCACCCGGCATCGGTCTCCTTACGACAGCAACGGCAGAGATGAGAGTGACTACAGCTCAGACCCCTTGGACGAGTTCGTTGGCCCCAAGTTGGCCTCGGACCGCCTAGGGAGTTCCAGCAACGAGAGCGGTGTCCGCATACGGGGTCGGGGCACGCTCTCTGCCGCGGCGCCAGGCTTAGCTACGAACAGCATGGACCGGCATTTCGCTGCCGATTACGACCCATCCAACGACGCGGAGCACCCGCTTCCACAGCCTCGGCCACAAGTCGCTCCTCGACTGTCGGCCATACCTTCGAGCAAGGCGGCCGATGACGCAGGCACCGAGATGCAAGAGGACCGAAAACAGCTCCTGCGTGACAACACAGAGAGGCTGAAGGCGGCCGGATTCACTGACAAGGAAATTGCAATCCTGTCACGCGGCGGCCGGCGACGCCTTGACAACTCTCCGTGGGCTAAGAAGGGCGAGGCACGGGAATGGGACCGCGACAAAGTGGAAGGAAATGACGGGCCGGTGAAGCCCGTATGGGCAGGCTAGATTTTTTATTACTTTTTATATCATGTACACCAGCATATTATGGAGTTTCTGTTGCTTTTCTATGGGTTAGATATACCGGGCAGCCGGCGTTGGGATTAGGGAAAGGGCGGGTAACCATTGGGCTTCGGTGCTGCAAAGAGAAATGGGATATTAATTTAAACAATTTATGATCTTTATTTCAGCAATTCATCTGGAAACCAGCATTTCGTTTTATGTACAAATTGGTGGCTTTTATGCAAGAGGGATCGTTTTTTGTTTCTGTTAACGTGGCCCAGGGTTTTGTTTTTCATTCTCACTCTCGCCCGTATTCGTACACACACGTCACTGGTATCATTACCGGTGCTGCACGCCACCCATCGAGGTCACGCCATCCTTGGACGCGCTCGTGACCAGGTCGTTCTCCTGCAGCCAGGACTCGGGCGTCGTGTCCGAAATGAAGCCAAAGATGCGCCAATCGGCCGTCTGCCACGTCGTTCGGTCCAGCATCGCCACCATGATCACGTTCTCCTTGACGTCCTTCTCGACGACGCGGGGCCCTCGTGGCGGGTTCGCCGCAGCGGCCGCAGCAGCAGCCTTTCTACGCGCCTTGTTGTTGCCTTGGGCACCGGCCGCCGCGGCCTCGTCCGTCGTCCACGTGAACCGCTGCCGGCTGCGGATCGTCACGACCACCTGCCGGATGTACACCGGTACCGGACCGGGAATCATCACAATCTTGTTATTGGCAATCTTGGGTTTGCCCTTGTACGACAGCAGCTCCCACTGGCAGCGCTGGCCGCGCGGGCGCCGCGAAATCAGACCCGCAATCTCGTCGAGGTGGCTCGTGGTCAGCAGGCGGCGCAGCGTCGCCGTGTCGCCGGCGGCCGTGGCCTCGAGCATCTGGTAGTGCATGTTCTTGGCCATGGGCGGGATAGCCTTGCGGTTGGGCTTGAACACGGCGCCCTTCAAGAAGCTCGGCTTGCTCTGCATGCGGACAGACAGCTCGGCAAAGTAGTCGGAGACGCGGGCCTTGAGGCTCCACCAGAACATTTTCGCAAAGACGGACGGCTGGGACAGGTACTGGCCCATTCTGGGTGTGACAAAGGTTTCTGTAGGAGGACTGTGTTAGCAATCGGGACACTAAAAAAGGACAGTGGCCCAGGTCGCCGCGGGAGACATACGGGGAATGCGGAAGGAAATCATGGCAGATGGCCGGTTTTCCTTGATCCGCGACACATGCACAGAGGGCGACATGTCGCCCTCATTCCGGCTCCGATCCCGCCTCGAGTGTGCTAGCCGCCGCTGCGACAGTTGTGGCGGTTGGTGCGCACACTGCTGGAGGCCGGCTTGTGATGGGAGGAGGAAGAAGGGCGCTGGGGCCCGAGACCGCAGCAGCGGCTGTCGGAGAACGCCAGCCATATTGGGAAGTATGTTTCCGTCGATTCAGTGTGTAGTATTGCTCGTTTTACAGCTCTGTGCAGCCCAGACTCAACGCGCCTGTTTGGCTTTGCCCGTTGCGCCGAGAAAAAAAATCGTCCGATCGAAGCCGGGGCCGGTCGGTCGCGCTGCGCCCTGCAGGCTCGTATATCGGAAACGAGCTGGTACAATTGAGCGTTCAGTCGTCAGGTATAGTCGGTAAGAGGCTCAGTGGCTCGGTGTGGTTGCGCGGGTTTGTCGTCGACGAGCGAGTGGGCAGACAGAGATCGAGAAAAGAACAGCCGGCCTGACGTCGGAATTCTGGCGATCTTTTTTTTCCTGCATGTCAATCGTCGAGACAGCCATTGCCTATCCGGGACTAGCTCGTCAATATGCTGTCCAATTGGGTCCAGGCATTTGACTTACTCGCTAAAGGCGCTATGGATAGGCCTATCGGACCCGTACCTTGAACGACTTCAGGGGGCAGAGTCAAGCAAATTACATTTGAGAAGGGCAGTTTATTTAGGGCGTTTGGCATCTCAAGACAAGAAGCGCTTGTGCGAAGATTTAGGTTCCGACGTCACAGCAGCTTCTCACATAGTCCAGTACAACACCAGGAAACCGGCATAAGCTCTTTATGAAATAGGCTGCTCAATGCTAGTTCTCCGTCCTCACAAATACACAGCCAGTTAATAGTTCTTAGTAGGCTGCAAAGAAGACCAATGTCTGGTTCGTGAGACGTGACGGCTCGATCTCACCGAGACGCCATATTCTTTAAAGCTGCCGCCTTGCCGCTGCAGGAACCGCAAAAATATACGACGTAATTACTCTGTAAAAAATAGAAACACGCGATCAGCTAAGTACTCTTTTTGTTTCAGGGAAAAGATCGGATGAAACGAGTCGTAAATATTGATGATCTCGGCGTCCCCTTGAGAATGGCCCCACGTGACGCTAGCTTGTTTAGTCATCTTTGCATCCACTTGGCATGGTGATTTCGCCAGCATCTGGCCCATTCGCAATGGCTCCAGCCAAGCTGCCCCCTGTACGAGTACTGCATCGAAAACGTCCTGCGTTGCATGCACACGCTTCCGCCCACTTCCTTGCGTATTGTGCTCCAACCCGATTGACGACAAGGGCCGCACCTGCACCTTTTCTTTCTCTCCTTTCCTCAGCTTATCTCCCTTTCCGATCTGGCCACTATCGAACACGCTTCGTCCGACGTCCGACATCGCGAACTCTTTTATTATCTCGTCCCACCTCCCCTCCTTGTCGCTCGTGTCCTCCTCAGCCGCTTGCGTCTCCTCACGACGGAGTGTATCCTGCCTTCGCTTCTTTGGCCGGCTGCATCCTCAGCCGACTGACCTTCCACCGAAACTAATCGACAACATCGACAACACATTTTTAACCTTTGTTTTCTGTCTTCTACGGCCGATCTTTATGAGAAGGTTACCGCCTCTTCTCAACAGCGTTCACGCCGATTCAGCCTCCGTCCTTCTCGCCTCACCTTCCTAGAAGTGCTGTCCAGATAAGAAATATCGACAGCATTCCAGGGACATACCAGAAGCATTCTAGTAACATTCCCCAGGCCCTCCCATCTTTCTGCAGCGGTAGATCGAAGCCCAGCTCCCTTGCACACGCGAGGGCAATTTAGGCGCGGGACGGCACATCTTCTTACACCAACGACGCTGAATAGAGGCATTTCCCAAAGGAGAGAGAGGGAGCTACAAAGAGAGGACACTTGGCTGTCCCTCTTCTCCCGTCTCCCTCCTTTTTGATATCGTCTGTATCTATCCTCCTTTCCTATCTACATTACGGTCTGCTCACGCGAGCACCCACTTCCCTCCTCCACTTCTCGACCCCCCTTCCTCCTCCGACGACATGTCCCCCCCTCCCGCCTCGGAACTTCCTCCATACTTCTCGACCACTTCCGCCAACTCGACATCGACCTCTCTCCCGATCTCCTCCCCAGCACCGACGTCGGGCCCGACATATCGGAAGACGGTCCGCTTCCAGACTACCAATGATGGACCTAAAAATATAAGCAAGCATGGTTCCCACGCCGGCAGCTATGGGCCTGGTGCGCCACTGACTGGTGCAACAACAGCAACACCTCAGGCCGCCTATTCAAGGGAGTGGTACGGCAATGGGCCTTCTGGTGAGCGAGTCGGTGCCGCTTCAAACGGACACTATGCTGCTGTGACGGCAGCATCACCACCCGCGACAGAAAGAAGCTCCTCTTACCCTCTGCCTGGCAACGGCAACGGCAACGGGAACCAGAACTACCAGGTGAACCACAGCAATGCAGGCACACCCGGAAGCGGCCCGCCAAGCTACGACGGCGGTGATACCGACCGCAGCAAGAGCAACGGCGGCAGTGGAGACGACGGGCAGGTTGCACGACCCTCGCTCTTGCAACCGCGCGTCGCCGTCGTACTCGGTCTGCCGCGTCTATGGCACCTGCCGCTGTTCGCCTGCCGGTCGCTGTCGGTGTGCCCGGCCATCTGGTGGAGCCTGGGCATCTTCATTCGGCTGCTCGCGCAGCTGCACGCACTGGCCCTGGCGCGCGGTGTCTTTGGCGAGTTTGACGCGAACGGCAATAGTGGTGGTCACGGCGGCGGCGGGTTTGGGAGTAGTGTACCCGGTGTCGGCGCCATCGCGGCGGCTGCGAGAGGCAGTCTGGGCAACTTGCCCGACCGCGGCGCCGGGCTGTCGCTGGAGAGTCGACTGAAGCTGACGGAGACGGCGCTGGCTATGATCTGGGTAAGTTTTTGTTCTATTTCTGGTGGCCGCGTGCAATTATGCTTTGCGACTGTGAGGTCGGACCCTTGCTAACATTGCCTAACAGTGCGGCGCTTCTGCGTACTTGTCTTTTTTCTTTACCGACTGCCTCATGTCGAGATGGTACGTGCCCCTTTTCTCCCTACTATGTATATCTTACCTTTCTAACCTCCATAGGCTCCTGAACTACACCCCGCAGGCCACGATTGTCCGCCTGCTTGCCATCAACGCTCTCAACGGCTACCTCACCTCGTGGGTTATCTATCTCATGGGCAGCGGCGGCGACTCACGCCTGTTGCTGCCTGCCTGGGTCGCCATCGCTGCCATCTTGACGGGTCTGTACCACGGCACGCAGCGCAAGATCAACATCCGCAAGGAGACGTCGATCTCCATCAGCGTCTTCTCGGGTGCCAGCTTCATCAGCATGGTCTCGCTGCTGGCGCAGCTCTACTGGGACCGGCCCGAGTACGTGGACGTGCCCGTTGTGGCGCTCGCACGGCGCGTATGCACGGAGACGGCACGCATGGCCGGCAATCTGTTTGATATTGGTAACATAACGATGGATCTTTAATCGGTTTTTTTTTTCCGCTCTGGGCCAGGAGGCGTTCAGTGTTTTTCTTTTGTCTTTTCTCTACGGACGGCGTTTCATTTTCTCTTTGTTATCTCACGTCTACCATTTATGCGCTGTCGTTAGTGTCCGCGCATTATTTACCTTTTTCACATCATACGTTTTGTTTCTCATGTTTTGAAATATATACCATTTCTTTCTTGTGAATTCGTTTTGCATTTTGAAACATGTCTTTTTTTCTTAATGTGTATTGTGCACTACGAATTGGGACAACTTGTGTGGTTGGCATAATAAGGGATCTGAGTCAGGCGTCCACCGTGCCAAAAAAAAAGGGCAGCAGTGTAGGACAACTCGATCTTCTTCGCCTTTTTTTGTGTATTACAGCTTCCTCCTTCCTAATAGCTATAAAAAATATTCTTTGCTTCGTGTACCAAAGAATGTGTAGTAAACTGAAAGTAACAAAACGCTAGTCGTTCTGCTCGTGTACAGTCTGATGAGCAAAAATCATGACTGAATCTCTGGCACAGTATATCCAGATTTGGGTTGGTTGTTGGGTATGTGTTTCCTTTTCTCTCCAAAACAATTGTGTACAGGCCATCATCATAAAGACGAGTGACGTTCTGTTTTCGAAGAGACAGTTGAAGAGAGTGGAGACAGGGGTAAAAGGGGAAACAGGGACTGCCAATCTTGAATGCGTGGCTTCCCGTCATGTTGGATGACCCCTTTATCTTCCCCTGCCGGTCTCCCTACTGCCTGGCGGACCTTCCTCTAGAAGTCCTTGGGGCCCTTGCGGCCCGACGTCTCTTCGTAAGCGTCGACGCTGCGGCCGGCCGCGCTACCATAAGCTTCAGCGGGAACACTTGCAACGGCGGTGCCAAAGGCAGCGTTGTCAGCGTCAGCACCGAGGTCACTGCTACTAGCGTGAGCGCCAATCTCGTGGGCGCGCGGGTTGATCGGCTGGAAGGGACGGCCTTGGGTGCGTGCGCGGATGAACTCGTAGCCCATGCGCAGGACAAACGAGCCGAAGCCGAACAGGATGCCACCAACGGGCGCGGCCACAAAGGCGCCAAAGGCGCCCCAGTCGCCCTCGTACAGACCCTGCTCGAGCAGCAGTAGCTGAGCACCCGTGAGGGCCGAGCCATAGTAAATGGTACCGAAGATGAAAACGGTCAGCAGGCCGCCGAGACCACCGATAATAACGTCCGTACCGTTCCACAGCGAGAAGCGGTCCCACAGGCCAAGGATAAGCACGGGGATGGTGGAGGCAGACACGAGGTCGGAAATCAGGTAGATCTGCAGGATGCTGGGGGTCTTGAGAGCCAGCACGACGATGGGCACAATAACCAAAACCACACCACCCCGAATGTAGATAGGGCCAAGGCGGTTGCGGAAAATGTCGTTGGAGGCGGACGAGACCATGGCGCTCTGCAGAGAGTCAAACGCGGCCGTAGACAGGCTGACGGACATGACCAGAACAACACCGACGACCCAGCTGGGCAGCTCGGCAAGAAGCAGGAAAAAGGCCACGCTGCTGTCGGCGTCCGCAGGGTCGACACCCTCACCGGGGTATGCGCCGGACCAGACGGCAACGAGACCACCAACACCAACAAGCGTCAGGATGATCAGGATGGCAACAGCCGCAATGGAGATGCCGATCCAGAGATCCTTGTCCGTACGTGAGGCGAACGTGCGCAGCCAGAAGTTGGACAGGAAGAAGTCGTTGGTCAGGATGGCAATAGGCAGGATGTACAGTAGCTGCCAGCCAAGCAGGTTGGCGTTGAGCAGACCGGAGTCGACCACATCCTGGTGCTCAATGTGGGTCTTGGTGCCAACACTGATGGAGGCAATGATGATGAGGCCAAGGACCAGGGCACCCTGGATGTTGTCCGTAATGAACGAGATCCGAAAGCCACCGACAGCTGCAAGGATCGTCAGTATTGTAACTTGCAAATAGTATATTCCCAATCCTCTCGAACATTAGCACGTACCAGTGTAGATAGTCGTGACGACAGTTTCCACGATAACAGCCGGCAGGCCATTAAGGCCGGTCAGCGCGGTGACAACCTGGCCAATGGCGGACAGCTCAGCCACCATGTAGAGGAAGAGCGTGGCCAGTGTCAGGAAGCCGAGGAAGATGGCGGCAGGGAGGCCGTACCGCTGGCGAGTCCATTCGGTGAGGACAAAGCCGTCGGGGCACTTGCGACGGATAGCCGGGCCGAGAGCGGCGAAGACAAACAGCGGCAGGGCCGACGACAGGGCGTAGACGAGGACACCCTGAAGACCCGAGATGACGGCCAGCTGGGGGTACGAGAACAGAATACCGGAACCGAGAGCTACCTAGTCAGCGATCCGAAACGAGGGAAGGGCAGGAGAGGTTTTTTTTCGAAGGCACTGATAGGAGGCTAGAGGGGAGAGGCAAAAAGGGCAACTCTTGAAAGAGTGGTGAAGGAGGGAGAACGGAGTGAGATAGTGGTGTGTGAAGTCAGATGGGTGATAAGGGAGGGAGTATTTGGAAGAGCGGCAGCACTTTCCCCACGCAAGTATTATCTTGATCGAGTAATTACGGTACAGTCTCAGCTTCGTCGCATCACGGAGAGAGGCGGGGAGGGAGAGGGGGCCGGTGAGTTCGAGAGTGCCGCCTCGCAAAAAAGCAGCAGCTTCCCGTCTTCGGACTCGTATTCTCTCTCTCTTTCTCTCTCCGTTGTATGGACTCGGCGCCCGTAGTGAGCCGCAGTCCTCTCTTCGCTGATCCGAACCAGACCCCGGCCATATCCTAGCGAGCCAGGACGGGCGAGATCCGGCTACCGGACAGAAGGGAGGAACAGAGAACACGGTGTGAGCGTAACGCTAAACGAACCTGGTACTTGACGATATCTGGGTAGTTGGGTGGCGAACGGCCGGGACGGCGCCCCGATCTCTGCGAGTCGTGTTCTAGACAGCAGAGACGGCGGGTGTCCCTTTGTCGAGAGAGCCTGTGTGGGTCTTCAAGGACCTCCGTTTCATGGGAAGCCAAAGTCGAAAAGAAGCCGTTCGCAGCCATGCGAGGTGCCGGGCGTGGCGCGTAACCTGCATGGAATACCTGTCCCTGCCTGCTGATGCTTTCTGCATCTTGCCCGGTGGCGAGGATTGCCTTCTCGTGGAAGTAAAACTCTGCTGCCGCCGCTCTTCAAATGATCCCTCTCTTACATTGATCGCCAGGGTGGAATTGGCCACCAGTGTCACAATTTGGTTTGGTTATTTGGTCCACCCCCTCTTCCTCATGTGAAGAGAGGACGATCTCCTTTCAAAAACTCACCAGAGGCGATGAAGTTCAAGGCAAGCGGCAGAGCTGTATTCCATAAATCCAGAGAGGCACGCAACAAGCGCAGGCAGGTCAGTGGTTAGTCAAATGTTCAGCCGACAGGAGACGAGAATGCCAGCCTAGTGGAGCACAGAAACAGAAGCTAAAAGAGCAGCGCGCGGAGGAAGTCTCCAAGAGAGTAAAGTACCCGTCTGCGTTCTGTTGCCGGCCAGCAGGTCGCTGTTCTTGGTCTGCTTTCGCAGGTGCCAGGCGATGCCGGTGCCGAGCACACTATGCGTGAGTGTCGCGTTAGTAGGCAGTTTCGCACGCATCTGCGTGTGTCCTTGTCCATCGCTTGAATCTCACAGAAAAGCGCCATATGTCAGGTAGATGATGGCATTAGAAGCCTGAAACGAAGGCTGTCCCATTGTCGCGGTAGGATTCGAAGGGGCGCGTTGGGTCGAGATGTTGTAAATAGCGTGTCGATGCGATTGAAGAAAAGTTTTGAAAATAACAAGGCGGACGATGCTGAAAAGAGAACGATGCCGTACAAACGAAGAAGGGCGATGGGATGCGCTGTTTAATATACCGCAACGAAAAGTTTGCGTTGACTTGGAGCTGATTGACTTTTTCTCCTCGATTTGATTTTTTTTTCTTATTGTTTCCTCTTTTTCGCGTGCTTTCCACCGTAACCGTAAGTCGGAAGGTGCTAATAGGGGCCCAGGCCATATGGACAGCCGGTAATAGACGTCGACAGCCGCAAGCTACCGCCCGAAAAGGGAAGGTCCGGGGGACTCCCCAGCAGATTCACGTTTTCTTCTCCGAAATTAAGACGCCTTCCCAGGCAAGAACACGGGCGGTATTGGGGACGAGCCAGTGATTCGAATAACATTGTGTGGGTATTGACTGGATTGCGACCTTTGCAAAGGCTCGATGCAGCCCAGACAGTAAACGACGTGGTCTTCGGGATGCTTCCCACGAATGGCGGTGTTGGGCTGCCCTCCATCAGTTCTGCTGTGTGCTGCTCTTGCCACTTAATGTGCTCACACAGTCGCATCGCACCTTCCCCCATGTCCTGTCCACCCACCACCTCATGCGCGCCTTCCCTCCCAACAGCTTTTCTATGACCGGTTCTTTTTTCTGCTTTCCCTTGCACCTTCCCCCAACTTTCATTTTATCTCGCGACTTCCTAACGCAAAGGCGTTAACGCTTTGCAGTCGTGTGGGGGCATCGGTTTCCGACCAGTCACATCTGTCTCTGACCCAGAAGAAAAAGAGAAAAAGAAAATCCTGGCTCTCGGGACCAGGGCATCTCGCTTGCACCTCATTCGTCCGTCTTATGCATCTTACACGCAGAGGACGGTGTGCGGTGTATTGTGGATGGTCGGTCACCAGGGCCAGCGCCGTTCTCAGACCCGGCGAGAGCTCCGTTCACGGCCCGGCCTCATTTCACATTTTAGACCTGACATGAAAAGTTTTCAATTAATATCAACAGAAGGAGACTCGCCAATTCCCTTGCCCCTCCTTCCATTTTTGTGACTTTACAGTCTTAATTGCAGATATCAATGGCAGGCCTCCGACGTGGGATGTTGATCGTACCTGCCCTCGGCCGTATTTTGTTGATCGTGTTGCTCGTGTTGACTTGCGCTCGGTCGCGCTTACTTTCTCGTGCATCTCTTGCACTCATCTGCCTTACCTGCGCTTGCCTTGCCGCGACCCTGTGTGTACACCGGTTGCACTTGCCCGTTCCCTCGCGGCTATTATTTGGTCGTGTCTGCCTCGCTTGTCTATCTGCTTACGCTTTCTCCATATTCTCGTGACTCGCATTCGCCCGCGCTTGTTCGACATCTTGGCATCTGCCGCGCTTGTGTCCATCTGCCGACGCATGCAGGCATGCTCAACAATCCTTCCATCGGAGGCCCTCCCATCTGCCTTGCTGCCCATGTTCATCGCGCTTGTTTGGGTTGCATCTGCCTTGCTGGCGCTTCATCGCGCTTGTCTTCGACTTGTTTGGGCCGCAGCCTCGAATGATCACCATGATCATCGCCGTATCAAGCGTATCAACATCCAAATCTGTACCGCAAACGGCCGCGGACCCTTGCTCGGGCATCGCCGTACGACCGGTACGCGACAGCAGGGTTTGGCAGGGCTCGCGGCTAACTGGCAACGAAACATAGCCAACACTTGAAAAGTTGCCCGGGGTCTGGCCTGGCCAGGCCTCGAAACGGGTCTCGAAACGGCCAAACATAGCCAAAAACAGCAAGGCACCGCCAAAGCACCGCCAATGGCACTGCCAAACAGAGCGAGCCTTGCACTGGGAGCAGCGTTGTAATTTCGAGCATGCGCCGCCTTCCTTGGGGGCTTTCTCGACCCGCGCTGTGGCTGAGCACAGCGCAGTCTGACACCCCCCCTGTCTGCACCCCAGCATCCCTGGCTTTCGGGTGGTGGCGGGCTGCTTGGGGCTCTATTGGGGCCGTGCCCTTTCCGTACTGCATGTTCTGCATGTTCGACGCGGCTCTGCAACGGTTGCGCTGCCGCCGCCACCACCACTACGTCGCCCTCCCGCACAGCCAAGCAGGAAGCATCGACAAAGGATCGCACCCCGGTGTGCCACGAGCTACATGGGAGCTCTCGGTCCAGAACCATTTTCGGTTGTGGATGCCTTGATGCAAGGTGATCCTCTCTGCCCTATGGCGGCTCTGCTCTGCCCTGCGACCTCTCCGCTTCGGGTAGGTTTTGGCGAAGTGGTGCGGCAATCGTGAACGACATGTCGTGTATTTGGCTTCATTTTGAAGGAGAGAGTGTGTTACTTAATAGCTTCTGTGTTTAGTGAGAGTCTCTTGGGTGTCCGGCACACTCGGCCGCTCTGCTTTGCTTCACCTATCATTTACACACTCTCCCTGTCTTTCACAGCGTTGGTTTTCTTGCCATGTCTGTTCCGTCTCCGTCTCTGCATTCCCCACCTCGCTGATACCATTGCTGGCCGTATATTTTGTGTCAATGTTCACAGTCCTGGATAGGAAATTCCAACCTCCAGACTTAGACGCCGACTATCGAAGGTATCCATACTGAAACGCAACGGCCACTCCGAAGAAGCGCGTTAATCGCGAGTCGACAGATACAGGTATGAGTTGTCGATCTGCCTATCCATGTCGAAAAAACGGGCATCAACGGTACAACACAACCTCCAAGTTCGAGCCGGCCATGTCCAAGCGGACGACAAAGAACTGGCAAATTGCTGCAATATTCTTCCGATGCGGGATCCTGGAGGGAGCAGAGGCCATGCTATGCCCATGCCTCATGTCGCAAGGCCACAGGTCAAGCGGAGGCCCAAGCTCGAAGCTTAGCCCTCGAGCACCCCCCCTGTTGTTGGGGGCCAGAAGGACGGTGAGAACTTGCCAAACCCAGGTTTGGAAAGAAGAGGGAAGTTGAGAGAATCACACGGAGACGAGGGTCGGGGAGGAATGGGAACAGGTTTGGGGCCTTTTGTCGTTGTTTTGGTGTGCTTATTTTCGCTAATACGACGAATACGATAAACACGCGAACCACACAAAAGGCGTCAAAAGGGCCTGCCGCTTTCCTGGCTTCCTACTTGCTGCGGCATGCGGCCTAGCCGGCGCGCTGCACTTCAGGGCCCAAGTTAGGGTCCTAGGATTTCAAATACTTTGTTCCCCTTCTTTTCCGTACCACTTACTGCCCTCTCCCACCAACCAGCCATCGCTTCAATCGTCGACTCCCCTGGAACTGCGGCTCAAGTTCCTACTGCGCAGCAATTATGGGGTCCTCTTTAGAGGCTCTTTTTGGCACGGCTTTCGTTCCGCCGCTTTGTGCAACAAAATATTCCCTATTTTTATACATGGGTTTGTGAGGCTTGACCTGTTGTTTCCCCCCTGGACCCCCTTCTGCCCACTGTATCTCGATACGATTCGGACGAAGGTGTCTTGTGCCCAAATTCCTGCAGACCTCTACCCAAGTTTCGGACGAAGGAGAGGGAGGGGGACTAGGGTTGGTGAACGGCCGAGAGACAGACGGAAGAGAAAGGCCTGCCCCCTGTCCCCTTTCTCATTGTGTCTCCAAAGAGCATGCATACGATACTCCGTGGACAGACTCCGCTCCTAGCATCTGGCTGGTCTCTTTCTTCTTCGGGACATTTCTCGGACGTTTACCGTTTAACGCGCATTGCAACGATGGAAAAGAGGGAGAAGTCGGCGAGGTCAGCATGCAGAGGAGAGGGGTGCCGTATTTCGCATTTCGTCGTTTGTTTTGGAGTAGATCTGGTGATTTTGTTCCGTGCGATGCAGACCTCTATTTTCTGAAAACCCTCTCGACTGGGCATATGCCATTCTCCTCTTCTATTTTCTTTTTCTACTCACAATTTTCTTGTTTAATCCCCTCTATTCCTTTTTTCATCTTCCTTGAGACCATCCGTGCACGCATCCTCATTTAATTCCTCCATTTTTGTGTGCGCTTCTAAAAATACAGGGATCGCGACAAAAGCTACCCCAGAAGCTACCCCAGAATAACAACCACCCTGCAAGGCTGTACCATCGGTGTCGCCGACATCACGTTTTCTGGACTTCACCTCCTCTCTTTATTCACTTTATCGTTTTGTCGCAATCTACGTACGACTATTTTTATTTTTGTTTTCTGTTTTTCATTTTCTGCCTCGTAACAAATATCCCTTTACCGTTTTACTTCCTTTGCATCCTTTTTTGGAGCATCCAACCTCCCCTTGTCATCTCGTCTCCATCGTGTCGACCCTCTTCCCACATCCCACTTCAACCTCAACTTACAAGGACCCTGGGAAGACCTCAAGGGTGTGGGGGTCTGGGTCTGGACAACAACTCAGCCCAGGCAGATCGAGAAGCAACTTGATACAGCGGCATCCTGAATAAACAATTGCACACCATCGACGGTCTCACACAACTCACAACTTTACATCGACTCATCTTCAACTACGTCCTTCGGCAACCAAAAAAAACTCATATAAACGTCCTGCATTCCTTCACGATCACAATGATCAGGATGAGCTCTCGTTCTGTACCGCCTCCTCCGCCTCATCCCTCAAAACCATCATCCTCCTCCTCTTCATTACCGCCGTCCTCACAGTCGTCCACGACATCGCCGCCATCCTCTTCGCTCTCGCCGACGTCGAAGCCATTGTCCGCTTTTCCCACTCCCACTCGCTCATCATCCTCCTCCTCCGCTTCTGCACCATCCCCCTCGTCTTCCGCCCCGACACCAACAGTCGCCACCATGAGCTCGCTCGACAAGGACAGGCTGCAGCAGGAGATGTCGACGCTGCCCCTGTCGACCATCGCGACGTCCATTGCGGCTTCGTCGACCTCCACGGCGGCCGCAGCCAGCTCGTCAAACACGATCAGCTACTCGCTTTCATCGTATGTTCCTCCGGGTCAGAGTCAACGGGATGAAACATGATGACAAGGAAATTCGAGAATGCTAACTGCTTAGGTCTACGTCGACGTCCAACCCGGCTTTCCTTGGTATGGTCATCACCGGTGCCGTCAACGAGGTCCTTTCGTCGACCACCAACTACTCGTCGTGAAGCAAGGGCGAATGGTGATAAGTAACGGCGACATTGACACAACCACATGTCAGCTATGGGGGTAGTTTCTATCGTGAATTTTCGATGGGAGACTTTATGACTTTTGCTATTTTTTGTTATGCTTTTTTAATTTGGTTTTATCGTCTTTCATCTCCCTTTCTGTGCTTTCTTTTCCTTTTCTTCTTTTTTGCTTTTTTTTCTTAACGTTCATTTTTCCCTTTTTTATTTCACTTCTTGTTCTTCGTCTTACGTTTCTCTTCTCTTTTCTTTTCTCTATTCCCTATCGTTTGTTGTTTTTCATTGTTGATTCTTTTTCCATAGCTAGCACTGGATAGCTAATGCCAACGTCAGTCAAGACCAATCCCACTCTGCAACAATATGCGGTGCAAGATCATTGGCCCTTTGAGTGTGTATGCAATATCCAAGGCAAAGCAACACTGCCGGATTCCAACTTGGTCACAAACCCAGCAGACCATAAGACTGAGTGAGCACTCAGTATTACGACGACAACGTCAAACATGGGAACAAGGCCTTTTTTTTTTTTAAATGTCTTTAATTTTTTTTGGTTGGTTCCTGAAAAGCCAGGCACGACAGAAAAGCTGAAAACGGCACCAAAAGCGAGCACACTTTCAAAGTGGTGCACGTCCGCCGACACCGCTTTCGGGGAAAGGAAAACATATAAAACATCATTTGTCCCCTTTCTGCTTTTTTGTCCAATTTTGTTTGTTCCTTCCTGAAGTCGAAAGTATGCGCCCGTTTCCTCCCATCCCTTGAAAAATCACAGCCCTCCGCACCCCATGCTTTCTCCGGGGATCCCCCAATTTGGTGCGAGACCCCTCAATTTTTGAAACATACAATTTTTGTGGTCGAAGAGGTGTTGGTTGGTGTTTTGTGTTTGGCGGTCGGAGGTTGTCCTTTCGTCTGGGGGTTTGCTTGTTTCGGTATCTTGGTTTTGTGGTAGTCGTCTTTCGCCCCCAAACAGCGTCGAGTCCGCCAGCACCTCTTTAATCCTCCATTTTTTGTTTTCACCCGCCCCGTTTATCGTTCAAAGACTGAAAATGGAAACAGCAAACAGAAAAAAGAAGAAGAGCAATATAGCTTTAAGCACGGACAGCCCGGTTCGCGGCCGGTGCGCCAACCCGGAAACCGTTCTTGAACCGCCGGGCAACACCGCTCAGGAAGCGGGTGCGGCCAGTGCCGGTCGTCTTTCTCCGCTTAGCCTTCTCGGACCAGTTGTCTATTGTCGGATTAGTAAAACGAGTCGAGATGCCATGTATGGCGGTAGTGGTTGGGTAGGAGTCGAGTACGTACACTTCCGGACCTTGGCGGCAGGGTAGCCGCACGTGGAGCATTCGTGCTTCTGGACGTGCATGGAGCGGCGACCGCAACGACGGCACAGAGTGTGCGTCTTGTTGTGGCGCTTACCGAAACTGGAGGTACCCTTGGCTGGAAGGTTGTTAGTATTCTGGTGTCCCATGTCCCTGAATGAGGATTTCGATTCCATCACGACGTGAACGTCCGTGAACGTCGTTACCACGCCAGCATTGTCGACGGTCATGCCCAATAAGTCTCTCTTATTGTCTCTGTCGTTTGTCGTCGGACCGATTTCGTGTCTCATAGGTGCCTCCCTTTGGCGGTCTTGTTGGCAGTGTTTCTCTATTGAGAGCTCGTCGTCGTCCAGTCCAGTCGTGTCGCGTCGGTTCCCGTCAACGTTTCGATTCAACGCGCAGAAATCCCACGTCATCGAGCCGTTGCGTTTCTATTCTGCTCAGCCACTGTTGCCAACCAGCTGATGATCCTTTCTCTCATCATCCGTCCAGACCAGTCGTCATTCGTTGTCACGCCCTCAGCGACTCGAGGCACGCGTCATTGTCAATTCATTCATTCGAGACCGGCGAAAGTCGGGACCAAGGGCGTTTTACGGGATACAGCGATTGTTGGCGACTGAGACGGGCGACAAGAATCGAAACAGAGACAAGATGGAGAGACTTCGTGGGAGACGTCGGGTTGGCGATGGTGGTGCGAGGGCAAACAAAGCAAACGTACTCATTTTGATGGATTGTCTGTGGCGGTCAGTCAGAGGTTCAACATGCAAACAAGGCAGCAGAAAAGGCTTTTCGTCTTCGAATGTCGTCTTTTCTCGTTCTTTTGCGGAATGGAACGCACCTTTAGGACAAATTGATGGGTGTGGTTGTCGATGATGTGGTGAGGTTGTAAAGGTAAATCGAGGAGGGGAACGGAGGAGAGAATCGATTTTCCCTTAATTTTTTCCTATGAGCGCTGCCGACAAAGAATTTTTCGTTTGCAGCGGCTTTCTCACTTGGCCATACTAAGGAGAAAAGAGCAAGGGTGGACCGCCAAATCGGTCCCCACTTTATTCGAGGCGGGTTCCTTTTCACAGCCAAAAAGTCAGGGCACGACGCCCGTGTGCACAAAAATAGGGCAAGTGTCGGATTATCCCAAAATCCGGAATATCTCCCCGCCGAGGACAGGACAGGCACGTTATTAGTCACGTGTAAAAGACAGACAGCCTGTCCTGATAAATCGCCTAGCATCATAATTTCTTCTCGGTTACAAACGTACTGATGTCATCAGATCTCCTGTGAGAATTTGACCGTGAAGCAGCACAAACATATCTTTTCACGTTTTGAGATAATATGAGTTCGATGAAAATATAACGATGAATGTAGTAAAATGCAAATTGATATCTTGGCTATAAAAGTCGCTATGCTGAAATCCCAAATGTCCGGTTCCAAAACAAACGCCGTAAATCGCATTTCTTTTTCTCTCTTTCCCATCATCAGAATGGCCGACCCATGATTTCAATGTTGCGGCCATTGTTGGCGACCGTCACATTGTGGTCCTCGTCTGTTCCGTCCTCACCGTTGTCGCCGCCAACATCGACCTTGTAGTCCATGCGGTACACAATGGACACGCGGCCGTCTTTGCCGGACCCGGTCAAGCCGTCACTGGGGCGGATGGTGACGGCCATTTGGGAGTTGAGGTTGAGGGAGCAGACAGCCGAGGCGGAAGCGTCGGCCGTCTTCTCTGTGACGGGGAAGTGGATGGGGTGGGCAAACTCGACCACCATGGAGACGATGGCATTGTGGTAGAGCTACGATGTTAGTAAGCGAGCTAAGCAGATGGCGGGAGAGATTGGAGAACCTACATAAGTCGCACTGTCAATGGCGAGCAGCCACTTCTCGACGCGCACGTCGTCGTCGTCGGTCGTCAGCATCATACCCATCTCCGGGTTGTCCAGAAGCAGCACGGTGCGGCTGTACTTTTCGCGCATCTCGTGGGCCATGTCCATGACGAGCTCGAGCGAGGCGTCGAACGTCAGGGACGGCGGCACGGGCGGCTCGGTGGCGTAGTCGGTGACGAGCGGCAGGAACTGGTTGCCCAGGAAATTCAGGTGGCCCTGCTCGAGGTGCCATGCGAGGTCAATGCCAAAGGGTGCGAGGTGGTCGGCGTAGTAATGAAAGTTGTGCTTGAAGGAGTAGAGGACGATGCCAATGTCGCTCTTGCCGGTGTCCGGGTTGATGGTGCAGTTGCGCAGCCAGTCGCCGAGCAGGCGGACGGTGAGCCAGCCGCAGCCGACGCCGTCGATGCCGTGGACGGTGAGCAGCTTGGCGTCCTTGGCGGCGTTGAAGGCGGTCTCGAGACCTTCGGGAACAATAGCCTCGTAGCCGGACATGGTGGTGGTGGGTGAAGAGGAATAAAGCGAAGTTTTTTTTTTTTTTTAAAAAAAGCAAGGGTGAAAAGGGCTAAAAAAAACAGTAAAATAGGTAAAATAGGCGAAACCTTTGACAAGTCGAAAAATAAGAGAGACCAGAGGTGGAGTCAAAAAGAAATCGATCAACAATAGATGGAGAAGAGGATATTTGAGATTGGAGAGAGACGACAAGAGGGTGGGAAAGCGGCAATTGTGGTTTTAAGACGGAAGAGGCGAGAGCGAAGTAGACACAGAAACAGATACGCAGATACAGAGAGGAGGCAGAAGGGATGGATACAGAGGGGGACAAAGCGGAGAGGCGGTGTGAGATGAACGTGGTTGGGTTGGATTGGTTATGGACAGCGAATCCTTCGAGCTTTGGTTTGAAACTCGTGTGAGGGAGAGAGTGAGAAGGAGAGTGAGAGAGCAAGGAAGCAGGAGAAGAAAGTGTGAAAGAGACGACAATGGACGGGCGGGGGGTTGTTGAATCTCTTATACTTTTGGGGGCCGACTGCTCCGTTCGGGATACTCGTCTGGGACGGATACTGTTGGTGTACGGAAGTACGCTGCAGGGAGGGGGGATAAGAAGCAGAAATGTCAAGATTGTGCAAATGTGGTGCGGAGGTTGCAATCGCGGACGTGAGTTGTCGCGGGCGACAACGTCACAAAAAGGTATCAAACGGGAAACGAAGGGGCACGGCGAGGACAACGAGGACGGGTTTGAGGGGAAACAGAAGGGGGGAAGGAAGGTTCAGCGTACACCCCTGGCAGGCAGTTGACAGAACGGACGCGACAGGGTAGGAGCTCTTTCGCTTTCCAGATGGACGTTTGAGGTGAGGAGAAGAGAGGAACGACTGAAAAAAGGAACGACTGAAAAAATATTGGGCGAAGGGCGAGGGACGGCAAGAGAGGTGGGGCCGCACTCCAAATTTGGATTGGCCCAAGCCGTTTTGGGGGATCGCCTGAATTTCAACCAGCGGGTTTTCCACCCCATCCATTTACAAGGCGCTATGGGGACGACAGTCCGAGCGAGGGACAAGCTTGAAAGTATGAAGTAGAATTCAAGTGGTATTTTTCGCGGAGGAGTGTTTTCAATTTGACAATTTGACAATTCACGAGCATCAGGGCGCGAGAAGAACAAGAGAGACGACACTCGAACAGAGATGAGAGTTCGAAGAGTCGAAGAGGGCCTCCACGACGAGAGGGCGCCACATTGGCAAGGGGGGAGGGAAGACCCCCCGGCGAGCTGAAAAGTCGAGAACCTGTTGGTCTGTTTGCCAGGCTAAAACGACCATTTTGGTCGACGTGCTGCGAGACTTGTGCAGGGATGGAGGGGAAGAAGGAAGTTTTATTGGAAATCTGGAGAAGAGGTGAAACGATACAGGAAAAGAACGCCAAGAAAATTAAGGAACGACATGGGAAGAGGACTCTTTTTAATGAAAAAAACGGAGGAGGCCCGAAAACGATTTATGAAAGAGAATATGCGCGAAGAGAAAGAGGAGAGAGAAGAGAGAACGGTGGTGGCAAGGACGATGATGCGCTCTAGTCCCTGTGTCATGAGTTGTGGGTTAATGTCGTCGACCGAAGAAAATCCTAAAACAAATCTCAAAAGAAAGGAAACTGGAGTTGAAAAAGCATGATGTGAATATCAGGACAAACCGGAATTCTCCTTGACAGTGATCTTCCGGGGATGCAGGACAACCCCCCTTGGCACAGCGATGTGCAGCCCAACGGCGCATTGAGAACAAAGCGTAGGATTGGCACATCGCCCAACCGGATGTGGGAATATTTCCCGTAGCTTTGGCGGAAAAGCCCAGCAAAGCGAGCCAGGCAAACCGGATTGTGTCCAGAAACGCTGTCACCGGAAGGAAGTGGATATTGCATCCGGTATCCAGAGTTGGGTTTGCTTTTTCTTTATGGATTTTGCTCTCGTGCCTCTTCTTTCGTGAAAAGAGTGCCAACGACTTGTGTTTTGGTTCTGCACAAAACCGACCGTCTTTGTGCATGTCTCAGGTCAGCCGCACGTTCCTTGACCGCCTGCGCCATTGAAAGTACATATATGTACTCCGGACGTAGTCTTTGCACATGCTGCAAATTTATGTATTGGCCAAGTCTGGTCGGGCAACAGATGCTCGATTCGTTTGCTCTCTGGGCAGCCGACGCGCCTCGTCACATTTCACCCTCACTTATTCTCGCTCAAAGACATCCGATGCGGTGTGATGAGATGGTGTGTTTGCCGCAGAGACTGCAGAATGGACTGCAGAAGTGGCCTGGTCCTGGTGTGTCGAGAATGGGACTGCGGGGATCGTATCGTATTTGTACACACATGGCTGCGCGGCTACCTATGAGAATAAGTATTAATAGATGCCACGGATAGCGGACCGGTGCCGGAGGATTGTGAAGGTAACGAACGGGGAAGCCGGATCAACTTTAGGAATCGGCAGTGGACACGAGAATAAAAACAATTTCAGAGATAAATATAAAATTTTAAACGACCGAAGCTGCCATTGTATTACGTTTCGTGAGATGTGTAAGTCGCACTTGAGAACTGAATGTGAAAGTCTTGTACGACTTACAAGCACTTGGATATTTAGGAAAGCACGGTTTTGGTACATGGAGATATAATGCATATGAACAAATGTAGGGATCAATTTTAGTTTGAATTCTTTATTAAAAAGTAAAGGCTATGCCATTCCTAGCTCTCTTCCATTGCCCTGAATGTTTTCTCTTCTTCTCTTGTTCTCTTCTTTACCTATTTTTACCTCATTCCCTCCCGGTGTGTCCTACTGGGCCTGTCTTCCTTTCAACCTCACTTTATTCTTTAGACCACGCCGTGCAGATCGTATAAACAACCCATGCAGATCAAGAAGGCAATCCCCACTGTCGTCTCGTCCGAGCAGATGGGATGGTATACCTCGCAGTTGCTATTCATGTCAGCCATGACGGTATCGCACTGAGCGCAGAGAAAACGTGTCCAGGAAAACATTTTTGGCAGAGCGTTGCTTACCAGATAAGAAGAGAGAAGAGACTGGAGGAAGTAGACGTAAACGGCGTTGAATTTGTCAGAGTGATTGGCAAGATCGATGCCGTTGTCTTTACTACCTGTTGTGATGGGGAGAAAAGGTTGCCTGAATAATGAATCCAGGATCCAACAAGAGTAAGAACGGCCTAATTTATATTGTTTGGTGCTCTCTCGTGGAAACAATAGAGCCATATAATTTGTCTTGTTGCTCACATGTTGTTGATATGATGCTCACAGGGACATTTCTTAAGTTAAAAGTCAACAATGGATTTGTGCATTGTCACGATCTTACAGCCTTGTGCTGTGCCATATCAAAGAATCTTGAACCATCAGTCATGTCCAAGCCTAGTCATGACTTATCTCAATTAACAGGTCAATATCACAGCAGTGATAATCGGCCCCCGCTCGCGTCGTCCTTCCCGCGCTGATGTTGCTCCTCCCCACACAGAGACGATTGCTGGCGTCGGCTAAACTACCACGGCACTCCACAACATCTAGCCGTAGTACGTTCTCTTATTTAATATAGTATGTTCACATCAAAGAGCCGATTTATGAGAGTGGAACAAAAATTCAGGACAGAGATGGAGGTTAGGCGCTTCCTCTGCCTAGCCTCGCTTTCACACGGATGTGATATGTGTGAGGAGTCTGACGATCACCGAACAAGATGGAGATACGCATCCAGAGGCTCACAGCCGTCCTCGTAGGACTCTGGCAAGTTGTTGAGGCTGCCATTGTCCCGGTCACCGGTGTCCACACGGGGATCGACCCAGAACGCGGGACTTATCCGCCACGACTGCGCATCCAAGATCTGCAAACCAGTGGTCCTCAATGGTAAAGAAAAATCGACAAAAATGAAAATTATGTAAGTAGCACCAGTATCAAGGCTAACCTTCCAGGGACCTCTATCTCCAGGCCATGGTGACCTGGCAGAACATGTTGGAGGACGACGAAATGTCGTACTTTGGACTGTCAGGTATCCACGGCCGGCCGTACGTGGCGTGGAATGGCGTGGAGCAGGCCGAGGGTGCGCCGCTAACGGGCTACTGCACGCACAACGAGGTGCTCTTTGCCATCTGGCACCGGCCGCTGGTGGCCGTCTTTGAGCAGGTTTTGGCACAGCACGTCCAGGCTGCTGCCGCATTCTACACAGCGCCGGATGTCGCCGAAAAATACCGCCGTGCCGCTGATACCTGGCGCCATCCCTATTGGGACTGGGCTATTGACAAGGCGCTCCCTGACGCCGTTGTACAGCGCAATGTCACGATCCGATCGCCGCCCGATGGCCGCACGACCGTCACGATTGCCAACCCGCTGCACCACTATCGCTTTCACCAGTTTCCGCTCAACACCACGCTCTTCCCACCCGACGCCGAAGACGATTTCCATCTCGCGTCGTTTCCCGAAACGTTGCGATGCCCGGACCCCTACAACAACTTTACGAGCAGCCCCGACATGGCCAGCGCTAACGTCGCCGCTGTCGACCTGGCCGCGCAGGTGTACAACATTTACGCCCGCGTCGCCGACTTTGGCAGCATGAGCTCAACGGCCCGCGACAGTACGTCCTTTGAGCAGGAGCACAACGAGGTGCACGTGGCCGTAGGTGGCTTACACCCGATGGGCCATTTCGCGCACCTGGGCTACAGCGGTTTTGATCCGCTGTTCATGATGCACCATGCGGCGATCGATCGGCACGTGGCGTTGTGGCAGGTTGTGCACGCGAATGCGTCCATGTTTGGCACCACCGAAAACTACCAGACGACAGCGGGGCAGTTCGCCACGGCGCCCGGAACCAACATCACGGCGGACAGTCCGCTGAAGCCATTTTATTCGTCGGCCAACGGGACGTTCCATACGGGAAACTCGGCGCGCGACATTGCCACGTTTGGATACACGTACCCGGAGCTGCTGGCGGCACAGGCGACCGTCTACGGCAGCCGGCCCGTGAATGCGAGCGCCATCATGACGTTGAGCCGTGCCGTCACCGCCGAGATCAACCGGCTGTATGCGCCGACGAATTTATCATTGGCAAAACGACTACCGGAGAGGTCACCATCTTCGTTGTCGACACCACAAAAGGCCTACTTTGTCCGTATTGGCATCGAAAAGACCGGGCTGCCACTTCCGGCCGCGGTTCATGTTTTCATCGGTGTCACACTGGCTGGCAGGCTTCTGCTCTTGACGAGACCACCACATGGGCGCGTCCATGGCGAGATCGGCCTCGAAAGGGTACTGGGAGCAAGTCAACGCAGTGGTGTGGCAGTGGAAAATATTCTTCGGCAAGATTTCCGCTGGGAAGTTGTCACGGTATGCTGCTACAGAGCGCCTCGTTACCAATTCATAGTCCAGATATTCGCTAACAACCTTCAGCTCTCTGGTGACAAAGTCCAACTCAGTGACACACATAATGTGACTGTCCAGGTCCGCGAGGAGACCATTCAGCTGTCAAAGAGCATCGAAGAGTTTCCTGTCTACAGCGATGTGCGCATTTTGCAAGGTCTTGGGACAGAATAAGGAGTGGTGATGAGATGCTCGTGAAATGATAAAGCTTGTCAGAATTGATTCACTCGACGTGCTCGTCAGAGCTGCTAGTATCACTCGAAATCTGAAGAGGGTACACAGACCGAGAAGACAAAATATATTAAAGACCAAGACTTATTTTCCACAGCTTTAAGCTTTCCCTAGAGACACACCAACTTCGTTAGCAAAGCCGGCATAGAAGACGGCTTTTGGATCGACGTCTAGAGTCTGCTTATGGCTTCTACGAGCCTTGGCTGAGTTCATGACAAAGGCCAGAGCAGACCCGAAGACTGTGCGCACATTTGCATGGACCATCCACGACGGAGGACAACTTATCGACACCCAATCTTGGTCCAACTGTGCAGGACTCCGGGTGTAGCAAAGGCCCCCTTACAAGCTGACGATACGAGAAACGAGACACGACTTGACGCTTCTACTCGTCGAGCCCAGCAGATCATGTGAAAGAAAGAAAGCAACCGTTCTCCGAGATAGAATACGTCTGTGTATCAAGTGCGAGTCGGCCAGAGCAAAGAAAGGTATCGGGCTTTGCAGCACACCAGGAAAGCATGGAGTAGGCCATTCGCAAAGCGGCATCCACAGTCAGTGGAATTTTGAATCGATTTATCCATGAAATGGGAAATCTAGAACAGTTATGTGACATGGAAATGTAGGAAAGCAAATAGGGATCATAGACGAACAAAAAGAAATAGCAAAACCTGATATCCAAAGCCCAAATAACAAACGCAGACACAAAACCAAAGAAGCAAGTACAGGAGACAGTAAGACAGACGTAAACCAGCTGAATGCGATGATGGGAATGCGGTCAAGGCTTTTGCTCGCTTAGCGAGATAAGAGAGCCACCCTCCTATGTTGGCCGCCAACGCTCGCTTTTCCCAATCTTCCTGGCGCCAAGAGGAAAGGGACAACCGACCAGAGACACTGTAGATACAGATGCAACAAGCAAAAGAAACAGATCGAACGAAACGCTGCATATTCCCATCTGCCCTGATGGTCAAAAAATGAAGCAAAAGAAAGACAAGGATCCCACGTCGCCGCGTCACTTCCCTTCCGAGAAACAGCAGGCACCATTGGACGAGAAGCAGCAGCCCTCGCTCTCGGAAAAGCAGCAGCCGCCCGTATCCGAAAAGCAGCAGCCGCTCGACGTCGAGAAGCAGCACCCATTCGTCTGAGAGAAGCAGCACCCGCCGGTCTCCGAAAAACAACAGCCCGGTCCGTACGCCGGGTCAAGTGTACTCTTGCGGGCGGCGGTGGAGCGCTCGTAGGGACGGGGCACGTGTGACGATGAGCAGGCCATCATCGGGTCAGCCTGTGTATAGCCGGACGACGACGCAGACGGCGCTGACGACGCCATGGACGAGGAGGTCGTCGGCCGTGGCTGGCGCGGCGGCTGGGCCTCGTCCACGTCTACATCGTCCAAGGGGTGGTGTGTCTGGGAGGAGAGCGTCGCGAGAGGAATGCCTTGCGGCGTGAGGACGGCCGAGACCACCGCTGCTGCCTTGCTCTCGTCGTCTTCCTGGAGACGGTAGGGCGGCGGCGGCTCGTTGTGGTCCATTGTGGGTGGAGAGAGGTGGACAGGCAGCGGAGAGAGGAAGATTGGGGTCGAGTCGGTTGAGAAGAAAATCAATTCTCCCTATCGTAATTATTCTATGTCTTTCGTTTTTTCTTCTTCTTCGATCGTCACTTCCCTTCGAAGCAAAAGATCAAAAGATTGCCGATGTGTTGAACGCTCCTTCCTCCCTTCTCCCTTTCACGATTCTCGTACCCATTACCCGTACCTTCCCCCTCTTTTTACAAAAGTTTTTTTTAAATGGTTGCCTAACAGCTGGTCGTGTATTGGGGCTGGGCGATCTCCCGACGCGGGGGAACACGCGTGGTGCAGCAGCTTACACCCAAGAATGCCAAAATAAGCACTGCCACCCCTGTGCCGCATATGTCACGTGCAGGCGGTTTACGGGGAGTTTGTGGACCACCAGATGTGGCCATAATCTCACCATCATGATCACCAAGATCAAAGTTTATTTGGACGTAACGTGAGAAAATAAAGTAAGTAAAGACTTCTGAGCTGCATAGCGAAATGACAGGTTCAAGACCGTATTTATGCGTATGAGTCTCTTGAAAACATGAGCTATTTGAACCTCCGAGGCGGGTAGAGATGTAGATGATGAACGTCGTCAACATTTAGAGAGAGAAAACCCACACTAGCTTCCGCCAAATGGTATCTCTAATGCATTCGAGCTAAGTATATATATATATATATATATTAATTCGGTTTATGTGAGCTTTTGCAATTTTCTTCGAATTTTTCTTTATTTTTCTTTTGTATTCTTTTATTTTTCTAAATTAAAGTAAATATTGACTTAAAACTCGACAGAATCCATACGCAACCAAACAGACAATCTGAAACAGCATCAAATTGCAAAAACACGTCAAAAAGCGCAGCAAAACAATAATTTAAAGCAACAAGATTATTAGTATGGTATCGTGATATTCAATAAATTTTGTTGGATTCTTATTGCAAGTATGCTGAGCTCTACGGCGGCATGGCTCTAAAAACCGCAAATCAATATCGTCACTTTCTGGTCAATATTTGACCATGTGACAGCAATACCCTCACTACGTCTCCTGGGTCTCTCCTGTTCGCATTCTAAACTCATCATACTCAGTTATCTACTTACTAATGTCTATGTAATTCGAAAACATATTATTTCCGCAATCCCGTTCACGATTGATGGATATTTACATCGTCTTCACGGAGACCTCATCATATGAGACACTCTTGACGAGAAAACTTGCACACATTATCAGCCTAGCTGGAAAGCCTGACTCAAAAACAGATCACGACCATTCACGTCCGTCTCGAGAACAAAGAAATCAAAAAGAAAGCGTGTATTGCGAGGGAAGGACGTTAAGGAGGTCACGACTGGAAGCCGTCTCCGGTAAGTAGTATTACTCTCCTAGGCGAATGCTTGCTTGCACAAAGGCTCCGCAAAATCAGAAGAGACAACGGACCGCGTTTGGCATACTCAAATCGATAGTGCTGTTCTTAGTTTCCTTGATCTTCTCTCGGCCGACTCCATCACTCGCCAGGTGCTGCTCATAAAGGATGCCCAAAAATTCCACAGTACCACAGCTCCACTGGGTTCGCCTGTTCAATGCCCGAGTTTTTTGTGGTCGATGTGGTGTTAGCAAACTCGCGAACAACCAGAGCTCCACAGAGCCCTGTCGATCAGGTCTCCAACTAGCGCCACCATGGCGCTATGTAGGTGGGCTCAGTGGAGGGAGGTGTGCAAAAAGGATCGCGCTGCATCGAAAGATCGCACCCATTACAGCAGGGCTCAGCGCTGTTGTGCATCGACCTTATCTTTGTGGACTTTGTGTGCACGGCACTTCTGCGGTAGACTCAATATATTGCGTGTCTTCTGATAACGGCCAAGAATGAAAGCGAGAAAAGAGGAAATGAAGTGGAAGACAAGATTACAACGAAAAAAACAGTAACTTTTGTTGTCAAGTATGCACGCGAAGTAAGAGAGAAGTTTGAATCATGCTGTTTCATGGAATTGATAAGAAAGTAGGAAGCAGTTAAATCGTTTGCCATCATCTTACAAACATTGAAAGAATATAAAGTTTATCAACACCTAGTAAAGTACAAATAGGTAATGAAAAGAAAATTAGCCACCCTACAAAAAAGTATCAATCAAGAAGAATACACAACCGCTTTATCCCTCGATCGTCCATAAAGAATAAATAAAACACCAAGAAGTAAAAATACTCAAAACGTCAGAGAGAAGATATTAAAAACACCGCGAAAATGTGCCTCATAGCCAAAGAACGCCGACCAAAAACAGAAGGGGCCCAACGCCGAGAGATGCAATCGACTTGATACCGGAGCTGACGACAACGACCGACGATATCGGGTGGGTGCCGGTCGTCGTGTAGTTTCCTGAGCCAGAGCCGGAGCTGGAACCGGAGCCAGAGCCGGAGCTGGAACCGGAGCTGGAACCCGAAGAAGAGCCTGAAGAGGAGCCCGAAGAGGAGCCCGAAGAAGAGCCAGAGCTGGAGCCAGAGCTGGAGCCAGAGTTGGCGCTTGCGTTTGCGTTGGCATTGGCAGATGCAGAGCTGGACGAGCCAGAGCCACCCGAGCCACCAGCATTGGCGTTAGCAGAGCTCGAAGAGCCCGAGCCACCAGAGCCAGTATTGGCATTTGCGTTGACATTTGCAGACGCACTGGAGCCACTGGAGCCGGAGCCGGGGCCAGCGTTGGCATTGGCCTCTGCGCCAGCATTGGCAGAAGCACCCGAAGAAAAACCGGAGCCCGAGCCCAGGCCAAACGAGCCAGAGCCAGAGCCAGAACCAGACGAAGAACCAGAACCAGAACCAGACGACGAACTACCCGACGAGCCCCAGGCGTTGGCACCAGCCGAAGCGTGAGCACCGGCCGTGGCGTACGCCTCACCAGGGCACGTAAGCGTGGCCGTGACGGGCGACTTGCCGCACTCGGTGCAAGTGGTGACGGTGACGGTGAAGCCTGAGGGAATCTCGCCTGCGGTGCACGAGCAGGGTGCCGAGTCGCAGGTCTTGGTGATGGTGTAGGTTTTGTCCGTGATACCGGTAGAGCATAAAGTCTCGTACACGGTTGTGTAAACGTAGACGGTGGGCTCCGGACATTTGGTGATGCGCGTGGGCTTCGAGCCGGGCAGAGTCACCGTGATGGGTGCCAGGGTGGTGGTCAGGACACAGCTTTCCGGGTACTGGTGGGCGGCGGTACCGCGAGCAGCAACCTCGTGGTCCATCTTGGCCGATGCCGCGACCAGGATGGACAGGAAGGTAACTTGTGTGGCCTTCATTGTGAAAAGTGAGTTGAGAAAATATGTATGAGAAAAATATGTGATAGAAGAAATAAAAGAGAGTAAAGAGTGGCTGTAGTCGGTAGAGACCTCTACTGTCTTCAAAAAGATGGTGATGGTAAAGAGTGACGATGAATTAAAAAGTAAAGAGTGTATGATGGTTTTAATAAAGAGATACAAGAGAAGACAGTAAGAGAAGACAAACCTGTGCGTCTCACTTGAGGCCAGCTATTGTCGAATGCGTGTCCGTAGGGAAGGATGGATGCGGTCGAGAGAATAGAAAAAGAGACGAAAACAGCGTCGCCGGATTCTATATATACGACGCTTCCATATGAGAAACAATAGCTTCGTTTTCGATTAATTCCATGGAGACAAGGAGTCCAGCTAGCACGAACTGGTGTCCATGGGGGCAGACACACATAGGGCCAGCTGGTTGACGGAGAGAGTGGAATTCCATTCCCCTCCGGGACCCTCTTTGCTCCTGTGCACCCTCTTGGCCCTTGGTGTTTGATAGAAGAAAAAAGAAAACAAACAAACCGGCGCCGAGAGGTTAAAAATGGTAATAAAACAACGGATAGTAAAAAAGAAAACATGAGCCGAGAATAAACATGGCTATGACAAAGGGGAAGAGGAGAGGGTCCAAAGTGGAATGGGGAGTTGTGTCGATATCAAACGAGACTACTCGCCATGAATGTGACGGACTAAGCATGGGCCTGGGCCCGGGCAACAAAGTCCAGTCACGATCATGAAAATACGGCTAGGCAGAAGGCATGAACGTGCCGAAGAAGAAAAAAAAATGCCTCAGAGACTTCCGTGTAAACAAAGGTAACGAACTGGGGGCGTAGGGTACATGCAAAAAGAGAAGATGACGCTAGATATGCGAGAGTAGGAGGGGAGGGGAAGGCAATACCGTGGAGCATTCTGTTGGAGGACAGTGCCGGAATGAGAGGAGAATAGTCTATGACGGCGAGCATGGTATCAAGAAAAAGGAATCAAGAGGAATTAGACGAGGAGATACATCACAACTCTGGTATGGTGGCCGATTATTAGAGCTAATAAACAAAGGATAAAGCATAGCAGCTCAAGGACTTGCGTGGATGGTTATCAATACTCTGGGTGGATAAAAGCAAGTGTACTACACGGGAAGTACACGGCCCCGGTCACAGTAGGCTGAACGTGGAGGTGAAGGTCTCAGATACGAGGAAAAAGAAAGGACAAGATCGAAGAACGGAGATGCTAACTACTGGTGGCACTAAGAGTCGAGGACGGGGAGAAGGGGGAACTTGGAGGAGGCGAAGAAGAATGGTAAACAAGAGAAAAAATAGACGGAACCATCGAGGACGAGACCCATGGCATATCGTCGTGCAGGCCAAAAGAGTGGTCGCAGGCATATACACGAGACGCGGGAGAGCGTCCACGCGGGAAGGGACAAAATAAAGTCCAACAAAACAAACAGAAGGGATGCTGAAGAGGATCGGGAGAGGCCCCTTTTGGCGCTGAAGACATCCTAGGCCCAAGGCACGAATGATATCAGGCACGAATGTTAAAGAAGAAACGAAAGTGTGCTGGAGATGAGCTTCTCAGACAGGTCGCAGTTGTTGAGGAGAGCTTGCTTGGAACTGGCGTCAAGGACAGCCTCCTTGAGTGTACGCCTGCTCGTGCAAAAGTACGTAGAGGGTTTGCGATGGCAACAGGGGCAAAGGCACAGGGGACATGGGACCTGAATCGACAGGGGAGACATGTGGGAAGTGAACGCAGACGGTGGAAAAAAAAAAAATTAAAATCCTACGAGATTAGGACAGAGACAAAACAAACCAAAAACAAGAGCGGATGGCGAGAAAAAGGAAACGAAGTGGCGAGGAGGAGACGGAAAAAGGAAAGAAACAGAGGTTTGTGAAGAACGAAGGACTGATGCCAAGAAATGCACAACAAGCCGTACAAACAGCTTAGCTCACTTGTATGCAAGCTACGGCTCAAGACGTAGGTGGTGTGCGAGGTATCCTACTGTAAGTCGTCGTGTTGGAGAGGGGGTGTGGTGGAAGTGTTGGCCAAGAATGAACAATGGAAAAAGAAACGGAAACGAGGGACAGGAAAGAAAGGGCATATCCTAAAAGATACGCTGGGGCCTGTGTGAAACACATCTGGCCGTGGATACGAAAAGGAGATGAATGAGAAAAAAAAAGGTACTGGAGAGGGACGAACGAGGAAGAAGAAAAAAAAGGAAAAATAAAGAAAGCTGTTTTTAGCAATTAGTGGAATCTTCATTTCCCTTGATGTTGTGTGTGGGCGAGGGGATTGAGGGTGCGTTGTAGTCGAAGGACAAGACCATATCCGGTCGGCGATGAGAACCGAGATGAAAAGTTTGAGATGCGACAGAGCTTAATGGATACGAGTCAGCAGGGGAGGTGGGTGATGAAGATGCGAGAGGCAAGATTTGATTCAGCTGCTCAGAGAATTGGTGAAGAGAAGAAGGGGCGTAAATATGCCTGGGAAGGCGGTCGTTGCCGCTTTTCGCTGCATCTTTCTACTCCCTTGTTTGTCGAATGCCACACTGTGATGCAATTTGTGAAGGTGGTTCGTGATGTCGGTTTCTCGGCGAAGGATGTCTTGTCTCTTTGTTGAGAAGACGTACACAGGTTGGTGATGTTTTTGGCGAGATGTTTCCTATGGGGCCGAAAAAAAAAGTCGGAATCAACTACGGCTACGCCGGACGCAGCTTCCCTCTCGTCCGCCCTTTCCCTCACTCTTTCCTGGCACACCCAGCAGTTGTAGGGCTCTGAGATTCTGAAGTGACGGCTCCTTCCCATCTCTTTTCTTCTTCGCGCGTGCTTTCCATTTCGGTGAGCGTTATACAGGGACAAGTTTAACCATACTTTTTGTCGGTATGTGCATGTACGGAGGTGGGCGGAAGCAGCGACCGAAAGCCGTTCGTCGTATACAGGCGATTTCTTGGAGATCCAAGATCTCTCCCTTGTTGAAGCATCCCCGGGAATCCTACGATACACCATCAAAGCTATTGTTCGCTGATCCTCCCTCAAGAAGCGGCACCCCTGTCTCCGCATCCTTGCCTCCACGCAATGGGAACAATGAAAAAAGGGATCGCCGCTGTGTGCAGCAATTGTGTAGGGAAGGATTGCCGGAGCGGACCGGTGTGGCGGTTCCACTAAATTGGGGGCTCTGTTGGTGCAAATGGCACAGACCGAGCAGGGGAGAACGGCCCCTTGGGTCTAGACGTCGGGCAGCACATTCCAACCATGAGACAGCGAATTAGGGAGGGAGAGGGTTAGAACGGGCGTGGCTTGACGTCTTCCGGGGGAGGAGGGGAGATTGGGAGAGAGGGGGGGGGGAAAGGGAGACGATTTCTTTTCTTCTTTTCCTTCCTCTCTTTTTCTGTGACGCCTGGAATCCGCAGAGTGGAGATTTTGCTCAACGTAGCAAGCTGAGCCACATTTCCCAATAGCCAGATACAAGACGTGGAAAACCCAATTGCCCCCCCCACTCACTGGAGTGGAAAACCTCTTTATACTGCATACTTGACAGGGACCACCGTTTTCAAAGGCACCCGCCCATTCCTCTGAGTCTGGCGATGCACTGCCGATACACGTATGGGTCCTTTGGGAAGGGCTGTCCACTGGAGCGTAGTCCATCATCCTATTCAGGAACCAAGAGCCGGGCTTAGCCAAGGATGTGTGCGCTGCGCTGAGTGCTGTCTTAGATTCGAAAGGACCAGTCGCCTTGGGCGTCTCGGTTGTTGAAAGTGGCGCTCGGAGAAAAAAGCAATTAAAAACAGAGACGATATTGGATGTGGGTGCTGAGAATGGGAACGTTTGATGGTATTCGATCGCGAGAGAAATTGAGAATGCACTTTTATTTTCTAAAAAAGGCGATTATCGGAGGGATGCGCTTATAGTCGAATGGGAGACTCGCGATTTGCAATTGCCAATGAGAAGAAACAGAAGAAATAACAAAAGCACCATTAGGGAGAACGAAACAATGGATTTACATGGAAAAGAGAGCAAAAGGAAGAACAGGAGTAGGGAGTCGTGTGAAAAAGAAACAGTAAAGGGGGGAAATACGGCAAAAAGAAAACAATGAACAAAGGGACGAATTTTGCAAGACGACAAGCAGAAAGGGGAAATGGAAAGTAGAAAACTGGGCTGTACACAAAAGTTTGACGACAAAAGAAAGTCAACGGTTCAGAAAAACGTGCCCAAAAAAAGTAACGACCGTGTCTCACCTGAAACAAATTGAGTGGCGCTAAGACGACTAACACGACGACCACCAGTAAAAAGCGACAGGGGAAGAAAAAGGGAGAAGCATTTGTTCCAGATGAAAAAGAAACGTCGTGTAGAGTACTCCGTAGGTCTGGCCAAAAAGAAACTGCGGGGAGTTGGTGAATGGAAAAAGGCAGTCACGAAAACAGAAATGCCAAAGTACTGTGGATGCAATGCTGCAAAAGAAAGAAAAGGCGAAAATTCAAAGACAGCCCAATCAAACACTGAAAAGTAGACAGGTAGGGTTAAATAAAACAGGGCGAACTGGAAGATATATGCATCACAGGAAGGACAAGCCTATTTGTATGGTGATTGTGATAGTAAAAGAAACAATGGGGATTTTTTCTCCTTGATGTTCGCGAGAGCTTCTAGATGTGGTTGTAACATACAAGCATACCGAATATAAGATGAAATAGGGAGAACCTGTGAGGGACAAGGAGATGCACATATTGAAACACGAAGGGTCATCCACAGGAAGAAAGACGAAAGTGTTGCAGAGACGACACGAAGTATTTTTGCTGAACAAACGCGCCCACCGGTCCTGCAGAACGCATGCCAGACCTGCTGGGCCGGGCCTGCAAGCTGTCGACACATCTCCAGTATTTTTCTTGTCGGATGGAGTTTGTATGGAGACTTATGCTTCGCGTCTCGCGCACCGGCGGCTGTGATCTACCGTTCCTAGGTTTCCAGCTAGAGGTGTCGTATTAGTTGTTGTTCTCTCGTCCCCTCTCTCTAAATAGCTCTGGGCTAGGCCAGAAAGCTGCCATTATCAACCCGCGTACCTTGCATGTAGCTGTTATATTCCTTGTGAACAAGGATAAAAGCTCTGGACTTAAGATGATGGTCTAATAATATCGGCTCAGGCTCTGGACTCATGAACAGAGACGTAGTTGATAATAAAAAAAAATCAAATACTCGTAGTCTCCGGAACCATCATGGCGGTGTTAAGCTACACCCCAGAGGATAGCACGTCCTGTCAAGGCAGTTCGCCTAATAGGGCCTTCCCCTCGTCTAAGACGCAGGTCGCAAAACCTACGTGATACGGAGGGTGTATTCGTAAAGGATGCTACCGGGTGTCCGGCAACCTTGAACTCGGCCATATCGAAGAGGAAACGATTGTGAGAGGCGGAAGTGCAATTGCATCGTAAATGGAACGCGAAAAAAGACAAAACAAACTAAAGGATCAAACCAACAGGGAAGATCCAGCCAGTCATCCCTCCAGATTGTATCTAGATGATGAAAATATACGTGAAGAATGGATAAAAAGAACCACGAAGAAGCAAAAGAAAGCAAGAAGTCTTTTTTTTCGCTTATCAGATGCCAGTTGTGCCCCGAAGAAAAAGGAAATGAGGGGTGTATGTTATAAAATGGCTCAGGGCCCCGATCTTCGTTTTTTCTTCATCGCCGACCTGGTGCAAGTCTGTCTCGCTGCTGTAGGAATTCAGGACCCTCATCCCCAATTTCCCTCCTTGTCCCTCCTCGGCCTTGTTTTTGCAAATCCCATCTTTCTCCAGAGCAGCAAGGCACTCATTTTCTTTCACAGGGATCTGTTTTTTTTTTTTTTTTTTTTTTTTAAATTTTAAATTTTAAATTATTTTAATTTTGTGCTCCGTAATGCCGAAGAATTTGCTTCATTATGCGTGTCTCATTGTGGGGAAAGGAGGGCAAGACGCAGAACAACGGCAAGCTTGTGTTATTATTCGGGTCGTTTGCTGAAGATGAGGGCACACACATTGCAGAGCGTTTGACAGAGACTTCCCCGGTGTATACACTCCTAAGAATAGAATTACCGAAGCTAGTAAGGAGTACCAATACTGACTGCTCTTACTGGCTTCTCACTTCACAGAGTGCTGTTGGAATACGAGCCTATTGTGGCATCTTCAATGCTGTATTATTCGCTGCACGGATTTTTTCCCCTTGACAAGTCCTTATTTTGAGCACAATCGGGACTTAATACTTGTACAAAAACGAAGTCATATTTTACGCGACTCATCATCGTGTTTGGGGCAAACTTTCGCACATTTACGGTTGCCCTCTGCCCTCCTGTTTTTTTTGTGCTTATTTGTCTTGAATTGGTTTCTTTTTTCAGATGTCTCTCTTGGAGGTTCCTGTGCTTTCACAGTGCGTTCTTTTTGGGTAGCGCACAGCGAACATGGCCCCACCGCCGCTTTCCATTTATTTCCTATTTCGGTATAAGTCCTCACTGACCAACACCCCATCCCTATACTCACACGCGCTCGTACAAGTACTTGTACTCCGTACACCAGTAACATGAGACAGCCCGCCCGGCTGCCCTGGGCTAGACCAAATGATGTGCACGATTCTCGGTGTCGTTGAATAAACAGTCTTCTCCTAAGAAATCTGTGCTTCTCCTTTCGTTTTCATGTTGATGCTTTCTCTTTTTCTTTTTCTTTCTTTTTCTTTTTCTTTCTTTTTCTTTCTTTTCCCTATCTACATGCACCCCTCAAAACTCTTTCTCCTCAGAGAGGGCGCCAGACACAGCGCCAGCGTAAGATTGCGTAGCGAAGAAACCGGCGGAGGGGCATTGAAGAAAGAAGACCCCTAAGCGGGCAACAAACGAGAGAGACAAATTCGTCTGCTCCGTATCTCTGTGCCTCAGCAAAATACTCCGATGCTGTCCGTACATTTGTCCAAAGCTCCATATCTTCGCTTGTTTATGTTATTGTTTGTTGATTTTTTTTTCGTTTGCCCTCGCTTTCTTTTCCTTTTTCTCCCTCTTGGTTGGTAGCTCAGCCCGCTCTCCTCCACTCCCTTCTCACCCTTTCCCTCCCCTCCCAGGGCAACGTACAAAAGAAAGCAGCCCAGACAATAACACACGCTCCAACCGTCTAGACCATATCGGCCGAGCCACCACAAGCACTTCAGCAGGCATGGAGGCTCGCAGATTGCACACAAACACACCCTCCCCCTCCACTCATGTTCATTGCACATTCCCATTCTTTGAACACACACCCCTCTATCTCGTTCTCTTTCTTTGTTTTGCGAAGAGGCCAAGCAATGCCTCAAAGACATGCATCTCCCAGACGCCCTTGTGCCTCACGTCTCCCCCTGGCCCTGGCCTCGAAGGTAAACAGATCTGAGGGGCCAGGCCAATGCCCATGGAGTTGCTGATTCCTGGTAGCATAGGCTAGTCAAGGTCGACATACTCCATAGAACCACCGCCATACCACCACGACACAATACTCCGTACAGGTGTATCCCGTTGTAGGGCCAGAAATTATATATTCCCGTGCCTGGCCGTTTGCTCTTCCTGCATTTCCGATTCTTGTACCAACAGAAAGAGTTCATCATCCGACAACACCACCGACTCTCGACCTCGAGCGGTGTTTCTATTTTTCTTGTCCATTCCCCTTCGTCCTTGTTTCTTCGTTCTTTCAATAGAGCAGTCGGTTTGTAACTGCCAAGGCGTTCTTTAAAGTCAACTTTCACATTCATTCATTTGATTATCTTCTCTTCTCCTTCTACCTCCGTCTTTTTATACAAACTCCACGATCTTACGTCTTACGTCGACACTCATTTTGATATTTCCTTACCTTATTTTTTTTTCTCTTTCACTTGCCCACCATGCATCTCGGAGGTGCCTGGGGCTTGCTGGCAGCCATCACAGGCCTGTTGGCCAGCCGCGCCCTGGCCAAGCCCTATCCGCAGGTTCCAGAGTTCTTCCAGCGCGCCGTGGACGAGTGTCCCGCGGTCGTTACGATCCAGCCCATTGAGATTATCGGCCAGACGCCTGTGATTGTCGATGTCTGGATCCCGGTCAACACTGTCATCATCATCAACGAGATCACCATTGAGATCACCAACGCACCCACCCAGGTGTCCACCACGGTCACTTCGACCGTCACCACCACGAGCACTGTCACGACGTAAGTTTGCCCTAAACATTCTCTTCGAATATGAGTCCCATGCTGACCAACAGTGGCCCCGGCGAGTTCACTGGTCCCTACACGACCATCACTGGTCAGTGGACGGGCACCACCCCCATCACGGTCTCCATCCCCCCTGCCAGCGGTGATCATACTGGCACTGTGATCATCGAGAACCCCGAGACGTCCACACCCGTCTTCACGGGTCCTTACACGACAATAACTGGCCAGTGGACCGGCAGCACGCCGATCACTCTGACTGTTCCGCCTGGCCCTGGCGGCTCTACTGGTACCGTCATTATCGAGACCCCGCAGACCACCGCTCCAGTGTCTAGCTCTGGTGGCGGCGGCGGACCGTCTGGTGTGTCGAGTTCTGGCGGCGGCGGTGGTGGTAGCTCTTCTTTCGGCCCTTCTGGCGTCTCGTCGTCCAGCGGTGGCGGAGGCGGCGGTAGCTCCTCGGTTGGCCCGTCTGCTGTTTCATCGTCCAACTCTGGTGGCCCGTCGGGAGTGTCGTCTTCCAGCGCCGGTGGCGGCGGTGGCGGCTCCAGCTCTAGCGGTCCTTCGAGCTCGGGCCCCTCAAGTTCGTCTTCTGCTGGCCCCTCGGGTTCGTCTTCTGCTGGCCCCTCGGGTTCGTCTTCTGCTGGCCCCTCGGGTTCGTCCTCTGCTGGTCCCTCCGGCTCCTCTTCTGCTGGCCCCTCGGGTTCGTCTTCTGTTGGCCCCTCGGGTTCGTCCTCTGCCGGTCCGTCAGGCTCGTCGTCTGCCGGTCCTTCGGGTTCGTCTTCTGCTGGCCCGTCGGGTTCGTCCTCTGCCGGTCCTTCGGGCTCGTCCTCTACTGGGCCCTCAGGTTCGTCTTCTGCTGGTCCCTCAAGTTCGTCCTCTGTTGGCCCCTCGGGATCTTCTTCCGTTGGCCCCCCGGGCTCGTCTTCTGCTGGCCCATCGGGCTCGTCCTCCGCTGGCCCATCGGGCTCCTCTTCTGTCGGCCCCTCGGGCTCGTCTTCCGCCGGCCCCTCGGGATCCTCGTCTGCCGGTCCTTCGGGCTCCTCTTCTGTCGGCCCCTCGGGCTCGTCTTCTGCCGGTCCGTCAGGCTCATCGTCTGCCGTTCCTTCGGGTTCGTCTTCTGCTGGCCCCTCGGGTTCGTCTTCTGCTGGCCCATCGGGCTCGTCCTCCGCTGGCCCATCGGGCTCGTCCTCCGCTGGCCCATCGGGCTCGTCCTCCGCTGGCCCGTCCGGCGTGAGCAGCTCTGCCTCGTCCGGGTCGTCTAGTTCTAGCGCCTCGTCTGTCTCTTCGGCGTCTAGCGCTGCCTCGTCTGGTTCGTCGGCCTCCTCAGCCTCCAGTGTTTCCAGCGCCTCGTCAGCTTCCTTGGCGTCTAGCGCTGCCTCCAGCGGCTTGTCGTCAGCTTCGTCTGTTTCCAGAGCATCGTCTGCCTCCTCGGCGTCAAAGTCAGCTTCTAGCGGCTTTTCGTCCGCGTCGTCCGCTTTGAGCGCTTCTTCTGCTTCGTCGGCCTCAAGCGCGTCGTCTGCTTCTTTAGCATTCAGCTCTGCCTCCAGCGGCTCGTCGTCGGCTTCGTCTGCTTCCAGCGCATCGTCTGCATCGTCTGCCTCGTCTGCCTCGTCTGCTTCATCTGTCTCGTCTGCTTCATCTGCCTCGTCTGCTTCCTCCGCCTCATTGGCCTCGAGCGGCTCTTCTTCTGCTTCCTCCGCCTCTAGCGCGTCGTCTGCTTCTTCGGCCTCCATTTCTGCTTCCAGCGGCTCATCGTCGGCTTCGTCGGCCTCGAGCGCGTCGTCTGTTTCTTCAGCATCCAGCTCTGCCTCCAGCGGCTCGTCGTCGGCTTCGTCCGCCTCCAGAGCCTCTTCAGCGTCGAGCGCCTCGAGCAGTGCGTCGAGCGGCTCGTCCTCCGCGTCGTCTGCCTCCAGCGTCTCGTCCTCCGCCTCCAGCGCTTCGTCTGCTTCCAGCAGCGCCTCGAGTGCCTCTTTGTCGGCTTCGTCGGCTTCTTCTGCCTCGTCTGCATCCAGCGCCGCCAGCGCCTCGAACTCTGCCTCGTCTGGCTCGTCGTCTGCTTCCAGCGCATCATCTGCCTCGTCTGCTTCGAGCGCCTCTTCAAGCGCTTCTTCGGCCTCATCTGCCTCCAGCTCTGCCTCCGGCGTCAGCTCTGCCTCTAGCGCTTCCAGCAGCAGCGCCTCGTCTCCTTCTTCTAGCTCGGCGTCGTCTGCCTCCTCCAGCTCTGCCTCGTCTGCTTCGTCTGCTTCGTCCAGCTCTGTTTCTTCGAGCTCTGCCTCGTCCGTGTCTGCGTCGTCGGTGTCGTCCTCGGCGTCGGCTTGCTACACCACCATCTCCGCATCTGCCTCGCCCGCGGCAGCTTGTGTCACAGGTCTCCCGGCCACCTGCACGTCCCTCGACCAGTACTTCGGTCCCGCGTTGGTTATCCCTGCTGGGATCTGTCTTGCCTCGCTCGGCGTGTTTGGTGTCGGCAGTGCCCTCACGTGCTTGACCACGGACCTGAAACTGAACACAGTTGGCAGCACCGTCGTCGACTGTCTTAATACCGCCTTCGCGGCCAAGTGCATCGACACGCTGCCCGCTCCCTGCGTGAGCATCGAGAGCGACACCGGCCTGGCTCTCGTCGCAGACATTGGTGTCTGTGTGACGGAGCTGGGTCCGTTCGCGATTGGTGCGGTGGCGCAATGCTTGTCAACGACGGGCATCAACGCCCAGTCCCAGGGCTACACTATCGTGGCCTGCCTGTACGAGGCGCTTGGCCTGAGCCCCGATCCGAGCCCGACGTCGGTCGTCTTGGAAATCCCCTGCCCGGCAGTCGCATCGCCGCACTGTGACGTCAATCTGCCCCGCGACTGCAAGGGTCTCGCAGGCGACATTGGTTTGGCCACTGCTGTGGACGCCGTGCTCTGTGTGGCGGATCTAGGTATCTACGCCGTAGGCAACGTGGCGATGTGTTTGGCGACGGATGTCATCACGACCGACACGACAGGCGACTCAATTCTCACCTGTTTGGCGCAGGCACTCGACGAGACGTGCCCGGCGGCGCTGCCGTCGGCCTGCTTGGCCCTCAACAGCGATGTCGGCGTGGCGGAGCTGATCCTAGACATTCCGCTGTGTATTGTCGCGCTGGGACCGTACGCGGCAGGCGACGCACTGGTGTGCTTGTCGACGACGGGTCTCGACGATGCGTCACTGGGCTCGGGTATTGTCAACTGTCTGGAGGGCGCGTTTAACATTGTCGTGTAAGGTGGTATGGCGGGCTAGCGGCCTTTTTGTTTTGTGGCTTCTTGTGGTTTCTTGTGGTTTTGGTGACGGGAAGGAGCGATTGGAAAGTGGCGAAGACGCGTCCTGGCACCGCACAAAATCCCGTATCATAACGACTGTTGTTTGCTTCTTGACGTGACGAATGGGAGCTTTTTGTGTACTATCTTTACTTTTTCTTCAGCTTTTACTCTTTCTTACATCCTCCGTCCATCGTCCTTGCATAGGACACGGGTTTAATATCTTTTCTCGGACATTCAAACGTCTTCTATTCAAAGCACAGGCTGCCGCGTCTTTATCGTAGTCGATCAATGCTCTGTTTTGGAGCTTTCAAACTGAGCCAAATTTCACCTTCTTCTTATGTTGTCGTCTCTTTTCCATCATGCGCCAGTTTCGCGTTTTACCTATGCCAATGTAGTTCGGGCTGTTAGCATGATAACTCATTACACGGAGTATATGACTTCGAGTGATATTGGCTTTGAATACCATCGCAGGTCGCTCCTTCCCTTCTGCAGCAGCCTAATCTGGTCGATCCAGGAAAGCATCGAGGCGCAGCTGAATCCTAACCAAGCCTTGGTGCGCACCTTGCACTTCTTATTTCGACCCCTTTTCACGACCATTTTTTTTTGGTGGTGCCAGCCGCTCTTTCCTTCGCAACATAACTTTCGAAAGCAATTGTGTCTTCTTCGCACACACACACACCGCTCAACTCTCAGACAGGATGACCGCATCATGAGTGCCGCTGACAAGACATTCGGCTAGACGACCACGGCGCCGCAAGCGATGCCGACACCGTCGGTCACGGCCAGACAAGGCTTCTTCCAATCTCTCGGCCGGCGCAAGAAGCTCTCCTACCTGTAGGTGTCCACGAAGGTCACCTGGGCGTGGACGGAAAGCGGAACGCTGACGCAGAGTCGTATCCAGGATACCATCCATCGTGATCTTTAATCTCTTTGGCTACGGCGCATGCTCTTTGCTGGGCGGCTCGAAATGTACCGACAAGGCCACCACTGCCCAGACCGTTCTCTTGTTAGTGTCCTGGGCGATTCAGCACATTTACGGATAGTCGAGCGGAAATGCGGAGTAGCTGGTCCCTACCACGACCTCCTTCGTTCGTCTCCTTTTAACAACTTGAATCGTATCGACTGCAAAAAATACTCTTGACAAAGAGAGGATAGATGCAGCTGTCGTGATGACCAATGCTGAGTAATATTGGAAGAGAAAGAGCACGAGCAGGTGTCATCTCCTAACCCACTTTTCTATAAAACGTCGATGAGCAACAAAGAAGTTGGCAATAACGTTCTCGCAAAATGCCATGAGATGTTGAGTATTTATAACACCATTTGAATAGACAACCAACGTCGAAGTGCTCCACTATCGCCTTTGATAGGTTTGTATGTCAAAATCAATTCAAATGTGTCACGTCATTGTAGTATGTACAGTCTATACCTCCATCGTTCTCACAGGCACCCCCTCAAAGGTATGTCCAAAAACCATATATCAAAGTCTCGAGACAGCCCTTGATAGTCAGTCTCGTTCCATTTACAGCCACTGCTGGGTGCCGTGGTGCGAGACCATCTTGCCGCCGTCCTTCTCAATGGTGGCGCCCTCAATGACCTTGAGCACGGCCTGTGCCGACTGTGTGGGCGTCAGCATCACGGGCTCCCAGTCCGGCGCATAAGCCTTGAGTAGGCCTACAACGCGCATCATGTTGGCATTCCTGTCGGCCTGCTCCTGCTCGGTCAAGGGGGGGCCGTTCGGATCCGTCGCGAACTCCGTGTCAACCAGACCAGGAGAGATGGCAAATACAGTCACGCCCTGGGGGCGGTACTCGAGGTGGAACTTGGCGACGGCCATGTTGACGGCGGCCTTGCTTATGGAGTAGGGGCTCTGCATATCCATGCCCGACTGGAGGATGAAGTCAATGTCGCCGACGCCCGAGGAGACGACGACGATCTTCTTGAGGGTGCTCTTGACGACGAGGGGGCCAAAGTAGGCGACGGCCTGGATGGTGCCGACAACGTTGATGCGGAACGAGTCGTTCATGTTCTTTTCAAACAGGTCTGGGTTGGACGTGGCCTCCTCGCTCAGCAGCTGGTTGACAGGGACGCCAATGGCAGCGTTGGCAATGAAGACGTCGACAGCACCACCGGTGATGGCAGCCGCATCGCTGGCGGCAGTCTGTGGCACAAGAGAAATTAGCACTAAGCCACGTCTAATAGCCTCTCGATGTATGGCGGAGTGACCGTCCGGCTTCCGGTGAAATGGCAGGCCAACACTTTTCACGACGTACCTGGAGCGACTTGCGGTTGGCAAGGTCGGCATAGATGGCGTGGATGGTGGCACCCGGGACCTCAGCGGCAAACTTGGCCTTGGCCGCCTCGACGTTACGCACAAGCCCGATGACGGTGTTGTTCTTGTCGGCTGCGAGCTCCTTGACCAGACCAAACTATTTGAAAGAAAACCTCGTATTAGCCGCTTGTACAGATATCTCACGCCGTTCCAAAACTCAATTCATTTCGGTGCTCCACACATACTCCGATGCCGCGAGAAGCGCCGACGACCACGTAAGAAGGCATCGTTGATGTTGTGTATTTGAGTGGTCGTTTATTATTTGCTGGTTTTTATTTGAGTTTCCGTGTCGAGGTCAGACAGTGATTATAATTTTGTGCTGCGGATGGCTGGATCAATGTATAAGTTGCGATGGTGTGACTGGGGTGTGAGGTGTGAGAAAATAGGTGATTGTTCACTTGTCAAGAGATGATCTTGCTAAAGATGTGCGAGGATGTTAATGATGTCGAAAAGGCTATCTTCAACTCTCTCCTTCTCGCGAGGCACCTTCTCCCTTTATACCACGATTTCAACTGCCTCGACTCTGTGCCATCTTGACAACGACTCTTCTTTCTGGATTGCCAAGGTGATTTGATTATTGTTAGTAAATTCCGTTGTCTTTTGGACCGCCGTGGTAAATTCCGTGAAGTTGCTGCTGCAAATTCCGTCTATTACAAATGTGGCCGTGTGTAAGGCGCTTTTGTACCGCCGGCGTTTTTTTTCCTTCTTTTTTTTTGCTAGTGAAGCGTGTTGGCCGCTGTTAGCCAAAACGGTAAAAAGCGGGCCCGTTTCGACCAAAAAGCGTGACAAACCACCCCTTCCCCCCTCCCAAGTTAATAGAGTTACTTAAGAACACCCTAATTTCTACGTCATATCTCCCAATATTGCTAATTTCCAGCAGTTTCCACCCTCTGTCGTGCTCGCTCAGAGTTGCCGTGTTTCTCGGAATGGCTTCCAGGACGGCACTTTCACTCGTTTCCCCGTTTGCACTGCTGCAGAAATCCCTTTCCGGCGCCATTCCCGCTGCACGCAACCTCGATAGTCCTCGATGGCCCTGACTCGCCGCCCTCTATTAAAAGAGCTCCAAAAAGTTCCCCCGACAGCCTCGTGTCCGTTTGTCAGCCACACGCGGCAAGGCTGCATGCATTTGGAATTGAAAAACCGGGTGCTAAGACGACAAGGCGACGGGAGGGAGTCCCCTTGAAGGTGTCAGCAGAAGGGCAGCAAAACCGTCGGACAGAGTTGCCTGTCAGCAGCAGGTTGCCTGCAGCGATCTGTTCCAACCGTCAGCCAGCGTCAGATTCGTATCTATCGGCAAGGCTGCAGAAACCTTCTAACCTCAAACACCGTAAACTCTGGCTCGTGTGTCTCGAAACGGACATTGAAATGCAAATCATAGACCTCGATATCGTCTTTCCTTTTCTTCAGACCGGCGAGGACATATCCCTTTGCCTCGTCAATTTCCCCTTTTTTCTAGTCGCAGTTGTATCAATGTCAGCAGCAGACTTGAGAATAAGCATATCACCTGTTTCTTCGACCACTTTGTTGGCATTGTTCGGTGCCGTATGCAATGCTCGTCTGGATTGCCCTTGCTCCACAGAGGAACCCCGGGGGCCTGGGGGGGCCTGTTGGTCAATTGACAGCCGCACTAATGGCGCCCCGCTTTCTCAAATCCGCGCTCCTGACTCGCTCGCTCAGACTTGCCCTCGTTCCATTTTGGGCAACGGGCCATTCTCCACGCCTAGATCAGCCGGTGCGCCTGCCCCATTGCAAAGAACACGCCTCCACTTGCTCACCCGTTAGGTGATGTTTGTCAGCTCAACCTCATGCATTTGGTAACTTCGAACGGCAGCGACGATGAGCGAGAAACAACAGGACAGGAAGGCAACACAAAATTTCACCAAAAATTCACACGAAAATCGACACCTAGAAGGCAAAGCGCAGAGAATTGGAAAGAGCAAGAAGGCGCCAGAAGCAGCGCGCTTTCAGGCTGACAATGTCAGGAAAGTACGACCAGCGCCGCTGCCTTAGAACCTCAGAATAGATACCAAACAGTCCAAACCCTTCAAACGCACGTGCCTGCGGCAACTATTTGCGAGAAACATAAAGAGAAGCCCGCCTCGTGCAAGCCGCCGACCGCACCAAACATCCCATCTCGCGGGAATTATTGCCAATATTGCTGAGACGGGCGAACAACACGGCCGACGCCCGACTCCGTCCATGCCACATTCAGCGACATCAAACTACAACAGACATCCCAAAAGATGCCGGCACAGGGGGTTCGACAGGCTACAGCAGCTCCGCGATGCTTGACATGCAAAGGTATGGACCCGGCTCGGACACTTTTTTGAGGGAGCGCGCCATGCCATGATCGGGGACGGGGCTAGGTCGGGCGGAGGTGTTTCTCTTTGCGTGCGTTGGCGTGAGAGTGCATGTGTATCAATGACAGCACGGAAAGCTAATCTAGGCAATTCTCCGCTTCCGCGCGCGCGTGCGTGGTTTCGACCTTTTTCTGTTTTCTTCCCCGTCCTCCAGAACGCAAGATCAAGTGTGATGGAACACAGCCCATCTGCCTAAACTGTCAAAAGGCGCATCGAGAATGCCGCGCAGGCCATGCTTTCGAGCTGTCGTGGCCCAAGCCGCAGTCAAGACGGGCTCTGGAAGGTCCCAAGAATGACAGAAACTATGTGGTGTCACAAAACCGGTTGCACCCGCGGTACCGGCACAAGGGCGGCAACGACTACTATTTCGTCAACGTGCTGTCTGACCATGTAGCCGCACATCATCTACTGCCTTATGTAGCGAGCAGTCAAGGTATGTTGGTTCTTTGTGGCTCGATATCGGATGATAGATCGAGCTGTATGTGATCCTGCATTACTGTAGGATTTGCAGAATCTGCTCGTTTATATCGCGTTCGTTGTATCTTTGATTTGTTATTTTTGGTGGTTGCGTTGTCTCGGCTTCCTTTTGAAGCTTGGCGGGCAACTTTCAGCGAGCGCAGCTCATTTTGTTCGTCTGCCGAGGTTCCAAACTAATTCGGCTGATCTTCGATCCTTGACGCAGGCACACGATCGATCCTCTTTGAGCGCGAGTATGCAGAAGACCCCTACCTGAGTCTACTGCCCAAACAAGCGCCCTCTCTCTACGCCGACGTCGAGCGGCTCCAGATGGACAGGTCGGGTCTTATGTCTTATTGTATGTTCGAGGAAAGAGTCGAGTCGCGGACTTTTTGACGTGGACGGAACTCCACCCGCTTTTGTTTGGAATCAAGAACATCTATCCCATCTCCCCCTGTCCCCCTGCACACAGCCGAGCCATGTTTCCCCCTTCTCTCAGCCCTACGCTACTTCCTGTCCAGCCTTCTGGGTTCTTATTTGCTCCCCGCATGATCTGTCTCACTCCTATCTCACTCACTTCTGATCTACTTAACGTTGCTCTTCCCCCTCTTCCCGATCAATCTTTCTAATCCTGTTTGCTGCCTCCTCCAGTCTACTATGAAGCTTCCAACTCCTTACCCCAGCTCGACAACGAACCGCAGCAGTTCCGCGACCTGCTGCTGCGCATGTCCGTACAGGACAACTCGGCCTCATCCAAAGCCGTCCTCTACTCTCTCTTCTGCTTGTCCGCACTGAGGAGGTACGGCAATGTGCAAGAGTCGGCTCACTTCAAGGGCCTTGCGCTCCAGTCGCTTCAGCAGGCGGCCAAAACTGATGGCATTGGCCCGGCCCACATTTTGCAGCATATGGCCGCGGGTTTGCTGCTGTGCCGTGCCGAAATCAGCTTGGCCGACGAGTCGACCGTCTTCTGGGCCCTGTACATCTGCAGTCTACGAACGGTCTGCAACAACGCCTTTGACGGGCAGCTCGGTTATGGGGAAGTCACCTGCGGCGACGCCACCATCCTCTACCGATACCTACACTACCACGACATCCTGGCCCAGTTCAGCTTGAGCCACTGGCAGCGCCCGTCGGAAATGGTGAGCCATTTGAGCATGAAGTTCAAGGGCGAGACCGTGGCCTTCAAGTGTAACGACCACCTCGACCGTGTAAGTTTTCAAATCAAGTGGGGTGAAAAGAAAAGAGTTGGACTATTTGCGTTAATATCGAAAACTCACACCTTGTGGCTTTCACATAGCTGACCAAGATACCTTCCCAGTTCTACTACCGTGGCTTGGGCGATTATCTGCAGTACGAGATCTATCTCCTCGCCTTAGTTCTCAAGGCGTCGAAACAGGAGCAACTAGACGCCGATTTTCCGACCGGCCGGGACCACCAGCAGAATCTCAGCGACCTCGAGGATGAGATCAATGAGTCCCTTACGAAGAACAAAGTTTCTTGCAGGGACATTGGCTCCGTCGACGAGACCGACACGGCAGCCACGGCGGATGCCAGTTTACGGCTGCAGCGCTACTTTTTTTTGGTGTCCACATGGATCTATTTTCAACGAACATGCCGGCATCTGACCGGCCCGTCGCTCGAGATCGACACCTTATTCGACGAGGTCTTTGCCTGGAGCTGCGACATCCACCGTCTCAACGTTCGCATCGCGCCCTTCTCGCTGTTCCTGATTGGCACTGAAGCCAATACGGAGAACCGGCGTATGGCCGTCATGGACTTTATCCACCGCCGACCCGAACTGCTGCCCATCACGCCCGCCGCTCTCGCTGCACGCGGCGACAACTCGACACCTTCGCAGATCGATTGCCTCATCTCTGCGGCATGGGCACAAGACGACCTCCATGACGACTCTGAGGGATACCTCGATTACGTGACGAAGATGCAGTACGTGATCACGGCCAGAGCAGTCCTTCCTGCACTTGTGTAGGGCGACGTTGCAGTCTTGAAAAAAAAATTACCTCGACAATACTCGCTTCATATCAACAGGAGAGGCTCTTTTCGGCAGGACCTTAACACCTCGGTCCCTGGACCGGGGGGCCACGAAAATTAATTGGTCTATAGTGCGGCCGGCTATTTCATAGATGCAACGCCTGGTGTGCGTCGATATTAAGCCACACGTGTAAGCGTGGCACGCGTCTGGTCATCTGTTCTGCTTGCCCCCCTGCCTGCCGTGTGTAGCCCTCCATTCAGTCTCAAACCAGAAGGTCGCCAGAACGTGTCGCCATACCCGTTCCCACGATAAAAAACTTCATACTTATCTACTTTCTCCCGCTATCGGTACGAATTATCATCGTATTAAAAAGAGAAATTTCCCGACTGATGACAGCGTATGAAAGTCGACCCCGGATATTTGGCGATCCGGGATCTGAAGCACAATTTTTTTTACTGAATCTCTGTCCCTGTTATGTTTTGGCCACCTGTTCAATATATTTAACTCTCGAAACTATCTCCAATTGGAATATTTTCATTTTTTTTTTCATTTTCAGATGGGTGCCTATGACTTATATCGCTTGTTGTCTCACTATTTATCTTTTGTTGTAGGCTCACGTCTCAAAATGGCAGGTGAGGTTGTTAATCGCCAAACCCCAAAGAAGAAAGACGTCAACCTCACTTTATTTACTTTTCTATCGCCGTGCCTCATAATCTACAAAAAGACGACGTCTTGGCATGGCGAAACAGCATCAGCATCTTGACACCTCGCTCCTCACCATGCGCCAGTCTTGTGTCGTTGCCAAATCAAGAAGGCAGAAGGAGACCAGCATGGCTGATGCCATATCCTCTGAGATTTCAAATTGCCCATTCTGGTCTCTGGATCTCAAAAAAAAACCCCGAAAACCAAAGAGAGACTTGCCATTGCCCAAAAGTCAGCGGAGGCGATGCGCTCACAAAGCATAAATACCTGAGCTTGGATGTCGACTTGGCGTCTAGATGTTTGTTGAAGATAGTAACTCCCCTCAGCACCTTGATTCTTTACTGTGTTGTGACTGATATTGCATCTTTCTTTAAAAAATAGTCTGACACAGAAGGAGTATTCGACAACCAGTTCTCTTACACGCCATGCATCTGGCGAGCCTTGTCCTCGCGCTTTCGGTCAGCCTTGAGGGCGTCTATGCCCTGGCACGAGACCAAGCGCCGGTACCGTCAATTAACGCCACCGTCGCCGCGCCCAAGCGCTTCATCATTGAGTTTGCCGACGCGGCCAACCACCAGGACGCCGTCAACACCCTCTCTGCCCGTGACGGCACCCGCGTGCTCAAGACCTTTTTGTCCGATGTCTTTTCGGGCGTGAGCGTGGAGTCGACAGCGGACAACATCGACACGCTGCGAGCCCTCACATCGGCCGGCGTGTCACGCGTCTGGTCGTCGAACCGCATCACGCTGGACCACACGGCACCGTCGCAATCATTTTCCAGTGATGCAGCCGCGAGCAACTACTCCGTTCACAGCTGGACGGGCGTCGACAAGGTGCATGCGGCCGGCTACTTTGGCAAGGGTGCCGTTGTGGCCATTGTCGACACAGGCACTCAATATACCCACCCTGCGGTACGTTGCTATGCCTGGGCCATAAATTTTTGCAAGTCATAATAGAGTAATGAAAGGCTAACAAAATATCACAGCTCGGCGGTGGCTTCGGTCCAGGATTCAAGGTTGCCGGCGGTTACGACTTTGTCGGGAACGGCGGTAAGTTAGATACAACAGTACCTCCTTTGACCTTTTTGGGCCCTAAATCTTAGCTAACGCCATTCAACAGACTGGCCCGTCGATGGCAGCTCCAAGCAGCCTGACAACGACCCGATAGACCAAATCGGGCATGGCACCCATGTTGCCGGTATTGTTGCCGGAAAGAGTGACCAGTAAGGGAACTTTTCTCATCAATTTATTATGCCATGTTTTGTTTTCCTAATATTCTGATGCAGGTACGTTGGTGTTGCACCCGATGCAACGCTACTGTCCTTCAAGGTCTTTGGACAACAAGACGGGACCGATGAGGACACGCTGATCGAGGCCTTCCTCGCCGCATACCAGGCCGATGTAAGGCAGCTCCCAGTTTTCATGTGTGGTACATAGCCTTACCTAGTCACTAACACCGTCCAGGCCGACATCATTACCTGCTCCGTTGGTGGTGCTGGTGGCTGGGCCAGCGATGCCTGGGCGACTGTTGCTTCTCGCATTGTCGAGCAAGGCGTCATTGTTACCATTGCTGCTGGTAACAATGGCTTCGAAGGCCCCTTCTTTGGGAGCAACGGTGCTGCGGGTGAGCACGTCCTGGCCGTGGCATCCAGTGAGGCCTCGACCGTCGTCGCACCGCCGTTTGATGCCACCTTCAACTTGAACGGCGTCTCCAACACGACCGAGGTGGCCTACTACCCGGGCTTGGATGCCTTTCCTGCCTCGGTCAAGGGTTGGCCCATTGTTCCACTGTCCTTGAACAAGTCGGTCGAGAATGACGCCTGCTCGCCTCTTCCATCTACGACGCAGAACCTGTCGGCCGTGATCCCTCTGGTCCGCCGCGGTGGCTGCGATTTCATTGACAAGCAGTCGAACCTCGAGGCCTTTGGCGCTCAGTTCATTTTGTTCTACCAGGATGATGAGCCACTGGCGTCGCCCTTTTCATGGTATGACACGTCGCTCCTGGGGTTGATCGAGAAGGCGGCTGGTGAAGCAATCATCGACACCATCTTAGCCGGCGGCGGTGTGACGGCAGACTTTTCGCTCGACCCCAACAACAACTATGTTGGCATGTACAATGCGGCCGGAGGGCGGCCCAACGACTTCACCAGCTTCGGCAGCACCTACGACCTGAAGCAAAAGCCCGAGGTCACAGCCCCCGGCGGTGACATCTTTAGCACCTACCCAACCAACGGCTGGGCTGTTCTGTCCGGCACCTCCATGGCCACGCCGTACATTGCCGGCGTAGCGGCCCTGTATGTGGGCCGCTATGGCGGACGCAAGACTCACGGCAAGGACTTTGCCAAGGACCTATCCATGCGTATCATTTCCTCGGGCGGCGCGTTGCCCTGGATCGACGGCGTCACAAACACCGACTATGGCTTCTGGGCGCCGACGATCCAGGTCGGTTCCGGGCTGGTCGACGCTGCTAAGGTGGTCAACTACAACACGAGTCTGTCGTATGTCAAGTTTGCGCTCAATGACACGCACCATTTTGAGCGCTACCACAAGGTGGACATTACCAACCACGGTGACAAGCCCGTGACGTACAAGTTCCAGCTGCAGGACGCGGGCGGCTTCGAGGCGTGGCAGCCGTTTGACGACAACCTGTACGGCACGCCGCGGCCGAAGGTGCTTACCGAGCTAACGCCCATCAAGATCGCTCCCAAGGTGTCGTTCCCGGGTGGCACTTTTACCGTCCAGCCGGGAGAGACTAAGCAGGCCCAGTAGGTTCCGCCCATATTTGACTCGTGCTTATGTTTGTATCACACATACTTACCACTGATCTCCCGAAGGTTCAACTTTGATTATCCCACTGGTTTCTCCAATATCCCCGTCTATAGTGGCAAGATTTTGATTATCGGCAACAATGGCGAACAACTCTCTATCCCATATTTTGGTTCGTGTTTATTTTCACTCGCATGCATTAAAAGTAGACAGGTACTAACAAGCATAGGCATCGCCTCGAGCATTGAGAAAGACCTCCAGAAGCAGTTTCAAAAGGGCTACCCGTACGGCGAGTCGGGCGTCAATTATCCCTACCCAAGCTTTGATGACCACAGCGTGTGCGTACATACCCACTCTTCTATTTGTAAATAAGTGACCAGTTCTTCGATGGTTAACACAATGGCAGCTTCACCTTCAACCTCGCCACCCGTGTCCAAGATTTCCCCAAGATTGTCGCTCGCACACAATGGGGGGCCAAAGAACTACGCTGGGATGTATGTTCTGTCTTTTTTTATTTACAGTTCTATCTTCACTCTTGCTAACCTCACTAGATTTTTGACGACGCATGGACCGAGCGCGACTGGAAGTACCCGCCCGTCGTCGGTCAAAACGGCTACGTCGGCACCGTCGCGTACTATGCACAGTCAGGCGAGGTCAGCGCATTCAACCCTGCATTTGACAACTCGAGCGACACCATCTCGTTCCCGCTCAGCGACCTCTACCGCAGCTCCGTCGACGTTTACGACACGGAGTACTGGTGGCTGGGCGGCCTGGGCAACGGCTCGCAGATTGCCAACGGCAACTACACGTATGTGTCACAGTCCCTAGCACTTATAAGACCCCGAAATATCCCATACTAACTGCACAACTGCAGCCTCCGCTTTGCCGTACTCGCTCCCTTTGGCGACCGTACGCACAGCGACAACTGGGACGTTCTGTCGCACAAGTTTTCAGTTGTCTCCAAATAGGTCTGAAACGCATTCCATTATTCATAATCATTTTAAATGACTCTTTGGGCACGGTTTTGTAGTTTTCATGCTGGAAACCATATATTCATGATCTCTTTCTTTGTCTCATGCAGCTCCTTTTCATTCATTTCAAGGACAATATGCTAGCTGCTGGATAACTTTGCCGCTTTTATTTCAAGCTCACAAATCTGTAGTTCTAGATTATGTTCAAGCCTCAACCTATATAATAATACAACCCATTCACCGAAAAGAGCAATTGAAACGAGGAAAACTTGAGAAAGACGCAGAGTGTTGTCGTCAAGAAAGACTTACACGCGAGATGACTAATCGAGACCCATATTTTCGGCCCTGCATCATTATGAGCATTTGTCTTATCGCTCGCTTATCGTACCCAAAACTAAGTGGCAGAATTTTTTTTCCGCCTTTTTTTTTCTTTTCGACCCCATAGACCGTCTTAGCGCCCGTTGTTGTCCTGTTGTCGAGTTTCCTTACCGACAACCTCTTTTTCGACGAAAGCCACGTCGGATCAACCAACACACCCTACCAAACCATATTCCGACCAACAAACCATGTCGATCAAAAAGCACCGTCCCGTGGACGAGGAGGAGGTCGACGCCCCGACGGCACCTCTCGCCAAGAAGGCCCGCGTCGAGGACAGCGGCGACGCTGCTGACGTCGACGAGGCCGAGCGCAAGCGGCTGAAGAAGGAGAAGAAGGATAAGAAGAAGAAGGAGAAGAAGGAGAAGCGGGAGAAGGAGGGCAAGGAAGACAAGGATGATAAGGCGGCTAAGAAGGAGAAGAAGGACAAGAAGAAGGAGAAGAAGCTGAAGGAGAAGGCCGAGACGGCCGAAGAGACCACGGCCGAGACGGCTGAGACTAACGGCGCCGCACTATCGTCTGGCTCCTACACACAGACGGCGGCTCTGTCGGCCGTGCTCGAGGCTGATGTCCAGGCGTTCCTCAGCAAAGAACAGGTCGCCGTGTACGACCCGCTCGTCAGCAAGACGGCACCGGCGTCCGCGCGCCTGCGCCCCATCCTCGAATTTACGCAGCTGCCCGTGACCGCCCTCACCAAGAAGGACCCCTTTGCGGCCTACAAGAACCCCACGCCCATCCAGTCGGCCTCGTGGCCCTACACGCTCGGTGGCCGTGACCTCGTCGGCATCGCTGAGACGGGCTCCGGCAAGACCATGGCCTTTGCCCTGCCCTGCGTGGAGGCACTGCGCAACCTGCCCAAGCCGGCGACCGTCGAAGCCAAGAAGCTGCCGAACCGCTCCAAGCTCAACAACAAGTGGGACGCGCGCGGCAATCTGGCGCAGGCACTGGCCGTGATCGTGTCGCCGACGCGCGAGCTGGCCATGCAGACGCACGCGGCCATCCAGCCGCTGGCGGCGCTGGTGGGGCTGACTGCCGTGTGCCTGTACGGCGGCGCCAGCAAGGACGAGCAGCGCGTGCTGCTGCGCCAGGAGGGCGGCGTCGACATTATTGTGGCGACCCCCGGCCGCCTCAAGGACTTTATCAACGACGAAGCCGTGTCGCTGGCGCACGTGCAGTTTGCCGTGCTCGACGAGGCGGACCGCATGCTGGACACGGGCTTTGAGGAGGACATTAAGTTTATCCTGGGCCAGTGCTCCGAGCGCGCGGCGCGCCAGACGCTCATGTTCACGGCGACGTGGCCGACGAGCGTACGTGGGCTGGCGGACGGGTTCATGAAGGACCCGGTCAAGGTGACGGTGGGCAGCCGGACGCGCGCGGGTGCGCTCGACGGCGAGGAGGGCGGTGCCGAGGGCGGCATGCGCGACCGGAACAACACGGGCGCCGTCGAGCTGCAGGCGAACGCGCGCATCACGCAATCGGTCGAGGTCATCGACCAGCGCGAGAAGGAGCGGCGCGTGCTGAACATCATCAAGCAGGAGCAGCGCGGCAAGGCCAAGAACGACCGCATCCTGGTGTTTTGCCTGTACAAGAAGGAGGCGGTCCGCGTGGAAAATTTCTTGCAGGGCCAGGGCGTGCGGGTGGGCAGCATCCACGGCGACCTGCGCCAGGAGCAGCGGACGCGCAGTCTGGAGGCGTTCAAGGCCGGTACGACACCCGTGCTAGTGGCGACGGACGTGGCGGCGCGCGGTCTCGACATCCCCGAGGTCAAGCTGGTGATCAACGTCACATTCCCGCTGACGATCGAGGACTACGTGCACCGCATTGGCCGGACGGGCCGTGCGGGCAAGGAGGGTCGGGCGATTACGTTCTTCACGGAGCACGACAAGACGCACTCGGGCTCGCTGATCAACGTGCTCAAGGGCGCGAACCAGGAAGTGCCGGAGGACCTGCTCAAGTTCGGCACGACGGTCAAGAAGAAGACGCACGGCACGTACGGCGCGTTCTTCAAGGACGTGGACATGAGCCAAAAGGGCACCAAGATCACATTCGACTAAGGAAGGAGTGTTCTATTTATTTGGAAAATGGCGGCGTCCATCTTTCTTTTCATTTCCTCATTGGATCATCTCTCGCTAATTGGGGTGGCCGCCGCCGCGGACAAAGCTATAGCATTGCCGGAAGAATCGCCGTTCAAAGAAGGCTCTGTTTTGGGAGAAGAAAGTTAGCGAGGGCTCCATTTATGTTTTAAAAGTCATTTTATATAGATGCGAGTATGCTTTGAAAGGCGTTCTTGGCTTGGGATCATGGGATCATGGAATATATGCATTTTCACGCAAAAAAAGTACACAAAACAAGGATATGAAACTTACATGGTGAGGACAAAAGGCACGGCCAGGACGGCAATTTTGAAAAGCTGCGTGATATTTGCAACAGGCCCTGTAACAGCCGTCACCGGTACCAGCTGCCGCACAGCCGTGCTCGTGACCACGGCCGCCAGCACGGCCAGCGGATGCGGCATCAGCAAGGACGTCGCGTCGCCAAAGAACGAGACGCCGCGGGCTGCAAAGTGGCGCTGGATAAACACGAGGCACCAGACGATGCGACACGCCATATTGATACCATTGGCGGCGACAAGGCCAACCGCACCACCGTCGAGCACGCGTAGACACACGTAGCCAGCGGCTGCGAAGACGGCCGAGAAGCCACCCATCCACACCGACTGGCGGTAGACCTGGGCCTCGGTGGCGACCGACGCAACAAACGCTTCGGCGACGCCGTTGACGGCCAGTAGCGGGATGTACCACACGTAGGCCGCGAGCGTGGCGGCGGCGCCCGAGTTGGCCCAGCGAGGACCAGTAACGAGGCCAAGGAAGGGCGCCGCAGCGGAGGGGCCGATGGCCGTGACAACGAGGGAGAAAAGCAGGTACAGCTTTAGCAGCGTCTGCAGGTCGCGGGCAGCCCTCTCCGCGGATGCATTGCCCTCTTTGTCTTTCGCCTCTTTCTTGTCCTTCTTATCCGCCTTCTTTGCGGTCTTGCCGTCCTCGGCCAACAGGCGCGAAAAGTAGCTGCGACTGCTCTCCTCAATGGGCTGGAACAACAGCCGCGCGGCCAGGCCGCCGTAGTTGTTGGCCAGGGCGTAGACGCCTTGGGTCGTGGTCGTCGACAGTGCGCTAACCAGAAATGTGTCGCCCTGCGTCAGCACGTGCTTGACAATGCTCTGCACTGACATGCTGGACGCCAGGTGCAGCGTCGGACGGTCAAAGAGCTGGAGAGCGTAGTGACCGGATAGGCGCCGCGGAAACAGGGAGAAGCCGTCGCGCCGGGCCAGGGCCGCGCCGTGCCATGCATACACCACCAGCAGGCCGACGCCGTAGGCCAGCTGGCCGAGCGCAAAGGGCAGGACACCAATGTCAAGGCCGCATCCGGATGCACTGCCCAAACGGGTGGCTAAAACTGCAGCGCCTAAGGTCGTTGCACAGCGCAGCACAGTGGCCACAGACTCGGCGGCGGCACGCGCACCAAACTGCAGCCGCAGCTGCAGTACGACAAACGCCGGCTCCGACAGCAGCTCAATGGCCGACGCGAGGGCATAGAGGTAGAGGCTGGGGACGAGGAAGGGCGTAGTCTCGGCGAGTGAAGGCACTGGGTGGTCGTGGTCATTTCCGCCCTCGTCTATCGTTTTATGGATCGATACCAGGTACAGCCATCCGAGCAGCAGGGCAACAAGCGAGCCCAACAGAATGGAGACGTATGCCAAATTGACCGCACTTTGAGATGAGGACGACGACGCCGAAGGAGAAGTGCGCTTCCCCTCACTGTCCTTTTTGGAGGCGTCCTTTTTGGAGTTCTTGGGCTCCGCCTGTGGCTGTTCCCGCCCGCCCTGGCGCTGGATGGCCACGCGCAAGCTCTCGCGCGCAAAGAACAGCACGCTCAGGTAGTACACCTCGAGCTGCGTGGCCACGCCGAGCAGCTGTGCCGTCAGAAACCGGAGCAGTAGCTGGTTGGCGATGAAGGTGGCCGCGCGGGACGCGATCTGCAGCGCAATGAGCAGCGACGCGCCGCGGACGGCCGACGGAGCAGCGTGTGCAGAAGCCGGGGGTGGTTGCTTGTCCGCCATGACCGATTGTGTTGAAGGTGGAAAGGAGGTGACGACGATGAGAACGCGCGACACGTGGTTTCAAGGGCGCGTTTGTAGTGGTTTTTGGCGAGGCAGGCGTGATGGACAGCAAGGCAAGAGCGAAGGAACATTTTAGGGCCCCTTTCAGTGGGGCTGATCGCTTGTAAGTTGGCAGCAACAGTGAATATTCACACGTTTTCAAACCAGGCTCTCCAAGAGTATTCCGTTCCAAAAAAAGAAAAAAAGGTTTTTGTTGCCCTTCGATGGGATATATAATTCCCATCAACACTATGGTCTTTCACGTACGGCCATAGATACAGGAGAACACGGGATCCCGTCCGCTCTCCCCTAGTTAAACCTGTAATCGGCGGATTAGTAGTTGGGTCGGTGACGACCAGCGAATACCCGCTGCTGTACGTTTTTTTTATTCTTTTGAAGAATCGAGTCTCCTTTTTTTATGTTGCCTTTTATTTTTTTTAAAAAGGACTTCTATGCAGCGTTGTGTTGTGACCGGAAAGTGGCAATGATTATTGCAATTCTGGTGGCGTCAAGGTAGTGGTGCAGGTCTAAAGTCAAGTTGGTAAGAACAAACATGCACGAGATAAAATATGTTTCTTAAAAATAAAAGGATCAAGTACCAGTAAAATACTTACAAAATAGAAATTTTACAAGCAAGGCCCGATCACAAAACACACCGCTAAAGCTTCGACTGTTCACTTCCAAAGAGATGTGCTCTCGGGAACCCATATCACAATAGGAGGTAGTCTCCATGCGATGGATCAAACAATGAGAAGAGGCCGCACAGGTTCAGCTGTAAATGAAATAGACGGGAATTGAGCGAACCTCTGCTCTCACTACCCTTCTACCTTCTTTTACGACTCAACGGCGCTGTGCCTAAATGTTGCGGGCGGAAGTATCACCGCTCATCGTTCCATTATTGCTCCTCGTCGATGTACCACGGCTGAACAGCGTTGCCCGACTTAGGTACTCCCCCATAGAAACGAAACGCGGTCCAGTCGGCTGAAAGAGAATTGTTTCTTTCCTTACACTCCGGGATTTAAGCTTGTTTGTCTCGGTAAAGGAAGAGAGGGGAATTAGACGATGACGGCTCGCCGAAATCAAATAAAGTGCTGCCCGGGAAAGACAATGGTATTACTGTCTGCCGGTGCATAATTATCACGAACACACATGCCTTAGCAGAGGTACGCAAGAGCCGTATTATGCGAGCAATCTATATATTAAAAAGGTATACCCGAACCCATAAGCCGGTGCCGAGTCACCGATCGCACTCGTGGCGTTTCGCAGGTGTCAGCCCTCGTCCTTTCCCTCATATATTGACTGCAACCCGTAGACAAAAGTGCGAGACAGCAGGAGAGCAGGACAACCAGCCACCGGCACACACTATCTCCCACAATGCAGTCGCTTGTCCTTCTTGCCGCCATGGCAGCAGGGGTGATCTGTGCTCAAGCGCCCTCTCCGTCGCCCCGACCGTACAAGCCCATCATCCTCGAGAGCTCCGGCGGCTTCGCCGTTGGCGGCACCGTGCTATACAACCCGCAGCGGCCCAACGCCACACTCTCTTGCGACCACGGCTACCTCGAGTATTTCCTGCCCTGGACCCGCCGCACCACCAGCCTCGTCATGTGGCACAGCTCCAGCACCCAGGTCTGGCAGAACCGCTGGGACGGCGGCGAGGGCTTCAAAGACATGTTCTTGCGCCGCGACTACCCCGTGTATCTGTGGGATGGGCCCCGCGTTGGTCGCGCCAACTATGGTTGCGAGACCACCACGTACAGTCCCGGGTACCGCGACCAGGGCAACTTTGTGGCGTGGAACTTTGGCCCATCGTACCCAAACTGGTACAACGACACGCAGTTCCCGCGGGACGACCCAGAAGCTTGGAACCAGGCCGCGCGCGCGCGCTACGACGAGATGGACACCGAGGCCAACGTGTATTTGCAGTCGGAGGCGGCAGCAGTGGCAGCGGACTCGGGCCGTGCGGGCCACGACATTGTGTACCTGACCAACTCGGCGGGCGGTCTGCGGGCGCTCGTGACGGCGACGCGCGCCAACGGAACCAACATCCGCGGCATTGTGGCGTATGAGTGCATCGGCAGCATCTTTCCGAATGACACGGAGGTGTTGAGCACGCTGGGGGTCACGCCCGGCCACGGCGGATTCGGGCCGTTTGTCGTGCCGCCCGACGAGTTCCGCAAGCTGGCGAACCTGACGGCGGTGCAGTTCGTGTGGGGCGACCACCGTGACGATTCGTGGCCGTACATTGAGCAGTCGCGCCAGATGGCGGACCTGATCAACCGCTACGGCGGCAACGCCGAGGTGCTGATGCTGGGCCGCGACGTGGGTCTCCACGGCACGTCGCACATTGCCTTTGCCGACATGGACAACGACAAGGTGGCTGCGATGCTGGATGACTATCTGGAGCGGAACAAGCTCGACAGTTATGCCTAGCGGATGAGGGGAAGGCGTGTAGATAAAAGCGGTCGAGTGAGGAAGTCCGTAGATTGGATTAAATGGACCGAGTGTCGCAGAATAAGTTATTTGGCGTTTATGTCCGCGGTTGTGCCTCTTCGCCGACAATGTAGCCCCGTGCAATGCCGCTGCGGCCCTCTTCAACTGCCGTGCTCGCCACAACGTCCTCGTCATCGAACTCGGTACCCAGGCCTTGCCAGGTACGCTGGGACCGGAGGAACTCAGCGCCCGGGCTGACAACGCCGTTGATCGTCGCCAGCTCGCCGGCTTTGGAGCGGAGCGCGAGACTACCGGATGGGTTCTGCGATGTGCTTGCTGTGCCACTTCCATTTCCATTTGTGACCCTCTTGGCGTTGGGGCCCCGGTTGCGCATGGGCCGGCTCGTGGTGACCAGCCGGCCGGTCCGCAGGTCAAACTGCGGTACCTCAGACTCCTCTTCGTCGGAGACATCCCCGTTCTCAGCAGTCTTTTTAGTTGAAGCAGTCTCTTCCGATGCCTCGCCGTTGGCGTCAGCACTCGTCAGCGCCTCCAGACCGCCCCACCACTTGTGGCCCCAAATGCGCTCGTCGTCGCTCATCAGCGCCATCTCCAGCTCAAAGGGCGTCACCACGGGCTGGTAGAAGCCGGCGTCGTCCTCGACCAAACTGCTCTCCCAACAGCCCACGACGACCCAGCCCTCGATCTCGGCAAAGTTGGCCAGCTTGACGGGGTTGAGCTTGCCGACGACGATCAAATAACTCTTCTTACCGGCGTTGGCGATGCGCTTGCGGATGGCGTCGACCGCTTTCAAGTAGTTGTTGACCGACAGCGTGTTGACCAGGATACCAATGACACCTGCCGTGGCCATGGACAGCACTTTTGCGTAGCGGCGGCCTAGCAGACCCATGGTCCGGGGTGCCAGGAGGGAGCCGGCACTGCTGTTGCTGGTGTCGGTGGTCGAGTAGATGTAAAAGGTCTTGACGCGCGCCGCCAGCGCTAGGAGCAGCGACGTCGGCGGCTGTGCAATGTGGAAAACGGCGTAACCGTGCAGGTCGATGGCAGATTCATCCACCTCAGCATCACCGTCTGCCCCAACAATCGCTCGGTTCGGAATTCTGCCGAGCGGGCGGTGCACAACCTTGGTGGCCAGCACGTTCTTGTAGCCCAGGCTGCGCAGCCGGTCCGCGACGGGCGCCACGTGGTCCTGGTATGTGACGTCGGCCATGATGACCACCTTTTGTATGTCTTCAGCATCGCCCTCCTGTGGCGTCCCCAGCTCCTCAGCGAACGACTGCACCACCTCGTCCACGACCAGTGCATGTTGTGTAAAAACGTAGACGACCGGCAGCCGCGACGTCGGCGACAGGCACGAGCGGCCGTAGTGCACGACCACGTCAACGTCGGCATGCTCGGCCGCCACCTCGTCGACACAGCAGGCGCTGTAGGACGTGTCCGCCAGAATGTACACCTTCTCCTCGGCCGCCGTGCCAGTCGTGCCCTCTGCCGGCGTCGCGGCCAGCTCTTCGCGGAGCAGCTTCACGACCCGCGGACTGTCGCCCAGCATGGCGTCCGGAAACTGCAGTCCCACACACTTTCTGTTGCCAGCGCGGATCTCCCGGGCCGTCCGAGCCACCTCGTAGACCGCACGCAGCTCGTCATCGGTGCGGCGTGGCGTGTTGGAGTCGTCGAGCGAGACGGGCTCGACCTGGTCGAAAAGGTTCTCGGCCGGTGTCGACAACACGGGAGCTGCCTTGAGTTCGGCCATGATGCGTATTGGGTATATGTATGGGAGGGAGGCTGCCGTAGTAAGAGAGCGAAAATTCAGCAACTCTCCATACCTTTTCGTGTGGTTTGTGCCAGACAGTGTGTTCTGCCTGTCGTCAACTCTTTTTTTTTATGTCACTGACACGGTAGCGGGGCACTAAAATTTAGTTCTTCCCGCTGAAGGTCCAGTAGGGTGGGCTGTTAATTCACAGCTGCTCATTGGCTATGTTCTTGTGGACGACCCGTTCCAGGTACTCCTTCCCAGTTGGGAAAGTAATCATGGGACGTCTTCTGCGTTACCTCACGGCATCATTTTAGTGTCACATTTTGGTTTGCTCTGGTCGTTTATGGTTTTATATTGCTTTGTATTTTTGCATCTTTTAATGTTTTCTATTCTATTTTTTTTATTTTGTATTATATTCTCACTGTATGCAACTTTGTGTGCTGACAAGCTATCCGCAATAGCTTCCCCTACCCCTCGCACCTTCCTTTTCAACCACACACGAGTCCTGCCTCTCACCAAGCCAGAGACTCCTTCTCAGATTTGTCATTCCATCCGACCTAATCGTTTGTCCCCTCAAAACTTGACCTTGGGGCTCCAGCCGACAGCCATGATGCGCGCCGTCATGTAGCACGCCAGCGCGATCATATACGACACGCCCGAAAAGACAATGAGGCCCATCCAGCGGCCGTCAGAGATGCCGTCACCCAGGATGGCACCGCCAATGGGCACACTGCTCAGCGTGCCAAAGCTGGCCACCATCATCGCCGTTGAGTAGAAGCGACCGTACTGGCTCGGCTCGCACAGCTGGCCCAGGCACACGGCGATCAGCCCCAGATTGCTGCCGCTCGCAAAGCCGAAGAGCACAGCAAAGGCAATGATCGTCGAGCGGTTGTCGGCAGCTGGTAGCCAGACGCCCAAGACAACAGCGGACGACAGCGCAATGGTCACAATGATGACATTGAAGCGGCCGAGCTTGTCGGCCAACAGGCCCGGCAAGAACCGACCGAGGACGGAGCCAGCGTTGAGCAGGGAGAGCAGGGTGTAGGCCTGGTTGGTGTTCTGTTGGTGGGCGGTGGCATACGACACGATAAAGGTCAAGGGCACAAAGATGCCCCACTCCATAAAGAAGATGCCGGCGGTAGCGGCGGCATAGCGGCGGTCACGGAAGATGGTGAAGTCGGGCCAGACTGACGGAACAGCGCGGCGACGGCTGGCGCGAGTACCTGTGCTGGTCACACGGCTGAGGCCGCTGCGGCCGGTGACGCCGGTGCGGACAGACGACGCTGTGCCGTCGTCGGCAGCATGCGTGGCGTCCACGGCAGAGGCGTCAGGAACAGCATCGGGCGACGCGCCGTCCTCGGGCTCGCAGTCATTGACGCCGGGCAGCGGTAGGCGTGTGCGCAGCCACAAGTTGGCCGGGACAGACAAGCCGAGCAGGATGAAGCCGAGGATACGCGTGCTCCAGGCGAAGCCAAGGCGGGGTAGAAGCTGCTGCAACAGGATGGGGAAGGCGATGCCACCGATTCCGCCCGACGTGGAGGCGATGCCCGTGGCCAGGCCGCGGCGGACGTTGAAGAAATGCGCAATACAAGCATAGGCCGGGGTGTTGAGCAAAGCGCCGCCGAGGCCGCCCAGCACGGAGTAGCAGAGCAAAATCTGGTAGTACTCCTCGCACAGACCGAGCAGCATGACGCTAGCAACCGACAAAACGCTGCCAAGGGCGACAAGATAGCGCGGCCCGTAGCGGTCAAAGATGGGGCCGACCTGGATGCCGATGAAAAAGACAAAGAACAGGTACAGACTGAAGACCCAGCCGATCTCCGAGGCCGTGTAGTCGGCCAGCTGGTGGGTGGAGAACCACGACTCGAAAACGGCGGCGGTGTTGATGAGCCCGAAGACGGACACCATGGCGCAGAAGGACCCAAACACGACGAGCCAGGCCTGCAAGCCGCCCTCGGGGAAGGTGATGTGCGGCGGCGTGTGGTCGACGGTGCGGGAGGCCGACGAAGACGACAACGACGAAGAGGGGGAAGAAGAGTAGGAAGACTGCGTTCGGTGAGCAGCAGCAGCAGCAGTACCGGCCTGCTCCATCTCGGCGGCGGCACGAAAGGTGACAGTGCGCACAAGACGGAGGGGAGCAGGCTTGCTGACAGCTGTGGTCTCACCGACCTCGGCCATGGAGCCGACTATGGACACAGACGACGCCGAAGCCGACGATGGCGAGCTGGCGGCGACGGCCGTGGTGGTGACAGTATGGCGTCCCCGCTTGCTACCAAATTTGGCGGCGCCGGCCATGAGGCCCGCCTTGTTGTTGTCATTGTCGTCATCGTCGTCGTTCTTCTTCTCGGAAACCTTCTCAGAACCGTTCGAGCCAGCACCAGCACCTCCTCCGGCCGGGCTTGTGCCAAAGGCGGCCCAGGGGTCCGGGAGGTACGCGTGGTGGTGGCCGCTGGCAATGCCGCTGCTGCCAAGGGTAAAGTACTCGAGGGAGGCGGCGTTGCTGTGACTTCCGTCCCGGCCAGGAGTCGTCGGCACAGAGGCCGAGGGAGAGACCGCTCCGGATCGGTTGCGGCGGGCAGTGGCCGTCGTGGGACGCGACTCGGAGGTAGGCGATGCGCTCGTGTTGTTGTTGGCGGCAGTGATGGAGGCTGAGGAGGAAATAATTTGGTTGTTTAGGCAGGTGTCCTCTGCATCGAGGGGCGTAAACGGCATTCGCAAAAGCGTTTGCAAAACGAGGGAAAATTGGTTCAGTGTAGTATTTTGGAAATAAGGTTTTATCTGGGGTTTTCTTTTTCTTTTCTTATTGTCTTTCTTTTTTTCTTTTCTAGATTCCTTGCTTTCTGGCCATAGGTATATCTAATGTCTTTTGAATTAAACCAGTCCGAATAATATGATCACAAGCAAAAAAGCGAAGTAAAAATTAGAAAACGCGAAAAAATTAACAAAGAACCAAAAATAAAAAACCAACCAGCTAAATTTTTTTCTGGGATGCCGGCCGGTTTAAGTACACGGCGGCGCGGTCATTTCTTGGCTTGTGGAGAAAGAGGCGGCGGCAATTCACGGCGAGGAGCGCCGTTGGTTTTAATTGCTCCTTTCCTCCTGCCTAATGCACTGTGACAAATTCTCCACCTGCAACATACGCGCACAGAGCGATGGCAGAAGGGTTGCCAACGGATGCTAACCCGGCGCATGGACCCGATGCAACGAGAAAGAGGGGAAGCTCAACATTCCGAGTTCCGTTCTATCTATTTTCTTGCTTATTTTTTCGTTTTCACTTTCCCTTACACCGCTTGATAGCTTCATCCTCTTATCAGCACTCAGATATGTGAGAGAGGAGATGTGAACTACTCCGTACAGAGGCATTCTCTCTTTCCGTGTCTTATTCCTCTGTCTCCTTAATTTTTGGCTTTCTTTTTCCAGCGAGTTTATTTCTCTTCTTTTAATTTTTATCTGCATTTTCATCTTCTATTTTTTTTTGTCACGGGGTATAACCTCGAACAGTGGCACTGCTGGACGCCACAACCTGTCTCATCGCTTTCATTACTCGATAAAAACACAGAAAAGAACTAAACGACCGTTGAAACGGAGCCGATGACGTCTTCAGTGCTATAAAGTCTTCAATGTTTCCTTTTCCTCTCCTTTTTGGCCCTAAAACAGTGTAGAAGGACGGGAGGTGCAAAGCCAAGCCATTGGGGAAAAAGTGCGATATGAACCAAAATTGATTGGGCTTCGGCGGGCTCCGATGCAAATAGCTACCAAAATGCAGCCAAATACGGCCTACCTCAGCCAAAGATACGAAAAAAGTACAGCACCTGCCATGCACAAACTTCCAGGCAGAAGCAATACCAGTTTCTACACTTTCAACGGTGTAGCTCGGTGTATTTTACACATGCACTGCATATAGCAAACCGAGGCTGCCACAGTTGGTGAGTGAGAAAAGAGATTCGTCATTTATGCAAAAAACCAAACCACCAGAGAGAAGATGCCTCCTTCAAGTCCCTGGTTGTGACGCCGCCCATTTCCGGGGCACCAGCACTTCCCCGATCCTTTTAGTTTCTTGTATGCTCCCGTTAAAAACCGCGCTCCTCTCAGCTGTGTGGGCTCGTCCCCCCCCCCCCCCCCCCCAAAATCGAATATCATATCGTACATCCTAGCCTCGATTCCATACCCGCTGTTCCCAAGATGCATAAAATATGATGCATTGGTGTCTTTTTGCCGTCTAAATCGTTCCGCCTTCCTGCACCTCCCACGGGGAAAGTCGTTGGTCGTTGGGGGTATATCTAGGGTGTTGTTGTCGTCGTCGTCGTCATAACCGGGCCGGTCCCAGTGCACGCCTTAGTGCTTCCACCTCTCTCCACGTTCACTCCGTTCCCCGTTCCCGGATCAGACTGCCGTGCTCGCCATGTTGCCGGCCCTAAAGATGCGGTTAGTATCGTTGTTGGCTGCTGTCGGGTGGGCTCTTATATGGCCAAAGAAATCGTGAAAGGTCTTACGGTCGTCTCAACCACCAACCGATCCGTCTGGTAGTACTGGCCCAATGTTGATTGGCGCTGTGGTATTAGCATTCGTTCTTCTCTTTCCTTTTCCTTTATTCGTGTTGTTCCTGCTGGGTGCCCACCTTCATCATCTGGAGGTCTTTCAGGCCCTGTTGAACAAGGGCCTGGACGCGGCGCGGGTCGGTCTCGGCCTTGTGGTCGCGGAAGGCATCGCGGGTGCGGCGCAGAGCGTACTCGCGGAAGTTGTAGGCCGGGAACTGCTGGGCCTGGCGGAGAAGCTGGCGGTACTGTAGAAATTGTTAGCAGTAGATCGGAGCAAGAGGCGAGAAGCTGTAGATGGCCCGAGCATGGGATGTGCCGGCGCAACCAGGGGTTCGACGTACCAGAGACAGGACCTGCAGGCCCTCGGCGCGTGCGGGTGCGAGAGACATGGTTGTGGGATAGAGAGGTCGGAGAAGTCGGAGAGAGACGGGGGGGTCAGAATCGGAGATGGAAATGTGTTTTTGATATTGCCCGAAATCGGCAGCACGGGAGCTCGTAGGGCGTGGGGATGGTCGTCGGAAGACGCGCAGAGGAAAGGCGACAGGTATGGACAGGATAAAAGGCGAGAGAGTTGTGTCAGAACCGAACAACAAAGAGAGAAGAAAGAACGAGTGCCGTTGTCTTCGGCGTTGCGCTTCAGCGTTGAGCAAAATGTTCGGCGTTTATTGGTAATTTCTGGGATTTCTTTGCCAGTTTTTTTGGGCGCTTTGTGAGTGGCGGGGGCGGGTTCCGTCACTGCCAAAACCCGCTGTAGATGGGTACAACGGCCCCACTGTAGCGACGTAAGTAGAGTGAGCAGCGTAAGGAAATGCGGACTTTACGGCGCCCCAAGAAGCCACTACAGCAGACGTCACGTATCTCCGAGCTACGCCTGGGACCGAAACATGCACTTTTTTTCCCCTTTGCAACCAAGAATACGACAATCAAAATACATGAACTTGCGTATAAATTTACTCGATAGTTTAGACTATTTATGGACATGCTCTCATTCCGTACCTTGTAATTGAGTCATGAACCGTGCCCGATGTCATAGCTCATCGTTCTTTTGTTTGACATGCGGTCACATGACCACCCGAAGTAGGGGCGTCTGATTGGCTAGCCGCAACGCCTGTCAATCGCGACTTTTTTTCATTGCCGAGACTGCTAAACAGCTCTCATCCGCCAGCTCGCTACACCCCTCTGTTCCGACGACCACCCGCAACGCATCACCTGTGATTTGTATGTACACCACGTATCTGCATCTGCGGAAAGCCCCATTGCACTGTCCTCGGTTCCAATCCGAAACCAAACGCATCCAGCTAACCCGCATTTCCAGGAGAACGCGGCCGACCGAGAAGTCGCTCTCTGTACTTTGCGTCCGAAACCCGCCGATCGACCGAGATCTTGAAGACGACACGACTGGGACTTTGCCAGCATCGTCATTGTCTCTCTATATCCTTCCTCCTCCCCTCCTTTCCACCTACCCCACCGATCCGACACAATGGGTTCCGGCGCGTCCAAGCCGAACACGCCACATGTGTGGCAGGGGTACGACAAAGCGACAGGGCCACATCCAATGCGCTCTCCCTCCTACTCTGAGTTTTACTCGTGGCGTCCATCCAAGACTAACTTCTCTTCTTTCTATACAGCTCTAGCCCACCGGCCATCTCCCAAGACATGCTCGACCACCTGCAGTCAAGTACAGAGGTGAGCGACTTTCAAACTCCCAAAGCTCTCGTTGCTACTACGACGTTACTAACACCTGTCTCCTCTCCCCAGACCGACGTCACCCGTGCCCAGACTCTCGAGCTCCACGTCCAGGCCCGCGTCACCGATGAGCTGCGCCGCCTGCAGGCCGATCAGCTAGCCAAGCTCAAGGGCCTCGAGCAGGCGATCGACGACGAGACGGCCGCGACCGCCCCCGGAGACTCAACAACAACGGCCTCGGTCAGCAAGGAGATTGCTGGTTTGCGGGCGCGCCTGGAGGCGCGGCAGCGCGAGGTGGCCCGGCCGCTGCCGGAGCCCGTGGAGGCGGCGCGCAGCGAGGTGATCCGGTGTCTGCGGGAGCACGACCGGCGGCCGCTGGACTGCTACCGCGAGGTGGCGGCGTTCAAGGAGGAGGTGCGGAAGCTGGAGGCGACGTGGGTGGAGCGCGTTGTGTCGTAGGGGACGACGAAGCGTCGGTGGGTAATGTACAGTCGTGGCGGCCGTTGTGTTTGAAGGAAACAGGTAAAGCATAGAATGGGGCAGGGGCCTGTGGGACGTGTCATAATACATAGCTGTAAGATATATATCCCGTGCCTTTGCAGGTGTACATATAGAAAGAAACATTGGTATTTTTATTTTTACTTCAACTTTTCTTGCTCAAGTCAATAACTCGGCACCGTCCAGTCCTCCTCCTATATAGTCCTCAACACCTTCCGTCAACGTCTGTTCTGCCTGCTGCTCCTTCAAGACAGCCCGTCGCCGCAGTCCCTCCTCCTTTTTGCGCGCCCGGCGTGTCTCTGCGTCCTCCCAGTTCTCGTCCCTCTTTTTCAGTACTGCTGTTCCCGTCCTCGCGGCCGTCTCTTCTTTTTCTTCCTTTTCAATTGCATCCACAAGAGCAACACGGAACCGCTCTGTCCGCGTGCGATTCACCGCAAAGCGCTCGTCGGCTACACGTGCCAATCGGGCAAGATAATTCGGGGTAACAATACAATGAGCAGAGTCTGAGTCGTCCTGCGCTGCCTTGTCTGACCGACAGATGCCAACAACCGACGCCAATGCCAAGCCCATGGACCGCACGGCCACAATAGGCATCGAGGGGTTCTCGTCCTCTTCCTCACCAGCTGCGGCGGCGGCCTTCCCAGCCGGTGGTAATGGTGGTGGCACAATGCTGACGGCACCGGTCTCACGGAATCCTGCCGCAGATGCACAGCGGAGGAGCAGTTGGGCATGTTCAAGGGAGGCCGTCAAGACATGGAGGATCTGGTGAAGTTAGATTTGGCTCTGCATAAAACGTAAAAGAAAGATTGGAGAAACAACTGACCATGGGTTCAAACTTGAAGTGCACAAGACGCTCTTCGTCTTGTTCGACATTGTCTTGGACGGTCTCTTCGTCTGTCTTCGCTGCCTCCTCGTCTTTCAACAGCCCAAACATTGTCGCCCAGTCCGTGCCGTTGTAACTGCTGTGTTGTGGTGGGCTTGTGCTGTCGGCCGCGACGCCCTTAACCAGTGGATCGTGCGAGACAAAGAGCCATTTCCCTCCACCGCCTTTTCCACCCGCCGACGCAATTGTTGATGCTGGTATTGTAGTGGCTGGTGCTGATCTCTCGTCTACAGCCGCTGCTGCTCCTTTCCGCCCTTCGAGAAACACAGCCACCCGACCTGCACAGCTGCTAGTCGTCACAAATCCGTCGAGGTTGTTAATCACATCCAACAGTGGCCGGACGCCCTCGTCGACAGCCCCCTTGGGCGACGCATCGGTGTAGTCGTCGTCGGGCCGTGCGAGCAGCTCAAGAATCGCCGCCTTGCGCGTTGTGAACCGCGCCGGACACGGAGGTAGCATGGTGCTATGTCTTTTTCTGAAGATAGTTACCGTAGGATTCGATACCATTATCAGCTTTTCATCCAATTTTATTTTATCGCAAGATATTGTCCTTGTGTTGCATATAGCTGGCTTCGTTACAAGTCGTCGAGAAAACTGACGATGAAATTCTCGAAAAAAACTGGTCACGTGAGTCGTTAATGAGAGTGAAGATACTCAACTCAACAACATGTTTGATTAAATAAAACGAATCAGTTACACGAAAATGTCACTTACTTCAGAACACAACTGTATGTGTATCCATCAAACAGTAGACACTAGGTGTACAGCTATATCCTACATGACATTTCATCGTCGCTCGAAATCAGCGCCATGACCTCCGTGAACAGACTGTCCAGCAACGAAAGCATAACAGCTCATGCCTTTGTAAAGTCATTGATATATCATAGCTAATATAAGTAGACTATATACTCTCGCTCGCATGCAAACATGAGCTCACAATTAATTACTCTTCTTGAGAAGTTCATAGTTGAGGTATCTCGGGCCATATGCTATGTTGCCCTGGCTTTCCTGTCCTCCCACTCCCTTCCCACTCCCCAAAGTATTCAAGAGCAGAACCTATATATAAGTTTAGCGAACATAAATTTAAAGCTTGCAAAACGCATGTGAAATACATCGTCATTCTGCAATGGCCGGCATATGCTTTCTTACACGGAGATTGCACGTGACCTATCACGCGTCAACTACAGCCGCCTGTTTACAGGAGGGGCAACAACCCCCACCACGGCGACCAGAACTGAAAATTCGAATTCTGCCACCCAAAGGACCCTGACCGCCCCTGCCAAAAGGCGCCAAAACACGCCAAAATGCGCTGGAGTAGGGCACACGTGACAGCCCACATCAAGCCGAACCAACAAACAATGTGTGTGTGTTCGAGCCAAAAAAGTGGAGGGGTGTGTGCGACCGAATAGGACGGCGGGACAGGCAAAAAAATCACCCAAAGGGTGGGAAAATTCACATTGAACCACCACCGAAAACGTCGAGCCCCGTTGTCCCCGTCCACCCCCGTCGTCGACGATATACCAACAGCCCAACAACTGCATTCTTTTCCACCCCTTTCGCCCTTCACAACCCCCCGACCGACCACCGACGTCCATGTCTTCGTCGTCTAGCTTATAGAAGAGAGAAATCCGCCGAGCCCGCCAGCTCATCCAAGATAACGCCAGTGACGGAGATCTCTTTGGGCTCGACCTTGAATCGCAAGCCGTGTCTGTGAACAGGTCGCCGCCCCGGTTACTCATCGTCAACGGGATCGCCATTCTACCGTGGAAACACGACGAAGCCTCCGAGTCCGAGCTCGACCAGTAGAACTCGCCCGCACCGACTACGAACAGCTACGACCACCTTCTCCCATAACCCTCGTCCTCATCACTATCGCCCATCATGGCTGCCCCGACAACAGCTTCGGCTCCCGCCGCCGCTCCCGCGTCGTCCACCCGCCCGCGCCTCGTCTTCGTTGACGGCACGTTTGGCGAGCTCGTCCAGGAGCTGGCCGACTATCTGCAGATCGGCGAGTCCGTCGCGGCGCTCGTCGCTAAGGACAAGAACGAGGAGGCCCTCGCGGCCGTCGTCGAGGCGTCGACCGCGCTGAATGCCGCGCCTGAAAAGGACTTCACCGGCACCTACAACCTGCTGATTCACCTCGCCATCAACGAGTCCAAGGACCCCAGCCCGTACCTGCGCACCATCTGCCAGAACCTCACCAAGCCCGTGACCAGCTCGCCTGTCAACGGTGTGGGCCTGGCCCTCAACGCTCTGCAGGCCGTCTTCAACCTGCTGCCCCCCACCAATGCCCTGCGCTACAATGTCTTCATGGCGATCCTGCGCTTTTTGCGCACGCACGGCCTGTACGACAACTTGCGGACGACGCTGCCGCAGCTGCCGTCGTGGCTGTCTGACTGGGATGTCAGCGAGGAGGCCCAGCGCAAGCTGTACCTGGACATTGTGGCCTTTGCCGCCGAGCAAGGCGAGGCTGAGTATGTTTTACCACTGCCCAGCGTATATGGTTTATTTGTGTGATCAGGCAACTAACCGGTATAGGGAATCCTACCAGCACCTGCTGAAGGCGCTGCGGACATTCGACGCCTCGGACGACAGCGAGGTCAAGTCCGAGGAGGCCGAGCAGCTGTCCGTGCGTGCCATCCGCACAGCCCTGCTGTCCAGCAACCAGTACGACTTCCAGGACCTGCGCGCGCTCCCCACCGTCCAGGCCCTGGCCGACTCCGACAAGAGCGCCGTCTACGCCCAGCTCCTCGACATCTTTGCCGAGCAGGACCTTGAGGACTACCACGACTTTTGCGAGGAGCACGAGGGCTGGGTCGAGGCCCAGAAGCTCGACGGCGACAAGCTGCAGCACAAGATGCGCCTCCTGACGTTCACCAGCCTCGCCGCCAGCACGCAGAGCCGCCAGATTGAGTACGCCCGCGTCGCCAAGGCCCTGCAGGTGCCTGTCGAGGACATCGAGGTGTGGGCCATCGACGTGATCCGCGCCGGCCTCGTCGAGGGCAAGCTGTCGCAGCAGCAGCAGGTGTTTTTGGTGCACCGCACCACGTACCGTGTGTTTGGCGAGAAGCAATGGCGCGAGCTGGGCACGCGCATCGACCAGTGGCGCGGCAGCCTGAGCAGCGTGCTGACGGTGCTGCGGCGGCAGCAGGCCGAGGCTGAGGCCGCCAAGGAGCGCGAGGCCCAGGAGTTGGAGCGCAAGCTGGCCAACGCCAGCCTCGAGGGCGGCAGCGGCGGCCACCAGGGTGGCGGCGGCCGCGGCCGTGGCGGCGCACGGCAGTACCAGCAGCGCCAGCAACAACAACGCCCGCCGCGCAACGACAATGACGACTAAAAAAGGTGTTAAAGAATAATATCGTTTTTTTCTTCTTCTTATCTTCTTTCTTCCTGTCATTGTCTGTTTTCAGTGTCCTGCGTTGATTTTTCTTTTACACGGTTTATTTTATTTTTCAAATTTCTTATTGTTTCTTTTTTTGCCTCTTTCTTCCCCTATTTCGTTTTGTTTTTCGTCTCTTTTCTTGAGATACAAAAAAGTATGGTCTTTCACGCATCGAAAGGAGAAAAGAACACAAGTGGCGCGGCCGGCGGAAGAACGGGACATGGAAAGCGAAGGGTTTACGATTCCAGTACGGGTTGATACAGGTTTATGACGGCACATTCTCTTTTGCGTGGTCTACGGGTCAACCAAAAAGGGGGGAGTCTTGAAAAAAGCTACAACAATAGAAACAAAAGGTTATTAAAAATGATAAAACAAATGAAATATGTAAGAACAAGGAGACAGGAGTGAAATGCCAGACATGCCTTCCTCTCTACCCATATATGCGTGCCTTTTTTTCTAGTTTTAAAAATGCCACCCAAGCAAAGGAAACGAACAGGAAAGAAAATGTAGAAATCTAAAGAATGGGGTGATGTGCGCCGAGCGGCACCAAACCGCTCTTTGTGGGCTCTCGGCTCTCAATGAGGGTCTATGGCCACCCTTTACAGGGACAGGCGCGAGCCCAGCTCCTTCTGGGTGGCCGCAAAGACAGCGTCGGGCGTCGACGTGGCATCGATCTTCACCACGCGGCCCTCCTTCTCGTACGCGTCCACCACGGGCATGCTCGTCTCTACAAACGTCCGGAAACGCTTGCGGATCGACGCGGCGTTGTCGTCCGCGCGGCCCGAGGTCTTGCCGCGCTCCATCAGCCGGCGCTCCAGCTCCGACTCGGGGCAGTCGTAGAACAGCACCAGCTTGGCCGGGCACACGGCCTGTTCAAAGGCAATGGCCTGGTCCATCTTGCGCGGGAAGCCGTCGATCAAAAACTTGTGCTCCTTCTCCTTCTTGGCGGTAATGGTCTCCTGCATGGCGTTCTCCAGCAGCTTGACCGTCACCTCAAGCGGGACAATGGCGCCGTCGCGGATGCAGTCGCGGATCAGCTGGCCAAACTCGGAGCCAGGGCGGTCCTGCTCAGCGCGCAGGAGGTCGCCGGCCGACAGGTGGGTGAAGCCGTAAGCCTTGACGAGACGGGCGCACTGGGTGCCCTTGCCGGCACCAGGGCCGCCGAGGACGAAGACGACGGACACATCATCGGTCGAGAAGGTGGGCTTGGGCACGCCGGAACCGCTGCCGCCACCGGGGGTCTTGCCGGTCGATTTCTTGTCGGCCATTTTGTCTGGGAGAGTGGAGATGGGTCAGATGGATGCTCCAATGGATAGCATGGAGAGAGGAGGGCAAACGAAGGAAGAGGGACGCACTGTTGTTGCGCTGGTTCACCAGGAGCATGTAGCCGCCCGAGCCGAGGGCGATGACAACGACAAAGGGCCAGAACTTGATGCTGCTAGGCTTTGGTGGCGGCGGCGGTGGTGGCGGGGGAATGCCGCTGTTGTTGTTGTTGTTGTTTTTGTTGCTGCTGCTGCTGTTAGGACCGTCCGAGTAGAAGCGACGCGCAGTCAGTGGGCGCAGAGCAGGGCGGTGCAATGAGAAAGAGGCAGTGGTCGGCGCGCGGCACGTTGAGGCGCGACTGGCTGTAGCAGCACGGGGCAGAGCAGGTGAGGATGCGGCCAGTGGCCGGCGCAGGAGCGCGCGCGGAAACAGGGAAGCCATTGTTCGGAAAGGAGGGGTGGTCGATGGTGGGCTGTGGTGGCCGTAGAGGTTGTCGGATGTTGGACGCTGGATGTTGGAAGCTTGGAAGCTGGGCAGGTTACGATGGTCCGACGAAAGAAGCTGTCTGCTTTTGGCGGCAATTTTAGCCTTTTCCACCTCCTTCCCAACCTTTTTCTGCCCGTCTCCTATTTTTTAGCCAGTTGCTCTAATAACTTTATTAGAGGACGGAGCTATGGATTCAGGAGGAACCCGGCCCACCGCCCGTGGTATTGCGCTGTCGCAGCTTCCTGCTTCTATCATATCTTACCTTTCTACGTCCCTTGATTGTCCTGTTGGTTGACTTTGCTTCTGAAAAGAACAACAATGCAGGTTTCTTCCATTGTCTTTATCTTCATTTTCAATTCCAAGATCCTGCCATTGATTTCATCCGCGTCAAAATCAAGCTTTAACCATAAGGCAGTTAAGGGGCACACTGACGCGCTCTCACGTGAAATTACTTCCGTAGCGGCCTCCGTAATAATGTGAAATTACAGGGCATGCCAAAGCCGATTTGACCCCTGAAGCTAGACACGCCAAAACAGTAGCAACGACCAACAAACCAACTAGAGACAACAGTCTCTTTTCTTTTGATTTTATTGTTGACATTCCCACCCCTTATTTTCTCACCTTGACACGTTATCCGGACATCGGCAAATAACCGCCCGGCTTGTCCAGCCTCCACTGTCGCAAATCTACAAGGCCGCAGATGTGCTGGCCGTCTTGCAATGCACATCACGCAACATGCAACGACCAACAACCAAAGCCGAGACGGATCAGCCCTCGTTCCTTTGTAGAAAACTCGTGGCCAGGTTGTACAGCAGCACAGCACGACGCCCATGGTTGTCCTGGGACAGTACACTGGCGGGTCGACACAAACGTGGCACGCACAGCCCGCCCGGCCAGGAGGCGGCCAGGAGGCAGCCCAGCCGTTGTGCCGTGGAAGTTGGCAGTCTCCTGCTTCTGACCGTCACCTTGCTCATTTTCACTATGCATTAGAACGAAGAATTTTATGTTGGAATTGTATTTGAGTAAAAAATACTGGAGTAGTTCCCTGCTTGCATTAATTGGAATAGACGTCGATCTTTACAATAACCCAGAGTGTCGCTTCTGTCTCTCGTACACGTTCACACCCCGGAAACAACAAAAAACGCCGAAATGGTATAATATCGCCCCAAGACTCTGCTCTGCTGTTCAGACGAGACCAGTATATATAAAAGGGGGCCAAAAACAAACAGAAAAAAGGACATAGGAAAAGGAGTAAACAAAGAAAGAAAAAGAGGCATACAGTGCCAATAAAAGGAAGTAATAAAAGTAAAGAGTGGATAAGAAGAAGAAGGGGTAAAAATCAAAAGGTCTTTTTCGCGTGTATTTTTTTTTCGTATTTTTGTTCTTTTTTTTTAAACCAGAATCAAAGAAAACTGGTTCCATGGTTTATCTTGGGCTCTTGATGGCGGCACCAGCGTACGCGCCGGGGATCGGCACGGCCGCGTACTGTACCTCACCAGGTGCCACAGGCCCGTGCTGGTTGACGTTCACCGACTGACCTGGCGGCGGTGCCGGGGACGAGAGAGACGCCCGGGAAGACATCGACGAGCTCGACCGTGATGAGTTAGAGGAGTACGACCGCGATGGCCGGGGTGCGGGCATTGGTGCCGGTGCAGCGAAACCAACGGCGCCCATCTTGGGGGTTGCAGAGGGCGCCTTTTGCGGCGGTGCCTGTAGCTTGAAGGAGAAGCCAGACGGAGACGAGCCAGCCGAGATGCCTGAGCGAGCAGCGAAGGCCGACTTGGGCTCGACCAGGTTGCGGCCACCTGGAGTGAAGGGCGTGGCCGTGTCCTCCTCCTCGACGTCACCGAGCGACCGGTAGGCTTGGGGCGGGAAGCGGGGCGACAGGGCGTATTGCGAGAACGAGGGAGACTTGGGGCCAAAGCCGGGGGTGTTGGGAGCAGACTGGGTGCGCAGTTGGGCGAGGTACAGGTCAGAGCGGGCCTTGTCGCGCATGTCCATGGACTTATGGAGCTTGCGCTTCGAGTAATAGCGGTAGAAGACGACGCTGTACAGCGTGATGCTGATGACCTCGACAACAACTTCGATGATAATACAGATCAAGGACCAACTCTGCAGGCGGCAGACGAGGGCATAGTCGACCTTGTCCGAGAAAACCTGCGAGCGCTGGTTCTGGACACACGACCAGCCCCACATGTCCTGGTTGTTGCTGTTGTTGCGCGAGAACTGGAGGACACCGGCAGCGGCTGCCCACATGCCCATACTGACAATGAACCAGCCAACGGCGAAGAGCGTGTAGTAGACGGAGACCTTCTCAGCACGGCGGTGACCACCACGGCAGTAGCCGATAAAAACGATAACCGAGATAGACAGCGAGACACAGGCGGCACCGAGCACGACCTTTTGCGGCCACGACTTGGTGTTGGTAGCCCACGGCGGAAAGTTGCTTTCTGTGGGGAGTGCCCTGGTGGCGTTGAAGATGGAGAAGGAGGCCGAGAGCATGGACAGCACGATCAAACTGCAGCTGAAGTTGACGCCACGGAGCGCGAACTTGGCCATCCGGACACGGGTTTTGATTTTCTAGTTCGACGGTTAGCTAGCCGGGAACCTAAGGAAAAAACTTGTACTTCGTAGTGAAGGTTGAAAACTTACCAGATCGCGAGCCTGCTCCTTGTCGGTCAGAGACTCGTGCTTCTCCAGCATCTGCTCTTCCCGGAATGTCGGGCTCAGAGGGTTGTCGAAACGCCGGCCCGGTGTGCCCGGTACCTTCATGGCGCTCTTGAGTGGTGAACGAGGTGCCATTGGAATGTCGTCGTCTTCGCCCTTTCCAATATAGCCGAAGCCAACATAGCCAGGCTGGGAGTTGTCATCGTCCTTCTCGGGATCGGCGAAAGGAGACTTGCCGTGGATAGGCGAGTGGACGGTAGTGGCCTCGGCGAAGCGTGGTGTCCGGGGCTGTTTGAGAGACTCGGTGGAAGAGCCACTCGAAGAAGACCGGGAGCTCAGTTTGAGCGCCGACGGCCGCTTCTTCTCGTCGGGAAACATGACGATGCTGGGTCGTTGTGTAAGTATGTGTGTGCTTGCGGTGTATAAGATCGACTATGTAGATGTGCTGCAAGAGAAACAATATAAAGAAGAGAAATATGATGTTGAAGCAAACAATACGAAGAGATATGCCTCTCGTATTATAAGAACAGGTTGTGAATAAGAGCAAACACAGTTTGGTCCAAAGCACAGGATAAAATGAGAAAAGGGAAATTCCAACAGAGACCAGCTGTCGAAGGAAAGGAGGAAAGAAAAGAGATCGAATCTTTCCAAACAGCTGGGAGGGCGACCTATTATGAATTTGTTGCCGCCCAGTCTCTCAATATGGAAACAGAGGAAAGAGGCAGACGAGTAGGACGAGCAGGAGGGAGGGGACGAAGAGAGGGGACTTGGCTGGTGTGGCGGGTAGCAAAAAGGGAGGGGGAAAGGTGGAGGAAAACTGTCGTACATACTTTTGTCAACGTGCGACCAGGGTTGATGGTGTGTCAGTGAATCTTCGGAAGGGCTTGCTGCGAAGCTGATAGGACGCGGCCGTCCTGAGCTTGCCAATGAGAATCGGGCCTGGGCGTTGACAGGTTTAGACGCCCGCCCTCTGAAGCAAGTCTTCTACGCGGTGGCGCCGGGTCGAGGTCGTGGGCGTCTACAGAGTGGCCAGTGTGGCCTGGCCGGCGCGAGGAGAGATGAGAGGGAGGATGTGAATGGGTCCTGATCTCCGTTCTTTTGTTTGAGTTGGCCCAATCTTGTGCCGAGAGGAAGATAATAAGGAGCAAGACAAGACTGGATGCAAAGAGCAAAGATTCAACACGAACAAGATAATTTGAGGAGAGGAAGCAAAAGACAATAGTTTTCAGGAGAGGAAAAGAAGGTGGGCGAGGTGGGAAACAAAAGGGAAGGAAGTAGGAAGAAACACTCGTTTCTCGAGCGGGATTGCTCCCACCACAGTACTCCCTCCGTAGGCGGTAATGCGCATCCATCTTACAGCCGACCGACTTGCACATGAAGTGAGAGCGCATACGTGAGAGACAAAAAAACACACGGATATGGGAAGACGGGACCGAACAACCTTCTTCTGCAAGTGTACTAGTCTCAGTCGCCGGCCGCCCCCATGCACCAGAAAGGGACGGGAGGAGCGCACCGTTCTCCAAGAACATGCAGCAAGAAACACACAGAGCATTTTGAAGAACACACCCGCATGGTGCAGAGTGATATTGGGGGGACACACGCTCGCATGGGTCTTGGCGCCCACCATGGTTTTTCTGACTTCTCTTTTACCCTTCCGAGCTGAGCCGGACACCCTCTTGTTCAGCATGGCGGCAGCTGAAATATTGGCATCCTGGTTGCCTGCATTGCCAGCTGCCCAACATCACGGTCAGCTATCTCTCAGATTCGAGCAAACAAGAACAAAAAAGAATGGCAAAATCTAGCCTGCCTTTGAGGCGCCTCTCGTCGAGGAAGTCGAAAGACACGGCGCAAAAACGAGAGAAACAAGAGGACGAGTGATGTGTGGTCGGCAGGTGGACAAGGGATGTGGGGAGAGCGGTCGGTCGGCGGCCAATACAACAATGTGGTTGGGCGAGCCATGGACTAAACCCCGGCCCAACCCTTATTCGCAATTGCTTTTTTGGTTGCATTTTGTTGCCGTTGCAGGGGTCAACCCATCCTGGCCGCGATCTCGACGCTCTGATAGGTGTGCCGTGCATGGCAGGGGTCCGGACGAAGAGCAGTGATAGCCAATGAGCTGTGCAGTTGATGTGACGAGCGCCCAGCCATCGTGCAGCGTGGGCGGCAAGACGCTGCGGAGAGCTCGTCAGAGCGGTGTCTTCCTTTCCACGGTCTCTCTCCATTTGCACATCGCAAAATGCTCTGTCGCCCATTCTGGTCACTTCCTGGCTTGATGCTGTGTTTTCATCACGCCGCCTCTTCGCGCCGGCTGTCGACGCATCGAATGTTCCGGGCCTGAAACGGGCCGCATTAGTGTCAATGATGGCAACGTAAAAGCACAAGGGCTTGAGGGTCTGCAGATACGGAGTAGATGTGCAAGTGTGCGTGCGGTTTTCCTGTGTTCTGATTGTTAGTATTATCCGCTACTGTCTGGTGCTCACATTCTCGACGGTGTGCTACAGCTCTCCATTCTTCTCTCTCGGATCTATCCTTCACTCTCTCAGTTTCTTCTTTTCTTTTTTTAGTCCCGTCACTCTCCCTCGCGTCGCCGCGGGTGTGACGGCTCGTACGCTCACTCCTCCAGACAGCGATTTTCTTGGTCTCTTGTGCGATATGGTAGTTGGTCTGGGCGCCTCGTTGCCACAAAATGGCGTTCAATCGCAGACTCGTGCGGGATAGATCACCAGCCGTGAGGGGAATCTCAGGATAAAAGTCAGAAAGACTGTCGACTCCCCCGCCACCTCTCGTGGCTCCTATGGCTGCTGTATCGCCCCAACCTCCACCTCGTGAGCGGCGATAGATGTCGTACACTGTTGTGTCGAATCGATCCTTTGGAGGATTGCGAATTGCGAATTGCACCGAGGAAAAATGGGAGAATAGAGTGACAAGGGCAAACGGACTGACAATGTGATAAAAATGGATTCCCAGCGCCAGAATAAATTAAAAAAAATAGTGCCAGTTGGAGGGTGTGCCCGCTGTCTGGTTCGCCAACGGACGATCAGAGGATGGGCTGTCCCGTCTCTTGACAATGAAAATAGGCCGGGTGCGATATGATCCCCCTGTTCGAGAGTCCCATAGAATGGGCGGTCGACCGGGGAAGAATAAAGGGGATTCTTTTTCTTGACAGTCAATTTGGAAGAATATTTCTTAAGAGAGAGGAGAGGTTGGGGCTAAAATGCAACGTGTGCGTGTGCGCGCACGCGGGTCAAGTGTTTCTTGTTTCCCGTTTCGCTCCTTCCCTCTATTCCGGTTTGATGTCTTTCAAGTGTCGCTCCTACCGTAAAGACGATATCAAAGCGCTTACAGGGCTCGGGACGGCAGGTGCCTCCCAGCGCGAGCGCGTTGTAAGCCATCGTTCTTTCTGCGTCGTGTCGCTCTGCTCCTTTCGGACGCGTTAAGAGATATGGAAAGTGCAATGCAAGTCATCTATTTGTCAATACGGAGTACCGCGCCCTGCTTCTCGCGATCTTCGCGATTTAACTCAAGCACACCACCATTCACCGCACTGTATTGCTCCCTATCACACGGACTCTGGCATTTATTTTTAGCCTTTGCTGTACGCTCGAACCCCGAAGGCGCTAGCACTTACGGGACCTACGGTGTGCTACTCAGTATGTTGTACACTGGGCAGAATCCTTCTCGGGATCGCCAACTGTACTTGCCGTGTCTGCCGTGCTTGAAGGTCATGGTGATAGAAAGAGCTCGTTGAACGGATGCACTTGGTCCCTTCCTTTTTGGGCGACATTGTTCTTTCCTTTCGTGGATCACGACGAAGGATCTTGTTCCACTAGGTCAAAGATGCTGCAGCCAGCCTTCAATCGCCCGGCCGCCTCTCGCTTATGCTTCTTTTCTACGATGAACGGTTATGCCGCATATTAGCATACATGCCGCTTTCATTTATTCAAGACAGATTTCAACGTCCTATTTTAGTCTCATGATGGGAGGCATATCTTCTTCGTACGAAGGACGACGCAGTTGCACTTTTCAAAACACCTTCCTTAACACACATTTCAGATCACGTGTAGCTCGAGACAAAAACCTAAGGCCACTCTCTCGTCAACACGCGAGCTCATACCGGATCAACACGCAATCGACAGAAATGTGAAAATTGATCTCAGCCTGTGAAAGGAATACTTTTAGTGAAGCTCTCGCGATGTTCTTAACGAAGCGCGAGGTAAAGTCACGTGCGTCGATCCGTGAGGAGCAAACGGCTCATCCTACTTGACCGTGGCGTAGAAGGAAAAACAATCGTGAAATGGAAAGCTAAAGAAAATGGCAAAAGGCAAGTTTCAGATGCTCTGCATATGAAAACGGAATTTGCCATTGTCCATTGTTCAACATTCATGAAGCTTCCTGCTGCCAAAGCTCGTCGCCCTCGGTCTCCTCTCGTGTTGCCACAAGTAATTCCTATCTTATCAGGCCATAAGTGGACTAGCGTCGAGTCACATCTCGCCGCCCGCCAAACCCCACCATCTTTGCGCTGCACACGAATTTTTAACCTTGCTACGGGCGAAAAAATAAAACACGGTTAACGAACTATCACGACGACCCCCTCCTATCCACGTAGCCTCGCCTGCCCACTGAACAGGACAATTTATTCGCGATTTTGGTACGTCCGATCCCACCTTATGGACCCTCAGTCTCCAGCCTCTATTTTCCGGACCTCTTTCTAACATTCTCCCCCACACCTCACAGAACAGTATACCCCCTCCCATATCACATCAACATCTTCTCCCTCGCATCTCACGATATCAGAGAGAACCGCGAACATGGCGTCCAACGGCGACAAATACGACCCCGAGGTCGAGTCGGACTCCGACTCTGGCCCCGGCTCCCCCGGCCTTGACCCCCAGGATGCGTCCGATGCCGAGATCGATGAGAAGCCGCTCAAGTCGGCACTGAAGAAGTCGCACGCTCCCATTCCCGACCCGACCGTCGTCAAGCCGTACCTGCCGCCACAGACCGACCCCAAGGATCTGGATGTCAGCACACTGTCTCCCCTGACGCCCGAGATTATTGCGCGGCAAGCCACCGTCAACGTCGGCACCATCGGCCATGTGGCGCACGGCAAGTCGACCGTTGTCAAGGCCATCTCGGGTGTGCAGACCATTCGTTTCAAGAACGAGCTGATCCGCAACATTACCATCAAGCTCGGTTACGCCAACGCCAAGATCTACAAGTGCGACAATCAGGACTGCCCACGGCCAACGTGCTACCGCAGCTACAAGAGCGACAAGGAGGTTGACCCGCCCTGCGAGCGCGAGGGCTGCGCCGGCACCTACCGCCTGCTGCGCCACGTGTCGTTTGTCGATTGCCCCGGTCACGATATTCTCATGAGCACTATGTTGTCGGGCGCTGCCGTCATGGACGCTGCCCTCCTGCTGATTGCCGGCAACGAAGCCTGCCCGCAGCCGCAGACGTCGGAGCATCTGGCTGCCATCCAGATCATGAAGCTCGACAAAGTCATCATCCTGCAGAACAAGGTCGACCTGATGCGCGAGGAGACCGCCCAGCAGCACCATGAGTCGATCCTCAAGTTCATCCGTGGCACCGTCGCCGCCAAGTCGCCTATTGTGCCCATCTCGGCCCAGCTCAAGATCAACATTGACGCTGTGCTCGACAACCTCGTCAACAACATCCCCGTCCCGCCGCGTGACTTTACCATGGACCCGCAGATGATTGTCATCCGTTCTTTTGATGTCAACAAGCCCGGTTCCGAGGTCGACGACCTCAAGGGTGGTGTCGCCGGTGGCAGTATCCTGCACGGTGTGCTCAAGCTCGGCGACGAGATTGAGATCCGCCCAGGTCTGGTCACTCGTGACGACGCCGGCAACCTCAACTGCACGCCCATCTTCAGCCGGATCGTGTCGCTCAACTCCGAGTCCAATGACCTCAAGTACGCTGTGCCTGGTGGCCTGATCGGTGTTGGTACGCACATTGACCCCACGCTATGCCGTGCGGATCGTCTTGTTGGTTTCGTCCTAGGTCTCAAGGGCCGCCTGCCCGACATCTACAGCGAGATTGAGGTCAACTTCTACCTGCTGCGGCGGCTACTCGGTGTGCGGACGGCCGACGGCAAGCAGGCCAAGGTGGAGAAGCTGTCGAAGAACGAGGCCATCATGGTCAATATTGGCTCGACGTCGACAGGTGCCAAGGTGGCGGCCATCAAGAACGATGCGGCCAAGCTGGTACTGACGAGCCCGACGTGCACAAACATTGGCGAGAAGGTTGCGCTGTCCCGGCGTATCGACAAGCACTGGCGTCTGATCGGCTGGGCAACCATCACTGCGTACGTTTCCTTTTCTCTCCTTTTCTCCCTATTTCCCCAAAAAGTTACTACGCCGATATGCTAACATTCATCAGTGGTGTTGTTCTGGAGCCGACGATGCCGTAAGGAGGTGGCTGAACCAAGGAAATTGGAAACTGGTTGATTGAACGGGGCGTAGGGAATTAAGGCAAACCAAAACGAGCAAACAAATAGTAGACGGACAGGGAAAAAAGCGTTGCTATTGGGATATTTTGCTGCTGGGCGAGAGGAGGTACAGCGATGTCATTTGTTTGTCTCCTTTCCTAGCTCATGTAGATGATATGAAAATGAAGATTTTTTGACACCAAACTACGCAGGGCATGTATCGTAGATTAGGGGGGTTCATAATAATATCCTATTAGTGTATCATTCGCTCTAAATATGACCGCCGTCGTGTGTGATCATGTCAAGGAAAATGCAATCTTCGTCCTGTCTTCTTCACTTGCGGGTCTTCCGGGCGTGTGCAACCAGGCTCTCAATCACGCCCTCAAACGCCTCGCGGTCGCCAATCTTCTCGTCGGTCCGCTTCGTCCAGTACTCAAGCACCTCGTTGGCGGCCACCTCCAGCGACGTTAGCCGCTTTACGTGTGCCTTGAGCTCATCGTCCGTCATGCCATCGAGAGCCTCATCCGTGGCCATGCACAGCAGCTGACCGGCCACAAGGTCCAAGTCGGGCGGCGGTGGCGGGCCTTTCCGCTTGCGCGACGACGACGAGGGCTTTCCTTGCGAGTCGACGCTCGAGTTGGACCCGTTGGCTCCCGGCTGCTTCAGTCTCGCCACGCTGTTGTTAGCAGCCGCGGAAGACCCGTCTTTGGCGGCTGCTCCTGTGTTCGACCGACTGTCTGATGATGTGCGTGGTGAGTCAGTGCGGCGGACCGAAAGTGATGGCAGAATCAGCTTCTTTTGTTTTGAAGCCGGCAGAATCTCGTCAAGGTCAACTGGCACGCCCAGGCTGACGAGGAAGAGGCGGCGAATACGGCTTCGGATCCAGTCTGGCGGCTGCAATGGTGGCGGCGCCACAAGCTGTGACCAGAGGGATGCGCTTCGTGGTGTCAAGAATATGGAGTTACTGAGCTGTGGCGGGGCCGGTAGCGAGTCGTCTGGTTGGTAGAGACCGTTCAGGTAAGGGGCTGTGGTTTTGAGAATGTCGTCTGCATCGAGCTCTTCAAAGTCAGGGATAGGGAAGGCGAGTGGTGGTGGCGCAGGTTGTGCTGGTTGTGCTGGAGGTTGTGGCTGTGGTGGTGCCACTGGCGGCGGTCCTTGGAAGCCGTCGTCAAAGTCGCCAAAGTCCTCGTCGTCACCACCACCCTCTTCGAACTCGTCAAAGTCGTCGCCGAAACCATCGTCTTCGTCCTCGTCTCCATCATCCTCTTCGGCATCCTCCGCAGTGTCTGCTACAGCCGCCGTGCCTGCACTACGCGGCTCTTGTGGAGAACTAGTGTCTGAGCTGTTCAAAGCTGGAGATGATATTGGTGCTTCAACTATGGTAAAGAAAAAACTGTCAATAAAACAAGAGGGCACAAGAAGGTGAGACTTGCAGGGTGAAACAGGCAGCGTGGCAACGAAAAAGAACGGGTAAAGGGGGACGGGTGGGGTGAGCCAAAAAAACAAAGAGAGACACAAGAAAGGAATCCAAAGTCCTCTAGGCATTCGTACCAGTAGTGCCAGCGATGTCCAGCGTACCATCTGCCTTCACGACCAAGTCCGGCACGGGATCCGCCTCATGCTTCTTCCCGTCGGGCGTCTTGGCGCCATCGCCGTCGGCCGACTCTTCCAACACTGTTGTAGGAACGGGCTTGCCGCCGGGAGTGCTAGGACGGTCATGCAGGTGTGCAGTGGTAGAGCCGTCGCTAGTATCGGCGCCGTCGCCGTCAGCGATCACAGCAATCTCGTCCGGTTCAGCGTCACCCTCCCGCAAGCGGTAGGCATCGGTGCCCGGGACCTCGCCATACGACGGCTCGTCGCTGACTTTTTCCACCCGCGTCCGCGGAATCGGCGAGGCCCGTGACGACTCGGCGGGTAGCGAGTGGGCGTCGGAGAAGTGGTCGTCGGACTCGGAATCTGCTATTATATCGGTCAGCCGGTCTGTTTGAAGTTCCCTTTGCATGTCACCCGCTGTCGTCATGCCTCCATCCTCTCTCTCCCCAATCGCCAGATCTCCTGATTCCCCCCTCCATCTCCCCCTCCTCCGTATAGGTCGACGTACCCAACTCATGAGCTCCTGGATCTTCCGTGTTGGTACGCTCAGGAGGCGATAGGCTGTTCCGTTGGCTCGACATGATGTGGATGGACTCGGTAGCCGAAGAAAAGAGCTGGGGCGGATGGTGATGATGCGTGGGAGAGGAAAGGCAAAATGAATACACGCTGGTAGCGAAATCGAAGGTAGAGATGGGCCAGCCACCAGCGAGAGAGTCGCGGGGTTGCGCCAAATTAGGTCAAAGCCGCTTGTGCAATGACTGGAGGTGCCGTATCACCGATAGGAGCAGTCGTGTCGACAAATGAGTGGTAGGATTGTGTCAAAAAGCGAAACAACTTGGCGAGAGAGTCGATCGAGATCGCCTGTCCGTTGGGAGTGGCAGTTACGAGGATAGCAGTGCTGCGGTGCCTGAGGGTGGTCTGGCCCCTCTAGGATTAGCGCACTACTTAGGTAAGCGGTCTGCTGGCAAACAGAAAAAGCGGGGCGTCTTCTTCTCACAGCGCAGGCAGTTGCCCAGAGCCTGGCGGCCGTTCCTTCCCCCTATGCGCGCGACTAGGCCTTTTCGTTGGTGGCAGGGAGCTTTGTTGTCGCGTTAATTCGTTTTTTATTTTCCTATTTTTGTTGTCAGGTCCCAAAAGCTCTGTCAACGGCGACCAACCTACAACATCTCAACCGCCGTTCACCAGGAGAGCTCCAAATTTTCAACCTGGTGTCTGTATTGATTGGCACGGCTATTTCGACTTTGAATTTGTTCCATCTCAGTCGAGAAAGGTTTGTCTTTTCGATATTGACGCGCGATTCTGCGACCATCCTCGAAATTTCTAACAGCTTCGGTCCAGCTTTCCACCCCTTCAGACTCATCTCGATATCCCTTCGAACACGCTTCGACCGTCTCTGCAAAGCGGATCCCGAGGCAGATAGGGTCATCCATCGCCCATCTACGACGACTACCCATCGGGAGACGAACAGCTCACTTCATACCAGCAACCCCGACCATGTCCTTTAATTTCGGCGGGCCTTCGGCAGGGGCCGGCTCGTCGACCCCTGCAACGACAGCGCCGTCACTGTTCGGTGCTGCCGGATCGGGTACCACGAGCGGTACTCCTTCGTTCTCCTTCGGCAACGCGGGAACCAACGCTGCTCCCGCTGCGTCCTCACAGCCGGTAACGTCCGGCGGCGGCCTGTTCGGTGGCGCTGCTACGACAGCTGCGCCAGCTGCAGGGAAATCGCTCTTTGGCGGTGCTTCAACTGGTGGCGGTGGTCTGTTTGGCTCAACACCTACTGCTACGTCCGCCACGGCCAGCCCGGGTGGCCTATTTGGCGGTGGTGCTGCCGCGGCAAAGTCTGCCTCGACGGGTCTTAGCTTTGGCTCAGCTACTCCAGCTACAGCCGGTGCCGCTGCCCCAAAGAGCCTTTTCGGCGCCACGCCTGCTGCCGGTACCCCGTCGGGAAGCACAACGCCAAGCTTTGGTGGCTTTGGCACTGCCGCCTCTTCCGCACCGGCAGCAGCGGGTGCTACTGCTACTACGACTACAGGCGGTTTCGGTGGCGGCCTGTTCTCCGGGGCCGGCTCTGCTACACCTGCGAAGCCCTTGTTTAGTGGACTAGGATCGACCACACCCGCAGGGGCACCACCGGTCACAACCAAGCCTGCAACGACTACCCTGTTTGGCAGCACGCCCGCGGCGCCTGCGGCTGCTGGAACGACAAGCGCTCCTTCGGGCGGCATGTTTGGCGGCGCTGCCGCTTCCCAGGCTGCAAAGCCCAGCAGCCTGTTCCCTTCCACAACGGCCACCGCACAGCCGGTCACGACGGCGGCACCGGCCCCTTCCATGTTTGGCGCCAAGCCAGCTGCTGCGCCGGCGGCTGCCGCCAGCATTGGGGGCTCTCTGTTTGGCGCAGCTGCACCTGCAACCACCACCGCCGCTGCACCGTCTAGTGGTCTGTTTGGCGGTGGTGCGACATCCACCCCTGCGACCAGCTCCGCTTCTGCTACCGCCGGCGGTCTCTTTAGCGGTGCCGCTCCGTCGGCCACAACCACCACTGCCCCCTCGGCTGGCGGACTGTTTGGCCTCGGCGGCGGTGCATCTACTGCTGCGGTAGCTCCAGCCGCTACTTCGACAGCTGCAGCTACAGCTTCGACACCGTCGATGTTTGGGAAGCCAGCTGCCACGCCTGCTACGACGGCTGCTCCTGCCGCGGCTTCTGGTGGGCTATTTGGCGGCGGTGCGGCAGCCACAACCACCCCGGCATCGACTGCTGCTCCTGCCGCCTCGGCTACTACTGGCTCTAGCTTGTTCGGTGCAAAGCCGGCGGTCTCGACAACGACACCCGCCACTGCATCAGCTACGACGATGGCACCGGCGTCCGGCACGACAGCGGCAGCTTCGGCTAGTGCTGGTGGTGCCGCGTCCACGCCGTCAGCCACTGCCTTCGGCAGCTCCACCACAGGTCCTACGTCGCAGCTAGCACGGCTAAAGAACCGCACCATGGACGAGATCATCGGCCGGTGGGCGACGGATCTGGACAAGTACCAGAAGGAGTTCCAGGGCCAGGCGTCGCGCGTCAAGGAGTGGGACCAGAAGCTTGTGGAGAACGGCGAGAAGATTCAGAAGCTGTACCTCGAGACATATGAGGCGGAGCGTGCCAGCAACGAGATCGACCGGCAGCTGCAGTCGGTGGAGAGCCAGCAAGACGAGCTAGCGGCATGGCTGGATCGGTACGAGCGCGAGGCTGAGGAGCTGCTGAGCCGGCAGAGCGGACCGGGCGAGCAGCTCACGGGCCCGGACCAGGAGCGCGAGCGGACGTACAAGCTGGCGGAGCGGCTGATTGACCGCATGGACGACATGAGCAAGGACATGACCAAGATGATCAAGGAGATCAACGACATTTCGGGCAGTCTGAGCAAGACGGGCAAGACCGACGATCCTGTGAGTTATTGTTCCTTTTTTCTACGACAATTTGTACCAATGCTAACAATTCTCTAGCTGAGCCAAATTGTGCGGGTGCTCAATGGCCACTTGAGCCAGCTGCAGTGGATCGACACAAACGCGGCGGCTCTGCAGGCCAAGGTGGCAGCGGCCAAGAAGACGGAGGCCAACCTTGGCGGATCGCACAGTGGACTAGAGAACGACGCGGCCGAGAGCTTTTACCGGTCGTACATCGGCCGGCGGTGAAGCGTTTTGTTGGAAGTAGCGTATTGAAGAAATGGATGGAAGGAATGAAAGCATGGAATTGCAGAATAGGTGGTTTGCCTCTTTGTTGGATTGGCAGCCTTGTTTATGTACCCGGATCATGGTTGATATTTTGTCTTGTTTTTTGTTGTTTTTTGCACTTGTTACATTTTGCCCCTTCCTTTTGATTTTTTGTTTTCTTTTCAAATGTACAATACATCCAGGTGGAAAAGAGTGCGCAAAATACGTTAGATATCTTATAATTCACATTGGCACTATGGCGTCGAACAGCACGAGTGAGCAGAGACATATGGCTATGCTTACGAACCGGCTATCACAGAGCAAACAGACAATGCATGTCAACGTAATAGTATGAGCTGAATGGTGTCTTTTTAGCGACAGAATAGACCCCAGTGGCCTTTCATTTGGTTATATGCTGTTGTATGTACTCGGTAGTCCTCTTCAAGCTCCGTGGTTCTTTTCACAGAAACCTCGTTGCTCCAAAGATGGCGCAATGCCCGCAATTCCAACTCCAAATTCTTGTTTCAAAGTCTGTTTTTGTCTTGTATGTAGACTGCGTCGAACGTCGTGCGCGAGTGTTCAGCATCGATACTACATCGCCATCGTCATATTGGGAGTTTTCTTTGTCTTTAGTTCTTCTCGCCGCCCTGGTCCCTGGTGAGCTCGTCGCTGTTGTGGATTAGCAAAACAAGTCTATAAACATCCTCCAGGGTTGTTCCCCTCCACATACATGTGTTGGGCGAGCTGGTCCAGGTGGGCCTGCTGCTCCTTGAGCTTCTGCTTCAGCTGCAGGAGCTTCTCCTTCTCGCGCTGGCGGATGGCGTAGTCCTCGGCAGCCTTCTCGCGGCGGGTGAAGGCGTCACTGGTATGTTAGCATTCTCTCTCTCTGTCCCAGATCTCTCTCCCGGATCAGCTTACGAGGTGCCGGTGCCGCGGGGCGCGCCGGTGTCGCCCTCGGCCATGCGGATGGCGCTGGTGGCAAAGGTCCGGGCAGTGATGGTGCGCAGAGTCGCCGGGCGGGCAGCAGCGGTGAATTGGCGAAGCATTTTATTGCGTGCGAAAGGGTGGGATGGGTGTGGTGGTGTATGTTTGGTGATGTGCGGGAGGGAAGAAAGGGAAGAGGGAAGAAAAGTGTGGAGAGAGGAAGAAAGGTGAGGAGAGGGCAAGCCGTCAAGTAAATAGGCCGGAAGCGAAAAAACCACGCGTGATTGGGTATGCGGCTCGGATTGGACTGGGCGGGAGCAGCCCGGAGAGCATGAAGACACCAGAAGGAGGGGTGGTGCGAGTGGTGCGAGCTCGTGAACGCACTGAAGACACAGCGCATCATAACCCATAGCCCGCCCACTGTGGGACAGGCCACTCGCCTGAAGTACCCCACTTTTGGGACTGGCCTGGCCAGGCTAGGGCCAAGACACGCCAAAAACGTCACTACGGAGCAGACAAAAAGGCAGCTTGGAGCTCTCGAGCTCCGTCATCCACCGAGCCGTGCTGAGTGGGATGAGATCATGGGATTGATGGACCGGCTTGACACAGGGAACGAGGAGAGACGCAATTCTTGTAAAGCCCAGCGCACATAAAGCTCGACCGCAGCATGTTAGTAGCTGTCGCATGCGAAGCTCGCATGTGGTGATGTGACCTGTGCGATTTTATTCTCTGTCTCCCGTCACGTGATGCAATCGTCGCTGTTATGTTGTCGCTGTCCAAGCTTCACTCCGCCATCGTATGAAGTTGGCCCTGTGACCGCCCAATTGAATTGTCCTATGCCGTCTGTAACGGTTTCCACCTTGCCCTGCTGCAGATAGAAGCTTTTGTGAGAAAGCCCAGTTGCGATCAACATCAAAACGATCCCAACAGGAGACTACAGTCAGCTCCTGTTGTTCCTGGCGAATGCAGTCAGGTACGTGCCACGTGACGCGGTTGAGAACTGTTAGAACTGTCAGAACTGTTAGAACTGGACACTTGCGACACCGAAAGAAGCTCCTGGAATGTGTCGTCCGGTGGGCTGAGCCTGGCCCACCGGGTCCACAGGCAGAACAGAGAGACTCGGAGAGTTACCAGGAATAACCGTGGTTCAAAACCGTTTTCAGACAGAAGACAGCAGACGGCAGACAGTTTACAGCAGACAGCACTTGGTGCGTTTCGAGTGCCGACTGCTCCCACACAACCGGCAACTCCGTCTGCAGGCAGGACAGCAAGACAGTGAGAGGGCAGAACAGAGCAAAAGCCTTGCGCCCCAGGTCGCTTTTCTGAAAAATAACCCGACCGGCGCAATGCACGAGAACGTCATCGGGCCAGCCGGCAGGTATCTATCTTACTTACCGCGAAGGACACAACACGGCAACTACAACTATCAGTAAACTGCTAGGGCTTCCACGAAAGTGACACGAGGTTGGCCGTGGCAAAATCTTGCAGCTGCTACACAAACGACGGCTCGGTTTTGTTTCTTGATACGTACGCCATCGGGATGTTTTTGGTCAAAATACGAGGCAGAGGCGGAGGCAGTCTCTGCTTTTTCTGCTCCCTTTCTTTTTCCTTTGTCTTCTCCGTCCTGCAAATAACAAAGAGCGATCGCAATAGGTGATATTAATAGCCTGCTCAGCAGAGGGAGGGATGGGAAATGAGAGCAATCCCACCAGGACGTCAAATCAAGGGCGAGACTCCTTTTTAATATGAGAGGAGAAGGAAGTCGATAATAGCGGGCTCAGGTATTCTGGTAGTCTGGTATTTTGGTATTCTTGTATTCAGGGTGTGTCTTCTGCAGCAACAGGCAGGCGGCAAAGGCACGTAAGATGCGCCGGCACACGCCAGGACACGCCAGGAAAACAGTGACGTTATCCCCTGGCGCCTTTCGCCAGGAGATTTAGCCTTCGGCACCCCCTTTCCCTCTTACCTCGTTCTTGTTCTCTCCCTTTCCTTGGTTGCTCTTGCCTCGTTTTGCATATTTCTGTCGTCCCAGCACAGCCACGTTCGCCCAGCCCACACCAAAAACCCACACCCTACCACCCCTCACCTTCCCTCCCTTACGATTGGGAGGACAAGGCGACAAGGCGACAAGGCGACAAGGCGACAACACGGGCCACATTGCGCTGATGTGCTTTGCTGTCACGTGAAGAGAAGCCAATTCGTTGACAATTGGTGTTTTTCGTTCTCGTCACAATGGGAGTGGCTCCTAGAGTCCCGGGGTTCAGTTGGTTGGGGGAGGCCTACGGGGTACAGACCCGCAGGCCCCTTGTTCAGCTGGCCTGCTGATGTTTCTGGTATTTTTGAACATTTTGTTCTCGCTGGCGTTTTTGTGACAGGAATGGAAGGCGCTGCTGACAGGTCGCCCTGTTTGAAAAAGATCAGGCGTCCCACGGCGTACGAGTACATTGACCAGGGCCAGGCAGAGGGAAGGAGCGAGTGGCCGGAACGGGGGATGCCTGTTCACGAGAAATGCAGAATCAATAGGTGCAAAATACAGCACAATCGCATTCGACTTGCACGGCGACAACCCGCCTCCCATCATCGTAGCGGATGTGCGGTGTGGAAATGGCCAACGTCCGGGCTGAAAAGCCAGATGCGTCCTGGGTTCAACGGTCGGGTATCCAAGATACCTGCCCTCACACCGTCCCGCTCACCGTCCGCCTTGTAGCAGCGCAGCGCATGATAACGACCAGTCGCACCTGTAATTCCAGCAGGCCGCGCCGAAACTGCTCATCCAGATACCGAAAACGCACTGAGGCACTGAACATGCCGTCCCCATTAGCTCCTGCCCTGAGTGCCCGTTTCCTTGGCTGCCAATTCCTCCCACGCCCCTCCCTCCTTCCCTCCCTTCCGCCAACGAGAGCACCCCCTCCTCCCCCCCCCTAACGCCGCATTTTCTTGATTCCTTCCTTCCCTGTCTGGCTCCCTCTCACCAGCAAATCGCGTCAACCAAAACAGAGAACAACACCACTCTGCCAAAATCCCCAATTTTCCTGCCTCGATCGCATTTCGCCTTCCTTTTCCCTTTCCCTTTTCACTTCTTCTTTCTTCTCTCCTCTTTTTTTGTTTCCCAAACCATTCGATCATCCACCACCATAACCACCCACGTCCAACACCGTCTCCAAACACCCTTCACCCTCTCACATTTCCTCTTTTCTCCAAGGTACGTATCAGCCCTACACGAAAACGCAAAAGGCTTCTTTCCACTTGCATCGTCATTGCCGCCACAGTCCATACATACCCTATGATGTCGATGTCAATGTCCTTGTTCTTCGTTCCTTACCCTTGATCCCTCCCTTGCGACTCGCTGCCCGTCCATGCCTTCTACTTTGCCCGTTCCCCGCCATTGCCCGCAGACAGCCAGACAGCAGCGGAGATCGAGCAAACGCAAATGCAAATGCAAATGCAAGCGCCGCGTCCAAACCACCGCGAGACCAAAGAGACCAGCGAACCACCGTGATCGTTCGCATCGACCGGCCCCCGTCATGCCCGCCCTCGTCCGGCACGCCACGTCCCCCAATTGGCCGCCCTCCCGCACCCGCTCCTCTGCTCGCAGAGGCGATGCAACAAGGACAAGAAGGACCGGTGAGAGGACGGTGCAAGGCGGGCTGGCGGCCAGCTGCGCCTGCTTCTCTAGCTCGTTTGGCTCCGGCTTGCGCGTCGCTTTGTTGGCGTAGGCCAAATCATACAGGACGACTGGACGAGGCGCAAAAGTGCATCTGCACTGGTCACGGTCTCGACTCTGCTCCTCGCATCGCCATTGCTGCTCCGTTGCAGGAGGCGCTTCGCTTCGGCCTTGATACTCGGTGCTTGGTGCAGGCTGTCCTCCTGTGGCTCGTTGATCTGGCGCTGGTGGCTTGTCTACTGGCGCTGTGCTTGTCCGCCTTAGTGCCAGTTTTGCGCAGACCCCACCGCATCGGCCAGAAGAGAGAAGCGGGGAGAGCCTCCTTTTTTCACTCATTGCCGTCTGGCCCTCTTTTTCGCTCGCCCTGTTCCACCTGACCTCTCCTCTCAACCTGCCCTCTCTCTGTCTCTGTCCTCGCTCCGCCTCTACCTCCTTACCCTCTCCTCCTCTCACTCCCTCAACACTCTACCTCCTGCATATCGTCAACACCGCAACCAACGCCAACACCACCCTCTCCTGTCTAGTGCAACACTCTTGTACCAGTCATTCGCTTTTTGTCTATTTCTCGATCAACCTGTGCGTCTCTCTTGTATAGCTGTCTTGCCGCTTTCCAATTTCCCTCCCCTTCCCCTCTCCTTCACTTTCAACTCGCCTTTGCTTTGTTGTGCTTCTCTCACCCCTTTTTCCCCGGCGCAATCGGGCATTGCAACGTTCACGATTTTCAGCGTTGCCAATTCCTCGCGTTTTCGTTTTTGATTCGCGTCTTCCTCCCGTTCTGATCTCGGGTCTCGCTCTCGCGGTGATATTCATCATACTAACTTGCGCCCTTTCCAGTTACACAACCGCCACAATGGGTCACGAAGATGCCGTCTACCTCGCCAAGCTCGCTGAGCAGGCTGAGCGCTACGAGGGTACGTCAATACTGCAAAACTACAATATGCTGGGTCCTCGAAACCCTGGGATGTTCGAGATGTTCAGGGTTTGGGACCCTATGCGCGTTGGACAGCCACTCCTTCGCCTTCAATCCCAACCAGATCAATCTAAACCAATCGTGCACGCCTGCTAACTCGCCGGTTTTGCCCCTTCTACAGAGATGGTCGACAACATGAAGATTGTCGCCTCCAAGGACCAGGACCTGACTGTCGAGGAGCGTAACCTGCTGTCCGTCGCCTACAAGAACGTCATCGGCGCCCGCCGTGCGTCGTGGAGAATTGTCACCTCCATTGAGCAGAAGGAGGAGTCCAAGGGCAACTCCTCGCAAGTCACCCTTATCAAGGAGTACCGCCAGAAGATTGAGGAGGAGCTCGCGGGCATCTGCGACGACATCCTCAAGGTCCTCGACGACCACCTGATCCCCTCTGCCAAGACCGGCGAGTCCAAGGTCTTCTACCACAAGATGAAGGGTGACTACCACCGCTACCTGGCCGAGTTCGCCATTGGCGACAGACGCAAGGACTCTGCCGACAAGTCGCTCGAGGCCTACAAGGCTGCCACCGAGGTTGCCCAGACCGAGCTGCCGCCTACCCACCCCATCCGCCTGGGTCTTGCCCTGAACTTCTCCGTGTTCTACTACGAGATCCTCAACGCCCCCGACCAGGCCTGCCACCTGGCCAAGCAGGCGTTCGACGATGCGATTGCTGGTGCGTCCTCTTTCCGCTGCGCGCCCTGGCCCAGCCAGATCCACAATTTGGTTAAAGTCAACCCCCCGCTAATCAAACTATTTTATAGAGCTGGACACATTGAGCGAGGAGAGCTACAAGGACTCGACCCTCATCATGCAGCTGCTGCGCGACAACCTGGTAAGGAGACCCCGATCACCTGTGCGACCAACGCGATTAGACGAAGAGAAACAGCATACTAACTATCTTCTCTCAATCGCAGACCCTCTGGACGTCTTCCGAGGCAGAGCCCGCCGCCGCCCCCGCCGAGACCGCCCCCCAGGAGGACGCCAAGGTTGACGAGCCGGCCCCGGCCGCGGAGGAGCCCAAGGCCGAGTAAACGAAAATCCGACTCTGTCGTGTTCTTTCCTTTCTTGGGTTGCTTTTTCTCGTCCGGCATCGGTTGATCTTTTTTGATTGTTGAAATTCCGGCGGATTCTGGCTGGTGTCTTCGGAGTGTGTGTGCACAAAGGAAAGAAGGAAGGGATTTTCGTCTTTTTTTTCACTGAAACGGAAAGAGAAAAAAAACCTACACATCACAATTGTGCATGATTTTTATATGCTGTGCGAGTCACAATATTTTCCCCCTTCCCTCGAGCCCATCTTTTTCCCCCGCTGTCTTACAAAATTCCCCCAAATCACTTTTTCCAATTTTTTTATCTCTTTCTTCTTTTTTGTACTTGTTTTCCCAATCTATCTTGAGGTGACAAGAAAAGGAACAAGAGGCAGAGAAAAAAACAAACAGCAAAAAAAAAAGATTAATTTCCAAATATATCAAAGAATTCCCATTGCGTTTTATCTCTCAAATCCGTTCCTATCTCGGTACCTTTATCTGTTCCGTCATTTATACTGCATCTGCTTTACATTTTCTCTTCTGAGTAACTGTATATAACATTTCTCGTCTACGTATAGCTAGGATCCTCAGCTATCATCTTAGGGCCCGTCCCATCTTCAACATACGCATTGTGATAAAAGGTAGTGATGGGGGATGCCCCTTGTCCAAATCCACGGGGGTCTCATTTCGGTCAAAATGATCATTACGTGCAGCATCGTAAAGTTGCGACGAAGAATATACCTACCACAAGTTCGTTGGCAGAGAAATGCAGCCTGCAAACAATCGGTTTATAATTATGGACAATTAATATATTGGCTACATATACATTGGTAAGCGGTACGCTGCAACTGCTTTCTTCGATGGCCGGATCAAGCTTCCTCCCCCTCGTCATCGTCATCCTCGCCTCCGTCTGGTGCCACGGCAAAGTGCACACACAACCACAGACTGCAGTCCTGGCACCCCACTAGGAGTTCGCCTGCCGGTATTGTAGTCGCGTGGTTGCCGCTTCCACTGCCCATCAGCAGCTCCTCCATCGCCTCCGCGTCCAGCTCCTCCTCCAGATCCCGCTCGCCAAACGTGTACCCCCGCGGATTACCGCACCGGCATGCCCGGTACCACGTCTGCATCGCCTCGTCGTAGGGCAGCTCGTCGAGGTCGACGATTTCGAGGCCGGTGGCGGTCGTTTCGAGGGCGGCCGAGGCGCTCTCCAAGGCACCTGCGGCTGGTACCGGTGCCGCGCCAGCGGCACCACCTTCGCCGCCAAGGGCTATGTAGGCGGCCTTGATGTCATCGACCGTAAACTCAGATACGGGAGAGGCACCCGTGCGCATCTGCTTGTCTGGGTGGTGCTGTAGCAGGGCGCGGCGGTACGCGCGGCGCACGAGGGCTGAGCGGGTCGCCAGGTCGGACGGTGATGTAGAAGAGGCAGAAGATGAAGAATATGACGACGACGTAAACCACGAAGGGTCCAGATCGAGGACAAGCCATGGCGTCTTGCGTGGATCTGCCATTCTGTTTGTGATTGTAGAGAAAGAAAAAAGGACGGTAAATGTTTGGGATTGAATGGAGGACTGAGTTATATAGTTTGTGTTTAAAATGAATTTATATTCTTGTCGCAGGAAAGTGTAAAAAAAATTAAACCTCCCCCCCCCCCCAAAAACAACAAGTTGAACAAATAAACTATTTAAATATAGGATCCTGTTTATTTATTCCTCTTGACGAATAACAAGGAAAAGTGAAATTGAAAATAGCTTGTTTGTTTTTACTCGATTGTAACTTTTTGTTGTTGCGATACGGGGTGAAGTGAGAAAATTTTAGTGGCAAGGCAAAATGACTAAGCATAATAGACAACACCAAGATCACCCGCTTTCGTATCTCAAAACGGTTGTTGGCCCTTGTCTCGCCATTGATAGGTATTTTAATTCCTTTTGCTACATAACCATTCTTACACTCGAATGAGACCCCTTGAAACGTCCAATCCTTTCCCTTGCCCTTTCTCCTTTGTTTACTGCGAAAAAGTCCCTTGATCCCTTCCCTAGTAGTTCAGCTCACCACCAGCGCCGTTGCCGGCCTGGTCCAGGTCATCGTAGCTCTTGATTGTCCGGCCCTGGATCGCCTCACGCGGTCCCACCGCGGCACCGCCACCGGCGCCATCACCCCAGCGCCCGGTCGTACCAATGGCACCGGCTGCAGCGAAGCCACCGGGGCCGCCACCAATGCCTCCGTTGCGTCCGCCACGCCCACCCCCGCCACCGCCGTGCATCGGAGGTCCGCCAGTGATCCCACCATCAGGGTTCCAGCGCATGGGCCGACGGTCATATGGGCCCGACCGACTGTTGTTATGCCGAGGACCGCCACCACGGCGGATGGGTCCAGGACCACCGGGGCTACCAGCCGAAGGGTTCTGCCAGCTACCAGGCACCTGCATGGCGACCGGGTTAAACATGTTGAACCCGCCGTTGCCGCCAGGGCCGGGGAAGCCAGGCATAGGCGGCAGGCCACCGGCCGCGTTTAGGTTGTAGTTATGCAGGTTAAAGCCGCGGGGCGTGCCTGTGGGCGCCTGTCCCACACCCGCCGAGAAATGCCCGTTGGAGCTAGCATCTGTCCGCGAAGGAGCAATATGCGACGGGTCTGCCGCATAGGCGTTTACCAATTCAAACTGGGCAAGTTAGCAAAGGGAATAATGGCAGAAAATAAAAATAAAATAAGATGGAAGCTTACATCGACTTTCAACGCATCGTACCACTCGACGTGGCGCTTCTCGACATGCTTCCGCCAAAAGTGTTCCTCCTTGAACAGTTTTGTGCATTCGGGGAGCTTGCATCGATACTTGTGCTCGTCCTCCTGCTTGACGTACTTGACGAGCTCGTCGTTCATGGCATCGTCGAGGGGCTTGCCACCGAACTTGCGTAGGTCGACCGAACCGGGGTCCAGGACCTGGCTGATCTTCTCCTCAAACGTCTTGACCCAGTTGAAAGCGCGCAGCAGCTGCTGCTCTGCCTTGGGCAGGCTGGCACGGCCTTTCCCACCAATACCCTTATCGCCACCAGCGGCGCCTCGGCCGCCCTCGTCAGGCAGCTCGCCCTCCTCCGCGTCTGCCAATGATGAGGCATCGCGGCGCTTGACCGGGAACGGCTCGCCATGCGCCGTAGCGCGTGCTACCTCCACGGCCGCCGGGGTCAGCGTGCTCCGCGGCCGGCGTAGGTGTCCTCCGGGACACTTCCGCGTCAGCTCGTGCACAGAGTCGCTCTCAAACACGCAGAAGAAGCAGAAGTTGAAGACGCGCCGCAGGTACTCAATGAGGAGATCGAGCTGCTTCTTCTGGCCCAGCACGTACTCGTCGTCGACCTCGTCCACCACGGCACCTTGTTCAAGCTCTTCGCCGTCTTCCTCTTCCTCCTCCTCCTCACCGTCCTCGATGTCGTCCATTTCGTCATCGCCGCCGACTTCGAAATCCAGGTTCACATCCATGTCTACCCTCCGGCTCCTCTTGACCTTCCTCACCTTAGGCGCGGCAGCCTGAGCGTTAGGAACGTGAACAGGTTGGAGGCGGCCGGTGTGTCGAAGCTCCTCGACCTTTTCCTCGACCCTGAACACACCGTTGAAGGTCGAGTCGACGTCAGCCTCGAACTTGGCCACGAGGCGCTGGACAAGATGCAGATCTCTGTCGATGCGTTCCGGTGCCGAGAAGAGGTCCCACAGGGCCTTCTTCCGAAGGTTTGTCGGTGGGTTGTGCACGCCAACGTGGCATGTAAAGTCGCCACGGACCTCGTCCTTGACCGTCTTGCTGTTGACGGCCTCGAGAGCCCGTTCGGCAACGGGGACGGTCGCTGGATTCTCTATGTCCACGTTGCCGTCCTCATCTTGGACAGGGAAGCCGCCCTCTGGGCCCGGGTTGAGCATGATCCATCCAATGCGGTGGAACCGCTTGCCCGGATTGGGGTCGCTCAGTGATAGCCAGCGGTAACCACCCTCGCCTTCACCGAGGTTCTCACGGCAAAAGTCCTCGAGGTTTTGGCGGCTGACAGTCGGTGCGATCGTCTTGATCAGCAGCGTCGGTGCAGAGAGAGACTCGTCCCGAATGTCTGCGGCGGCCACCGCCGGGACAAGATCGCCCACACCCAGAACGTCGTTAGCCGCAGCTTCACCCTCTTCCTTCTCAGCCGCAGCGGCGGCGGCAAGGACATCGCTTTTGGAGACGCCCTCGAGGGTGAACTCGTCAAAGAGGCCAGCATCGAGATCTTGTTCCCACTGAGAATAGAAGCTCTTGCGGACCTCTGCGAGCTGCTGCCTTATGGGGTCGTGGATGGTCGGGACGTAGCGCTCAATGAACCACTGCTCTTCCTTGTGCTGCTTGACAAATGTCTGCGCCATCTTGCCCTGCACCTCTTCCTTGTAGGTGTCATAGGCGGCCTGGATCTTGACCTTTTCTTTTTCACGCTCCTCCTGGATCTCCTTAGGTCCCCGGGGCTGGCGTTCCCGCTCAGGCCGGCGTCCTGTTCTCTGGGCCTCGTTCTCCTCCTTGATCTTCTCGTTTGCGCGCCACCATTCTCCGAAGAAGGAGAAGCCGACCTGGTATGGTAGATTAAGGGGATCCGGAATGGGGTTCGTCAAGCTCGGGCGCGGTGGCTGTTGGTGGTGTAGTGGAGGAGGTAGGGCGGATATCCCGCCGCTTGAAGTCGCTAGGTGCAGCGGCTGGCCAGGGACGTAGCGGTCGATGTTGGCGGGGGGCGAATTGATGCGACGGCGGTCGTCCCGGTCACGGTCGCGACCGCCACCGCCGTTGCCATATTCGTCTCTCGCTCGCGGACGAGGCTCATAGCGATCGAGGACCGTCGGTGACCGTGACCGTGCTGGACGGCGATTCCGCTCGGGTTGCCCTGTACATTCGTAGAAGTGTCAGCACTGCCCACAACACAGCTGCGAGATCTCCTGTTCTCTATTCCCATCAACAAAAGCAGTTAGTACCTGGAGACCTGCCACGGTAGAATGGATCACGATCGTCTTTGCGCCCATCGTTCCATGATCTATCCGGCGGCGACCGCGCCGAGTCTGCTCTGAAGTAAGAGTCCATCGCCGAGACGGCGAGCTGGTGGTGTGGAAGCTATAGGCGACATAACGGCGGTTAGAGATAGGATCGGTAAAGGGTATGTAGGAGCTTGGTTTGAAAAGAAGAATAAGGGTAAGTTGAAATCAGGAGGAAGAGATAGACGGAGGTAGGTAGGAGACAGGACGTAGAGAAAAAGCGGAGGCGGGAGATAGCTACGAGACGAAGCACAGAAAGCTGGCAGAGGACCACCAAATAGGGGAAAATGAGAGGACCGAGAAACGAAAAGAAAAGGGAAGGGAGCAGAAAAGAACAGAAGGACGACGGAGGCAGGGAAGGGAGGGAGAAGAAGAGAAGGATGAGGAGAGAAAAACGAACAATTTTCTGATTGAATTCTTGGGGGCAAATCAAAGAAGAAGCAGAAACCAATGGTTAAAAAAACGACGACAATGGTCTTCTGGCGATGCAGTCGGCAGCTCAGCTCGTCTAGAGAGGCGCGAGGGTTTGGATGTTGGGATGGTCGTGGATGCGAGAGGGACAGCGACGGAGAGAGAAAGGAAGACAGAAAGTCGAGACACGAGCAACAAAAAGGACAGCCCGTCGCGGCGCGATTGAAGCAGAGTTACGGGGGCAGGAGCGCTGAGAGTAACGGGGTAAGGGGCTAAGAGAAACGCGCTAGTCCCTATGTAGTCCCTTGTAAGGTGCAGATCCGACCGTTCATTGGTTGTTGGCAGAATCACGTGAGGATGAAATAAAAAACATAGGACGACAACAGCGGCAAGGAGCGATGGCCGGCGGCTGCGCAAAAAGCACTAACGGCAAGCTGCAGCGGGAGCTGGAGCTCAGGCCCATGCACATTGTAAACTGGGGAAGACAAAGGCTCATGGGATCGAGTCAACTAGAAGTAGGCGACGTAAATTAAACAATAAAATAGACATTGATATGCGGCCCTTTTTTGGTTGCATTAAGGCGTGGAAGTAACGATCAATGTGTATTGCTGATGGCCGAGATGTTAATTTTTGGGAAGATCGCGGAACGAGAGCCGCGAAGATGGAAGGAGCAGGCGGCGCATGAAATCGCATGGACAGGCTCCACGTGACGTAATCGTAATAAGCGACTTCTTGAACTTCTCTACTCCGTATTGTTAAAGAGATCCCCCGCTGTTTCATTTTAAAGCTCGATCTTTCTCTCTCTTCTTGCCCCTTCTCTTCTGCCCCTCATCGACGGAGACCTCGAACCTCCCAAAGTAACCCGGAAACCATCAACATGACGTCCTTCCTCTATCACATAGCCCTCCCTGAGGCTGTCTTTGCCAGTCCAGCAGCCTCCATTCTGATGCCTATTGTCCTCGGCACGGCCGTGGGCTACAGCACGCGGCGTAAGCCGATTTCTTTTGTTCTCTACCAATTGCCCAAATTGAACATGAGTTAAAGCTGACGAAACCTCTTCTACCTTACCTTAGCCAGTCTTAATGACCCCGATGTCAAAGCCTTGAAGCAGCCGCCCCTGCGGCCCCCGCCTCCCGTCTTTGGCCCGGTCTGGACGATCCTGTACGGAACGATGGGCTATGCCGCGCATCTCGCCGTGGGCCGAACGACGGCCGGGGTGGACATATCCTGGGACACGAGGGCTGTTAGTGCCATCTTCTACACAATGCAGCTGGGCCTCAATCTCACGTGGATGCCGCTCTTTTTCACAATGAAGCGGCCGATCGAGGCGACGATGGTTGCGGCGTCGCTGCTGTACATCAACGGCTTCCTGGCGGCGTTGTGGCTGAGCAATGCGAGCACTGAGAAGGCTGGGTGGCTCATGGTGCCGTACGTGGGCTGGTTGGCGTTTGCGACGTATTTGAGCGCAGGCACGGGCTACCTGAATGGTTGGTCGTTCGAATCGTCAAATCCGACAGAGAAGCAGTAAGGGCGAGGTAGCCGATAAATGCATGCACGGCCTTCTCCCCTCTCGAACGCTGTGAGACTGGAACATTTAATTTCGGTTTTCAGTCAAGCTATATTTTCCGTGATTTCTAGTCGAAATATGAATAAATACGTAACAGGATCAAAACAAAAATGCCCTCGTCGTCACCCATGTCTGCGTACTATGCATGCTTCGCCGTGATGAAGAAAACAGCCATGCCAACTAATACAAATATATGCCACATATACGGACATGTGATGAAACGAAATTAGAAAACAATATATTACCGAGAAATTTTTAATGCAAGCCAAAAAAGTGTCACAAAATACAAAAACGCCGATGATCCATCTATCAGTTTTCGTGTAACAAAAGAAAGTGTAAATGCGAGAGTAAGAAATACCCCGATCAAAAAGTTTGTTGTTGTTTAGGGGAGTGCCATTTGTTATACGCAATGTGCGAACCTTTCCGCTACGCCAGAGGAAGATGCGTCTTGAGGCCATCAAAGACCATGAAGATAAATGCCGAGCTCGGGGCCGACCGGGCCACGGTGATACCGCAGCCCCGGTAGAAACCACGAATACCAGCCTGCTTGTACAGCGCCCGAGCCTCGTCCCAGAATGTCCGCCGCAGCGTCGCAGGGCCGCCCAGCGGTGACGTCTGCATGCGCGACTTAACTGTATCGGCCGGGAAGAACAGGAAGTTGTATGACATGCCTGCAGAAGCTCCAGCCAGGGCCTGCTGCCAGAGAGGGAGCGGATCATTGGCGAGTGATTTGAGATCAGAAGGCGTCGTGTTGGCCTTCGCCTTGGCAGCGCGGATGTTGTACTCGCGGAGCAGCTTCGACGAAGTCTCCTTGCTACCGAACCAAGCGGCACAGCCACCGGCCTCGCGGATGAGGGTGCCAACCTGGCCGTGCCAGAAGCCACCGAGGCCGCCGTACCGGTAGACTTCACGGATGACGGAGAGGGGGCGACGGTATACAGTCTTGGGCGTGGCCGTGGTAGAGCTGGCAGCCGATGGGACAGCCTCGGCCGGCACCTGGATCTTGCATTTGACGAGCTCAACAGGCGTCAAGATGAAAGAAGTGAACACGCCCGAGAATGCGCCTGTGAACCAGAGCGCCGGCAGAGACAACTGTGCGTCGCGGGAGTACAAGCCTGACCAAACAAGCGTCGCACGACCGAGGCGCTCAAACAGGAACAAGCTGCTGGTCTCGAGGGCCGCTCCGACAAGCGGAGCGCTGATGCCGCGGTACATGCCAATGAGGCCATCGGCACGGATGGACTGGCGGAAGCAGTCGAGGGGCCCCGTGTAGCGGAGGGGAAGGTGGTCGGGCTGAGACTGGAGCCGGACCTTGACAGTGTCAAAGGGATACTCAATGTACTTGCCAACGATGCCAGCAAGCTGCGCGGATAGATATGTTAGCTCATATAAATATCCCACCACGGGAGAGTAGTGACAAAAATAGACAACAGAGCACATACAGATCCGTAGAGGATGTCCTCAGAAGCCTCGATGGCAGCAGCCCTGGGCTGAATAGAGGCAGCAGCCGGAGCTGCCCCGGTCGTCACGAGGACGTGGTGGGCAGATGTGGTATCTGCGGCAGCCATGGTGATCGTTGTCGAGACTGGTGTGATCGGAGAGGTTGAGAGGTCGGAAGAGAAGGTCGAAGAAGGGGGATGGTGCGTGGAAGGTGAAAGAGTCGAGTATGAGAGAATAAAAGACGGTCAGGTTGCTTCTTATACTTCTTCACAAGTTCACAACAAGACGAGCATCCCCCGCCGCGAGGGGCGGGTGAGCCCCCTTGGGGCCCGAACAGGTGGCTGTTGGTTGTTTATGAGTGGACTGGTCGATGTCGACGAGCACGACGAGAACACGTCAATGCCCGGGGTCCTGTTGTGAACTGGCTGGCCTTTGAGCTGTTTGCGTCACGACTGTGCGTGCTTCCGGAGCAGGTCCTCCCACTTCTGTTATTGGTGAGGTGGGAGGTGGCCGCAGGAGGGGAATGCAGCGGGCCGGGAGGTACTGTTGGTCGGGACAGGGTTCGCGCTGCTCGTGCAGGAAAGGCCGATGTGAGGGAGAGGTGAGGAGTTGTCGAGGCGGAAGATGCGACGAGGGTGTGGGGTTGAGAGAAGGTTGAGAGGAGATGATGATGCGCCCGAACGAGAAGTAACCGGAATCAGAGAAAAAAATGGAAGACGTTGAAATAGATATAAGAGGAAGGAGCATATAAAAAGACAACGGCTCTTTCCGTCAATGAAACACCACCAACTATGTACAATGAAAGAAGGAACGAGAAGTGTAGAAAAAAAATTGACGAGAAGGAACGATGTAGACAGAAAAGAAAGTGACTGGCAAGTAAAAAAAAAAACGAGGGTCGTTTCTGCGCTTACGGCCCGCCGATGTCATTCTTTAATTTTCCCTTCTAGATCTAATCAGAAGAAAAAAGTTTTAGTTGCAGTGTATGGTCACAGCAGGCGCTGCCAATAGAGAAACGGTGAAGCCCGCCGCAGGGCCGAGACCGGTCCGTAAAGTATTTTAGAGGCACAATTCAGGTACAAGTGTACAGAGGGTGTACGAACGTAGGAAGGGTTTTCTTGCATTGTGACGCTAGAGCTGAATAACACAGGCTCGACAGGCAGCTGACTGAAACTTACCGAAGCAGCGTATGCGGCGCACCTGCCGTATGTGGGGTTCTCTAGGAGGGGCAAAGCACGATCCGCCCCTGGATAACACGCAGCTACAGGTGCATTAGCCGAACTTCTACTTCCCCGAGGTCGACGACCGTTAGATGGAAGCAAGGCAGAGAGCAGCTCTACAAAAATAATAAGATCGGGGATATATGTGTATTTTCTGCTGTATTTTTGGTTTCTCAAGAGGGTATATGCCTTGGTTGATGTATACAAAAGCGCTAGGATAGAATGGTGCAAGGGAAAAAAGACGATACAAAGATAATAAGATACAAAACACAAACAGAGTGACAAGGAGGCCAACCGTCAAAAAATGATAAATATGTAGTTCCTAGATGGTGAATAATGATAGCGACAGACGAAAAGGAAATAAAAAAGACAAAAGAGAGGAAAAAGAACGCCGTGGCGACCCGACTGTAGCAAAAGCCAGAACAACAATGGAGAAAATGTGCAGAAATTAAACTGTCCTCGCTTGACTATGCAGAGTGAAAGGAATAACGAAAAAAGAACGATAGAGTGGAAGTCTTCAAGAGGCTATAACACCTTGGAAATGGGCGTGTTGGACGCGCGTTGGCTCGAGCTGCTGCCGATCACCGTCGGGCTGTCACCATCAACCTCTGGGTCGTACTCCGGGTCAGCTGCGACAATCGTGGACATCACACCACCGGCCTTTTTGCTCGACTTGGCCGTTCGCGATGAGACATTCCGTGACGGCACTAAGAGGCTGTCCGTACGCTTGCGCGCAGTTACCTCCTCGGTCCGTCGCCGGCCGCCTTGACCGCTGTCGCTGCTGCCGGCTGTATCGATGTTGCCGCCGGTGTAGACATCGTCATCCGAGTCGCCACCGTCGGTATCCGAGCCCTCGTCGTCGGCGCTATCCGACAGGTGGTCATAGATGCCGACGCGGTCCGACGCTGACCCAGGCTCTCCCACCACCGTCTGGTCCTTGATGAAACTATCAATAATGTAGTACTGCAGGGCATTCATGATGAGGGGGAACAACATCATGACAAATATGATCTGCAGCTGCTCGTTGCCGTCAGTCCAGCGCAGAGCCCAGTCGCCGATGCGGGAGATCCATGGCATCGTGATGAAGATAATAAGCACGCAGATTTTCATGCCGAATAGGCCGCAGAAGTACAGGATGCTCTGCTTCAACCACCACCACGCGTTGGGCGGGCGGCCGTAGTTCCCCGACTGGATGGACTCGGCCGGCCGGCCGATTGGCGTGTACGACACGATGGCGGTCGCGAGGCGAAGGAGAAAGATGAGAATGGGGATGCCGAGTGTTGTCTGAGCGTTGGTTAGCTGGGGATAGGACATGAATATGAGAGGTAAAGACATCCGCGACTTACATCAATGGCAAGGTTGAGGAGGTAAAAGGAGCACGGATTGGGTGTGTAAGGCGCGCTGCCACTCTCGCCGTCTCGCCGCAGAAGCATCGCCGCCGACGACACAACACCAGGTGTCACTTTGATAGAGAAGCGACCAGACGTGAGCAACGACATGAACACGTTGGCCATGTGCACCAGCACGGACCCAAACACTTGCTTCGACGCGTCAAAGAACCAAATCTTCACGGGCCGCTGTGGCCGCTCACGCCAGCGTTTGTACACGAGGGACATAAGCGCCAGTCCGCCGAGACCAAGCTGGACGAAGATCGCAAAGGGTCCCATAAGCCGGCAATCGCCGGAGCCGTCAGAGTGGCCGGGGCCCTTTTTGTCGCCCTCTTTTTGGGATACGCTGCTGCCTGGTGTTGTTGGCTCTGGCGGCGCCGCCGTCGATGATGTTGTAGTCACTTGAACGACCGTGAAGCCCTGGCCGTCGCCGCCCGCGGGGGTCGGTACTGGAGGAAGACCTGCCGCGGCGGCAACAGTCTGAATTGTAAACGCCCCATCGGCAGCGTCGGCTGGTGGCCGGTTCTCGACGGGAGGAAGGCCTTGTGGTGGTGGTGCTGGCGGAGGGAGCAGTAGGTCGTTGACCTTCGTCGGGACGGGGAGAGGCATCGGCGCGCGCTGGGCCAGCTGGCCTGCAAAGGCCGGCCCAAGGGCAGCCATCGGAAGGAGAGAGGTGAAGAGAAGCCGAGGCGGCTATGAGGTGAGGCAGTCGGGGCGCAGGTGGAGGGGGGGGGGGGTCAAACTGGAGATAGGTGATGAGGTCAGATGTTAAGGCCGACTTTCGGATCGGTCTTGGTGCGTGTGAGACAGCGGTTAGGAGGCTGCGTAGATTCGTGGAACGGTAGGACAGGATAGATGTCGAAGATGAATCCGACAAAGAAGGAGCTGAAGGGGCGCGATGCACAAGTGACGCACCGAGCGCTTGGTGCGAGGAATAAAACGACGGGAGGCAAAAGAAGGTAAAATGCAAAGAGGACGTCCAGCAACCCTCGACGACAAGATGAGCAAAGGAGAGACGTCGTTCAAGCACGCTAACAGGGGCCTGAATGGAATGCCAAGAGTTCGAACGAATCAAAAGAGTGTTAAAGAGAAGAGAGGAAGCGAAAAGGAGAGATGAGAAGAGGACAGGCAAGGAAAATAAAGAAGCTTAAAGTGGACGAGGGAAGGTGTAGGCAACCTTATTAAATGAGCTAAGGGGAAGCGAAAGAGGAGCGAAAGGGGCGATGGGGAAGGAGCAGGCCGAACAGGAGATAGTCAGGAGCCACTGTCTCAGAACACCATTTTTGTGAGTTGGACGGTTCGTTTGAATCGCAAAAACTGGCCGGTGATCGGAAATCGTAAGGAAAAGAAAGGATACGTTGAAGAAAAGGCACGAAAATGAAGTTTCCTCTCGTTGAGAAAAGAGAGGAAGGCACGGGGCGGCACAATATCACTTTCCCTCGTAGATGGCCAAATTCGCAGCCTAATTTAGAATGGGGGAAACAGGGAAAGGACGGGCCAGGCCTCACAGGGGAAGGCGCGATGGAAACCAGGAGAGAGAACGGGGCGGATCAGAGCGTCTAGAACGTGGGTCTGGCTGGTCCGGCGCTGGCGTCGCGTCCTCGTCCTGATAGGGCGTGTGTTGGGCGTCACGTGTGGCACACGCAGGACCAAGCCGCCAGATGCGCCTCCAGCATCACACAACCTTGGGGCTATGATGGGGCGTTTGAAGCCGAGAGTACTCCGTATGGAGTCTTTTAATGGCATTTAATATCTTATTGCGATCTCCGTGGAAAAAGTGAATACGATAACTTCAAGACTTCCAATTCTCTTTCACGTTTTGACGCGACTGAGAAATATAAAATTCAAAATACGCGACACTCACACTTACCTGTTGCATTTTACAGCTTTGATATTTACAATCATGTTGCCTTTATATTTTTTAGTATTTCATGCAAACTTAATGTGACAATGCCATCGTCAATTACACAGAGCCGAGCCGGTAAGAAAACGCCTGTGCCATGCTCGCGTTAGCTGGGTATACCCGTCGCCGCTACCGACGCCAAAAGAAGGAGGGGATAAGAAGAGTAAAACCCCCTTGTGACCGTGAGAAGACCGAAAATAGTACAGCAAAATTCCTCTCTATCCCCCTCTATTGGTTCCGGAAGCCGTTGCTCTTCCCACCGCCGCCGAAGTCGTTGCCGCCCTTGCCGCCCTTGTTCGGTTTCTGTTGCGCAGCTTCGTTCCGCCGTAGCTCCTCCGGCACCTTGGAGATGGAGCTCTTGGAGATCATCTGCTTCAGGTCATAGAGCACGTCGTTGTCTTCGCTGCCCAGGAACGTGATCGCAATACCGCTCTTGCCGGCACGACCAGTACGACCAATACGATGCGTGTACTGCTCAATGCTCGTTGCCATGTTGAAGTTGATGACGAGCGACACATCCGCGACATCGATACCGCGACCCGCCAGGTCCGTGGCCACCAGCACGTCCGCCTGGCCTGAGCGAACCTTCTCGAGTGCCAGCTCACGTTGCTCCTGCGTCTTGCTACCATGCAGAGTAACGGGATTCCGGCCGGCCGCGCGCACGTCGCGTGCCACCATCTCACAGTTGCGTTTGATGTTGACAAAGACGATGATGGGAGGCTTGTACAGGTTCGAGTGCATAAGCTCCTTAAGCCGCTCTTTGCGCCGGTCCTCGCCTGCGATGAACTCAACGCGCTGCTCAACCGTGTCGACGGCCTCGCCCGCGTTACCAATGGTGACAATCGCGGGCCGCCGCAGGTATCGCTTGGCAATCTTCTCGACGATGGGCGGCATTGTAGCCGTGTACATCATTGTCTGGCGGTAGCGTGTCCGCTCGCCGAGGAAGCGCGTCATGGCCTTAACATCCTCGGCCTCGTCGGAATCGGGCTTGATGTTCGCTGTCGGCATAGCGTCCAAAATCTTGTTCAGCGGCTCCTCGAAACCGAGGTCGATCATGCGGTCAGCCTCGTCCATGATCACGTAACAGCACTGGGATAGGACCAGCAGGCGCCGCTCGATACAGTCGACAAGACGGCCGGGCGTGGCCACGATGATCTCGGCGCCGTTGCTAAGCGCGAACGCCTGCTCCTCCAGCGAGTGACCACCAACGATGCTGACCACCTTGTAGCCAAACGGCGTCGCAAACTTGTGCGCCTCCGTCTCGATCTGCTGGGCTAGTTCGCGTGTCGGCGCCAGGATGAGCGCATAGGGGCCGTCGTTTTTGGTAATATCGTCAAGCGGCGGCAGCTTCTGGATGTAGACGAGCAGTGGGAGGAGGAACGCTGCCGTTTTACCGGAACCTGTCACAGCAATGCCGATGAGATCGCGGCCCTGCAGGGCAATCGGGATAGCTGCGCGCTGGATGGGAGACGGATCGTTGTAGCCGACACTCTCGACAACGTCTAGCAGCCGCGAAGGAAGCGCTGATTCGCGCCACTTCCGCATGGGGTCCGGGATCGAGCCGCCCTTGGTCGCGATGCTAAAGTCCTCCTTGAAAATGCGCCAGTCGCGCTCGCGCATTTCGCTCAGGGACTTTTCGGACCAGTGCTTCATGTTTTGGAGGGGTTTGTTGCGCTGCTCGAGCCCCCTGTAGTAGGCGTCCATGATGGCCCGGGCGCGCTCCTTGCCGTGGACAGGGTCGGCCTTCTCCGCAGCGTCCGCCTTCATCAGTTCTTGAAGCTCCCATTCCGGTTCCTGAGAGAAGACATGGAACCCTTTTGTAGTCGTGAGGCGGTTCTCAAACGGTCTGCGACGCGCCAGCTCGGCCTCGGCGTCCGCCAGATGCTGTGCTGTGCGCGTGTCTTCCGAGTCGTCCCAGCCGAAGTTGAACTCGTTCACACCGCGCCGCCGCTTCTTTTTCGGCACGAATGTGCTTTTTGTTCTGTCGGGCCCGTAGTGCTTCATCCGCAGCTGCTCGTACTGCTCCTGCTCCACGGCAGAGCGGCGGGTCTCGCCATCCTCCTCCTGTGCGCGCTTCTTCGATTCTCGGGCGTATTCGCCACGCCGCAATGCTTCCCGTATTTCAGCAGCCTTTCGTGCTTCACGCTCCTTCTTGAGCCGCAACTCTTCGGCTTCGCGGTCTTTTTCGAGCTTCTTTTTTTGTTCGCGCTCTTCTTCTCGCTCTTTTTTCGAGATGTACTTGAGCTTTAGCTTCGGGAGAACAAAGTTGTCGGCCCCCATGGTAGGGAAGAGCAGGTCGCGGGCGTCGTGAAAGACAATAGAAACGGTGATATGTACGGAAGGTAGTGTATTTCAACCAAAATGTCGCATAGTGGTCGAGAGATGTACGACGTAGAATGTCGAAAGAAGAAAAGAGAGGCGATATCCATGCAGTTATTTGGATCCAAGGCGGTAGCCGTTTCGCCCCAGTGACGGTCACGTGCCGAATCTTCAAGAAAGCCAATGGGGTCCCTACTGATATGGCCAACCAACCAGGAACTTAGCCAGGGTCCAAACGAGGCTGCTCAAGGTCACGTGGGTCTTTGTGGGTGGACCCATCTCAATCGGACTTTTCTCGAGCTCGAAGTGCCGCCAATTTTTTGGACGACGTCTGACCTCACGTTGAAAAGCATTGACGACGACAATCGACGACGGCACCCGCAACCATGGCGTCACAATCACCGGTACAATTCATACACCTGGCAAAGACGCTACCGCCGCGTCTGCTGCAATTCCTGGCCCGGTACCCTCCGGCAGCAATCCAGGTCACAGCATCGGCGAAGGCGGTGCCCACCGGCTACCAGCAAGACACGCCGAACCCTTTCAAGGCGACCAAGCACCCCGTGACGGGCCAGTGGCACGACCCCGTCTATTCCTTGCGGCGGCAAGCGGAGCTCGTCAAGCTGGCGCGCGACCACGGAGTGGCAGACCTGATGCCGGAGTCGGACAAGAACCCCGAGACAAAGCTGCGGAAACGTGTCGAGTTCGGCCTGCGGACCAAGGGTACGGGTGTTGGCCAGTCGGTCAAGGGTCACCAGTACGAGCGTCGCCTGATCGCCAAGATGGACGAGCGGAGAAACGCCATGTTGAACATGCCCAAGCTCATCCGCGAATGGAAGCGGGTAAGCCTTGCCTCATTCTTTTCCTTTTGCTGTAGTATCACCGCACTAAATCTCTCTCTAGGTTGGCCGCAAGAACTGGATTCGGTACCCGAGCTGATCGTGACAACACGCCATATGTTACGACCTCTCTTCTTTTATATACCTCCCACGAATTTCTGTACAAAAGTATTTCTCTTTGAGCCATTCTGTATGACTAGGTTTCTGAATATACACGTTCCCGATGACCGTAAGTGCCTTGTGACAATGTTTGTTACGGTGAGGAAGCTATGTTTTAAAAGACTAAAACTATGTTTTTTATTCTGAGAATTCCGAGTTGTAAATATCCATTGTACAAAGCCGTATTATTTCATAAATATTTTGCTTGGTAGCTGTCTGGCATGACGTGGTCTATATTTTTTTCTTCCACATGATGAACCTCATACTGCCTGTTCCTTTTCCTTCCTACCATATTGTACAGCCATCCCTTATCTGCTTAGGGCAATGTCGTCTATCCGCAGAATCATCTTGACCGTCTCCGCCGCCAGCTCGATCGAGCTCGTGCTCACCAGCAGCGGCTGCAGCACGTTCTCCTTGGCAATGTTGGTGTTGACACCGCCCGACTTGATGCTCACACCCGCGTTGACCTCGCCCTTCTCGTGACGGTGCCGCAGGTCCGTGACCACCTTGATAGGGTTCAGGCCCGCGTTCTCTGCCAGAGTCGTCGGGATCACCTCAAGCGCATCCGCGAACGCCTTCCAGCAAATGGCCTCCGTGCCCGTCAGCGCAAGCGACTGCTTGCTCAGCTGAGCAGCAATCTCAATCTCCGGTGCGCCACCACCAGCAATCAGAGCCTTCTTCTTGACCAGGCACCGCACCACGCACAGAGCGTCGTGCAGCGACCGCTCGGCCTCATCGAGGATGAGGCCATTGGCACCACGCACGACCACCGACACGGTGCGGCCGGTGATGCCCTGGGCGGCGGCAGCGGACCCGCTGGCCGATGCGGACGACGACGCCGAGCTCGAAGAGCTCGAGGCTGTGCCGGTGATCTTGACGAGGCGCGAGCCCGACGACGTGACCTCCTCGACCAGGTCGGCGCTGCCCAGCTTGTCCTCAGCAAAGGAGTCGATGTCGGCAATGGGCTTGCAGCCAGTGGACTTGCAGATGAACTCGACCTCGTCGCGCTCAATGTCCTTGATGGCAAGGATGCCGAGCTTGGACAGGAAGTGCAGGGACAGCTCGTTGACGGCGTCGCGCAGGATGGACTTCTGAATCAGAAGCACATTGCACTTGGCTTTCTTAATCTTCTTAACCATGTTGAGCAGGTACAGGCGCTCCTCTTTGACGATCTTGTCCATCTGGCGGTAATCGTTGACGGCGATTGTGTTTTCCATCTATTTTGTTAGCAAAGGGCCAATGCAGACGTGGCAGCAACAGAGGTAAGGCATATGTGTAGGATAAAACCTACATCTGGCTTGGGGGGCGACAGCTGGAACTGGATCAGAGCGATCTTGGCCTTCTCGATGCGGACGGGGCCGCCGGCGTTCTTGAGCACGGGTTGCGTCAAGACCAGACCGTCGACCAGCTCGCTGTCCTCAATCGTGCCGCCGACCTTCTTGACGACACGGATGTTGCGGAGGTCGACGTTGTCGGCCGTCTTCAGGTCGATCGTCTTGGTCACGGCGTTGACGGCCATGGGGCCTAGTAGGTTGGCGTACTGGGACACAATCTTGGACGACAGCGACGTGTTGGCGGCCTGCAGCAGCGCCGATGTGTCGGTCAGTGCCACGGGCTGCGACATGCCGTGCAGGATCTTGACGGCGGCGGCAGCCGCGCGCTGGAAGGCCTCGGAGATGACAGAGGGGTGGATGCCCTTGGACAGCAGGCGGTCGGCGGCGCCGAGCAGACTGCCGCAGATGACAACGACAGACGTGGTACCGTCACCGGCCTCGACATCCTGTGCGTGCGACAGCTGGACGAGCATCTTTGCGGTCGGGTGCAGCACGGCCATGCTCTTCAGCATGGTGCTGCCGTCGTTGGTGATGATGGTCTCGCCCTTGCCGCTGCGAATCATCTTGTCCATGCCGCGAGGGCCGAGGGAGGTTCGGATAGCATCGGCGACAGCTAGAGGGAGGGGAGAGAAAAGAATCAGGTCAGCATTGGGCCTGCTCTGTAAACACAATTGCAGCGTAAATCAAATAGGGGGTATCGCGGGACAGCATACCTCGTGCGGCGACGATGTTGGCCGAGCGCACAGCCAGCGGCTTCTCCTTGTCCTGTACATATGGATTAATGGACTACTCCTGAACATGTAGTATGTGCCAGAACGACCTCTGGGGTCGCGACGAGGCCGATTGTGGAAAAGGGGCAAAGACGCACGCGGAAAGCAGCGTTCGATGGGCCTCCGCCCGACGGAGCCACTGCTGCCATGGTTTTTGTGTGAAAAGGTGGTGATGTGTTAAATGTGGTAGTTTGAGTCGAATAAAAAGATGTTGTTTCAACGTGTAAATGTCGTAGAAATGGGAAAAGGTGGGTGGTGGCAGCGAAATCGAGAGTTGTCGTCGCTTTGTTAATGCTGGATGCCTTGAAGCTTTTCCGTGCTTCTCCAAGCTTCCCTCCTTCACCGTTGGTGGGGCGTGAAAGGCACAAAAAAAACTGTGCTATCGTAAGGGGGGGTCGAAGGCGCAAATCGCCTAATCGCATACCAGACTTTCAGGGGCAATGCGCTAGTGGCGAATTAGGACTAGTGCCGACAGCCGTGCAGCTGTGGATTGTGCTGGAAACGGGCGGCGGAGCTCCCCAAGGCAGCACGGATTACGCTGTTCGAGCAGGAGCGAATCGCTGATGGCAACGCCTCTCTCTGCTTTCCGCGTTTAGGCCTTCTTCGCAACACGACCACCCAAACATCATCATTACCAATTTACCACCAGAACAGCTTAACACCTCGTGACGATCCGGCCAACGATCAACGACCAACCGGACAACGATACAACGACTGCCATAGACGAGAAGCCATCGAAACTGCCCCCATCGATTGAACTGCAGCTCGTTTTAATCAAACTCCGGCACACCTTCCCACCGTCGACGAGCATCGCCATTGCGCATCCGCCAAGATGGTGAGTCTGCTTTTTTGATACCTTTCTCAGGTTCACATTCGCTTGGTGCATATCGAAATACACCCTGGATATCCGCTAACACCATGTGCAGCCTTCCGCAACCGGCAAGGATTGGGAGAAATACCAGAAGAAGTTTGCGGATGACGAGGTCGAGGAGAAGAAGATTGCGCCGTTGACAGACGAGTAAGACCGACCACCCATCCACGAGGGAGAAATACGGAAGAGAGAGGCACCAGAAAGATGGGGAACGGCCTAGATGGAAGTGGTGTATGCTAACGCGTGACTCGTCCAGGGATATCCAAGTTCTCAAGACTTACGGAGCGGCCCCGTATGGCGCGGCACTCAAGAAGCTCGAACAGCAAATAAAGGAGAAACAGCAGAGCGTGGACGAGAAGATTGGTGTCAAGGAGTCCGATACTGGTCTTGCACCGCCACATTTGTGGGATGTCGCCGCCGACCGGCAACGCATGTCGGAAGAGCAGCCGCTCCAGGTGGCCCGCTGCACGAAGATCATTGCGGACGAGCTCGACGACTCGAAGAGCAAGTACGTGATTAACGTCAAGCAGATTGCCAAGTTTGTCGTTCAGCTAGGCGAGCGTGTCGCGCCCACCGACATTGAGGAGGGCATGCGCGTCGGTGTCGACCGGAACAAGTACCAGATCCTGCTCCCGCTGCCACCCAAGATCGACGCCAGCGTCACCATGATGACGGTCGAAGAGAAGCCCGATGTGACCTACGGCGACGTCGGTGGCTGCAAGGAGCAGGTCGAGAAGTTGCGCGAGGTGGTCGAGATGCCGCTGCTGTCGCCTGAGCGATTCGTCGACCTGGGCATTGACCCGCCCAAGGGTGCGCTGCTGTACGGCCCGCCCGGCACAGGCAAGACCCTGTGCGCGCGTGCCGTGGCCAACCGTACGGATGCCACGTTCATCCGTGTCATTGGCAGCGAGCTTGTGCAGAAGTACGTTGGTGAGGGTGCGCGCATGGTGCGCGAGCTGTTTGAGATGGCGCGGACGAAGAAGGCCTGCATCATCTTCTTTGACGAAATTGACGCCATCGGTGGCGCTCGTTTCGACGACGGTGCGGGTGGTGACAACGAGGTCCAGCGCACGATGCTGGAGCTGATCACGCAGCTGGATGGTTTCGACGCGCGTGGCAACATCAAGGTCATGTTCGCGACGAACCGTCCGTCTACATTGGACCCGGCGCTGATGCGTCCTGGTCGTATTGACCGCAAGATCGAGTTCTCCCTGCCCGACCTCGAGGGCCGTGCCAACATCCTGCGGATTCACGCCAAGAGCATGTCGGTGGAGCGCGATATCCGGTGGGAGCTGATCTCGCGGTTGTGCCCCAACGCGACGGGTGCGGAGCTGCGCAGTGTGTGCACGGAGGCGGGTATGTTTGCGATCCGGGCGCGGCGGAAGGTTGCGTCGGAGAAGGATTTTTTGAGTGCGGTGGATAAGGTCATCAAGGCGAACCTCAAGTTCAACTCGACGGCATCATACATGCAGTACAACTAGACAAGGGAGAGTGGATGGGGAGTTGTGGATACTATTCATTCTGTCATTCTTTGCTTCGTTTCGCGCGTGTCTGCTTTGCTGTCTGGAATATGTATGAGTATAGATCATTACGGGGTCCAATTCTACGTTTATCATTAAAAAGTGTGCCTTGGAAGGAAAGCCTCGTGATCCGCAGATATTGCTATTCTTATATTTGTGCGATGTGTACAGACACTGCGTGCGCTTTGCTGTAGAGGAGTCGGCTCGCGGTCTGGCAGTCTCTGCTGCTGGGAATACTTGAGTAAAAAAAGATGGGTTGAGAGGGATGGTGCCATGTGGTATATATACATTAAAACAAAGCCTGCAATCTGCTTCTGTGAGCCCTGGATATCATGACTTATGCGTCTACGTCCGCGACCGCGATAGAAGAAACAAAGATGAACATGAAGGGGACAGATCGTCCCAAGGAAACAAAAGCAATACCAAGCCTAGCTTGTAGGGATAAAGAGACAACAATAAATAGAAACAACAAACAGTAAGACGCCGACCGTACTCCAATGCATGCCCGAATCCGTTGCAACGCCGATAGATATGTTTAACCCGGGAAAGAAACAGAAGGAAAAAAGTAATAGAAAACAGGCTCATGAATGGTCCAAGCAAAAAAAGACAAAGGCGCCACAGTGGTGCCGCTTGGCTCGTTGCCATCCTCCCCTCCAATGGTTTGTTATGTCCTCCGCCTCCTCCCTGTCTTATTCTCCGGCCACAGCCACGCAGCCGAGGCAGACCACGTCGCCGTCCTCGCCGCGTTCAACGCAGCACCGACTGCAGACCATCCGGCGGTGGCCATGGCTAGTCGTGGACCAGGGCTGTTGCTGCTTTTGTGGTGGGGGCGTCATCGTTGTCGTGGTCGTCGTGGTCGTCGTCATGGACGTGGCCGTTGGCTCTATCGGCGTCCCGTTCTCCGTCCACCCGAGACACTCTCGTAGACAAACAAAACACGTCCTCTGGCCGCAGCCCTCGCAGTTAGCGAGCGAGTCGAGGTCGACCTTCCGCCGCGGCCGACGGTGGCAGATGTGGCACGGCGCTGTTATCGACTGTGCTGAGAGGAGGTGGTGGTGTGACAATGCGGATTCACGGGCGGTTCGAGAGGGTGATGTCGACATTGACAATGGCCGGCCGTCGTCGCCACTGCTGGTGCTCAAACAGAGTCGTTTGCTCCCAAGGGGATTGATTTTCCGTTGTGATGGGGACAGGGTATTGAGGGTGAATGTTGTTGTTGTTCCTGCGGTGGTCGTGTTGTGCTGTTCAACGCGCTCACGGTCGCGGTCGGTGCCGTGGACGAAGATAGCGACGACGTCGTTACCGCCGCCGACACTGCCGCTGCTGTTCCTGCTGCTGTCTTCCCACCGCCGTTTCTTAGCGAGGATGGAGATGCCATGTGCAGTGCCGCTGTTGTTCCGGCCGTCGGCCTCGGAGGCTTCCTGGGCCACCGACGGCATCGCGGCGACTTCGATCAAGATATTCACGGGATGGCGGACTCGAGGATGTGTCCCGGGAGAAAAGGCAGACCAGATTTCAATTCGAAGAGGAGGCACGGACGATGGCTTCCCCCTGCCGTTCGTGAAGCGGTCGGAGTCACGACGCTCTTTTGTTTGTCGTGGTAGGTGTTGTGGCGGTCGAGGTTGTCGAGCAATCCAAGGGACAGAAAAACGAACACGGTGAGAAGACGGTCGGAGGCAAGAAAGGCCCATCTCTTGTTTTTCTTGGATAGCGCATCGATTCATCCTGCAAAGGGCTGTCTGGGGCCCGGAAAACACGCGTTGTGGCGCACGGGTACAGGGGACACGGGGGTTGGTGTGGGTCGCTAAGGGGGGGAAGAGGCGTGAAACAGCCGCCAGGCTTCAGGAGGCTGGGCCTGCCAAACTCGCTGGCGCTCACTGGCCGGCACGACATTTGGCTTTGGTTGGCTCGGTTGGCGGCCGTTTCCAGCGGGCTTGGGTTTGTCGGCGCTGCTGCCTTTGGTTGGTCCAGCGCATCAAAGGGTGTTTTGTTTGCTAGTTTTAGTGGACCGGACTTGGTAGAGATAGCTCTTATTCGGGCAGTTGGGGCCCGGCGAGGCCTGGCGCAGGTGTTGTTCGGGCATTTGCGCCATTTCGTGCCCAGCGTCTTCGGTCGGCGTTATCGCTCCAGGCGCTGTCGCCGCCTGTAAGACACCTTACTCCGTGGCTCTAAGGCCGAGTTCAGTGCTGTGGTCAAAGGTTGCCTTACGAAGTATTGACTTTGCGGGGGGCAAAGAGCGCTGTATCCACCGAAGCCGACCGAAGAGATCGCTCTTTCCTTTTTGGCTCCAGTTCATTGCAGATAGCTGCCCCAGACCCAGTCACAAACTTGTCCCCGCCGAGTAGTGAAGAATGACGCGCCCTGATTGGCCGATTGTATCACGTGGGCCCGTTGGAGACAGTGCGCGCTAGTGATAAGCATTGAGGGATTAGAGCCGAGCTCGCACAGTGCAGCTTCTCTCGCCTTGTCGCCTTCACCTGCCTACATTTTCCAGCTTTTTGCTCGCATCTATCGTTCGTACACTGTACGTCAGAGCCGCCTCCACCTTCCATTTTGCGAGTCACCTGCCAGTAACAAAGAGACGTTGCGGTGCACACTGTGCGCACTGTGCCCCCTCCGCTGGTTCTTTCCCTAATACCTGTCTGCTGCCCGCGAGCCGCAAAAACCTCGTTCTTTCTCTTTTTCACACCACGCAATCACTCTTCCTTCGTCGTTCGCACTTTCCCTCACAACCCCCACCTCGTCGTCGTCTTGCCGTTCGATTCGACATTTCAACTTCGATTTCGTCTTTCGACACGGTTTTGTTTCTTTCGCATTGTTCAAAGCATTTGTCTTTAATCGCATTCAACAAACGGTCACCCGCGCCACACCCCCCCCGTTCCCCTACCTACCACCCCCGAAAATACCGAGTTTTCGTGATCATCGCCGAAATTCAATATCGAGACGTGCAGCAACCGGCCATCAAGATATGAGTCGCGCAGGCAAGCTTGCCCCGGAGGTCAACCGGTAAGTGTTCTAGGTCGTTTTGGCCATCATGCGACCCGGTTGGGCTGTTGCGGTCCTCGTGTTTTGATTTCCATTGTGGCCATTGTGGCCATTCGTCGACACGGTCCTGTCACAAGCCTCGCATTCGGGTTGTCAGAGGCTGCCTGGTCGGAGTCAAATCCATCCGCTCGTCCATCCACGTCACGGTCGCATCGATCCTTTCCTTGTTGCATTGATCTCCTTGCTTTAAACATCCTTGCCTCCCGTTGCGCTCTCACATCGTGCTCTTGTTGTGGACACTTTTGATGGTGACAGATCGTTTTGCTAACCACGTCATGACGTTTCTCTCGAACAGAGCTTTATTCGTAAAGAATCTAAGGTATGCCTCTCGTCCCTTCGCCGACCTTGCGATAAAGAATCTATCATTGGAACATCTCGTTAACCATTTCTAGCTACAACGTTACTCCCGAGGAGCTCTTTGAGCTCTTTGGCAAGTTTGGCGCCATTCGGTACGTAATGTCTCTTTTCTTCTTCTGTTCTCCCTCCCTCTTCTGGACAATATCTTAACACACACCACAGCCAAGTGCGGCAGGGCATTGCCAACAACACCAAGGGCACTGCCTTCGTTGTCTATGAAGACGTCATGGACGCGAAGCAGGCTTGCGACAAGCTGAACGGCTTCAACTTCCAGAATCGTTACCTTGTCGTATTATACCACCAGCCCGATAAGATGGTCAAGTCAAGAGAGGACCTCGAGGCCCGCAAGGAGAATTTAGCTCGGCTCAAGAAACAACACGGCATCGATTGACGATTAGACGGGCCTGTGGACCAGCGCCTGCAGACGACAACCACCAAGATCTCGTTGTCTCGACCCACTGCAGGCCCGTCTCCTTACTCCTCCCCCGCGCGGCCGTCGTCCTCTTCCAAGGCGGCGGCCTCGCCGTCTCCGGCGAAGACACCCTCGAAGTCCCCCACGAAGCATCACGCTAAGCCGTCACCGTCGTCTCCCTCCAAGTCCACGCCGGCCCGACTGGTGGCGTTTACTTCGCCCATTACGACGACCGCCACGTCGGCCACGACCGTCGTGTCCTTGACGGCAAACGTGTCGCCAAACGTGTCGTCATCCTCTCCCCGAAGCAGCGGCAAGCCGAGCCTTGCAGACCAGACGCGCAACGCCATGCCGCATTTTGTCCGCAAGCTCCTGCCTACCGTGCCCGAGTGCGCCTAGAGCAGTAGTTTGCCCTATCCTGGGACCTCTGCTCGTCCGCGTTTCACTCGTTCGGATGTGCCTCCCTCGAAGAAGAATAATCTCAAACGTCAATGCACTACTGGCTTCTTCGGCACATTTGTGGGAGGAGGGGAGGCCACCCCACCCTGCTCGACGATAAGGGATGAACGCATACCGACCTTTGCCATCATTTTCTGAGATCGCATCGCGTATTACCTTGCTCTCCTTTTCTTCAGCCGTCCTATTTTTGACTCGCACCCCACTCATTCTGCGTTTACCTTTTTCTATTCTGGGGGCGCCATGTCCACCTTTTATTATTCAAATCTGCACTGCTTTTGTTTTCGTTTGCGCGATGCTTTTTTATTTCAAAACTTGACGACTCCTTTACTTATTATTTCTGCGCTGAGAAGATTACTTATTTGTTCGGTTCTGTTCTGTTCTTTTTTACCACTTGCAATTTGTTACGGTTGTTTTCTCCTATCACTTTCATATCGTTGCTCTTTAATTTCTCTCAGGGACAAATGAGGAGTAAGGACACGGAAGAAGAATTGGAAAAAAGGAAAGGCGTTTACCAGTCCAACTCTGGACCCCTTTTTCTCTGGCCGGGAAGAGAGATATTTCATATTTTGTGCGATTAACTTGTTGGAGGTGTTGGCAATCGGCATATGGCATGCACGATCCACCTCCAGGGGAATTAAAAAACAAACTGTGTTTGGTCTTCTTTTTTATCTTTTCGAAACACAATGTGTGCACCGTTCGTTATTATTATTTGTTGGGAACTAAACGGGTTGTCGTGTTGTTCTTCTCTTCTTTTCCATCTTCTTTCGATGGCCCATTCTTGTCCGCCACTTCGACACAATAACCAAGGCGGCCGTCTATAGGATTGACAAGCAATGAAAAAGACAAAGAGGGATACACAGCACAATGGGATTCCCGAGATTGCAAGACTTTGCTACCCGAGTTTAGACCCATTAGACTCAGCCTGTGACTTCTTTGAACTGCGACAATTTCCATGTGCTACGACAATACGAGATGGTTGTATTTTCCCAAATTTTACATGTACAATGCTTTTTGTACCCTTCTGTCGGCCTATCCACCATTTCGCGTGTCGTTTGAAATCAACGTAGATGATATAATAAATGGTATCTCGGACTCGACTCGTACAGTATATATTCTTTTTCTATTTCCACCTCGTTCCTGAACATGCCTTTCAACTTCGGTCGTCTTATAGTCGTACACTTGATTATGCTTCCTCTTCTGCCAAATAGCCGGCTTCTCGTAAATCATCGTTCATACCGCGGCAGTGGCTCAGCATGCTCGCCGGCAGCGCTGCTTCCATGGGCGGCTTCTGGGCTAGTTCCGGGCCCGTATGTGTAGTGCCGTCCATAGCGGTCCTCGTCTGTGGTGCCTTCCGCGGCAGGACCTACGTCTCCAGCGAGGGGGCCGGTGGCAGCACTAGCCGCGACAGTGGGGCTCGCAATGTCACCACCTAAAAGGGCTTCGGCAGGAGGAGCGGACGGTGCCAATGCCAATGCAGGTGGGGCTGAAGGACCAGCAGCTGGGGCGGGCAGGAGGGAGGAAGAGGACGCGGCGGGAGGGTGACGGTAGGCCGGGTTCTGGTTGTACTGCTGGTGATGGCCATCTTCTTCTTCAAGCGCAGGTGCCGACGGTGCCGACGGGCTAGCTACCGCACCGCTACCGTCGTTAAAGCTTGACATCCTAGCACCGGCAGTGCATCTTGGACCAGCCGCGTACGCCCTTGTCGCCCGGCCACCATGACTGCTGCTGCTTGGACCGGCATCCTCGTAGTCGTCGGGAAAATCCGGTGGTGCACTAGCCTCGGCCAACAACCGACGCCGTTCTAACTCTTGCTTGTCCTCGCTTGGCGGCTGTGCCGGACCAGGACCAAAATCGGCGTCAAATGGAGGTGCAGATGACCCATTTGAAAAGGCCGTCAGTTCATCCAGTGACGGAGCCGTGGGGGCAGTAGGTTCATGGCGATTGGCACTGCTACCGACCTCCCCATTATCCACTGGTTCTGCTACTGCAGACTGGCCAGGGCCAGACTGGCTAGGATCACCCGGTTGGCTGGGCAGGAGCCGTTGCTCGGCGCGGCGAATGCGTTCCTTCTCCGATAAGTCGGCGTCGCGTTCAATGGCTAGCATCTCGGCCGTCGGGACATACTGAGGTGCCTGGGAGTTGTGTCCACGGTCGATATAAGGAGGGCGAGGCGCACCCGTAGATGGTGAGCCGGCATCGTCGTAGTAGCCGTAGTTAGGCTCGTGGTGAGGATGATGGTGGAAGTCGCGGTTGTCATAGTCGGGTTGCTGGGGATATTGGTAATATGGGTGGTGTTGCTGGTAGTATGGGTCGTCAATAGATGGGCCCGGTGGAGCGTTCGATGGGCCGGCAGCGCCACTGCCTGATGCCATGCCGTTCGCTGGCCAGCTTGGGTACGGTGGCTGTTGAGGCTGCGGATACGGGCCCTTGCGGTCTTCTGGGTACCAGTCGGGTGGATGGTGGGAGACGTATGGCAGGGGTTGTTGCTGTTGTTGCTGTTGCTGTTGTAGAAGTAGCTGCTGCTGGTCTGATTGCTGTTGGACATCCGGAGACAGCGCAGTTCCCTTAAGGCCACGGCCGCGTTGCCGGCTCGTATCTGTCGTACCGACAACGACTTCAAAGGCAACGAAAATAACGCCCTTTTGCCGCCGAAGCTGGTCCGTGTCGATCATATGGCTGCCACCGCTCCAGAGGGCCGAGGTAGGCGCCAGCATGGGTTTACCATCGTAGGGATTGCTACTGTTGCTGACCAGGTTGGGTCCTGCAGGACCAATACCGGATTGCAGGAGGCCCGCCAGCTTGCCGCCCAGATCGATAATGACCTCTAGCTGGTACTTGAAGCTGATCATCTCACCCGGGACGCCCTTGATTGTGGCAAAGGCATCCTCGGGCATACGCACGGATGCAGTCACGCTCGACTGCAGGGTACGAGGGTCGATGATTAGTGGGCTAAAGGACTGTGAAAGGTCTTTGCGGAATACGCTGCAGGTGTCGGCGGACATGAGAGATAGGCCACCCAGGCCCGTCTTAGACTTAGGATAGTAGTTCTCGTGCTTGGCGGAACCGTTGCTGCTGCCGCCACCACTCTTCTTGTCCTTGCTGCTCTTGTGGCTTCGTTCTTTGTCTTTTTTCTGGTCTCTTACTTGTTTTGCTTTCTCCTTGGCTTCCTTGTCCTTTTGCTTCTTTTGTTTCCGGCTCTGGAGTTCAAGTTGCTCGTCGTCGAGATCGGGGTGCTGCTGTGGCCCTAGTGTGCTGCCGTTCACCAAAATGCCATTGCTGCCACCGCCTTCGCCGCTCGGCCCCTCGTCCTCTTCTGCGATGCTTGTCCCCGCAGAAGGAAACATGAACTCAGGCGGCGCCGAGTCAATGCGGCCCTGGCGGTAGAGAGTCACCACCACGCCATGCAGGCTCTTGATGCGCTTCACGTGCTGCACAGAGACTTTTACACTGACGACTTCTCCGGGAAGGCAACCGCCTTTCAGTAGATCGATTGTCGCCGTGATCGTCCGATCGTCAACGACTCCGCTGATGGTAGTCGTTGACACGGACGACAAGGGCACAGGGTTGTGTGATCTGTGACCGTTTCCGACAGTGCTGTTACCGTTGTTGCTGCCAGCGGCTGGGTTTGTGATAGTTGATGAGGATGTGTTCGTCCCAGTGGTCGTTGCAGCAGAGTGCCCAGCTGTGCTCATTGCAGCGTGGGAGCTCGCAGGACTTGATAGACGAATGATGTTGCTACCAGCACCGGCCCCAGACCCGGGTCCTGCTCCGGGACCCGATCCTGAGCCCGATCCTGAACCCCCAGCGGCTCCAACAATACCACTGCTTCTACTGCGGCTTTCGCTCCCTCCGCTGGCCACACTATCAACACTGATTTCACTGCGGATGTCTGTCGGTGGAGGGCTGCGAGGATGTGATGCTCTTGATGTTCGACTTCGGCCTTCAGCGTAAGCATCTTGCTCGTTATCTTCCGTTTGTATAGTCCCGTGGGCACTATCCCGTGCCGATCCACGCTCGCTGCTTTCGCCGCCCGACGCAAAGGAGATGGTTGACATAGCGCCCGCTGGTATCACCGTCGTGCTGCCGGTCGCAGTTGGCGGTTGGGTAACGACAACGATCTTGCGTTTCTTGGAGCGCTTTGAGATGGGTTCAAGGGAGATGGTGCGAGGCCTTGGTTTAGGCACTGTGCCAATGTCTACCGGATCAACTAGGTAGATCCTGCGGTCGCAGGACTGGATGGGCGCAACGGTGGTCGGACGGGTAAGAGTAGCGGTAACGACGTAACATATGGAGCCGCGCTCAAACTGGAGTGAGAAAGATTATGATTAGAAAATGACACCATATTGTACGAAAGTCAACGCGGAGAGACTCACATCAATGCTGCTAGGCAGTCCATGGGAGGGAAAGACAAGGTCGAACTCAAACTCGTAGTTGCCGGGTTCTAATCGACCGGTGCCGCTGAGGACCATCTCGTCGCGGAAGAGGAGGGCATGGCCGTTGCCGAAGTAGGAGGAGGAGGAAGATGCCGAAGACTTGGATGCCAGTAGACGCGACGAGGTGGACGACGAGTCGGTAGCGGTATCGGTTGGCAATGAGGCAGTGGCGGCGGCATTGGGGTCCTTGAAGACGCGCACGAGTCCACGCAGCGACACGGTCAGGTGGGTAATGCGCACCGGCTTGACGACTGCCAGCACGACTGCGCCCAGGACATGATCGCCGGCGACGTACTTGCGATGTGGCTCTGCCGGACGGATGTGGAAGTCGGCAATGGTGCGGGCAGGCGCACGGAAGGGGAGGGTGAAGCGGGAGAAAAAGGACCGTCGGCGCGGGGGTATGGTGGTGGAGAGGGCGGCTGAAAGATGTCGTGGTTGCTTCTGAGGTTCTGGGTCTAGTTGACTTCGTCGATCGTGGTCTTGGTCTTCATCTTGACCTCGGTCTTGTTGCTGATCTCCTCGTGATGATGGTGGTGGTGGTGAAGGCCCAGCCCCTGCCGCAGCCAGAGCTGGCTGTCCATCAGGCCTTTGTGCTGGTGCCAAAGACGGATCTATTGTCAACGCCGACGCCGCTTCTGCAACTGCAGGCACCGTTCCTCTGCCGGCCGCACTGGCTGTCCCCGTCGTCGTCACCGCAGATACGGGCGCCACCGCGCCAGCTGCGCCCTCGGCACTGGGCGGGGCTGCTGCCGCGGTCGGCGACGACGGCGAGCTGGAGTCGCTCATAGAGTGTTGGCGGGAGACCCGCGGTCCGTCGTGCGCTGTCGCGGCTGCTTGTTGAAGCTGTTGTTGATGTTGTCGCGTTGTTGCTCGTGTCGGGTGCCTTCCGGGCATACGAAAAGAGCCCGTGCACCCCCTTCTTGTGTCGGTCCGGGGCGCTCTTGCTTTGTCTCTCAGCGTTGGTTGTTCGCTCTTTCCCTTCGTTTCCCGTAATTTGTGTATCTGCGCCGCGGCGGCCGGTTGTTGTCGCGTAGGCTTGCCAAGGGGGGCGCAAAGAGGGAAGGGACGGGCATGCGTTTGCGACGACTTTATGCTGGGGGCCTTTCGTTCCCTCTATTTTGCCGGCTTTGGCTGGCTTTGGCTCGGAGCCCTGTCTCTGTCGGGCCTGGCGGGTCTGGGCTTCTGGGGCAAAGCTCGCAAAAGATACGCCGCGCAATGCCTGCCTCGGGCTCATTGGATAGTGGGGAAGGAGCCAGGGGCGTAATACATGCACCGCTAGGTCGCTTTTAGGGGGGTCTCAGGGAAGGAAAGTGGTCTCGGTTCGTAGCGGCTGGCTGGTTGGTGGGCTATTAGCGGGGGGCGCGCTGTTGGCTTTCTCGCCGCTTGGAATCACTTCCTTCCTTCTCGGGAGGGACGGACAAGAAAAGTGGGAGGCGCGATAGAGCAAAAACAAATCACAAAAAAGGGAACAGAGAAGAAAATAATAGAATGTCGGGAAGGAAAGAAGGACCCCACAGAGAGCTCATCGTCTATCTCGGGAAGGTGGGACCCGATGGGGAAGGACAGGCCTGGCCGTGTTTTGGAGAGGGAAGCAGAGATGCTGGACAAGCCGCACGGTATATATGCACTCCGAGGCATGGCCCTCAAACCTTTCTTTTTTGTGAGACCATCGTCGCAACTTTCTACTCCCAGCATCTGTGGCCGTGCGTCACAGCAGAAGCAACAAAGCTTCAGGTCTGTGGTCGTCTTGGTTCTGCCAACCACAGCTCGCCAGCACACCGCTGAAGCCCTGTGCTCGGGTTCACTGTCAGGCACCATCGCTGTGCTCATCTTATTCTTTTCTTTGCTTCTTTCAACCCTCTATTTTATGATTTTGTCACTCGCTTCCCCTTTCCGCAGGTCAATTGTTTTGTCTGCACACGGAGTACTCCGTTGCGCTATCTAGGATCACCTCTCGATTGATTGGCATCACTGGCCCGTGCAGAGTCGAAAAGGCCAGAGAGGGCAAAGACGCACGAAAAAAGCATATTGACAAGAGCACAGGGCACGGTAATTACAGTCCAAACAGTCCGGAACTATTTCGGTTCGTTCAACGATATACACGATGTACGTCCGTACCTCGACGTAGATTGGTGCTCAGCCTGGCGTTTTGTTTACTTCATATGCTTCGACGAGGAGAAATAAAACAAACAAATCACAGAACAAACCCAGCATGAGGCAGTTACAAGGTGAGATGCCTTGGCAACTGGGGGCATAGCCAAAAAATAAAGCCCGTTTAGGGTTTGGAGGGGATGGGAAATGCCGCTGCGGACGAGCCGAGAGATGATCGCCCAGTGTCATTATCAACGGGTTGCTGTCAGGTCGTCATCTCTCGTCACTATCTTTGTTTCCTTTTTAGTCTTATTTTTTTCTATTATTCCGCTTTCTTCTTCCCCGTTTCTGAACCCTCGCATTGTTTGTTCTGCCCTGCCCTGCCACCCTCTTGGCTTTCGTGCAGTCTTGGCAAGCAACCCGTTTGATGTCCGTCTCACCCCCTTTCCCTCTCCTCTGTTTAACTCACCGTTTTGTTTTGTCTGTTCTCTGCATTTAATCCCCAGGTCTCTTTTCTTCCATCAAAGATAACAGATCCACAGCCCAACACCCTTACCCAATGGCAAATCTGCCTTGCACTCGCTCAAGCTTTCAGCCTTTCAGCCTTCTTTTTTTAAACCCATTTTACTTCTCCTCGCTTGCTCCGTCTCCCCACCTGTCTTGGCCGGCTTGGCTGTCCTTGGCATAGTTTGGGGTGTAGTACTGACAGCTGGGCAGTGTGCACCAGCAAAGAGTGTACAACGTGCAATGATGTGGACATTTGTCATTTTTGTACTTGTTTATTGTTTGTTGTTTCCCCTCTCGTGATTTCCTATCATAAACGCATGTTGACAAACCCCTCACGATGACAACCCAAACCGACGTAAAGAACCATAGACTGTAACACATCCAACGCAAATAATCTAACACAGAAAACGCCGTATGCTGCTATGCTTCCATTTTGTAGACCACGCCAATGAAAAAAGAGTATAAGAAAACAAAAAGCAAGAAAACAAAATGCTTGTCAAACAACAAAAATTAGTCCAGCGCCTCGCCGCTGAGAATGCTTTGAAGAATATCCGCGCCAGCTCCATCTAGCGCCTGCCGCAGCTCCTTCTCGCCCACGCAGCTAGCGACACGCTTCTCGTCGCCCGCCACGCCCGTGATGCCCGAGCCACCACCGCCTCCCATCATGCTGTTGCTAGCAGCACCACCGGGCCGTCGACCACGCCGGCCACTGCCGCTGCCGGGCGCCGACTGCAGCACGGCAAACGACCCGGTGCGGCCATCGACGGCGGTCACCAGCGACAGCGTCTCGAGGCTGCCCACGACCTCGCGGAACTCGGAACTCGAGAGCGGGTGCAGGACGGCGTCGCGCTTGCACATGAGGTTGTACGTCGCATATAGCTTCTTGATGGTCGGCGCCGCCGTGGCACCAGCACCGGTTGCGCCGACGCCCGGCACTTGCGTCCGGCTGGGAGTGGGTGCCTTGACAAGCTTCTTGACACCGTTAGGCGACTGCAGCGACGAGTGAGTCTGTGCCGCAGCTTGTGCGGCTGCGTACGCCTCGCGGTTCCACTTTTCAAACGCCATGAGGGCGCACAACGCGGCCTTTTGCTGCAAGTTGAGACCTTTCAGCCGCTGCTGGGCACCGTTGCCAAAGGCGGCCGCGGTGACCTTGTTGAGGTGACCAATGGACACGCGGGGAGCCGACTCAATGGTCAGGTTCTGGGCGGCCCAGGAGGCCCAGGAGGACCGCTTCGGCATGGTGAGGGTAGATGTCGCCGATGCGGGCGGCGATGAGGCCAGGTTCATGTTCTCGGCAAGGGGCTGCTTCTTTGTGGGGGTCGTCAAAGTTGTCGTCGCTGTCGTCATAGTCGTGGCGTAAGCGTCGCGCGCGTCGCTGAGGTACTTCTCGCGGGCCTCGGACTCGACCAGATCCAGGGCACGGCGCAAGATCTCAAAGGCCTTGCGCAAGTCGCCCGTCTGGCTGGCCACCTTGCGCGAGCACAGCTCAATGGCGGCCGGATGGAAGAAGGGGAGGAAACTGGCGGGGGTAGGAGCAGGCGCAGAACCTTCCGGCACAGAGGGGAGGGTCGTCTGGAGGACACCCTTGAGCCGGGTCGTGATGATGTTCTTGATCTGCGGTGCAGTGTACGGCAAGAACGGAAGCAGTTCCGGTTGCAAGTTGCGCGACTTCAGGCGAGGGAGAAAACGGTCCGTCAGGTCGAGGGCGTTGGCAATGCCGACGAGCACCAGACGCGACGTCTTGAGCATGGACCACTCCATGACGCGGTACAGGCTGTCCAGGTCGAGCGTAAGAATATGGTCGATCTCGTCAAGCACGACCAGGTAGGTGCTAGGAGACCCAGTGGCCTGTGCAGAAGCGGCCTTCTTGCTTGCCTTGGGCACAAACATAGCCTGGAGCGCGCTCATGGCATCTGTCTCTGCCAGGTCAACACCCATGGCCTCCGCAGTCTGCTCATCGTTGTTATCGTTCTCTTCGCTGCCCCTGCCCAGCACCAGCAACCGAAGAAGCGTGCCGTAGAGGTCGTTGGACGAACGGATGCTCATGCAGTTGATGTAGGCCTTGCGCATAAAGCCAGACTGCTCAGCGCAGATCTGCTCCGTCATCTCGTTCACCATGGCGCTCTTGCCAGTCCCGGGCGGCCCGCTGACATACAGACAACCACAGTCGCTCCTGGGCGTCGTGGCATCGCTGCCGCCGCAGTTGGCGTCCAAGAACGACCGTAACCGTGCACGTTCATCGTCACGGCCCACAAGTGCACATGCTGCCGCACCAGAGCTCCGTGCAAAGAGTTGCCGTGCCACATGGTAGACTGTCTGGACACTCCCTGACGGTGTGCGTGGTGTCGTTGGCGTTGCATCACTGTCGAGACCTGCACCTCTTGTCGAAAGCATGCCATGTGGTGTGGCGCGCCGAGAGAGTCTACCGGCGGACATGACACGGTGGCGTGGTGTGCTAGGCGTGACAGGTGTGGCCGGCGTTGTCGCCGACGTGGAGCGGCTGGCGCTGGTGGTGGTGAGGCCATCGCGGTAACGGGGAGTAGACGGGGTGAGCGGGACTCCTGCAACGGATGCAGCACGTTTTGTGGGTGATGCCTTGGTCGGCGAGACGAGTGTGTTGTTAGTCGAGATGGCCCGTCGCGCCTTTGGTGTGGCATCTGCGGCGAGGGCATCCTCGAATGTGACTGCGTTTGGGTCCTGGTTCTCGTCGTTGATCACGAAGCTGCGTGTAGTGCGTCTCACACGCTTCAGGGGAAGACTAGCGTCTATGTCTACAGTGTGAGTAGATGGCCAAAGAGATGGAGGGAATTGAGGTCGAGAGATGCTCTTACCTTCAACCTCAGAAGCTCTGCTCCGCTTGCCTAGCGAGGAAGCTGCCATGGTTGTGGTGTGTGATGAGGAAGGAGCAAAAGAGGAAATAACCAAGAAAAGGGGTAAAGCAATGGCAGGAGCAACGATGCAAGATGAAAAGGACGGAAAGAACGATTGACAGATGCGCAGATATTTGCAATGAGAAGAATAGAGAATGGAAAGAATGGAAAGAGCAGGAAAAAAAGAAGGAATGAAGTCGAATGCGGGAACAAGAGGGAAAGGTCGAGGATGGCAGCCAAGGGAGGTACAAGATTTAATGAGGAAGCGCGCGCCAAATGCGAGGAACCACTTTACGCGAAGAAGTCGCGACCGGCTTACCCCTGTCGTCGTTTGGACGCGTTACCGTTTTACGCGTTACGGGGGGTTGCTGTGCACAGACCACTGTGGCGCCCGCGCGCACCAGCCACGGACTCACCGGGCATCTGACCGTGCATTTTACAGTATGGCGTACAAGTAGATTTGCTGGCGGGCGACATAGCCCAACTCGGCCGACCAACTTGGTGGAGTTCGCCCAACTCCGGAGGGCCTCTCGCTCACCTGAAGGCTCTTTAGCGCAAAGTTGGCCGTTAACCTTGATTTTCCCCACCCTTTCAACCAACATAATGCAATCGTTCTGGACGCCCGTATCAGCTGCCAATTGACGACAAAGACGTGTTGGCACGAGAGAGGCGAAAGAGGAGGCGAGATGATAGCTCTTTCCCTCCGCATATTGCCAACGTGCGACGAAACCGGGCGGTTGGGTGAGAAAAGGACCGTTTTGCAGAGATCACTTGCACGACGATAAACCGTTTTCTCTCTTTCTGGGTTTCCTAATCTTCCTTTCTTTTGGACTTTCGCGGTTTCTGGTCTGGTTATTCTGTCATTCGCTCTGTATTTCTAACCGCTTGTCTTTTCTTGGATGTCGATATCCCGGCTCCATTTCTTTCGTCCGTTCTCATGATCATCTGACGATGCAACTTGGCGTTTAATTGTCTTGTTATTCTTTTGGATATTGTTTTCCTGTTGTGCCACCTTTCTTGTCCTACATCGACCGGATGCCATCACCAATACTCCGTCGTCATATCGATTGGTCTTCACAACTCCTTTCCACCTCGGGATAAGGCCACAATTCACCACATAGCCCCCTTCAGATCAAGCATATCGTCGGGCTGCCATGGCAGACGAGCCAGGGCCTTACAATTCCTCGGTCGAGGCGTTCCGCGAGCACGAATTCCCCATGCTCAAAGGTAAGAGTGCCTGTTCTGTGCGTTCTGTCTTCCAGTCCTAATACTGCCAGACAACATCTACCTCGACCATGCCGGCACTACGCTCTACAGCCGTTCGTTGGTGGACCGGTTCGCCACCGACATGATGTCCAACTTACTAGGTAACCCGCACGCCGCCTCGGCATCGTCTCAAGCCGCCGGCCATATGATCGAGGACATCCGCCTACGCACGTTGCAGTTCTTCCGCGCCGACCCAGCCGATTTCGACCTCGTTTTTGTAGCCAACGCGACGGCAGGCGCCAAGCTGGTTGCAGAGGCCTTCCGTGCGCTGCCAGGCGGTTTCTCGTATGCCTATCACCAAGCGTGCCACACAAGCCTTGTGGGTGTGCGTGAAGAAGCCAGCAATGCCATCTGTCTGCCTTCGGACGACGTGGAAGCATGGGCAACCGGTGAGACCCCCGATGTCGCCAAAAACACTACCGACACTCTCTTCGCCTACCCGGCACAGTCCAACATGGACGGCCGCCGCTTTCCTCTGTCTTGGGCCCATCGTCTACGGAATCAGACACGTGGTGCTGAGGATATTGAGCGGAACGAAACAAACACAAACAACGTCTGGACGCTGCTTGATGCTGCGGCATATGCGGCCACTTCGCCTCTTGATCTAAGCGACGCGACTACAGCACCCGACTTCACCCTCGTCAGCTTCTACAAGATTTTTGGCTTTCCAGATTTGGGAGGGCTCATTGTGCGCCAGCCGGCCGAGCATTTGTTCGACACCCGGCGCTACTTTGGCGGCGGAACTGTCGACATGGTTGTTTGCTCGCCTCGGGAGCAGTGGCACGCCCCGAAAGGCGGCGGTAGCCAAGGCGACGGCAAGGGCTACGCGCTGCACGACCGGCTGGAAGATGGCACGCTGCCGGTGCACAGCATCGCCGCTCTGGGTGCTGCGTTGGAAACGCATGCGGCGCTCTTTGGCTCGATGGCGCGCGTAGCAGCGCACACGGGCTACCTTGTTGACCAGCTGTATTCGGGTCTAGCCGCGATGCGCCACGGCAACGGCGCACCCGTGTGCCACATCTACTCGCCGGAGAACGAGGAGGCTGGCCCCGTGGTTGCGTTCAACCTGCAAAACGCACTGGGTGCGTGGGTCAGCCTCGGCGAGTTCGACAAGCTGGTGTCGCTCAGAAAGATTCATCTGCGCACAGGCGGCGTCTGCAACCCGGGCGGCGTCGCAGCGGCCTTGGGGCTCGCGCCCTGGGAGATGCGGCGCAACTTTTCCCGGGGCCTGCGGTGCGGGTCCGACGAGGGTGGCGACGATATTGTATCGGGTAAGCCAACCGGGATCATCCGTGTGAGTCTAGGCGCAATGAGCACGATGGGAGACGTCGGTCGATTTCTGGCGTTTCTCAATGAGTTCTATCGAGACGACACTATGGAGGTGGAACAAACACTACCGCCAACAATAACCACAAAATCGAACACGGACTCCAGCAGCCTCTTTGTGGCGAACATCAGTGTGTACCCGATCAAGAGCTGCGGCGCATTCGACGTCCCGCGAGGCACGCGCTGGGCAGTGCGGCCCGAGGGCTTGGTTTGGGACCGAGAGTGGTGCCTCGTTCACCGCGGCACGCGAAGGGCACTCAGCCAGAAGCAGTACCCAAAGATGGCATTGCTGCGGCCGGTGCTGGACTTTGAATGCGGGTTGCTCCGGGTATCGTTTGCAGGCAAGGGCGAGGAATGGCACGGCATGGAAGTGTGCGTGCCGCTGTCCAACAACCCGGCCATGTATGCGCCAGCAGCGACGACAACAACGACTCCACGATCACGAGCGTCGCGCGTCTGTGGCGAAGAGATTTCCGCACAAGTCTACGTGTCCGAGACCGTCAACGATTTCTTCTCCCGAGCGCTGGGCGTGCCATGTCTACTGGCGCGGTTCCCACCAGGTGGCCAGGGGATGAGCATGCGGCACTCCAAAGCGCATCTGCAAAAGCACCAGCGCCAGGGAAAGGAAGGCCTTCCATCACCACCAGACTCGGATTCCGAGAGGGCCAGCAGTCATGGAAATGGAGATGGATCCAGTGAAGGGAGTCGAGCCAGTGACATCAGCGACGAGGACGGCAGCCAAGGTTCACTGGTTGCCCGCCAGCGACGACGCATCCTCTTGTCCAACGAGAGTCCCATCCTAGCCATCCACATGGCTAGTCTGCGGGAGCTCAATGAGGCCGTCCGACTACACAGTAAAGACAACCATAACCCGCCGGACGTGGCCGCCTCGGTCTTCCGCGCCAACATTATTCTCGACAGTCCTGCGGGAGAAGAGCAGCCACCCTACGCCGAAGACCGCTGGTCACGGCTGCGCATCGGCCGGCAGCCGTTCAAGATGCTCGGCGCCTGCCGCCGCTGCCACATGGTGTGCATCAACCAGGAGACATGCGCCAAGAGCGATGAGCCGTTTGTGACACTGACGAAGACGCGGCGGTTCGACAGTAAGGTATTCTTTGGCACACACATGGGCCACGACCCAGGGGAGGAGGCAATCCACGAAGGGAGTGCGGAAAGCGGGATCGGGGCATCAACAACGCCTGAAAAGCAGTTCCCAACCATCATGGTGGGCGATCCTGTTGCCGTCGAGTGAGAAGAGGACAGAGAACAGGACGATCCGCATGAGGGGACAGCACATGTTGTACAGAGTAGAGGATAAGAAATGATCAAACATTCACGTTCTTGGAGCTGACGCTTTGTACGATTAAGTGAACCATTTTACTAAGCCGTATTTTTGCCGTGATGCATGAGCCTTTTGAGCATTGTTGTGAAAGCAGCGTGCGTGGAAATTTCAGAGAAGATAGTATGATCGAAGCCTAACCATTGACAGACTTTCTAGTAATTTATTCTTTTTGTTCATTGTTGTTCTTTGTATGTTGATTTTGTTTTGTTCTAGTTGATAGTCTATGTTGTACAATCTCAAGTAAGATTCATATTATTAATTTTGGTTATTATATTTGATCGTTTTCTTTCCATATTTTATTTTTACTTTTTATCACCTTCACTTTTTTCTATTCTATCTTGTTCTTTCTTTTACTTCAAAATGTTATGAAACTTTCTCCCCTCATCGCTTCTTCTCTCTCAATCTATTACGAATGACCTGTGAACCTCTTTGCCTTCCCTGCCATTCTTGTCACGCTTTCCCAACGCCCCGTCTTAGTTTGCGCTTGACCAATAGGAAGGAGCCACCCACGACACACCTGACGAAAGCCTGAATGCTATTCAGCCTCACCGAGACGACGCCCCTTCCCTTCTTCTCTCCTTTTCTCGTCTCTTGTTTTCTTATCCTACACCACCTGACAAACTCCTGACCCGCCGATTTCACCCGCAATGGATGCCGTCACGCTGGCGGACTACCAGCGCGGCGTGTTGCGCACCGCCTTTCGCTCGGCTATGGCCCGCGGCGAGGCGCAACCGCTTATGTTGGTGGCGTGCGCAGTGCCCGCTATTGTCGTGCCAGCCGCGTTCCTGGCGGTGGCTGGACGGCACCCGGTACTCCAGCCTCTGCGGTATGCGGTAGCCGTCGCCCTTGTCGTCTACAATATCCACCAGCTCTCTCCACTGTGGAACGATCCCGGCTGGGCCCGCACGTCGAGCATTAACTTTGCGTCTGCCTACGGTGCTGGGCTGGTTTTCGGTTGGAGCACACTGTGGACACTTGTGGTGCTCGTGTGGACAAACCCATGGGACGGAGAGCGAGTGGCACGGCGAAGGAAGAGAGTAATACAGGCCAAGGGTACGACAGAAAAGGCGACAGAGGCGGATGTTGACCCGTCAGACGATCAAGATGTTAAGAACGCCCCAGACGAAGATATTGCTCGCAGCTTACGCCTCGGCCATGAGTACTACTGGCAGTCCTTTCCTGCCCACGCCTCCTTCTTTGCGCGCTTTGACTGGACTATCGACCTGTGTCTGGCCTGGCGAGGTATTGGTGAGTCGTGTCACGACTGGTTCAGACCCATTCTTTGACATTCTCTGTACTTTGCTGACACCTTTTGTTTACCCCCCAGGCTGGAGCTGGTGCAAGACCCCTGTGCCGAACTTTGCACCACCCACGCGGTCACACACTCGGGAGTTAGTCCGCCTGTCGTCCATCCCCGAGGGGACAAAACAGGGCTACCGCCGCCAGCGTACTCGCGCTGCCTTTTACCGGGCCCGTCTCACCGCTTTCGTCAGCAGTTATCTGGTGCTCGACGTTTGCGCTGTGCTCATGACCCAGGATCCGTATTTTGTCGTCGGCCCGCCTCCCTTGCCCAGTGCACCATGGTCGGAGCAAGCCGACCAGTTCCCATCTCCAGCCATGGGAGCTGTCTGGGCGCAACCGCCGTCGCCCGCTCTTCTGGCAATGCCCCCATATCTCGAGTTCCTTTACCGCCACCCCCATCTGCTGGCGCTGCACAGAAGTTTGATCGGTTTGGTTGGTATGTTGGCCGCCCTGCACATTGTTCTGAGCCTCGACCAGCTGGTGCGCGTGTTCCTGGGCGACCTCTTCTTTGGCGAGAACTCGATCGCTACGGCGTCGACCGCTGCCCAGCTCTGGAACTACCCATCCATCTTTGGCGGTGCCTCACAGGTGCTTGACCAAGGCCTTGCGGGATTTTGGGGCAGCACGTGGCACCAGACGTTCCGCTGTGCCTTTATGGCGCCGACCTTGTGGCTCGTTGACATGGGCATTCTCCCAAAGGGCAAGGATGTGCGTGATAGGACGGTGGATAGCAAGCACGGTGAAAACGGTACGAATGGTATCTACAGAGTGAACGGTGTCAATGGGGATGCCATCAAGAGCAGCATGCATAGAAAAAAGGCACCCACGCCCGCCATCACCCGCCTCGCCGGCCTTGTCATTGCCTTTGGTCAGTCAGCCTTCTTGCACGCCGCAGCGAGCACCACCACGCTGCCAACACACACCCTCTGGTGGAGCCCCGCATTGTTTTTTGTGGCGGCAGGAGTTGGCGTCGCCGTGCAGGCCATCATCCTGCCGGCTGCCATCATGTGCCGGCTTCCGCAGCGAGTCCGCCAGGCTGCCAACGTGCTGTTCACTCTCGGCTGGCTGCACGCCACGGTGTGGCTGTTTCTCGACGACACAGCACGCTGTGGTCTGTGGCTGTTTGAGCCCGTGCCGTTATCACCGATACGGTGGCTGACGTCTATTGTGCAAGGAGGCAAAATGCCCCCAATTGTCAGTCCCGCTGGCAGCAACCGGGCAGGCTTGTCCGCCTGGCGCTGGTACAGCGACGATCTGGTGTACTGGCACACGGGCAGGCATTGGTGGGAGAGCGGGCTGGCCATATGACCTTGCCGTTTTATCTGGAAGTTCTTTTTGGATTTTTTTTTTTGGCCTGTTTTCTTTTCTTCTTATTCTTTTTGGGCCTTTACATTACCTTCCCCCGTATTTTTTTTTTTGGTGAAACGCATTTCTTTTTGGTCGAGGCAAAGCCGCAATTTGTATTTCGCAACTTTCCTAGGCATAGACAAAAGCCCCTATTAGCGACGCAAGTCCTACATTGGAATTAGATAGCAGGCGTACCTTTTTGTAGGTTTTACGGAATAGAAAAAAATAGAAAGCAATTCATTACTCGTCAACTCATTGCCATGACTTCATTGTGCCTTGTAGCATAAACTCCTTGGGAAGGCGTGGCCGCTCCTTCTCCTGCAGCTGCCGCATCGCTCCACGTAGATACGTCAACACGTCCTTGTACCCCGTCTGCTTCTTGCCGAGCACGGCCAAGAATGCATGCAGCAGCAAACTAGCAAGTCAGTCAGAAAATAAAACAATTTATACTGCTTCGCGTTATCCCACTTACTATCGTAGGTGCGGCTTGGACACGTCGAACTCGTACTCGGGCCACTGCTGCGCGCGCGTCTTGCTATTGAGAATGCCAAAGGCCATCTCGCCGACCTCTTCGATGGTGAGGATGGTCAGCTGCGCACTCGGACGCTTGGCTTTAGGCATGCACCGCGCATACGCCCACATCTTGTTGGCCGTCTCGGCGAACGCACCGTGGAGGTTGCGCAGCGTTGTCCGCCGCGAGTTGTACGATGTGTCGAAGAACATGTGGTGCGACTGGATCTGAAAGTAGTCTGTGCCCTTGGAGTTAGCACGGTAGACAAAAATCACACACACAAAAGTGAGTAGGGCCATACTGAGAACTCTCCGCTGGAATTGGTAACCTTGCGAGCGCGTATGATCGACGGTGAGCGAGTTGAAGACGTCTGAATCTGTTAGTAATTGTTTACACGCAGACACACACTGCGCATTTCTCTCCTCAAGGGCAGTGGCATACTTTGCGCCTTTGACTCCCGGTCTTTGGCCAGGTCGAGTGTCGAGCAGTGGATGGTCGTTCCGCAGTACGGGAACGGCAGGCCGGTGGCGAGCCGCGGCACAGGCTTGCCGTCGATTTCCAAGTTGAAGTTGACCAGGCTCTTGTCCAGGTTAACGGCCACGCCATACCGCGGGTGGCCGCACTGCATCACCTCGACAAAGCGTGCTGCCTTGGATCGGTCGACGGTGATCAGCAAAAAGTCGTCAATCAGCCGCAGCAAGAGACAGTCTTCGTCGTTGCTGTCCGTCGTCTTCAGAAATCCCAGCTCGTTCGCCTCCAGATCGGCGTAAAAATAGCTGCACAGCGTCGACGACAGGACGGACCCCTGTGGGATACCTTCCTTCTGGCGGTAGAACTTTTTACCGATCTTGACAATGTTCTCGAGAATGTGCGTGGCCGCGAGCTTCGCCAGGGACTCGGCGTCGTGTGTCTTGCGGAAAGCGCTGTCTACAAACACCGTATTGCGCTTGTTTTGGGCAATCGAGTCCTGAACCGAATCATGGAAGCCCGACGTGTCACCGCTCGCTCTGGCAGTTGTCCTCCAAGTCGTCCGAGGGCCAAGATTCGACTTCGGCCCCGTGGAGACGCCGCGGAGCACATTGTATTCGGTGGCTGCAATTTCGACATGTTTCTCCATGTGGTAGGCAGGGTGCTCCGGCACCGTTGCGAGAAGCTTTACCATGGCCTCCTGTGGGATGGTGTCAAAGGCCGACATGACGTCAACCTTGGCAAAGTAAAAGACTTGCTTCTTTTTGGCGTTCATGCGCTGCTTGAAGCCCTTCAGTCGCGAGTACATGCTACGTGTCGACAGCATGCCCGACCCGAGGCGCTCGGGGTGCTCCTTCATCTCAAAATTGAACATGGCGGCAACGGGCCGCAGGGCCGTATTGATACTGGCCGCTGGGCGCGAGTCTCCCTTTTTCGGAGCACGATGGCGCAGATTCGTGATGGCGCGCACAGTCGCGTTCTTGGGTAGAAGCCGCAACTTGCCGAACCCAAGCTGGCGGGCGCCGATCAAGCGCACTGCATCTTTCAACCTGAGTTCCTCAAGACGGCTAGTCATAATCGCCGCCATGGCCGGCTGCGAGATGCGCCGCCACACGTCGTGGCGGAAGTAGAAGAGCTGGTTGCGGTGCGCGCTCGATTCGGTCACGTAAAAGTTGGTGGCCAGGAGAGGGATCAGCAGAAATTCAAAGAGAAAATAGACAAACTCGGCGAATATCTCCTGTCGTTTCTGTAGGTCCGTCTTGCTCAGCTTACAATGCTTCAGCTTTGGTGGTGCCAGCCACTGAATCTCTGCGACCTATAGGAAATTCAGTTAGCAGCCGATGTAAAGCACGAGATATACTGCCACCGTACCTTAAGCCCTTGAAGTAGCGTATGGAGAGTTAGCTTTTCATAGCGCTGCAGTCGCACGAATGAGTCAATCTTCTTCAGAAACTCTGCCTTATTGTGAGCCTGGATGTCCCCAGAACCCCAAAAGCCATCAGGGACGACCTTTTGGCACACTGCCCGGCAAAAAGCAGAGACGTGCTGCAGCGGCGTGGCCAATTGCACCAGCGGGGCTGGGCTGGCCCGAATCACTTGGCTCGATTGTGGTAGCGTCCTTTCTCCATCATCTGGTGGTGTCTCTGATCCATTGGCGATATCTGAAGGGACATTGACTGAAGCATCCACTTCCGGTGCTGGGTCTTGGTTACGCTCAGGACAGTAGTGTTTGAGAAGGGCGGGATAGACACATTGTCGATGGAGCATTCGCATCTTCTCGACGAGGTGCAAAGGCATTCCACGCAGCCGCTTCGGGATCGGTACTTTGAAGTCCATGCCCTGAAGGTTCTGCTCTCCATACTTGGCCACGATCTCCTTCTCCCGCACATCAAAGTTGTGGAGCGGCCGGGGCACTTCCACGCGGTCGGTAGATGGCGTGAACACATTTTGTAGTCCAAACTGTCTTGGAAATATGTGCATCGCCGTACGTGCCGTTCCTACTTTGTAAGCCTTGTCTGGGAGTTTGGGCAAGTATGGGAATTTGTTTAAGACATCTTCGTCTTTGTGAGCCTCGAGAAAGAAAGAAAAAGTGTGGGCAAACAGAGTGCTACTTACGTTTGTTTATCAGCCCAAAATGAACCTCGCTTTTCGCTGTAAGAGTGGTCTTGGTGTAGAACATGCGGTTTCTCGAAAACGTTATATCGGAAGGCTGCTTGATTTTGGCGGCGGCATCGTCCGTCTGTGGATCTGGTCCGTCCAAGTCCGCACCGGAGATGGCGTTGAAAAGCTGCTTGCCGGTGAGTTGGACATAGTTTCCGTCGCCAGCCTGTACAGGGAGATAAAGCGAACAGTCTAGCAGAAGATCCGTCATGATCTTCTCCGCCGAGGCGCCTAGGATGGCGAGCAGCTGTGGCCACGGCGCCTCCTTGAGCGTCTGCGCATTCTGAGGGCTCCGTACTGTATAAAGACCAGGGATGGTGCATGTTGGCTGTGTTTTCGGCTTGGCATCGGTCGTCCCAAAGTCTGCGTCCCAAAAAGGCGGCCTCTGGCCACGCTGAAAGCCATGACATATAACGTTGTCCGGGAAGCCACCATAGCCCTTAAACCCGCCGTTTTTCTTGCTCCGTTTGAAAAGAAGCCATATGACAAAGTCAACAATCTGTATGGTTAGCCATATGTGAAAACAGAGTGACGGGCGGGCAAATATACACACACCTCAGACTGGGGGGAAAAGGCACCCTCGGCAGCATTCGAGATGGTCACATACGACTCGTCGGCACGCTTGGTTTGGGAAAACGTCTCGCGCAGATGCGCCCGATCGCCATCGTCGGAGGCCGGTCCGTTATCGAGTACACCGTTGCTATCACCCGCGCAAGCCACGAGTGTCGTATCAAGCACATGGCTTAGCAGCTTTTCGACTGCAGTGGCGTGGATCTTCTTGCCAACCGCGGACAGCTTCTTGCGGCGGAGACGTGAAGTCGCCGGCAGCCGCGTTAGGAGATACGCCCGTAGCGTCTCGACCCGCGCAAAATACCGGGCCAGCAGATTTTGTTTGACGGCCTGATCTCGGCGAGGAGTGGGGGCCACAGCTTTTTTCGGTTGCTTTTGCTGTGGTTGCTGCGGCTGCTGTCGGTCCTCCTGCTGATGCTCCGCGGCACCTGGCTGCGCCTGCGTTTTCGGCTTTGCGGCCCCTTTCGTCTTTGCTCGCTTCTGCGGCTGGCCGTCGCCTGCATTGGCTTTTGAGCACTTTCTCTTGCTGGCCATGGCTGACTGGACCTGCCAAGGGGTGACTTGTGTGTCTGTCAGATCTCTGTGTGTCAATGTAGGCCGGTGTCAGTGCTCGTCTCCGTCTCTCCCTCCCCTATTTGCAGCTGGGCTTGTGCATCAAAAAGCGCGACAATTCCATGGCCAGGTGCAGCGCGGGAGTCGACACGCCGAGGGGGATGGCAGAGTAGGTTGCAATGGCAAAAAAGGTGAAATTGCGAGAGAGCACAAAACATTCCTACCAAATTCATGTGGTAGCACAGACGCCGTTAGATTGTGGCCTTGGAGAATGACGTTGAACTAGCTCTGTTCCGTGTTCCAGGCAAAATAAATGTCAATATTCTGTCAATACTACGAATCCCGTGATTTTCTTTTTTTCTTCTTCTTCGTTTGTTGACTTTGCGTTCGGAGTTTATTGGTGTTGATTACTGATTTCATTTAAACATGTTCCAGTTTCTCTCCGGAGCTTTCTTTTCTGCTCCTTTTCTTCGCCGGGGGCTTCCTTCCTCTTTTGTGACATTTGTGTTTATTCTGGCCATTTTGACAGAAAAAGAGACCAAGCGGCACGGCGTCCAATACGGATTACGGAGTAATTATGTTAGTTTTGTATGGGGCTTGCGCGCGCGTTAGACGCGTCAGTGCGATTGGGTGGTGGAAGGAGTCGCGTTCCTTCCTTTCTGGGCTGTCTAGCCAAGCCCGACGGTTGTCAGGAAAAAAGACAAAGAAAGCCGGCAGGAGCGACAGTGCTTCCGAAACGCTCTAAGGAAAGAACGGACGAGAAAATGGAGAGGGGATGGAAGCTCCACAAAACTGCTTTTTCGAATACGACAAACAGACACGGAAGGCACAGAGGCGCACAAGATAGGCGGTACGACGTAGGTAAGATACTGGCGGAAGACGGAAGTGTCTCCCTGATGAGGACAGACCTCGCTACAATCCCGAGCGGGCCATTCCTTTTCTTTCCTTTTCTTCCATGTGCCCAGTACGGAGCAATTACTCGCGAAGTCGGCCTCTGGTGCACAGTGAGACACTCTGGGCAAGACTACGCCTTAAAGACACAAGTATCTTACGGAGTTCGGAGTATGCATCTGACATTGGAGCTGATCCCATACGAAAATACGAAGCAGGTAGGCACGGACAGGCACAAGGCACAAGAAAGAGACGGAGAAGGAGGGTGGACTGACTGAGCAACCCACCAACAGCAACCGTTCCAGGGGACCGGGCGCCAGGGGCCGCAAGGGACAAAAGGGCCAAGAGAGGAAAAGAGACAGCGCCCCTGGATTGGGCTGGACACTTGGCTGCAGCTGGTCTGAAGTGGCCTGCGTTGGTCGCTGCACTAAGAACGTTTCGGTGCGGCAGAGTGGGTGTTAGCGCACTGGTTGTGCCTTCCCCGTTGGTGGATACACACTCCGAGAATAGTGTGTGTGAGTGGGGTGGGATCGCTCTTTCTGAAATGGAAAATGGAAAATGGGTTTCGAGGACGAGGAAATGGAGCTGCGCAGGACGGTGCGCAGGAAGACGGGATGGTGACGCGGAAGGATCGAGTTGCTAGTCAGGGTGTCGAGGAGTTTCTCGTTGCAGTACGGAGTAAGAGAGGGAAAAATGGGCAAGAGCGATGGCGTTCCTGAGAGGACGGAGGAGCAGGGGCATCTTGCTTGTCGCGGTGAAATACGGAGAAGGGACCGGGCCTCTACGAGTATGGGTACGAAATATGCGGAATGAACGAATCAAAATTGGCTCTGGGCCGGATAGATTGCTGTGCGACAGTGCCAGCGAAGAAATGTCGGTGGGCGGATGGGCGTGCCAGCAAACCACCAAGCTTGCATCTCCAGCAACAACGTAACGCAGTGCAATTGGCGGGAGGGTGTGGAGGGGATGGACAGGTCGCAACGGATTGGGCAGGCACGATGGGGGTCAGTCTTTGTTGCCAGCTCGCAGTAGTGCTAGTCGGCAGCGGTCGTTGAATCTAACAAAAGGAAAGTGCACCCGGTGTGTAAGTTGAGCGTGGCACGGAGGATAAGCTATCGAGAGCTTCAAGAGACAGGTAGTCGAAGTGAGTCTTGAAGTTGAGGTTGATGGGCGTGGTCCAGGATGCGACCTTTTGCGACCAACGACGCCCTACGGATCGTCGACAGGGCTCAAGACTTGAAGATGAAAAGTAACAGCCTCCATACAACCCACGTTCGATTTGGGCAGGAAAGGCAGGGGCACCACATGCATGTTGGTGCATCCCATGTGACGAAAGAAGTGAAAAAGGGCAAAAAAGGATGGAGCACCCAGTCGGACATTGAGTGCTTTTTGCTGCAGGGAGCCGTGGGGGAAAGCGGCCACAGGCGAGTGGCTACGGATGGCTACTTGTACAAGGGCTGCGCTACGACTGGCTAGGAAGCGCACTCCGTATACCAGGAGGCAAGAGCAACCAAGCCATAACTGCAGCGTGTTCAGGGAAGCTGCAGCGCCAGCGTTGGACGTGCGGACTTGTGGCGGGCACGGATTAGCCGCATGCAGCGGGAGCGTCGATCAATAATATAATAATAGTCAGTCGATTCATCCAGAAGCGTGATCGACGGGGGACAAGAGGATGAGAGGGCACGATAGAGGGGAGAAGAGACGAAAGGAAGAGTGAGAAGAGTGAAATGGCTGGTGGGGGACGACGGGTTGAAAATGGGTATGTGAAGCGAGGCAATATATGAGATCGAAGAAAAGAAGGTGAGGAGGCAGGTGCGACCGCGGCGACAGTGTTGCTCAGTATCAATCAAGGAAAGATCCGACGGCATCGCTGTGGAGCTCGTATGACAAGGGCACAGCACTACATACAGCACGCCGTGCTTCGCATTGCCATCCAAGGTTTGCGAGATCGAGGCCGTGTCCTGCGCAGTCCACAAGGGAACGATAGAAAGACACACAGATGCGATACGAGCGCACCGGGGGTAGTAAGGCTGGGCGTAAAGCCTCATCCGACGTGCAGACAGACACAGCAGCCACCACAATGAGAGAAGAGCACCCTGGCTGCATCGGGAAAGAGCAGAAATAGAAACACAGGGTATTACGAGCCAGGGAAGGAGACAAAGGTAGGCGAGAGAGGGAAGGCGCCTTCGACTTGGCGGCGCATGCTGCAGCCCGGAAAGGCACGCCGACCAGGCCTGCGAGCCTTGAGAAACGGAGCACAACTGTCCGTATCTCAGGCCGGCCAGGCCAGCATCGCCTCATACCATGGTAAATCATCCCAGAGACGCAGGGAAGCCGTTTTCAATTCATTTCTCTGTGATCTTGAAGGAAGCTTTGGGGAGGAGCCTTGGGAACAGCGGACTTGGGTCCTGGTCGCTCGCTCCTTCCTTTGTCGTTCCTCCACTCGTTCCACTGCACCATCCCGGCCACTCTCAGACAACACCCCAGCCATTCAGCCCACACCCTCTTCGACACGCCTCGGCCAGGGCCTGATGGACTAGCGGCGAAAGGATTTGTTGGGTTGGCTGCGTGTTGCTCACGGTTCTGCCCTCCAGTGGTTTTTCTCTCTCTCGATTTTCTGATGTCCCGATGTTCCGTTGTCTGGATTTTCGCCGCCTGATCCTGTTTTGTTTCTGGCTTTCTGTTGCCCAAGCTGCGCTGCACCTGAACTTTTGCTCTCGCTCTGGACTACTGAGCCGTTCGTACCTTCCAAACAGGCGCCCATACGCACGAGTCCAATAGCGGGCCTTCCCTGCGTGTTTTGGCTCCATCCCCAGTCCCCGTAGGCGCCAGCCCGCCCTGCCCGCCCTGCCCGCCCTGCAACCCGCGAACGATCGCCCCTTCCCCAAATCGCTGGCTTGTCGCCGCACAGCGCCTGGAGAGACTCGCATTTGCACGCCAACTCGCCCGCCAATTCTCCGCCCGCCCTTTCTCACTGCATCCTGCACCCGCCTTTCCAAGACAGAACATCCCGTCACCTCCTGTCTCCCTGTCTCTCCCTTTTCTTCTTGTTTCTCCTCGACACACACCACCCCTCTCCCCCCTATCGCTCGCCGACCAGGCATAGCCAACCACGAACGTTTGCCCCCCCCGACTGGCCGCGAAAGCCTAAATGTCCAGCCTGCCATGGACGGCGGCCACCGAGACGAGGACGATCCCCTCGATCCTCCCAACCGCCTCGACCGCTTCGACCAGTTCGACCGACTGGACCAGCTGGACCGCCTTGACCACATAGCCCGACTCAGCAATACCCGCCTCGACAGCCACAGCCTTCTGTCACAGCCGCCGGCTGACCGCCTCGACGCGTACCCAAGCAGCGACCAAACGCTGGCCTCTTCCTACCCGCACGAGCATCACCACAGCCACCAGCGACATCTCCATCACAATCACCACGCGCACGCCCTCCAGCCGTCGCTGCTGCCGCCCTTCGATGTTCAGCCTCCACCACCGCCGCCGCCACTCCCGCCGTCGTCATCGTCTCAACCGTCTGTCGCGTCTCGTGTCGGCGTAGGCGCTTCACAGTACGAGTCGGTACCATCCTCCCAGCCTTTTCCTTCGTTTCCCGCCGACGACGACGCCCACGACGATCTGCACGACGACCCCGGCAACTTTTACCGCTCGTACACCGACGAAAGCCTTCGCCGCCACCAGCAAAACGGCCTGGACACAGCCGTGGCGTTCACTGCCGCCGACCTCATGGCACCGGCGACCCCCGTCTCTCGACCACCGCCGCTCCCATCGTCCCACAACACCTCTCCCAATGGACTAACCGTTCAGCAGCTGCAGGAGTCGCAGCAGCAGCACCAGCAACTGCCGCAGCACCCGCGCCCACCGCCTTCGCTCGCCAACCGTACAAATGCAATCCGCTCTGGCCGTTCCGTCTCGAGTCCTGTCGGCAACAACGGAAGCAGCACGTCGACTGCCAGCAGGCCGGGCTATGGACCAGGCTCGTCATCCACAAGCGTCAAGGATTTGAAAAAGCGATTCGATCAGATCAACATCGACCCGACAACATCGTCCGCATCGTCTTCCTCGCGATTAAAACTGACGACACGGCCGGGCTTAGCCCCATCTTCAACAGCCTCTCGGTCTCGGACGCCCACGGTCGGCAGCAACTCGGGTACAACAGCATCCACCACACCACGAGCAAAGACCCCGACAAGTCGCAGCCACGCCCCGCCGCCATTGAGCAGTCCGAACTCCTTTGCCAGCCGGATCGCCAAACCGCGAGCTGGAGCGCCAGCAACCCTTCCTATCGCCGGCAATGAGCAAGCATCGAAGTCCATGTCTCACCTCGCGTCGCCTCTCGCATCACCACGGGCTGCCCGGGTGGTGTCTCCACCGCCCCCGCCGCCTGTGGCACGAGCGAATGGCCTGTTGTTCGGAGAGATCCTGCCTGAATACAACAACTCCTTAACAACTGGATACGGCATTGATGCAGCAGTCCGACCACGGCGAACTTCCGAGTCCATCTTGCACAACCCGCCACGGATTTTTACGCGCTCCCGGTCCGAGATGGATCAGGACCCCGAGGCCGTTTCACCTACAGATTGGTATCGTAGCGCGACGTCTCCACGATCGGTGGCCGACAACGGCTTGAGCACCCAAAGGGATGCCCTATCGCAAGCCCAAGCTCAAACAGATCGCACAGCGGCAGCATCACGGCTCCCGACAGGACACAATCGGGCACACAGTGACCTCGCCGGGGCGAAACCGACATACCACCACCATCAATACCAACACAGCCAGCAGAATGCTTTAGCTGTTCTGCCACCGCCACCCTCAAATCCTCCGCCTTCGCGCCTCACCACACAGAACAGCAACCCTCCAACCCGCCCGCCCACCTCCATGTCCGACATGCCACAATCGCCAACATCACCCACCTCGCGCCTACCCATCTCCGTGAGGAAACTGTCCGAAGCCTCGGGCCGCTCCAGTCCATCTTCGACACGCTCCAACTCCCCCGCATCTGCAGCTGGACGGCGCTCTGCCGCGGCCAGCAGAGTTCCACGTCAGCAGCAGCCGCATGGGCCTCCACCGTCCACAGCGAATGCGAAGACACCAACAAAACGCGCAGCGACCCCAACATCGACAGCAGCCGCGCGGGCCAAGTCCTCTACCACTTCCACCTCGACCTCGTCACGGAGACCCCCACCGTCCCATATTGCGACCCCTGGCAATGGCCGTCTCAGCGCCTATATTGCGGCGCCACCACCAAAGCTTTCTCCCCCACTCCGCAGCTCACGACCAAGGCAACCTGTCTCATCCGCAAACGCCCCAACCTCTGCATCTCGCCTGGGTCGGACATCCGCTGCATCCTCGTCCTCTTCTACCGCCGAACGAAGTCGGATGCCGTATGCTGGCAGCACCCGCTCGTCGGCAGCCAAACAAGATGAAGGCCGAACTAACCGCCGAAAGATTGACGTTGGCCCTATCGACTTTGCCCAGCGCCGCGAGACGATCCGTCTCAAATATAGCAAGTCTATCCGGGAGACCGAGGCCTCGGCGGCGCGACAGGCTGCGGCAGACAGACGGAAGAAGGAGCTCGAGGCCGCTGCCAAAGCTAAGGCGCTGGCTGAAGCTGCCGTGCGCGCACAGTCGGAGGTCAGCCGACGTGCCATGACTGCCTCTGCGGCCACTCTGTCCTCCAAATCGTCAGCATCCTCGCTCTCTGCGTTGTCTAATACCGCAGCCAGTACCAAGGCAGCGTCAGCTGCTGTCGCTGCTACGCGGTCTCTTAGTGTCAGGTCCTCGACCGCTTCTATTGCTGCCAATGCGGCGGTGATGGCGGCGGCATCTTCATCCTCCCCGACGGCATCTAGATTCCCAGGCACATCGACGCCGCCTCCATCATCACCAACCGCTGACACAGCTGCTGCCGCTGCATCGGCAGCAGTCTCGTCGCCACCCCGAAATAGTCCCCGCCAAAGCCCCAGGAATAGTCCAGGGCTAAGACGGACCGTCAGCATGAGAAGGAGCGCTGCCGAGCTGCCGTCGCTGACCATATCGACCTCCATCCCGGAATTGCAGCCGGCTCCAAGTGCCCGGATTCCAACGAAGGATGACTCGCCGACACTGGGCATCCCGGGAACCTTTCCTGCTGGCATGTACTCACCGCCTCGGAACGAAGCCCACGATGAACCGCCTCCATCCGCGATTTCTATCAACTCAGTTATCACCGAGTTCGACAACGAGCCGCAAACGGAACCGCCGCGGCAAGAATCTGCCGGCAACCTACAACGTGCAGAAGACTCCTGGCAGAGCGAGAAGGACGAACAACCGCAACATCAGCTGCCACCGCAACAGCAATCTGACTATCCTAGTTATGGCCACGGAAAAGTCGAGTATCGATCGCCTTTTGACTTGCCTACACCAGAAGACCAGATTACCCACCCATCCCAGCATGCGACGCCTCAGAAGCAGCACGCGCGAGAGGACCCGTACAGGACACAGAAATCCACGTACATGTATCCCTTTGAAGATGATGGGACCGCTGATGTGACACCAATGGCGAACAACACGTCGATCGGACAGCCAAAAGATGCTGAAATGTCACCGTTTGACCGCTTCATTCCTGGCTCATACCGCCAGGATAGTTACGAAAGCCGGCCTTACACACCTCCTCAAGACCGCGATGCTTCCCATGAGCCTGCTCAATTAACCGCTGCCTTGCATCAAAGTCCTGTACGAGTCCGAGAGTTGCGCCGAAGCCCTTCTAGTGACCAAGTGGCGGTGCTTGCAAACGAACAAGACACGACCACCCAAGGCCGCGCGCCCCCCTCTGAGACAGCGGACGAGATGGCTGGGGAAGACATTGCCATCGGTATTGCGGTTACGTCAATGTCTACACAGGACGTCGAAGATTCTGAGCCGATGATGCCGATCCGCGACATCGAATCTGAGTATGAAGTCCAACCCTTCCGAACAGACGAGGTGCAGACAACGACTACCGTCACCATTCTCGGTCGCGAGACAGACGTGCCTCGTCGGCGGCCCTCCTTATCAAGACTCAACAGTGCTTCTAGCCGTCTGGGTGTGCCTAACGACTCCGACTTTGATAATTCCGAAAGCTATTACACTGTGCCAACTCTGAAAGACAACATTGCGGCATTGCGTGGCTCCGCGTTTGCTTCGTCTGATATTTCGGATGAACCGCAACGGTCTGCTAGCGAGCCGCAGCGAACTCCGGATACATCGAACAGCCTTGGGCTGCCTTCGCTCTTGTCCCCCGCCAACCGGTCTAGCCAACAATCCGGTTGGACGGATTTCTCGATCGAGAGCGAGGACGCGCGTGCGTTCCTTGCCACACGGGACTTGGCGCCGCTGTCATCCAACACGGATTCAAACATGAACGACAACAACAACAGCAACGGTGGCGACTCTACCATTCGTGCTCGTGCCGCTCCGCCTTCGATAATTCAAAACCAGCAGAATCTACCACAAAAGAGGCATCGCCGGAATCCGTATGAGTTTGAGTCCCGGCCTACGTCGATTTTGGAAGACGAGCAAGAGCAAAGCCAGCAGGACGAGAACTACGATGCATACGAGGAGGCTTCGCCCAACAGCCCGGGAGTTTCGCCGCTCGACGAGCCTACATCGACCATGCTTCCTGAGCTGGATACGGGGACCAACTTTTTCATCCCTTATTTGTCGGATGACAAGGTTGCGGGCCCACATATCCCTGTTCTCCCCGATCACGACCCGCCGCCAATTCCTGTGTCCATCGATGGCCGAGACTCGTTTACCGAAAACAGCGTGCGCCCCAGCTCGTCCAGTGCGTATTATGACTCTTCGCGCCCGAACAGCTTTGCGCTCGGTATGCGGGACGACCATGATGGCCAGGACTCGTTCACGTTTGGCGGTACTGGTAGCGCAGACGACTCCATGTATACCTCGCCTCCACCCACTATGACGATGCAGTCGTCCGCGCAGGCGTCCCTTGATCTACCGCGGCAGTCTATCAGCGGCGTGACGCTCATTGACAACGAGCGGCCTAGTGGGCTCGATGGTACAGGTGATGCATACGATGGTGATGCGCCCTCGTCCCGTACAAGCAGCAGTCCCAAGAAGACAGCACCTAGCAAGCAGCAAGCGCGTCTTGTCCAGCGTCAAATGGTCATCCGCGAGTTGATCGACACCGAGTCCGTCTTCGTGCGCGACATGAACATTGTTGAGGAAATCTACAAGGGCACAGCCGAGGCGTGCCCGCAGCTCGATGCCAAGACGGTCAAGCTTATTTTCCGCAACACGGACGAAATTATTGCTTTCCACACGACTTTCCTGGTTCAACTCAAAGACGCCGTGTCGACTGTCTATGCTCCCAAGGGTGGCCGCCGCTCTTCGCCGCCACCCAGAGAAGACTCCATCCTGTCCGAGTCGGGTACCCTGAACTCGACCTCGGCAGCCTCGGCGGCCGAGACGACTGGATCGGTGTCAACTACCGCAGCTGCTTCTTCGACTACGACCGCGACAGGCTCTGAAGACGCCCGGGACCGGCAGACGTCCATTGGTCCTGTTTTCCGCAAGAACATTGAGCAGATGCGGGTTACCCACGAAGCCTTCTTGCGCAGCAGTGACAACGCGGCGAAGCGCCTCATCCAGATCCAAGAGGATCCTACCGTCAAGCTATGGCTCACGGAGTGTAACGAAGTGGCCCAAGACCTGACTGCTGCGTGGAATCTTGACTCGCTTCTGATCAAGCCCATGCAGCGCATCACCAAATACCCGAACCTTATCAGCCAGCTGCTCCAGTATACGCCCGAGGACCATCCCGACCGTGCCACGCTCATTTCTGCACGCACTGTCCTTGAGAACTCTATCCTCGAGATCAACAAGACTAAGAAGAACTTTGAGTTGGTTGGCCAGATCGTCGGCCGTAAACGCAAGGATTCGGATGTGCGTGCCGGCTTTGCCCGGGCGTTTGGCAAGCGCGTTGACAAGCTGCAAGTGTCCAGCAACCGGCCTCCAGAGGACCAAGTGTACACCAAACTCAACGAGAAGTTCGGCGACGACTACCTTCGTCTGCAGGTTGTCCTTCGAGACGTGGAGTTCTACACTCGCCAGGTCTCTGCGTACGTGCACGAGTTCCTACAGCTTCTGTCGGCGATGGAGCTCGTTATGCGCCTGCAGCCGTCGCCGTACCCCGAGCTGGAGAGCAAATGGGCGCGTTTCAATGTTTCTATGCGTGACATGGAAAAGGTAGCCCTGGAGCAGCACCTGACGCAGGTACGCAAGCATGTCATCGAGCCGTTCGAGCTAGTCATTAAGTGCTATGGCAATCCGAGTCTCGCCATGAAAAAACGTGCAAAGCGGCGTCTCGACTACGAGCGAGCCGCGCAACTCAAGAAGAGCGGGAAGAAGGTCGACAAGCAGCTTGCCGAGCTCGTGGAGCAGTACGAGGCTCTCAACGAGGCCCTCAAGAAGGAGCTGCCCATGCTTTCCGCTAACACGGAGAAGATCGGCAACATCTGCCTGGGCAACTTTGTCAACATCCAAGTCCGGTGGTTCGCGATCTGGAAAGAAAAGGTCAAGGTCGTGCTCGAAGACCAGCAAAACGTTCCTGAGGTGGTCGACATCATGAGCACGTTCGCGCGCGACTTCCGCGACATGGAAGACCACATCAAGCAGAGCCTGTCGATCCTGACTAAGGGTTCGGGCGGCGGCAGCAGCAGCAGTGGCCGCGCCGACGACAACCAAGGCAGCCCCAGTCCTGGTGGCACGGGCATGCTCCGGACACGTTCTGGCCGACCGGTCGAGCTGTCGCCTCGCATCCGCGGCGAGTCTGTGAACAGTGACAGTGCACCCACGCTCCCGGCGCCCGACTTTGGCGGGCGTACCAGCGGCCAGTTTGCATTCTCACCCACGACGGCGTCGACACCGACACTGACCGGAACGGCGGCCTCCACGTCCATAGCAACGGCTGCTGGACTGCCCAGCCCGCATCAGTACTACTACCGCGGCGACTACTATAGCGGTCTGAACCTGAACGGCAACCATGCGCGCGGCGGATCTGGCTCGCCTAGCATGCCTGGCATGCCGATCGAGTCCTCGTCGTCCACGCGGTCGGTTGGCGGCTACTCTGGCGGCGGCACATCGGCGTCTGCATCGGGACGGCCTAGCACTGGCCGGAGCTACGACTCGTCTGGCAACACAGCGCCCCGCCCTAGTGTCGACTCGCTCAACCTCAATCTACCCGCCGTCGGCCAGTCCAGCATGGCGGCTGCCCTGCAGGCAGGCAAGCGCGACTCGGCGTCCACGTACAATTCCAACAATCAGTACCCGCCAGGCAGCACAATTGGGGGCGACAGCAGCAGCATAACGGGCAGCGGCGACCGGCGCTTCTCGGGCCTCTTCCACTCTGCGATGCCTATGGACGACAACTCGACACCTACTGTGGCTTCCATGCCAGGCGGCCACCACCACCACCATCATGGGGCCGCCGGCTACCTGGTGGCCGACGACGCCAGCCGACGGTCTTCGCGTGCACCCTCGCGGGAGCGGGCGGGGACGACATCCTCAAACGCGTCGTCGTCGACAACGGGTGGTGGACACGGCAGTGGGTACAATGTGCTGTGGCTCGCGGCGTCCCTGTTCGAGTTCAATATTGAGACGAAGCACGAAGCAGGGTACCCGTACCTCACGTACCAGGCAGGCGAGGTAAGCTATCACCCCTCTCTTACTACGCCAAAATTTGACACCAAAATACTAACAAATTCTCTAGATCTTTGATGTGATTGCTGAAAAGGGCGAGCTGTGGCTGGCCAAGAACCAGGACGACCCGTCCGAGCTGGTGGGTTGGATCTGGTCGAAGCACTTTGCTAAGCTGGCCGACTCGTAGAGCGAGCGAGCGCCAGCGGGTGTACAATGATGTGAAACCGGTGCTGTACAGTACATTGTCTGTTTTTTATTATCTTTTTGGGGGGAACACATACAGCGACAGCAATTTTTGGATTTTCAGTTTTTAAACCTTTCTTTTCGCAACGACAGATGAAGGGATGAAAGGGGAGGGTTCGGATCAGATGGAGAGGATGGACAAGGCGAACCGGGATGGAAAGGAGGACAAAAGGGAGGCCAAGGGTAAAACATCAGGAGTTTTTCTTTGCTTATTTTTCATGTTTTTGTCTACTCTTTCTCCTCACCATCTGTTCGTCTACTGGACAGTCTTGTTTTTCGGAAACCAGCGGGGCGTTGGCTGCCTCTTTTTTTTTTTTTTTTTTTTTGCTCTTGTCTTTACTATTTGGCCTTATTTTGTCTCTCACACTCTGAGTGTCCTCAAATGATTCCATTTCCTTTTCTCTTGTCACGTTTGCTCTGCCGCCTTGTCACGAATCCTCAGGACCCCAGTGTCACGAGGCGGGTGTTGTCATTGTTAGATATTTGCTATTCTAATGTCTTTTTGTATTATCTTTCCTTCCTTTCCTTTTTTCTTGCTCTGTCTGTTTTCGTTCTCTTGTAACATAAACGACAAATAGGGGCAATCTCCAAGTACCACTACTAAAAGCTATTCACATATTACACGATCCGGTCTGCTCTCTTTCTTTGCTTTCCCGTTTCTGTTTCGCCCAGTGACTTACCCTCGTGCCGTCTGTTTCCACACCCCGAGCTTTGTCAACGTGCACACACCATGGGCAACGCACCGTGGTCAACACGCGGCCGGCATACCCAGCGACCAGGAAACTGCCTTTTGACGCACAGGGTGAAAGGGTAAGGGAGGGAGGACAGGCACTCTCCCGGAGCAATTTACTGGCGACAAGCCGTGTCCTGCGGACCAAAAGTGATCGTGACAGCCCACCAGCGCCCGAAACCCGGGTCGCTGCATGTTTCGCGACGTGTAGTGTGGTGCACAAAATATGTAGTGGCATCCATACCCTTTTTTCTCGCCATGTCCTGTGCGACTCGATATGCATACAATCCCTCCTTTATGTAGGAAACCGTTTGCACATGCTGCAGCCTCATTTGAAAAAGAGGTGGGTAGTACGCAGTATCTTTTCTTGTTTGCTGATGGAACAAGCCACGAACCACCCTTTGTCGCCTCCCCTTCATTACTGCGGTCCTGTGGGACAAGCCACAACAACGGGTCATTGCGAAGGGGAGGAGCAAGGCGACTGGAGCAGAAAGAAGGGTGGAAGACCACTTTGAATGGCAGAGCCGCGTTTGTAAAACGAGTGACAGAGGCGGCAAGACGTCGTAGTGTTCGCGGAGCAAAGCATGCACGCACTTTCGCTTCTTTTTTTTCTTCTGAATCTCCCATCTCCCCCCTCCCCATTCTCTTTCTCTTTTCGTTAACGGCCCGGTTCAATGGCAGTGGCAGGGGAGGAGCGGGAGGTTGGAACGCCCGCCCCAGAAACGAGATTACAGCGATGCATCCGGGTGCAACTGTGGCCCCCCCCCCCCTCCCCCCCCCTCCAGTAGGACGCGTTTTTTGTTCGATAAAGTTTTTTTTGCTTCCCTGTTCAAAACCTCGATTCTGCGGAGGCACAAGAATGCTCCGTATGTAAGAACTGTCTCCCCGTCCCCTAGGCTCGGCATTTGACCCTGTTCCAGCCCCCTTGGTCATTTTAACTTTATTTTTGTGTAAGTCGGGAGATATTTCCGTCTTCTCCGTCTGTCTCTTCTTGGTGAGATGAGACTCGGCACCGGCGCAACAAAAACGAGATTACGTATTGTGGCAGACCACGGAAAGAGCAAGCTGAAGGCACTCACCACACCCTAGGTAAATAAGAAGGGGTTGCGTCGAGGGCCTTTTCAAACTTCCGAGAGCTCATAAACAATGGTATGGTCAGATACAGCAAGGGCACCTGCCAGAAGTACCGAGCACTCTAGGTTAGCAGTACAACGTTCTCCATATCCCGTCCCTGTTTTCTATTCGTACGAATACGGAGGAAATGCTATTTATTACCAACCTGACTTTACGACTTATTTGTTTTATTTTTTGTCGCTTCTGGTGTGTTCAGCTCCCATGGAGCAGATGAATGCCCACTTGTTCGGCAAGCCGGATGTGCTCGAGGCTCCAGGGGTCAAGGTCAAGGGTATCAGGGTGGGATCCGTACGACATACAACAGAAGGAGGAATCTCGCTAGGAAACTTGTTGGAATCGTAACATATGGAGCACGAAAATATAAATGCGACGTGGGGCAAGGGAGATGTGCTGATGCTGAAGGCCTCCAAGAGAGAAAGAAAAGAAAGGATGATACCTTTTTGACACTGGTTCTGGGTCGTCTGGAGATGCAAGAGATGAACTTGATACAATGGTGACCAGGATTCCCTGGACATGGATGGATGCCGGTGTTGGGCCTCACCGGAAAGTCTTAACGGTGGTTCCCGCTTGTATATCGTCTGTCCTTTTCCAGAGTACTCTCTCGTCTCGTGGACACTCACCTGACGGTCGCTGATCGGTAGCACTAGACGCATGAGAGAAGCAGAAAGAAAAGGCGTGCATCACATTACGACTGACGATCGATGTCCTGACGCACCCTGTCAGCCTGCATCCCGGAGAGAATGAGACAGCAAAAGAAGCAGTGTTCTGGAAGGAGGGCTCAGACTCGGGGAGCGCGGATGTGCATGACGATTTGCACTGGGATGCTCGTGCGAGTGCGTGCCAGTGTGCGTGCGAGCAGAGAGAAAGAAGAAAGACAAAGAGAAGATGTAGGGAAGAAGAGGAGCGGACATGCGAGCGAAGCACTCCAAGCCCCCCTCCTCTCCCCCATTTGGACACATCGACCGACATTTCGAATGCACAGGCGGCCCCCCTTGAAACCACGGGCTCACCAACCCGGGTTCGGGCAGATCGGCAGTCGTTGGCAGTTCGGCAGGGGTGCTAGCTTTTTTTTCTTTTTTTTTTCTTTCTCTTTTGGTCGTCCTCGTTTTCTGCTTCTTTTTCTCTTCTTTCGTCCCGTTCTTTGTATCATTTTTTTTTTTTTTTTTTTTTTTTCATATTTCAATTCTCTCATTCCCATATTTCCTCCACGTCTCACCTCGACGTGCATCCCCTGATCGCCCCGACCACCTTTCGCCAAGCTGAGAAGGTCGTGCAACGCTCGTGTGAAACAAACGAAAGAGAGACGGGAAATAACAACAAAAAAAGGCAAAAATACCAAAGTCTGGTCGAAAATGGTCCAAACCTGCAAAATTAATCAATTTCGTTTCCATCCAGCCAATGGCACCCCGTTGTCCATCCTTTCCTTTCTTTTTCTCGGACAGCCTGGCTCCTGGCTCCTGGGCCGTCCCAAAGCCAAGTCAGTGGTGTGTGTCTGTGTGTCTGTGTGTCTGTGTCTGTGTGCTCGCCTGTCCCATGACCAGGCTCTCGTCAGTGTCTGTGTCTCTCCCTCCCAGACGTCCTCTTTTGTCCATCCTCCGTACTTTCCACGGCACATTCATCAATTCCTTCAAAATACGGAGTACGTCGTATACACACTGACAATGCTGCGCCTTTTCTTGCCCTCATAGACAGACAAAGGACCTTTCGTTAGTGTTATCGTGGGGGCTATCTCGTCAATACTTAACGGGTATGCTTTGTATGCCAAGATGGCATCGTTTTGCCTGTTGGTTTCTGGTGGCGTCTTTCGGTTTCTGGTTTTTCTTCTCCTCCACAGTCCACTGGTTTCTTGGCTTCGGACGCTGCCATGCTCTGGGGGCTTCCGGGTTCGCTTGCCTAGGATTTGGGTTGTCCTTCCTGGGACTCGCTGGATCGACGCTGATGTCTGGTCTCATCCGTTCTCCGCCGTCGCTTCTTGCATTGTTTTTTGTCCAAGGCTTTCCAGGGATCTCTACTGAGTAGGCCTCCCGCGGTTGTCTCTTTGCTGTCCTTGGCGTCTTTTCAGTCATGCGTTCGATCCCTGCCGCCCATTTTTCGAGGGCCGCTGTGCCGCAGCGCTGGCCCGTCTGGCCTTCCATGTTATTGCATCTCGAGCGTGCTAAAAGGACTGGTGATAATGACGAGGAGAAGAGCTGCTCGCAAGTACGCAGACCATAGTCAAACAACAGAACATATTCCGTATGAAGATGTCGTCTGGGCACCGCGCAAACAGCTGATGTCAGCCACCAATCCACGGCCGACGCAAGGTTTCCCTTTTAGGCGTTCCTTTGCCGTCCCTTCCCTGTCATTTGTTCTCTCTTTCCTGTTTTTTTTTTTTTTTTTTTTTTGCTCATATGGTTTCGCACTTGCCTACGGAGGAACCGTTAGACCGATCAGGACGAACAAAAGAGACAGCCAAATGAGGAGAGAAAGGATCTCGGTCGCCTTGGACTTGATAGTTGCCAGTAGTAACTTGCCTGCCAGGAGTATCTTAGCTGCCAGGTGGAGTGAGTTGGCCCACGCTATTTCTGGCACTGGGTCCTCCCTTCCTAATCCAGCAGCTTGGGAAGGGATAGATGCCATCCATCACACAACACATGGGCAAGGCACGCCACACACGCTGCACATCGCTGCACGTTGCACGCGGAAGGAACGAGGGGACAGACACAAACGGACGGAAAGTGCCCCTCACGTGCCACTCGCAAGAAACAAGCGAGACAGGTCAAAGGGCCTCGAGGGACCCCAACCCCGAGACCCTCTACGACGTAAATGCTTCCAAAAGGGCCCGAACGCACTCACGCCCTAACTCTCCAACGGCCCCCCTAACCCATCAGCCATCACCCCTTGCGCAGGGGTGGGCGGAGATATTCCATGCTCCATAGCGTTTTCTTTCGTCTGATCCCCCCTAAATCCCCTAGCCACTGGCGCTTGCCACCTTGGGTTAACCAGTCTTAACTGTTAGCAGAACTCGCCTATTGGTTTTCCCATCGCCTCGAAGCCAACTGACGGCGAAGGAAGGGGCTGCACCCATAGCCGACACCTGGCAGGCAGGAGTGACTGTTGGCCTGTTGTTGACAGCAGTCGTGTCCATCCCGGCGCGTGGCCGTTGGTTCCTTCTACAAATAGCAGCCTGCATACTTGTACATGAGAGATGCCCATGTTTTACTTTCTATATTTCTTCAACAAAATGCTCGTCCACTTTCGCACTCACCTTCACTTCTTGGGTCTACTCCGTATGCTGCAATTACGAGTACAGCGTATGATACGGAGCAATACACACCCTCTGATGTGCCTCAGTCTCACATCCTCTTTTCCTAAAAAAGCATCCGCCCGTGCTCCATCGTTAGACTCCGCCCAAGAGCCCCTGTGGAGGGAAATCCGTCGTGCAGGGTCGCAAATTAATCCTCTATTGCACTAGCACGGCGCATTCTCTTTCCCGTTTCGAACCGGCAGTAGCACTTGGAGGAGCACGTTGTACTTGTAAATGGAAGGGAAGGGAATAAGAGGAACACGAGAAGGGCCCGGCTTCTGATGCCAAATCACAAAACCCCATCGCTACCGGTGGCCTGCACTGAGCTAATGACACCCGTTCCGTGCTGCACAACATCTGCAGCTTCCTTCATCTTTCAGCTGCCCCGTCTCTTGCCCTCGTTGATCTTGTTGGCAGGCCGGGCCACCTGCCTTCCTCTTGCCGTTTGTTGTTGTGCCCCTTCCTGCATCCTTTCCTGGATGCCCCCTGCTCCGCGTTCTCCAACGCTCTGTTTGCCAACCGTCGTTACACTTTTCGCCGCCACCTCCATCTATTCCTGGTCCTTTACTGGCGAGCCTGCGTCCCATCCTGCCCGCTGTCGCTTTCCCATCCCTCCAAGCCGCGCCCCCTGCACTCGCTCTGTTTGCAGCCCCACCCATATCCGTCTCCCTGCAACCCACGCATGGCCCCCTTCTCCTCGTTGCGCCTTCCCCAGTGTCTGTCCTTCCTGAACCTCCAGCGCTGCCACCCTCCTGTCCAGGCTCTCCGTCGAGGCTCTCCGTCGAGGCCGTCCTCGACGATCATCCTGCCTGTTGGAAACGTCCTGCGCGGCAGGAAACGACGTATCGCATGCCAAGGTACCCAAGATACTTGAGCGTGCGCTGCAGCGTCCTGCCATGAGCCTCGTCTGACCCGGGCCTCCTTCAACGTCTCTTCCAAGTATCTTACCACGTTCCGCCGTGTAGCCAAGTCTCTCAAAGCAGTCCCAAACCCCACGACCCAAGTCCTGTCTTCCCCCCCCCAAAAAATCCGAAAAAGAGCTTCCGTGTGCCGTTGCAAGTGCTAGTCTCCAAAGAGCGAGCCTGGCCCCGTGGCCACGGCACCTCGGGCGCCCTACAGCAGCCGCTCGACACAATGCAAATATAGTTAGAATACGTCGTAGAAAGACAAGAACACAAACACACATGCACACGCACACAACACAAGAACGGGAAACCCGAGACCATTGCCTTGCTACTCTGCTAGCTCCCCTCCCCGTCTCAAAGAGACCAGCTCGTTGGATGTCTTTCTTTCTTTCGTTTCCCCTTTCCATTTAGGTTTGACTATCTTTATCGCAGGGCCTTTTAGCTCTCTTTCGTTTTTAGTGTGTGTTTATCAGCTCCGTTCTCCGTATGTCGTACTCCAACACCCGCTAGCGCCTGCGTCTCTTGGTCGGGGAACTGTCCCTCACTCGCTCCTTCCCAGGCAGGCTCCGGCGGGTCGTTGCTCGTTTGTTCGTTCTTTACTGGCAGCTCCTCCTCATGGAGTTCGCTCCTTCCCATAATAAAGAAACAGCGCCTTTTCCCATTTGTTGTCTCTTTCCTTCCATCCCAGCTCTCTCTTTCGCCTCCTCGCGCCTTCTTTTCTGGAGCGCTCTTTCTTTATTCTTTACGTTGTATCCTCCCATCTCGTCTCTTTCTCCCCTCTTTCGTTTTCTTCTTTTCCTCTCACCTTCAAAACTCCCCCATCTTCGTCGACGTCTCGCTCCCCTCGTCGTCATCTCAGCACGACCATTACCACCCCATTCGTCCCTCGCGCCTGTTTGACAACTGTGGCCCAACCTGCTCCCCCCTGGCCCCTGCTCCTGCAACCGGCCCCTCTTCCTGTGGCCTGTCCTTCACATTCTCTTTCTCTCTCTCTGTCTCTCTTCGTCCGACTTCTCTGTTTGGTCTCGTCTCTCTTCTCTCGTCTGACCGCATCCTCGCGACCCTCCTCCCTGCTACCCTTACCGGTCGACCCTTGCCACTAGGACCTAGCGACTTCTGAGACATAAAGCCTGAACCCGTCCTACCTCACGTTACTTTTGGGCCTTCTTTTCTTTTTTCGACTGCCGCCACGCTTGCTCCTTTGTTATTGCTCCGTCGAACGTGCCTCGCTCTTTTCTGGACGTGCATTGTTAGGTTTGCACGAAAGAAGACATATCTCGGCCGCCAGTTCCCAGCGTACAACGCACGACTTCGCGTCAAATTCGACAAAAATACTCGACTAAGCTCATAGCTCGCAGCTTACAAGGCGTGCACTTGCTAACTCCTTGTTCCTGCTTCCGACCTGCGTCCCGTCCGCTGTCGCCTTGTTTCTCCTTGCTTGCTCTCGCACCCTGCTTTTCCTGCTTGTCTCCTTTTTCTCGGCTGCCGGGTCTGTCTGTCCCCCCTGGCTGCCGTGATCCTCTTCTCTCAACCGTCTGTCCGCTCCTTTGGTTCTCCCACCACCACCAGGATTTTTTGGTCCTTCTCTCTTTTCTTCAGCACGCCCACACCACGCACACACGCACACCTCGTTTGCGCGGCGAGCAGCACACGCCCCCCTTCTACCCCCTCCTCCTCTGCGACCCGCCATTCAATATCCGCCATCCGCGCGACCAACCACACAGACACACACACAAACGACGACAAGAAAGCAACGACAAAAGGGAACGGGTAGGAGCAAAAGCGGCGAAGGGATTTTTAAAACAAAAAGCTGGGCGTGCCGCCTCTCTGGTCCTGGTTCGCTGGCGTCCCTCCCAACAAACTTAATACGCTCCTCTCTTTTCTTTCTTCTCCAACAATCTCGACCAGAGACATCCAACTGCAGCGCAAATTCGCCAACACCCAAAGCTGTCTTTCTTTCTTTTTCTGTCCCCTCGTATCTCACCTACTCCTTTGACAACGGCACACACGATCCATATATTACACGACCTGCCTCTTTATTTGTCGGTACGCGCGTCTTTCTTTTGCTTTCTTTTCTTCGTTCACTGCCTTTTCATCTCATTTTTACTTCCAAGAGAGTTTACGGCACGCGACGGAAGGACAGTGAGCTGTTTGAGCTCCTTGTCTTCTGGTTTTGACGTGCCGCGAAGCGCTTCTCAGCTTTCGCATACACTATCCACCGCCTTGTCTATCTCCCTGCTCTGTTTTAGCCAACCGCCCGCCGTCACCACAATTTGGCAGAAGCTCGCCTGTCTAACGCACTGGATGTAGTTGGACACTTTATGACTCCTCGACACACGCCCGCCATACATACCCGCGTGTCTCCCACGTCTTCTGGTCTACCGTCTTCCGGGAATATTGTCGAGTTATTCTGACGATACCGGACAACGGAAGCCGGCGCATCGTCAGAGTCAACAGTCTCACTTTACAAGTTGAAAAAGAGAAAAGGCACGGTCGTCTGGAACATCGCGCGAAATCGGCCCCTCTTTTAAACTGTGAAGCAGGGACTCCCCTTTCACACTCCACCACCCGCCTTTCTCCCACCACCGTCACCACCGTCACCACCGCCCGCCGCCGCCCGCCGCCGCCTCCTCCTTTTGTGACACCGGCACGCGCAGAGCAAAGCGCCCATTCGTTCGCCCTCGCCCTTTGGAGCGGGCAGGATGAACACCCATATATACTCGCAGCAATCCCAACAGCCGCCAGGCATGCAGCACGACATGCACAACCAACTTCCCGCCCTCGCCCACCAGAGTTACCAGCAGCCGCATCAATCCACACATCTGCCCACCATGAGTCTCCCTCCGCCGCACGGTTACGCGGACCAGTACGCCCAGCATCAGCCGCACTCGCAACATCCTCAGCATTCGCAACACGCCTCGCAGCACTCCCAGCATCCTCAGCACTCTCAACACCCGCCGCATTCGCAGCATCCGCCACACCCGCAACACCCTCAGCACGCTTCGCAGCACTCGCAACATTCACAGCACTCCCAGCATGGCCAACACACGCAGCACGCTCCGCCACCGCCGTCGCTCCCGCCTGTTGACCCGACCCGTTCGCCGCCGACGCCCGCCCTGGAAGCGCCGAAGCCCACTCCTGAGCAGGAGGCGGCCACGCGCAAAGCTCTCGAGCCCACGGTTGGTAGCGAGGGCACGCGGTCTTACAGGTGCAGTCCCCCCCCCCCCCCTGCCGCACGCGCACTTTCGCTCTTTCATCTCTCGTCTAGGACCGAGACCCGGCGAGCTGGGACTGCTATTTCTTCCCCTTTTTATGGCTTCATGACACTAACTCCGCACCGGCAGACTCGATGTTGTGCAACAACCGAAACGTGCCCGAATGTGTGGTTTCGGCGACAAGGTACATCCTAGCAACCCCATCCCAGCGTGCCCTTGCTTTTTGCTGCAGCACCGTGTTTCTTTTTGGTGGTGTCTTACAGCATTTCCTTGATTACAAGAAAAAGTCTCTCGGGATTTGATATTTGGGACTTTGGGGCCTGGGATTTTTTTGTTAGTCCATCTTTGCTAACCTATCTTCCCTGCTTTGTAGGACCGTCGACCCATTACTCCCCCACCTTGCGTGCGTATTGTAGTCACAGATCTGGCTACTGGCAAGGAGGTTGATTGCAAGTACGTGACTGCTAATTAATTGTCCCACGTCCCACAAATGGAGTATACCAAAAAACTTCCAGTACTGTATTTTTACTAACCCCTGACCTCGCACAGTGAAATCGAACACACAATGTTTGTTTTGAATGTGGATTTGTGGTCAGAAGATGCCCTGAAAGAGGTCAACCTAGTGCGCCACACGACAACCACGCCCTCCATCTCATCCACGACCCCTGCCTCTTATGAGCAGGTGGAGAACGCCCCTACCTACTCGTCATTAATACAATCCGACTCGCGCGGGTCGGGCTACGGATCCAGCATGTACGGTCACACGGGCATGAGCCCCTACGGCCAAGCAGCATACTCTCAAGTGCCCCCTGCGTACATGCACCAGTCCAATGGCTACGGACAGTCGAGCCAATACGGCGGCTACCACGGCGGCGACTACGGCATGCAGCTCTCGTCGCAGGCTCCGGGCTACGGCCCACCGCGCGTCTTCGGCGGACCGGGCGACATGATGACACAGCGGCTGATCCAGGGAAACCAGCCGCAGGGCATGTTCACCCGGAACCTGATCGGCAGCTTGGCCGCCAGTGCGTTCCGCCTCCAGGACCCTGCCGACAAGATTGGCATTTGGTTTGTTCTCCAGGATCTCAGTGTCCGTACTGAAGGCAACTTCCGGTAAGCGCTCCCTCTTTTTCCCCGACTGCTTCAAATCTTTTGTCCCGTACTAACATCTCACAGCCTGCGGTTCTCTTTTGTCAACGTCGGCCCCCAAAGCGCGTCGCCTAGTGGAACGCCTGGTAGCCAAACTGTGAACACTGGCAAGGCGCCCGTCCTGGCGTCGTGCTTCAGCGATGTGTTCACGGTCTACTCCGCTAAAAAGTTCCCTGGTGTGTGCGAGAGCACAGTCTTGAGCAAGACGTTTGCTACACAAGGAATCAAGATCCCCATCCGGAAAGAGGGCATCGGCAAGAATGGCCGCGGCGATGACGACGACGACTACGAGTGAAGACACCAAAAAACAACAACGACGCCATCGAGAGCACGCAGAACTGTGGCTTGGTTGGTCGTGTGATGATCGGTGCTCCCTTTGTCTCTTTTCTCCTTTCCTTTTCTCTTTTGGCACACAATAGCAAGTAGCAACATATATTTGCATCATATACACTGGCGGCATCTCCGATAAGCGACAAAAAACCAGTTGCTCAGGACGCCTACTTTGCGACCATCAGCCCGAAACTCGGAAACTGGCCCATAAGCTATTACCCGTCTTTGTCAAGCAAGGGAGGGCGGCAGGAACAGGTCCTAGACTCCTTTGTACGGTCGCCGAACAGAAAACGGGGGGGAATCGGCTCCAGGGCGTCCTCGCCAAAGTGGACGTCTGTTGCCTGCTTCCTCTTGTCTGGGACCAGCTTCATGGAAGAAAAAGAAAGTTGAGCGATGACGGGGCGAATTCCGCAGCAATCACACATCAAAAACAGATCATACTCTGGACGAGCGTCCCTTTTTGGGCCTAGCGACGCGAGGCGAAGCGATCTCCTTTCTCCTCACTAACAGCTCGGGAGCGGATTTCTTTCAACGAACCTTTGTACCAGGTACCCCGAAGCGCTTGATTTGTCGCCTCGTCTGGTGTCTTTTGGTCATCCATCCTTTGTTCCGGATATCTGGTTTTGTCAACGCTTGTTTCCTTTTTTATATCTCTTTTTCGCCTGCCAACAAACAACAGCAACACTGGTAACAGCAAACGGCCTCGGAACCGGCGGTGCGATACAGCTATCTTGTGTGCTATCTTTTAAGTCCTCGGGATAAGGCAAAAACACGGCGTGCGGGGGGGACTATTTCGGTTTGTGACGTTTTGTGATATCTTTTTGATTTATTTCAACTTTTTCTTTGGTTCTCAACCTGGTTGGCGGTTTCCATTTATGACAATCTCTTGGATTACCATGTCTACAAGTGCTGGTTTGCTGTTTAGACTGGCGGCTTGATATCTTTTGCCCCTCTGTTACGTCGGCCCCGTCAGATATATAAAGTGTGGTTTTTTTTTTTGCAATATATTTCGCGATACATTTTTGAATTCGGTTTCGTTTTGACTTTGCTCTCGTTGCTTTTAACAAATTATGGACTTGCGTGTTGCTACAATCGCGACCCAGGAGATTGGGAGCCAACAGTCATTGCCATTGGCCGGTGCACGTTCTTTCTTCTTCTGGGTTTACTCATTTTCCTGGGACTCAAGGGATGGGATTCGTCGATTGTACCAATAGGGTTTCCGTATGCTGTACGAACTACAAGAATCCGAGATGGAAGAAAAGAGATAAACGAAAAAACGTGGGGTCTCAGTTCTCGACATGCCAAATGGGCATTCTGCGTTCCAACGCCTCGTTTTCTCTCCCTTCCTCGAGGACCCGGGGATTTGGTTCTTGGGAACTGGGAGCTGATTGAGACCCCTCGCCCTCGGACTCGCCAATCTGGTGCCGAGGGAGACGAGGAAAAACGGGCGATATAACAGCTGTTCTTCCAACATAGAGGTAAACGAGCCGACAAGTCCCAACGTCACGGTTTAGAACTTCTTGCCACGACGCCGGCGATGTATCCCTTTTTGCCGTGGCCCAGATCAAAATAAATGGACAGAGTTAGGGAGACAGGTCATAAGACTGAAATGATATTTCACTGTCGAAAAAATTACAGCAAATTGATTTTTGACAGCCGTTACAAAAAGCAAGAGCACAAGCTCGGGCGGCTCCCACTTCCCAATGCGGATAGGTTGGCTGTGGACAGCTCGCAGCTCTCTGGCATAGCTTCTCCACAAACTCTTCGGCGTTCCCCGCTGCACTCTTTTTTCAATACTTGTCTTCTCCTATCCACTCCAAGTGTCGGCACCTCGGGCACCGTGTTTTCTCCAGCGGAAGAAAAAAAATCACCACTGGCAACACGTAAGAAGAACGATGAATGCAACCGTGCAAAACTCGTTTCACCAAGCTTTGCTGGCTCGACTCGCTCTCGCGCTTCTGTTGTCACCCTCTGTTTTTCGTCTTCTGAAAAACTGGGGTGCATAAGACTGCCACACCGAGGCGCACATCTGGCGCAAATGTCTGGCGTACATCATCCGCCCCTCCCCCTCCTTTTGCTTGGGTTCGCTTGGGCTCTTTCAGAATTCGACTTCTATGTTCTTCGCTGCAGGGGGAGCCATCAGCTGACGCGCAGGCGTTGCGATGGTGTAATACTGCACGAAACCCTCCCTCCCCTGCAACCGCACTAAATTGTGCTGCCAACTGATCCGGGGGAAGCTTTCTCGCCTGGAAGGAATGAGGAAGCAGAGCTTTCTCTTTTGCATCAAACCAAGCCAGGCTGGGCCTGGCTTAGAGCAAACCAGGCTGGCGCAATACCCCAGATGACCTGCTTCATTTTTTCTTTCGTTTCGCAAGAGGACCCCTTTTTTCTGAGAACCCCGCCTTTTACTTCTATCGATTCTCATTTTCGGCAGGCGTTGTCTTTCTTTGAGAGGTGCGTGTAATGCTTTTTTTCCTGTGCCTTTTGTCACTTTCCTCGCTTCGCTTCGGGCAACGGACAAGGGCAAGCGGCGCACACGGGCAACGGGTGACGGGCACCAGACCCAAAAGCCAAGCTCGAACGTTGCATCTCGTAGGGTGAGGATAGGGCGAATAGGCAGAAATCGAAGGCTGCATGGAGGTCGTAGGCTGTGGACTAGACATGGCCTGTGCTGGGCCTGGCTCCGTATATCGGCAGCATGAACTTTACGAGTCACGGGTTGTGAAAAGAAGAGAAACGAAAATGCAGCAACACATTGTCGTCATAGAGCATATATGACGAAGCTGCTATGAGATGCGATGCCGAACCTATGGAGCTTCGATAAATATTATCCTGCGAGATGTTCAGATGACGCCCGCCATGGAAGTTCTCTGCGACTATAGCAGAATGACCGCACACGGCATAACCGGCGGTGTTGGGGCACGCACACAATAGGAGAATATTGATGAGAGAAAACAAACAACCGCAACTGCTGCGTGTTATCATGCGAGCAGTTCAACAATCGTCTCCAAGCCATGTTCAGATTCTGCCCGAATAGGTGCATCTTCACAGCTCTTCCTTTATTTCCTATTCCGGTATATCAGGGCGATTGAGAACGAAGATGGGGCCTGATAAGGCCCGCTCTCGCTGGAAGATAACGGAGCAAGCAACCCCAATCAAAAAGGAAACGAGGGACACCACAGAGCTCGCAATTTCCTCTTCTAGAAGAAAACATCGTGAACGGCGATGACGCCCAACGGCAGGCACATTGGTTTACACGAGGAGCGGCTTGGCCCATCAGATGGACGCGAATAGAGGAGTGTAAGTCACGGACGCCTGCGTAGGTCCCCACAGCAACTTGTTCTCTGCACACGTCGAAGGGGTCGCGCAAGGTTTTGGAGTGATGATGTGGAATTGGGATTGGGTGTGTCGATCGGAGGCTGTTAACAGGTGCAAAGGAGCGGAAGGCGCCATCATGCGAACAAATTAGGCGAAGAAGCGAGCGTTGTGTGGACGTGTGGTAGGCGTGTCGCACAAAGGCAGCAAGACAGGTAAGATTACGGAGGACGGCGCCTCATGGCGAGGCAAGCTCGCTACAAATACATTTAAGATTCTTCTCTTTTCCTGCAGTCCCTTTTCACCTCCTTCGCTGTCGACACACAACAAAGAGGCCATGCCCAGCTCGCCCAGCTCCATGCCATCCAGAAGTGCATGCGTGACCTCTTTTGGTGGGCACTCATGGTGCTAGTCCGTGAGACCGACTTTTCTTTCTTTTCTTTTCACATTTTTTCCTGTGCCTGTTCGCCAACGTGTTTTTGGTGTAAGTGCGCTGGTGCGCATTGGAGAAAACGCAATTCTTTTCCCATCGACCAATTGCACACTAAAAAACGACGTCGTGCTAAGAGCCCCAAAAGCCACCCTAAACAGATTTCCATTACGTCTTAGTTTGCCAATTCCCGTGTGTCCAGCATTAATTTTTGTATGGGGAAGGAGCGTTGGGTGAGAAGAGCGCGCCGCTGTCAGAGAGGAGAAGGGGGGAGACGAGGAAAACTTTTCAGTCCATCTGCCACCATTTTTTCCTGTCATCCTGGCCCATTCAGCCCAGCTCGGCCGTCGCTCGCTGGTTTCCTTTGCTTCGCCCAAGCCGCCGGACCAAGGCCGGTACCGCCCTGAAAAACACTGGAATGCGCCCTGGATGTGCAATGGGCAGTGCGCTGGGCAATTGTGAAGATCCCATGACAGGGACAGAGGGAGAAGAGCACTGCCCTCAGAATGTCTCGGTCGTCGCTTCCTCTCTTACTGAGTCGGCTGTCTTTTGTTGTCTGTGTTTTGGTTGATGTCAGCCATTACACAAAGAAAGGGAAAGAGCAATGAGCATCAGCATCAGCTTCCGGCAGGTACGGAGTACGGCCAACAACGCCTTGCTTGGTGCCTTCCGCTGCGAGAGCATCGCAACGATCGCAATGACAGTTGAACGATCTGGCGTGCGCAAAGCAGAGGCTGTCAACAACTTTTGATGCGCGCGCTGCGCACACCCCCTGTGGAGTCGGTCTTATGGCCTGGGACAGGAAAGAAGAAACTTTTTTTTTGCCTTCCTTGTGATCACTTCTGGCCCCGGGCCGTGTATGGCGTAGTTGTTTTTTCCCATTCTCTGGGCCCATCTTTCGCCTCTTCGCCTTTTCGCCTTGTTCGTACCCCCCTCCCCTCCCCTCACTCTCACCCCCCTGGACCGATCGTTCTTTCCCTTTGAGCACAGGTGACGTGCCGTCCAAGGCCCCAAGTCAAGGCCAGGCCCCTTCCTCTGTCTCTCACTCTGTCTTGCACATTCTTGTTACACCCCCCTCCTGCTCCTCGCTGGGCAACGCACTGCGCAGCCTTGTTTCTTTCTTCCTTTTTTTCTCTTGTCCCTTTCGTCTTTTCCCCTCTTTTGGACGCTCTCCTTTTTTCTCTCTTTTCTCTTTTCTTCTTCCATCGTGACCACAACAAAATCGCAAACGCACAGTCCACCTCTTACTCTGTATAAAGAGTTGGCCCTCCAGTTCCCTCTTCGGATCGACAGTCGTTCTTTTTCATCATCCACTCAACAAGCAAACCAACAAGCAGCAGCCCACTCGAGCTCATTCACTCGCTCGCTCTCCCTCTCACAGCCCTCTCCTTTCTCTCACTCACCCACCTCACAATCCCACAATGACTGGCCACCTTGCTTCGCACGGCCGCGGCGGCGCCGGCAACATGGCCGACAAGACCAAGTCCCCCAAGCTGCAGCCCAAGGACCTCGAGACCCCGGTCCTCCGGACGTCGGTTGTCACCACTGGCCGTGGCGGTACGGGCAACATGGCCAAGAACACCGACCCCAAGGAGACGCGCGCGCGCCAGGACGTTGAGCCGTAAGTCCAGCCAGAGACTCCCGAGAGACACCTAGACAGCGTGTCCCAAGAACACCTGCGGCAATCGTCTGTGGCATACTAACATCTCCAGTGTCGTTCGTCGCCAGAGCAATGGCGCTACCCACGCCGGCCGCGGCGGTGCCGGCAACGTGTTCAAGGCCGGCTCGGCCGAAGCGGAGGCTGCGGCCGCCGCGGCTGCGGGCTCGGGCTCGGCTGTCATCGACGACGCCCACCCGACCTCGTCCGCCTCGTCCGCAACCGTGCGCAACAGCAACGACGCCAACACCACCAGTAAGAAGCCGCGGTCGCCCACGCAGCGGCCCGAGCCCGAGAAGAGCTTGGCCACCAAGGGCAAGGAGTGGCTGCTGGGCAAGAAGTAGGCGGTTGTCGTCATACTTTCTGTCTTGTCTTGCTTCTCTTCATCGTTTCGTCGTTTTCGCGCACAAAAAAAGGAGGTCGATATTATCGGGTTACTGGGTTGGGCTGGGCTGCTGGGGTAGCATCATCATAGGCTGGCGTTTTTTTTTTCTTCTGTTTCTTTCTATGCTCTGCGAAGCATGTCTCTCTTGTCTCAACTTATTTCCTTTGTCGCATACCGCAGACGCGCTGGGAGGTCTTCATCTGTCTTTTGTATTGGTGTTTTCGCTTTCGTCTTGTATTTTTTCACGGATTCCCCCATGCCATTACCAGTTTTCTTTCTCGTTTCTGTATAGCTTTTCTCGCATATTATCTGTCGTCTCCGAAACGTCATTCAGCGTATCGCGTATCGCGCATCTGCGTTTTGTTAATTAGCAAATGATGGCATACTTCTCTTGCATTTCGTTCTTCTGTCTCATCCAGCGTGTCTCTTTCCGTCGCTTTTCTTCGCCTTTTGTCTCTTTCGCCTCAAATTTCCCGTTTCGCACCTCGATGTTGTTAAAGGAAAGAAAGAACGAGAGAATGAGAGATATAGATTAGAATTGAATGAGAATCCGAATCCGAGAGATAACAGAATCTACCCACACCCGCCTCCCTGTATGCATATCTGCGTCTTACACTTGCCATCTCTGATAACAAATACTCCGATAGAGAGGTAAAGAGCACACCCGTGCCACTGGACAGACATGCCACAATTCCACCACTCTTGTGGGAACCAGACGGAAACTACGAATCTACGCGCCCAGGCGAAAAAGACTAGAACGTCAACCTCCTTCCTGTCTTGTCCAAACGCTGTTTTTACGGTGACTCTTTTTACCAGTTTGGGGGTTCCTTGGGCTCTTCTTCCCTGTCTTCTATACCATTTCTGGTGCAAGGACATGTCGTTACGGTCGCTTTCGCCGATCTTCTGCCAATGCCGCGCATGGATGGCGTCGTATTCCTGCACCTGCCGCTGTGACGGTCTGCACACAGTGACTCACGGCTAGGGCCGCCCGTCGCCATTTGACGCCAATTTCCAGGCCGCCATGCGCGCAATCCCCTCGTCGAATTCCGGGCTTCAGAAGCCGATCAATACAGGTCCTGTTCAAGCATTCAGGTACCGGCCTTGACTCTTTTCACGCGGACTGGAGAACGGGCTGAGAATAGTGGACAGGGTCGGCTTACAAATAACGTGCATCGACCGGACTCTTACACGCAAAAATCAACATAAGAGTTCTACGTAAGTCGAGTTGTTGTTGCCAACGTCTGCCTTGTGGGATTGAACATCACCAGCCCAACCTGGAACCCAACGCCAATATGTACATCGAGGACGTGCCCCAGCGGCCGACACAGGCGCAGCTGCGCCTCCTACGCGCCCACCTGCCTTACTCACTGCCCGTCCTCCGTCGCCTGCAGGTCGCTGCCGGCGCTTTTGACGGCATCAACTCGGGCGGCACAACGGGCAGCGGCACGTCCGAGCATGCCCGCGTCTTGTTTGCCTACGACCAGGAACAGGTGCCGTCCGAGACCGACGACGCCGTCAAAACGCCCTTTGCGGCTGCCTTTGTCGACTTGTCTAAGACCCCGGAGACCGCCACGTGGATCTACGCATCGGACCAGGACCAGGCGCTGCCCATTGGTGCGGACCTCTATGCTGCCGACAACGACCAGCCCGAGTCTTGGGTCGTCGACCGCGGCGCCGAGCTCGTTTCCACGTGGTCCCCCGCACGTCGCGCTCGCTGCCGCCGCCTCGTGCTGGCCCTGCTGCGCCGGATCCGTGCCATTGCCCACGATGTTGCACCCATCTTCGCGGCCCAGCTGCCTGCCCGCTTTGGGATTGCCGACACGGCCGCCGACTTTATGAAGCACGTCAAGGCCAACATTCACGACGGTATCCGCTACGTTCTGCAGCACCCGGGCAACGTGGCCGACGACGCCGACCGTGCTGTTGTCACGCTGACCTACTTTGACGCTTTCGACAAGTGGCTGTTCCGATTCGAGGACATTCCGGTGCTGTCGCAGCCCGAGGACACGGCGGTCGCGACGGGTGTCCAGGGTGAAGGCGCCGACGGTCCTGACGGCGCCCAAGCCTCCTTGGCCTGGGACAGCGTGCGCTCCCATGATGACGTCGCTCTTGTTATCAGCCGCACGCACATCCCGCGCACTTTGCAGACGCTGCTGGGTGTGCCAAGCGTGGCACTGCGGGAAAAGGCCGGGCCCGACGGACAGGACGGCGCTCTCCAGGCCTGGGCTTTTGTTGGTGTGGACGGCTCACTGTGGACGCTGCACACGGAGCCCAAATACCGGGGCCACGGCTTGGCCAAGACACTGGCGGCGCGGCTGCTGCGGCAGTACTGCGGCATGTTTGACACGACGGTCGAGGGGCCAACTGGTGAAGGCGCCGGCGACGACGTCCAAGACACCAAGGGTGATGGCTGGTGTGCGGCCGACGTCAGCGCCAAGAACCGTCAGAGCCAGGCCGTGTGCCGGCGGTTGGGCGCGAAGCGGACCTGGGCGACTTCATGGATCGTGGTCAGTTACGACAGCTTGGGAGACGATGAATGAACGACATGACGATATGACTAGATTAGACACAAATTACACTTTTTTTCTATAGACGAGATTTATAACATTTTGTATAAACACAAAAGCCGTGTCCCATATTTTCGCAGCTTGCTTTTGTTTTATCTGCCACCCCAACTTACAACTTCGTCTGCCGGTGGATCTCCTCCAGGAAAAACTTGAGGCTGTCCGGCTTCACAAACGGCGTGATACCGTGGCCCAGGTTGACAATCCACCCCGACTGCCGCTTCTTCCACTCAAAGCCCTCCACCATGTCCTTGACCGTCTGCGTGATCGCCTCCTGCGTGCCGTACAGAATGCCCGGGTCCGCATTGCCCTGCAGCACCACCTTGCGGTCGCCGCGCGTGGCCACCGCCGACGCCGGGTCGTGCTGCCAGTCCAGGCCGACCACGTCGTAGCCGCCCAGCGTCTCCTTGGAGCAGCACGCGTCTAGCGCGTACCACGCGCCCTTGGGGAACAAGATCATCGGCACCTGCTCCAGCCCCAGCTCCGCCAGCCGCTTCGGCAGCTGCTCCGCAATGTACGCCAGACTCGGCTGCGTGAACTCGCGGAACGTCGCCGGCGACAGCTCGCCCGCCCACGAGTCAAACACCTGCACCAGCTGCGCGCCCGCCTGCACCTGCCGCGCCAGGTACTCCACGCACACCTCGGCGATCTTGTGCAGCAGCGCCTTGGTCTCCTTGGGGTAGCGGTACAGCCACGTCTTGCTGTGCACAAACAGCTTCGTGCCGCCGCCCTCTATCATGTAGCACAGCAGCGTCCACGGCGCACCGCAGAAGCCGATCAGCGGCACGCGGCCCTGCAGCTTCGTGCGCGTCACCGTAATGGCCTTGTACACGTAGTCGAGCTCCTCCACGGCCGCCAGCGTATCCTTGGCCATGACCTTCTCGTACTGCCCGTCATCAGGCGACACCAGCGGCTCCGGGAAGTGCGGGCCCTTCTTGTCGACCATCTCGACGACCATGCCGAGCGCCTGCGGGATCACCAAGATGTCTGAGAAGATAATGGCCGCATCAATAAGACCGGCGAACCGGTCAATCGGCTGCAGCGTGATCGTCGACGCCACCTCCGGGTCGCGACAGCACTCGAAGAAGTCGCGGTTGCCCTTGGCCTCGTGGTACTCGGGCAGGTAGCGGCCGGCCTGGCGCATGATCCAGATTGGCGGGCGCTCAACCTTTTCGCCTGCAATTGGGAGGTTAGCCAGCGTTCAGAGTCAATTAGACTTTCCGCCTCAGCGGTCCTCGTTCCAGTCCGAAAGTGCCTACCCTTGGCGGCCCGTATGATCAGGTCATTCTTCATCGGCGCAAAATCGTGGCCCATGGCGGCGGTGGTGCGGATCGAGATCGCAAGGCGTGTGCTGCTGGGAATGTCGGTGCTATTGTTGTCGAGATTGTGGACAGCGTTGATGCGTTGTTGTTCGTTGTCTGTCTTTTTCCCGTCTGTGGCAGCCGAGTTTCGCATTTGCATATAATTCCGTCGGAGACACGGTTCAAAGCCCGAGTCGGTCGTTCTTTCCCTTCTGATTCTGACACGAGAAAAGCTTCTGAAAAGCTTCTGCCCCACCAACTCGATTCGCCGAGGATCGTCTTTTACAGTGGCCGACGGGCCTGGATCGGCATTTCCCCAGGACGGGTATAAAGCGCGATAAGATAGAGGGGCATAGCAGGCGCAGATCGGGCCACAGTGTGAATTGGCTTGCACTACACGGACTGTGCACACTGTGCCAATGTGGTGGTATTCAATCCTAAGTCTCTGGTTGGACAGACGGACCGAAGAGTCTCCACCCGTTGAATACCCGCGAAAAAAAGGGCACACAGACACCAAATTGAAGCTCAGGAACGACATCGAGCATCGACAATTGGCACACGACAATTGGTTCTCCGCCACCACCAATTGATCGGCCAGACTGGAACGCCGAGCCCGGTAAACATTGACCTCGAATATACAGCTGCCGACTCGAACCCCCCACCCCTCGACCTGGACGCCATGCGACGGTATTGAAACCCGAAACTTTGAAAACAACCTCGACCTTCAACCTAACTACCACGCGGCCTTCCCTCCCCTCGCCTCGGGAAGGCCGTCCCACTCCTCCTCTCTCTCTCTCTCTCTGATGGCTCCGTGGTCAGCGTCGAGGTGCTGCCGCGCCGTCCGCAGTCACCTCACGAGTTCACCCGCCTCGTCCAACTCTGCAACCGCTGTTGATGGCATCTGGATCACCGACTTGGTCTTGGCCAGCGCGTTCACCCACTACTGTCGCATCTCAGTACCGCCTGCGTCCACGACAACCGCTCGGCGCTTTGCTAGCAATGTCCCCGGACCGCTCGAAAGCCGCCGCCGCCTCGGGAAGCGCCAGATGACTGACCAGCTCAGCTCGCAGGTGTCGCTCGGCCCGGGCGGGCCTCTGCTGCCAGCATGGGGACTGCCGAATGCGCCGGATCTGCGGGAGTGGACATGGTCGCCGCCACGGAGTGCACCGGAACTAGCAGAACATAACTTAGTCCTGTCCAGGCAGGCCCAGGAGAACAACAGCCGCCGCCACCGCCGAGAAAGCAGCACGTCTGTGCTCCCGTCATGGCTCACCGGCTACGGTAGTGAGCCTCCAGTGGCCGAGGCGACATCGCCAACAGACTCGATAGAACCGAGACAACGGAGCATCGCAGCCCAGATTTTGTTCACAAAGCTGCAGGCCTGGCGCGAGTCGATTCCAACACTGTCTGAAAAGGACTTCTACCGCCAGCTGGACGACATCTGCAGGGAGCTCCAGTCGCACTTGGGCCTTGCTGCCATGACTGTCAACGAGTCTCGCGAAACGGTTAGCCTGGTCTGGAATGGACTGAGCGAGAAGGAAGGGAAAGGCACTCTCCAGACAAGTGCTTCGAAGCTGTATGCTGCTGTGTTGGAAGGCATTCGAGCGTGCCGCCTGCTAAAGGCAAGCGACTATGGGGCTGCCTTCTGGCGCGACCTCTTTGTCTACGTCTCACAGCTGTTGCCCAACGGCAGCAGCAGCAGCAGTAGTAGTCCACGAGTGACGACCATGGCACTTGACACGCTTTTGGCCACACCCCCCCAGTTTCTCGCAGGCATCGCGGATCTCCTGCCGCCGCATCTTTGCGCGGTCTTTGCCGGCCAGAACGTGGCCACACGTACAAGCACAAGAACGAGGAAGGACACAGCAGTAGCTTCACATGTCCTCACGCGGGCCCAAGTGCAGGAGATTGCCGAAGCTCTTGAGCACATTGACCTTGGCCAGCATGGCAACTTCATCGATGCGACCACTGATCTGTTGGTCGCCTCCTCATTGTCTTTGAACAGCTACGGCAGTGCCGACACTGGCATCTCCGCGAAGAATCATAACACCACTACCACCACCACCACCACCACCACTTCCTCCTCCATCATTCCGGGCTGGCTTCTCACCCTAGCACACATGCCCAGTGTGCGGCAAGACTGCCTCTTCAAGACCATGTCGCAGCTGCAGTCGTCGGCGTCACAAGCACGCGTTGGGACAACACAGGCGGACACGACAGCACAAACAGAACCAAGAGAGCCAGTGCTCGCGGTCACAGAAACAGAAACAGAGACAGCAACTGCTGCCAGCAGCAACGCGCGGCACACAAGCAGCGCACACCTGGACCACCTCGGCCTGTGCGAGCTCTTGCTCGCCCAGTGGATCAGTCGAGGCTACGTCACGCAGCAGGTGCGGCGCTCGTTTGAGCAGACCATGGCGGCGATGACCTCGTCCAGTGTTCCGCCCCAGGCTGCGCAGGACGCGGCGTACAACCACCCCAGTGCGCTGGCGGCGCTCGCGCTGGCCGTGTTCTGGCCCAAGCACAGCCGCGGCCAGTGCGTGGCCCTGTACGTGAGTCTCTTGCGGGGTTTGCAGGAGAAGCTGGGCCGTGAGGCACCAGAGGTGCTCGTGGAGTCGTTGAACGCCCTTCTGGTACGCATGCAGTCGGCACAGTTTTCTCAGTCCTTAGAAACCTCAGAGTCCTCGGCGTCCACGCTGCCCACATTCCCCCCGAACACATTCTATGAGTCTCTCGCCTGGGCCGCCGATGACCTCCAGACGGCCGTGCGCCTGCACGAGCTGTATGCTAGCACCATTGCCCTGCAGACGCCCCCGCCACCCCAACCCTACTGGAACATCAATTTCTGGGACAAGTTTGCCCGTCAGCTGGGTGCCGCCCTTGGCGCGGGCACGCTGACGCCGGGCCAGGTGTGCCACGCGCTCGATCTCGTGCCTCGCAGCAAGTACACGGCTCAGGCGTTGAACGCAAACAAGGCCATGACGAAATCGAAATCGAAAAGGTCATACAAGCCCGACAGGGAACTGGGCGAAGCCACGGTGGTCCTCGTCGAGAAGCTCGCCGTGCACTTTGCGCTGGCGCCCAATATGCCACCCCGCCGTGCGCTGCGCGGCGTCGAGCTGTGCCGGGCGGTTCTTACCTCTAACGCAGGGAAGAAGTCAAAGCTGCAGACGTGGAAAACGCCTCTGCCGACGGCCATCTCTACCTCGGTCCCGTCGCTATCCTTGTCCTCGCCCACCGTTCTCCGCGCCCTCTTCCACCTGGTCACGCGCGACCTTGACGATGCTATGCCTGGGCGGACAAGCCGCCTAAAGTGGTTCCTGGCCATTGTGGCACGGGAGCGCGGTTTGAAGACGGCAGCGGAGTGCGAGCGGGCTCTGGTGCGGTGGCGCGATGCGGTCAAGCAATACAACAAAAGGGAAGGTATGCGGATTCGTCGGGGGGACCGGGAGATGCTAGAACAGTTGAAGTAGCTTGGCCCTGCTGTCGGCCTGATATCACCACCGGTGCCAACTTACTGAACGGCATGGCCGAATTGGGCAGGGCTGTGATTTCAAGGCAGCATGTTGTGAGAGCACGAACTAGTGGAGAAAGACCCGACGTGTACTAAATCAAAAATTAAATATTGAATATAGAAAGCAAAACAACAAAATATAGGAAAAATAAAAGAATAATAAAGAAAACTGCAAAGAAGAAACAAAATAATGTACATACTAAGACTATAATGCCCATGTTTTGCAAGGCTATTCTATGTATGTCAACAGACCCGGTTCTAGTAAGGTCTGTATTCTTCAGCTCTCGATCATACTAATAACCTCATCTACGTAACCACGAGAGACTCCTTTCTCCCTGTCATTCTAGACGATATTCTAGGTCTTAAATTACCTCCGTGGGTGAGACGAAAAGGATCGACTGCTCGTTGCACTGGTTCAAAAGGGCAAAGAGGGTAAAGAGCTGTGTCGCTTATTAGCTCGGTTCTCTTTCTATATCAGTGACACAGCAGTGTCTTGTTTTCTCTTTATTCTTTATTTTTCATTTTTGTTCTCCAATTCCTTCGAGGAAGTCAGTGGATTTATTCAATTTCCAATGGTAGCCTCCATTTTTTTCATACTCCATTTACTCTTTGTAAAACCAAAATACTCTATCGCTAAGATACAATATATCTGTCTATGAGATGCTGTTCTTGGTTTTCACTTTATTTTGCTCTATCCTCTCTCCTATCTCTGTCGTTGTCTTATAGTCCTACTTTCACGTTATCTCTCTTTTCTAATTTCGGTAGTCATGACCCAATTCACCATACATCACCACCTTTTGTTTTCTTACTACCTCTCGATACTGTTTTTCTCTTAATATATTTTTTGATAGCTGTGCTACAATAATCTTCACCTCCAGCCAACACTGACTTGCACCATATCCTGCAGTCAGCCGCCGTCCTGTCTTTCTGTCCTCCTGTCCTTCTGTCTTTCCCGTTTCCGTCCCCTCCCGCACCCCGATCCCATCTAGCGATATGGCGTGCGTTCTTTCCCTTTTCCCACCAGCCTTCTTCCCTGCCGTATTTCGTCTCATCTCGATAGTATCTCGATGGTGTGCCGGCGGTATGTCGATGTGCAGTGTATGCCGGCCACTATGCCAGCTTCCCTAGGCAGGTCACGGTCGGACAAGATGTATCGGTACATTCTCTGTATATATTTAGGTTGTCTTTCTTTATTTCCTGTCCTTAATTGCAAAGCTCTCAGTGTCTTTGTAGAAGGCTGTTTTACGCCGCAAACAATGGTATTCCTCCACTCATATAGAATTTTACAGCATTTATATGGCCATAAAATCAAAGACGTATACTTCATAAAAAAATATAGGCATCCAGGGATGTCCCTGGTCTCCTTCTCTAGATTTTTACCCAAGTACTGAGTCGCACCCGTTGCCCCACAACATCCCTTCCCCCCACTGAGAAAAAGCCATGCGGCTACCTCTCGGGAACGTGCTTTCGGCGGTCTCGAGAAGCGAGCGAGCGAGACATCTGCCAAGGTGACCAAAAGGATAAAGAGAAACAAAAATATAGAGACAAAAAGAGATATGTGTTGCTGGACAGGGACTCCGCATTGGATGACGAAAGCAGCATTGTTGAGAAGTTGTGCGCGATTATTTTTCTTCTTCTGTTCCTTTCATATTATATTTTCGAGTTTATCTTCGCCCTCTACAACTCTTACTCTTTCATATGCCTTCCATTCACTTCGACAAAAGAAGCAGTGAGCAGGTTTTTATTCAGCCTCTCGTAGTCTGCATCGTATTTGCTGTCACCTTTCCTACGCCTTGTCGGTCATCTGTGCTTTTGGCTTTCGGGGCAAGGCTTGTCCTTCCGCGGCGCCTTCGTCATGTATTTCCAGATTTTGGATGTGCGTGTGGGGTGTTTTTGTGTCTGCTTGTGCTCCCTTCTCTCGTCCTTTGCTCACTATCTTCAACCTTTTACTTCCCAATTCGTCCACCACAGGGGTGCACAAGGCGTCACACCCGCTCGTCACATGGACTCGCTGTTGGGAACGTCAAGGGTGGATGGGTGGACGGGTGGACGAGTAGCCGTCGCTCCGTCCTCCGTGGGATGAAGTATCCTTTTCTTCTTGTGTGTGTGCGTGTGTGTGTGAATCTGTCTTTTGTCTTCTTTTGACTTTTTTCCACTTCTAGAGGGAAGACATACTCAGCGTCCGGTATCTCGACCTAGACCGCGGGTGCGCGCCCACCTCGACGGGTGCACGAGAACAACGGACAGGCGGACGGCAGAAGGAGTGACAGAAGGACGAAACACTGTACACAAAAATTTTGCGTCCTTTCCTCTGCTACATACCTTGCCCATTTGTTCTATATCCGTATTCCACTCTCCCTCTCACTCCCTGCCTGTCCTTCGTTTGTCCTTCCTCAACGTTCACCTCCCTTTTATTTGCCCTTCCCCTTCTGGCCAGTTTTTCTTCTCACTCATGGTGCCGGCTGTTGATGTGTGTGACAGATGCACGACGGCACAAATGATGCGCATTTTTCGTACTCCTAATGACTTTTTTCTTTCATTGTTTCGTATGTGCATGCACGATTGCACGTACCGCACGGCTGCACGACCTGCACACCACATATCATATGCCGCAGCAGGGCGGGCTTCTCCTTTCATATGTGCGATCGGTTCCGCTTTCAGATCATCGTGGCCCAGGTGCGCCGATGGGAGGTTGGAGAAGAGGTATGGGGCTGTGCCGTTGGTGTTCACACCCCTGTTGGGTGTGCAAAGAGGGATGAAAGAACTTTGTTGGATGTACATAGATACTGCTTAGGAGGAGAAATGCGCTTGTGACCATCAGGCAGTAATTAGGGATCTAAAATACATCCGAATTAGGAAAGAGAGAAAATAAAAAAGGAAAGAGGAAAGAAAAAAAAAAAAAAAAAAAAACACAGCCGAACAGAAGGAAAGCGCGCATAAGCCTCGGCTTCGGCCTAACCGCCTCCCCCCTTTTGTCGGATACGCCTTCTCTCCTTCTCGCTGCGGAGTGCCCATGGTTACACACACCACCGCCTCACTGAGGCCCGGCGAAACTGGAGGGGATGAGTGCGTTGGTGGTGAATGGTGGAAAGTGGGAAGAAGAAAAGGAGGAAAGGAGGAAAGTGCAAAAAGAAAGTGAAAACGCCCGGATACAAAAAAAAGGAAAGAACGACGCGCATAAAGTTCGGCCTCCAAAACGAAGGCAGGCGCGAAGGCCATCGAAGCTTTCTTGGGAAGGATCAGGACAGAAAGACCAAAAAGAAACAAAAGCCGCTGTGCTCGCTCGCTCCTTCCTTCTCACTGTTATTGCTGTCTCAACTGCCACGTTTTTGTCTCGCGCAGGCCCTCCTGTTCCCCGTCTTTCCTGTTGTTCGCTCCCCTTGCCTCTTTCATATCGACATCTGAATTTCGTACTGCACAGCTTTCTTCTTTATTTCCCCAACCCTGCATCTTTTATTCCGAGTACCCTAAAGGCATCACGTTTCTACGCACATTCTATACGCCCCGCACGCCGTTCCTGTCTACGTATCACGGCAATCAAGGCTTCATTGTTGATCTCGATCTCCTTTCTTCCTGCACATCGCCACTTATTAGGCTGACACAGCCGTCCAAGTTCTTGTCCACTGTTACAGTTGACGGACGGGGACAAAGTGCATACCTTTCTAGGTATGCTGGCTCTCCTTTCCTTAAGGCTATCCCAGCTCGTCTAACATCTATGGAGATTTGTCGTCTCAATCAATTGTGGCGTGGCGATATTTGCATCAAGGTCGAGATCGTCACTCAAAGAGACTGTGAAGGAGCGACAAAACGTGTTGAAGACATGGCGAGGTCGTTGATTTGATCGTCTTTACTTCTCCCTTTCTTCAGCCGCCATTTGCTGTCTTCCACAGCTCCAAGTCCAGGCACCAGTTCCCTTGCTACCAGGGCAATAAGAAAGGAGAGAAAGCTTACCACCAGCTGTCCTTTCCATCAAGAGCCTGACCGTGTTATCAAACACTTCTATACTTGCACGATGGAACTACATCCGAACCACTCAAAAAAGAGGCCGCCACCGGAACAGATGGCTCTACCAGACGCCACGTCGTTTCCGCCTCCAGCAACACAAATGCCAGAACGGCATCGTCCGTCGCCACTACAGCAGATACCGCAGCAAGCACCTCCTGGCTACGAGGTCCAGCACGCCGACAGCCCCCAAGAAGTGTCCATTGCATGCGAAAACATGTTTGATGAGAAGCAACCAGCCTCTAATGGGAGAGACTTTCTGACCGGGAGCGGCGATGGAAAACCTCACGATGACAAGCCCGTCAAGCGTAGAATGCGCGGCATTACATCGTGTCTCGAGTGCCGACGCCGCAAGATGAAGTGTGGCCGGACCCAGCCGTGTGACCACTGCCACAAGTCCGGACGTGTCTGCATATACCTTGACGACCGACTAGACCCCGACAGTCAGGGAAAGATCACCGAGATCAAAGAAAAAGTCAGCTCGCTCGAGCTGCAACTGCAAAAATCAGTGGTTCATCAACGCATTGGTAGCGGCCTTCTAGGATCTGACGTACCGGCGTATTCGTTGGACCCGGCCGAGAACGGCCTCGAGATCAGCCACATGGTCACTTCGGACTTGATTTACGACCATGCCGACGACCACAATAGCATGGATGAAGACGAGGAAGAAGACGAGGCAACAAACGACAGGATCGACCTCGGCTTCAAGGTCGGCCGCATGCGCATGACGGAACGCATTGGCGGGCTCAACCGGCCGCGCCTAGCTGAAGAGGTAAGAAACCATAGAACAAAGGGGTGTAAACAAAAGGGAACCAAGCTAAACACCCAGATCAATGTGGCTCTTGCGAGCAAGCCCGGGGCATTCGGGTTTGATCTCAACCCAGTTGGCTCTCATAGGCATCCTTCGCGTATGTCGCAGCCAAAAACATCCGCCCGGGACAACTTTAATGGAGACTATGTCGAAGATGCCTCCAACGATATGAGAGATGTACCGCCGATACCCGACTTCCTTCTGCCTTCGAGAGATTACATAACGCCCTCCAGCAGTGCACTCTTTGGCCATCTCACAGCCGTTCCTACGGTGCAGAAGCTGCTACCCTCGTCGTGGATCTGTGGTTTTTTGAAAAACACATATTTTACAAATGTGCATCCGATTGCGTCATGCCTCCACCAGCCGACCTTTGAGCAGCAATTCAGCGAGTTTCTGGTGCTCGTAGATCGCGGGCGACAGCCGCGTCGACCGCGCCAGGCTCTGGTCTTCGCCGTGCTGTTTTCCGGCGTTGTTGCCGCTGACGAGAACGAAATTGCCATCCAATTCAACGTCAGAAAGGTCGACCTAGTTGCGCTCGTCAAATATGGAGTGGAAGCCTCACTCGGAAGGGCCAACCTCCTTCGCACCACCAGTGTCGAGGCCATGCAAGCCTTTGTTATTTACCTTGTACGCGCTGCGTTATACCTCTCATACTAGCTTCCGTTTTTGTGTCATTTGTCATCTAACATCGTCTCTTAGGTTGCACTTTGCCGAGATGAGGTATCACGGTCGTACTCGATCCTCGTCGGTGCCGCCATCCGCATGGCGGAGTGTATGGCCCTACATCGTGACGGTAGCGCATTTGGCCTGACGCCCCTGGAAACGCACGTACGCCGCCTGATTTGGCACCAACTTTGCTTTTTGGATATCCGCACATGCGAGGCCCAGGGTCCACGGCCGTCAATCCATCGCGAGGACTATGACACATTCTTACCGTACAATTGTGACGATGGCGACTTGACCCTCGAGACAGAGATGGCTCCGTTCACGTCGAAGCAAAGCTGGGCGTCTTCATTCCCTGCTGTGCTGCGATTCGAGGTCAACGAGATGATGCGCATCATTTGGATCGACCGCTTCAAACTCGAACGACGCAAGTCGCACCTCACGATTGTTATGGCCAAGATTGACAAGTTCTGCCACCGCCTCAACCAAAAATACGAGGGCTATCTCGATGATGCCACTGCGATCAAGCGCTACACGAAGCTGGTCAAAGAGCTCTTCATCTGCCGCATGCATGTTATGGTCCTGCACCCATACCACTCCAACACAAGCAACCCGCTCTCCGAACGCCTTCACTCAGCCCTGATCCAGAGCGGCATTCGCATCATCGAAATCGGTATCGAGCTAGAGACCAACCCAGAGTACTCCCAGTGGCGCTGGTATCTCGGTGCCTTTATGCAGTACCAGATTGCCCTGCTTCTCACTACCGAAGCATTCCACGGCCAATCCGTCAGCGAATCGGATCGCATCAGCAGGTGTCTCGACTATGTCTTCGACACAGAACCCTCACAGATTCTCCACGAAAAGGCCCAGGGTATTCTCTATGAAGTCATGCAAAAGAGCGCCACCTACTGCGAGTTCCGCAAGCTGCGCGCCCCGACGTCAACAAAGCAAGCGGTTCCACAAGCCCAGCTTGCTCAGCCGAATATAACGGCCGCCAACGGAGGAATTCCGCTGCCGAGTGTTCCACCTCTTCGTGTCACTACCCATTCAAACCGGGTTATGGCAGATGTCGGGATGATCAAGGATGAAATTATCTCGCCCGCCATTCCTTCTGTGCCCCAATTCTCTACAAGCGGGACTGCCAGTATGATAGAGGGAACGGTGCCTTCCATGCCGTTTCAACTGCCAAATCAACAGTATCAACCGCTGGCTAACGGTCAACCGTACCCTCATCACAATCACCACCACCACCACCATCAACAACCACAGCAGCAGCGACCGCAGCACCACCGGCAAAAGCAACAGGAACGATACCAAACAGCCGCAAATGACCGAGAGTGCATCCCGAGGGCTATGGCACCACCCGACACAACAAGCCTTATTGGCGCCGATCAGACCTATGCTTTCAATCCGCCTGGACAGCCGATGGCACATGTCGCACCCTACACCGCCGGCAACAACATGGTCTTTTCCGGTGTTGCGAACGGCGAGGCGCTCTGGGGCCACCCGCAGATGGTCAGTGCCGACAGCCCCGAGGCCTTTGGCGGCGAGTGGTCTGCAAACAATGTGATGCACCAGCAACCGCAGCAACCGCAGCAACTGCAGCAACCACAGCCGCTACAACAACAGCCGCTACAACAACAGCCACAGTCGTCCCAGCAGCAACACATTACTCTGGCCCACCATCAGTATCCCTTCACAGCAGCTACTGCCCACGGCCAGTACCATGAGCACAAAAAAAATCTGCTAGACGGCATCAGTTGGGTAAGTTATGACGCGATGACATGATGTCCTCATCCAAGAAAATGCTTACAGCCAACCAGGATGACCTCAACACGATGCTACCGAAGAAATGACAGAAAGCAGAAGCATGGAGAAAGTTTAGAGATGACGTAGATTAGGGTATCTACTATCTAGGAAAATCAAACTCCAGTGAATGGTGGCTAACTGTTTTTTTTTTAAAAAAAAAGGGACATGTTGCATTTTTGTACCATCAGACGAGAACAGAGGTGGCTATTTCAGTTTCTAATTATAGTGCGAGCAGGATATATAGAAAAAAAAAGATCGGTCAGTTTTCCAATTACGGTTCACAAATAGAGCCATGATAATACTATTCTACAAACAATGTTTCTCTTGGAATGAAACACTTATAGATAGAAATCAATCTCATAAGGTCATTGTTATCGAAAGGCCGTGACGTGACATATCATCATAAAGAGGAAGACGCAAAAAGAAAAGCAAAAAGCAGATGCAGTCGTTTTCTTTTTAGCAAATCAGCTTATGGTCAAAGATCGGGACAGAAACGAAATTCAGGAGAAAAAAGCAAAGGCCGTATAAATAGTACACTGTATGAAAGAAGCTGAAAGTAAAAAGGAGTCATCGTCATCAGAGGTCATGAAGAAGACAGAAGAAAGGAAATAGAAAGCAAAGTGAAGCGTAGCCTGAAACCAGGTTGCAAAATATAAAGCAAATGCAAACAAATAAATGAAGAGAGATTTGAACCAGTAAAACAGAGAAATACAAAAGACAGAAAAACAAAACGAGGCCGAAAAACAGAGCAGTCCCAGAAACCAGAACTACATAAAACAGATGCAAACAGATGAAAATGGAAAAGAAACCGAAACCCGTATCCTGTTATGTGATTATCCGCACACATCCCGTGTCCAATATAATTTTTTGTCCCCCCTCGCGACATCCTTTTTTTTTCTTCTTTTTCTTCTCTTGTTCTTCCCCTTAGATCCCGCCCTCAATGTACTGGGCCTCGGCAATCGACCCCGCATCCGTCATGCTGATCGTGCTCCGGTTGTCCGGGCGGCCAGCCTGTTGCTGCGAATGCTGGTGTGCAGCCGAAAGCAGGCTGACACCGCCGGCGTCGGAGCTCGGCGTCATCAGACGGCGCTTGCCGACCGGCTGGTCAATGATGCTCGGGGCACCGCCGGCCCGAGATGCAGCCCGCCGCGGAAGAGGCGCGGCGACCAGCACCTGGGCCGGACAGACGACGATCTCGTCGTCGCCCTGGCCCACATCGTCGCCCTTTTTGACGACGAGCGGGAACAGGACAATGCGTACGGGCGTACCGGCCATTTCGTCTCCCCCTTCTCCTCCTCCTCCTCTCCCGTCGCGTTCCGTCATCAACTCCGGGTTGAACGCAACAGTCTCCACAAGTTCGCCGTTGCCGTCATACTCGGGCTGCAGCGGCGGCAGCATCATGTACTCGGCGCGCTGGCAGCGCATTTCGACCGAAAGATCGACAGCCTCGCGGATAACGCGGCGCAGCTGGGTCTCGATCTGCTCCTCCTTCTGGGTGGGCGGGGGCAGGATGGCACTGAGCGTCTGCAGGATGGCCTGGACGACGGCCTCGGTGTCCTGCTCGCGCTGCTCGCGAAAGGCGGGCTGGCGCATGAGCAGCGTCAGGGTGACAGCGCGCCACTGGCGCACAGCGGAAATGGGCCCGACGTCCAACAATGTCTTCTCGAGCGACTTGATCTTTTGGCGCTGCTCACGGTCCATACCGAACAGGTAGCGCGTAAAGACAAACTCCCACACCATGTACATGGTCATGGCCATGAAGACGTCGCGGCGGTGGACGCGGTCCTTGAGGTAGTCGTCGACGTCCGACCCATCCAACACAGCGTTGTCGAGGCGGTCGACGGTCTTCTCATCGTTGATCTCAGAAGTGAGGCGGCAGGCGCGCAAATCGGAAAACTTGCTGAAGCGCAGGACCCACTGCTGGACGTGGGCGCACAGCTGCTGGCAGCGACGGTCAAAGTAGTCGACGTCCTGGATGCGTAGCAGCTCAGCGCCGTCGGCTGGTATGGACGCCAAGATCTTGGCTTGCATGGCGCGGATCTCGTCCTGGGCAGCTTGGAGTTGCGCCTTGAGGGCGGCGATCTCGGCGTCCTTGTCGTCGAGCTGCTTCTTGGTGGACTCGAGGTGCAGGTCGCGCTCACCGGTGACGCTGGTTAGGTCGCGTGTTGCTTGTGCGTGTTCGGTCTCGAGTTGTCGGAAGCGTTCGTTGTGCTGCATCGCCGAGGAGTTGATGGCCGAATTGAGCCCCTCGTTGACTTCGGTGAGCCGCTTGACTTCTTTCTGCAAAAAGTCGAGCGATCGTTTTAGGGCATCGATCTGGCTGTCGCGCTCGGCGATCGAGCCGGCGGCTTTGCTGGACGACGACTGTTCTGTTTGTGTTCGTGCTTCGGCTAGCATTCTGTTTTCGGCCATCAGCTGCTCGACGCGGTTCTCCAGCTCCATCACCTGCATGCTTTGTCGGCGGCGCATGCTGTGTGGCCGGGTCGGTGACCGCGGCGAGCCGATGCGGCCCTCGCCATAGCCATCCTGGAGGCTGTTAGTGGGATGATGCTACACGGGACGTACGATTGAGAGAGAGAAAAGAAAACGAAAAAAGTGAGGGGCAATTGGCAAAGAGAGGAACTCAGGAACCCAGGAACTCATGAACTCACAAATACGTCGGTCATGCCGCCCTTGTCGCGAGCACGACCTTCATTGGCAACTGGAATGCTGGGAGTCGTGCCAGAAAGGTCTTTGCTGGAAGTGCCGTCGCCTTGCAGGTCGCGAGAAGCGGTGTGTTGCTTGTTGGTCTTGTTGTCGGGCGGGGACGGCACCAGGGCGCTAGCGCCCGCGGCGGTGGCAGTTGCGGCAACCAGGGCTGCAGCTGAAGCAAGATCGCCCTGGCTGTGGTTGCTGAGCGACCTAAGGTCGCCGCTCATTCGTCGGTCAATGCGCCGCAAAGGTGGGGTTGATGAGTAAGCAGCACGATTGATGCCTGGGCTCTCAGGCCGCCGCAGATTGAGTGGGTCCGGCGTCCTCAGCCTGGTCAGGCTCGTGTTGGACGCGGAACGGCGCGGCGCTTGTTGCGGCAACATGACGCCAGCGACGGATCCCGCATCGGATGGCATGGGCGACGATATCAGCCGTCGTTCACGATCGCGGCTTGCAGCGTGGGTGTTGTCAGAGGCGCTGCGCATGCTGGACGGCAGCCTTGGCTCGGTCGATCCTGGCCGCGAGCGGACGGCAGGCAGAATGTCGGCGGCCAGCCCAGCGTCCTTGTAACTTGTGGATCGCTTGTCGTCGCCGCTGCTGCGCCCAATGGACCGCAGCGACTCGGGGCTTCTCTGCAGGTCGACCGTGGTACTGCTGCTCCCGCCTCCATGGTGACCGGACCAATCACGCAGGTGCACGCCACTGTCGCGCAGCTGGGCGTCGTCGCTGAGACGACTCTTGGATGCAGCTAGGGCTGTTGGGAGGGAGTGGGTGTTGTCCTCGGCAAAGCCACTGTCGCGGTTGGTTTCCGGCGTGGTGGTCGTGTGACGATGCCCAGCCGAGCGACGTGGCTGGCTGCGCGAGGGTGTCGTGTCAAGATCGTGGCCGTGGTAGTGCCGTCCGTGGTCGTTGTCACGATGGCGATCGTCCTCGTCTTCGTAGGTCTCTTCGAGGACGGGCGCCAGGATGCTAGAGGCCGAGCGTCTCAGATCGCCGCCGCTGGCCTTGTGCGCCAGGCGGGGGATCGACTTGGCCGCGATGCTTCCAAGCGAGGCTGCGCCAGTGACACCCGCGGACTCGGACAGGGTGGATGGCGAGGGTGAGAGGCCGTGGTTGGGCGTGTTGTAGTCGTAGTCGTAGTGCTCACCCCTCTCTGTAGAAACCCTCTCCGACATCCTCTTCTCCGGCTCAGGCGTCCAGTCGCGCGAGGCGCGTGGCGTCTCGAGCACGGGCCGACGCAACAGATCCTCTTGACGGGGCGTTGGCTCGCGGGAGTCTTCGAGCAGCGCGTCGGGGATGTTCATGTCGGCATTGGCCACGACCACAGCGGCTGCAGCGGCGGCGGCAGCATTGGCGGCGGCCACTTTCGGAAGTGGGTTGGTTTTGAGCTTGTCCGAGTCGCGACGGCCGAGAACCGGGCTCTCGAGGTCGTCGTCGCTCTCTTTGTTGTTCTTGTCAATGACGCTCCTGTCGGCCTGCAGCTCAGTGCCGCCGTGACGGCCGTTCTCGTCAAACGAGTTGTCGGTCAGCTTGCTCAGGCTGGCGTCGGGCACAATCCGCTCCTCCTCTTTCTCCTCAAAATGTCTCTCCTTTGGGTACACATCCTCCGCCTCGTCACGGCTAGCCCGCTCTTGTCCAAAGAAGCCGGGCATCTCGTCCTCGTCCGCCACCACCTCGCGCTCACCATCACCCATCACCTCCTCGTGTGCTTTGGGATCCTTACCCTCCCATAGGGCCGCATCGTCAAAGAGGTCGTCGCCTTGGGACCGCTTGTCCACAATCTTCTTCTTCCCTCCCTTCTTCTTCTTGCTGCTGGCCTTTTCCGGCTTGGGTGAAACAACGGCAGCTTCTTTCTTCTTCTCTTCCACCTTCTCAACCTTCTTCACTTCCACCGCCTTTTCCTTTCCCTTGCCCTTCTTTTTGGGCGACTTGGCTTTCATCGCCACGTCTCCTCCTCCTCCGCGCTCCTCCCGGTCTTCTATGTCGTCTCTGTCGTCTCTGTCGTCGTACAGCATGCCCTCATCGTCAAAGGCGGCCTCGTCGCCAAAGTAACCGGCGTCCTTGTCGCGTGGCAGGAAAATGTCGTCATCGCGATCTTGACGGTCCTGCACGGGCGGCGTCGGAAACTCCTGCGTCTTGGTCTTCTTCTTGTCGGGCAGGGCGTCGTCGCTCCACTCCTTGTCAAAAGGCGGGTCGTGGGGCAGCGACACCTTACGCTCGCGCCCCTGGGCCAGGGCAATCTCGGCAAAAGATGGAACACCTCCAGAGGGTGGTGTGGGCGACCCGGCGGTCGGGCTGAAGCTCTGGATTGGGAGCAGCTTCGGAACGTGGCCTTCGCGCTCAAAAATGTCCGAGTCGGCACGCGTCATCAGGCCCCAGACAGCTGGGGCAGGCGGCGACGGCGACGACAGGCGATCTGCCTTGTCGAATATGCCGGTCAGAACAGGACTGACGGAGAGTTTGTCCAGGGCGGGCTTGTCGTCATAGTCCACATCCCTCACAGCGGGCTTGTTCTCAGGCGTCTCTGGGCGCTTCCGGGACCACGGCGATGCGGGCGGTGAGGGCGTCCGCGGTCTGGACCGGTCGTGCTGTGCAGCAGGAATTAAATCGGTGTCCTCGCCGCCTCGGTGCAGATGCTCAACTGCAACACCGGCGGCGGCGAGACCTGCAACTGCAGCAGCTGCCGTGGCGAGGGAGTGGTCCTTGGCAGGCTCGGCCTGAGGCTCACTTGGCGGCTCGCTGGACTGCTCGGGCAGGAGCGACCGAGCGCCTTCCGTCAGGTCCATGTACGACTGGATCGTGCCCCGCTGCTTCTTGCCCTTCTTGCCCTTTTTGGTCACGGGCGCAAAGTTGTCCTTGGCCGGGGGTTCAGCGACAGTAGGCTCAACGACCCTGGGTTCGGCAGCCTCGACAATCGCAGGCGTGTCGAATGACGACTCAACTGCCAGAGCAGGACTCTCGTCGAATTGGTTCAGGTCCACGACCTGTTTGCTGCTCTTCTTGCCCTTCTTGCCCTTTTTGCCCTTGGCGGGAGCCGGGGTCGACCAGTCGTCTTCGGGGACAACCTCGGGCTCCTCTGAGATGGTTTCAAGGCCCTCGGGGACGTCAAAGCCTCGGTCATCGGCAAACGTCTCCCCCGCAATGGCATCGTCGGCAAACGTGGCCGGTTCAACAGGAGACTCGACAAGGGGCTCGGAGTGTTCTGCCTGCTCTGCCCGCTCGAGCACGGGCTTGTCGTCCCAGGTCTGCAGTGACTTTTTCTTCTTCTGGTCCTTTTTAGATTGCTTGCGGGACACTGTGGCCGGGAAAATGTCGTCGTCGTTCTCCTTGGCGTCCTCGGGCAGCGGCTCGGAGAGACCTCGTGGCGCAGCTGCCACGTCGACAAAGTCGGGCTCTGGAACAGACTCAGGCTCTTTGACAATGTCGATCTTGTCGGTGTTGTCATTGTCAAAGTACCCTGGGATGGTTCCCAGCTCGGCTGAATCTTGCTCTGGCTCTTGCTCCGGCGACTTGTCCTCAAAACTGTCGGCCCATGTCTGCTGCGACTTCTTCTTTTTGTCCTTCTTGTCCTTCTTGGACTTACGCGAAACGGGGGCAAAGTCCAGAGGCTCATCAATGAGTTTGGTGGGTTGGGATGTGAGCTCGTCGATGGCAGTAGCAGGCTCAAGCACGGGCTCCTCGAACTGGAGCTCCTCGCTGACAATCTCGGGCTCGTGTGTCTGCTCAAGTTCCGGCTCGACTGTCTCGACAGTTGGCTCAATAACCTCATCAGACTCAGCCTCCTGCTTGGGCTCGTCCTCGAAGTCGGCCCAGGTCTGTGCCTTTTTCCTGGATTTCTTGTCCGTTTTGGAGGCCTTGCGCGAGATGGGGGCAGGCGAGAACGGGTCGTCCTCTGGGGCGGCCTCGTCGACGAGAGCAGGCTCTTCAACAGTTGCAGGCACCTCCTCAGAGCGCTGGTACTCTTCAATCAGCTCGAGCTCCTTAGACGGTTCGGTCTCGGTGTCGGGAGCGGCCTCGACGGCCTTGGCGTCTTGTCCTTCTTGCTGGTCATCCTTGGGCGGAACATCCTTAAAGTCAGCCCAGGTTTGCTGTGCCTTCTTCTTGGACTTCTTGTCTTTCTTAGACTTGCGCGAAACGGGGGCAAAGGCATCCTCTTCTTGAGCTGGCTCGGGCGCAGGCTCGGCTGCGGGGAAGGAAGCCTCGGCGTTTTCGAAAGAGAGAGAACTCTGGGGTTCTTCAGTGAGCTCAACCTCTCTAGCTTGTTTTTGCTCGACTTCGGGCACAATGTCGTCCGGCGCAGTCTCTTCAGAGGCGTCGGCCTTGAAAGTTTCCTCCTCGACCTCGTCGGCCCAGGAGGTGGACTGCGCCTTCTTTTTGGAAGCCTTCTTGTCCTTCTTAGAGAGCTTGCGCGAGATGGGAGCAAAGTCAAAGGCGTCGTCGGTAGGCGGCTCGGCGGTGTTTTGTGGCGCCGGCTCGGCATCGTTAGGAGCTGTCACTGCCTCCACCTCCCGGGTCGCCTCTGCTTCCTGAGGCTGCCACTCTTCGACGGGTTCTTGGACAGGTTCAGCGAGTTCTTGGAGAGGCTCAGGAACAGCCTCGATGGCGGGAACCTCTTCGAGCGTCTCGACGGGCGTCTCAACAGGCGCTTCGACCGGAACATCATCATCCCACGCGGACAACTGGGCCTTCTTCTTCTTCTTGTCCTTCTTCGACTGCTTGCGCGAGGGAGCGGGCGCAAAGTCGTTGTCTGGCTGATTCTCGGCAGGCTCGGCGGTGACGACGTCGAGCTCGATTGCCTCTGCTGCAACGGCGATGCCTGCGGCGGCGAGGCCTGCAGCGACAAGGGCTGCGGCTGCAGTGCTCGACTCGGCCTCGGTCTCAGCCTCAGCCTCTTTGGGTGTTTCCGGTGCAGACTCGGCAGGTTTCTCTTCCCAGTCGTCGTCCCAAGACTGCTTTGCCTTTTTCTTGGAGGATTTCTTGTCCTTCTTGTCTTTCTTGGACATTTTCTGCACAGGCGCGAAGTCATCCTCGACAATTTCAGCGGCGGGTTCAGCAGTGGGCTCAACGACGGAGTCAGCTGCAGTCTCGACATCGTTGTCGGGTGTTGGGGTTGAAGAAAATTCAACAGCTGGCGTATCTAGCTGCTCAGGCTCCTCGGAGACAAGGAGGCCCTCAACTGGTGCGGTTTCAAGGACAGCTTCCGCCTCAATTTGTCTGCCGGCGATCACGTCCTCGACGGTGTCGTCAACTTTGTCAAGCCCTTCTTGCGCAGGAGCAGGAGCGTCTTCTTCAAAGTCCGCCCACGATTGTTGCTGCGCCTTCTTCTTGGACCGCTTCTCCTTCTTGGATGATTTCTTGACAGGAGCAAAATCGTCGTCGGGCGGCTCCTCGTCGGCCTTGGGAGCGGGCTTGGCGGCAGCCTCAGCAGTGTCCAGAGATTTAGCCTCAGATGTGTCGTCCGCAGCCAGTGCCTCTTCATTTGTCGATTCAGGCACAGATTCAAATGCGGGCTTGGATGCAGGTTCGGAAGATGGCTCAGGAATTGGCTCGGCGGCGGGCTCGGGGGCTGCCTCAACCGGAACATCATCGTCCCACGCAGACAGCTGGGCCTTCTTCTTCTTTGTGTCCTTCTTCGACTGCCTGCCAGAGACGGGAGCAAAACCAAAAGGCTCTCCCGCTAGCTCCTGGGCAGGCGTCTCGAGAGGCGTCACGTCGACTGCCTTGGCCGCGGATTCTTCGAGCTCGCGAAACTGCTCGAGTTTTTGGTTGGCAGCAGCCTCGACAACAGGCTCGACAGGCTCGACAGCTTCAACCAGCGTGTCAACCTCTTCAGCTGTCTCCGTCGCCGTCTCAGTGGCCGACGGCTCGGGAGCAGCCTCAAAGTCGGTCCAGGTCTGGTTCTTCTTCTTCCCCTTCTTATCCTTCTTTGAGTTGCGGGAGACGGGAGCAAAATCAAACGGCTCCTCAGCAGGCTCGGTGGCGGGCTCACTAGCTAGCTCGTTGGCGTCCGTGGTGGGTTCAGAAGAAGGCTCGTCTGCGGGCTGAGAGATATCGTGGTCAGCAGAGACCTCAGGCTCTTGTTCTTGCGGGCCATCTGCAGTGGGCTCAGCGACAAGCTCGACAGCCGGTTCCGGCGGCGTTTCGATGGCCGGCTCCGGTGTATCCTCGAAGTCCGTCCATGCCTGTGCTTTCTTCTTTTTCTTGTCCTTCTTTGATTGTTTGCGAGAAACAGGAGCAAAATCAAGAGGTTCCTCAACCGGCTCGGTGGCAGGCTCCGCGACAGGCTCGCCGACGTGCTCGCTAAAAGGCTCGCCGACATGCTCGCTAACAGGCTCGCCTACATGCTCACTAAGAGGCTCGGCAGCTGCGATATCTTCAGCGACAGGCAGAGCAGCAAGCTCTTCAACGGCTTCAATCACTTCGCAGTCGGCAGAGACGTCGGGAACCGGCTCTTCGAATATGTCTGCAGCTGGCTCAGAAACAGGCTCGGGCACGGACTGCTCGGCAGCTAGCTCAGTTGTTGTCTCGACAGCTGGCTCCGGAGAATCTTCAAAGTCGGTCCAAGCTTGTGCCCTTTTTTTCGACTTCTTGTCTTTCTTGGATTGCTTGCGGGAGACGGGTGCAAAGTCGAGAGAATCGTCGGCAGGAGGCTCAATAACGGCGCTTTCGTCGACAGTAGGCTGGAGAGCAGGTTCTTCTCCGGCCTCAAGAATCTCGCGATTGACAAATGTGCCGGGCTCGGTTGCTTCGATCACGGGCTCAATGGGCTCGGTGGGCTCGGTGGACTCGGCAGGCGTAGCGGCAGGCGTAGCGGCAGGCTCTTCGGCAGGCTCAGCTGGAGACTCAACAGTAGTCTCAGCTGCGGGCTCGGGCGTGTCCTCAAAATCAGACCTCGCCGGTGACTTCTTCTTCTTGTCCTTTTTGTCCTTCTTAGTTTGCTTGCGGGAGACAGGTGTGAAGTCATCAGCAGGTGGCGAGGCAGGTGCGAACTCGTCGGCAACAGGCTCGGCGACAGGCTCAGTGACAGTCTCGGTGGCAGTGCCCAGCGAGGGCTTCTCAACGGCCTTCTCTGTGTCAGGTTCGACAGTCTCAACAGTGGGCTCGGCCTCGATAATATACTCAGCCTCGACAGTGGGCTCGGCAGTTGGCTCTTGCTCTGGCTCTGGGGCCGGTGCCTCCTCGAAGTCCGTCCAAGCCTGTGCCTTCTTTTTCTTCTTTTCTTTCTTGGACTGTTTGCGAGAGACCGGGGCAAAGTCGGAAGGTTCTTCCATAGGCTCAAAAGCGGCAGGCTCGGCGGGGGCAGGCTCAGGAGGCTCTTCAGTCGCCGTAATCTCGTGGTCGGTCGTCTCGGGAGCCGGCTCGGCGGGCTCGGTGGGTTCAGCGACAGCTTCAGCAGGCTCGGCAGCCTCAACAACCTCAATAGTCTCAGAAGGGGTGATAACAGGCTCAGAAGTCTCGGCAGGCTCCTCTGCTGGCGCTGGCGTCTCCTCAAAGTCAGACCAAGCAAGCGACTTCTTCTTCTTCTTGTCTTTTTTAGACTGCTTGCGCGAGACAGGTGCGAAGTCAGATGCTTCCTCGACGAGCTCGGCGGAGGCAGGGTCGGAGGATTCTGCTGTAGCTTCTGTCACCTCGTGACCACCAGAGTCCTCGGGAGTAGGTTCAGGCTCGACAGCTTCAGCGGGTTCGACGGCTTCAGGCTCAGCGACTGTGGAGGATTCCGTGGCAGGCTCGGGTGCCGGTTCCTCAAAGTCAGACCAGGCCTGGGCCTTCTTCTTCTTCTTGTCCTTCTTGGATTTCTTGCCCGAGACGGGAGCGAGGTCAAGGGGTTCTTCTGCAGATTCGGCGGCAGGTTCACCGGCAGGCTCGGCGGTGGGCTCCTCTACCGTCTCTTGGATCTCGTGGTCATCAGCAACTTCAGTGGCCGGTTCGACGGGCTCGACGGGGTCGACAGCCTCGGTCCCAACAGCCGGAACAGATTCAGGTTCCGCTGGTGGCGTCGAAGTCTCCTCAAAATCAGACCAGGCCTGGGCCTTCTTCTTTTTCTTGTCCTTTTTTGACAGTTTGCGAGAAACGGGAGCAAAGTCAAGTGGCTCCTCGGTAGGCTCACTAGGTTGAGGCACGGTCTCTTCTGCCGGCTCTGTGATTTCGCGGTCGGCGGAGATCTCGGGAGTGGCCTCGCCAGGCTCGACAGACTCGACAGACTCGACTGGAGAAGCAGGCTCTGCAGTGTCGACAGCCTTGACAGGCTGGATAATATCGGCAGAGTCAGCTGTGGACTCAACTGCCTCGACAGGCTCGGCCGGGGTGGGCGTCTCCTCAAAGTCCGTCCAAGACTGTGCCTTCTTCTTCGACTTCTTGTCCTTCTTGTCCTTCTTGTCTTTCTTATCTTTCTTGGAATTTTTGCTGGACACAGGAGCAAAGTCGAGAGGCTCGTCAACCGCAAGCTCAGCAGCTGGCTCTGAGACAGGCTCGGCAGCAGGCTCGGCAGCAGGCACGACAGAATGCTTGTCAAGCTGTGGCGGAGCAGTGGGATCGTCGACGGGAGTCTCTGTCGTTGCCGGCTCCTCGACGATGGCCTCTTCGGTGGCGGGCTCAGCAACAGACTCGGTGAGGGGCTCAGAGATAGGCTCGGCCTCGGGAAGGATCTCAGTCGGCTCGACAAGGACGTCGGCGGACAGCTCTGGCGCCTCCTCAACATCGTCCCAAGCCATCTGCTTCTTCTTCTTCTTGGTGGCCTTCTTGTCTTTCTTGGACTGCTTGAAGATCGGCGCGGGAGCGAATAGGTCGTCTTCTGGCTGCTCGACGTCCTTGGTGAGAGTGTCCTCGGCGGGGGCAACAGTGGCCTCCTCCACTGCGGCCAGCTCGTCGACAGGGGCAATTGTGTCAACTTCCTTGGGGATAGGATCTACTTCAGCGGGCTGCTCATCCCACATATTCGGAACAGAAGCAGGCGTTGTGGTCTCGACTTGCTCAGGATCCTCCACGGGAGTGCTGGATGGCTGCGTTTCCTCGAACAGGTTATCCTTGGGCGCCTCAACGACCGACTCTTCAGCAGCAGAAGTGGTCGGCTCCGGTTCAGGTTCGTCCCAGGACAGGACTTCACGACGGCCCTTCTTCTTCTTGGATTTCTTGCCGGTCGGCTTGAAGTCAGGCTCGTCGGTGAGAGCTGGCTCAGGCACAGGTTCCAGTTCAGTAGACTCGGCCATCTCAGGCGCGGCCGTCTCGGGCTCGGTCTGGGCCTCGGTCACGGCCACAAGCTGACGATCTTCGGCGGCTTCAAAGAACTCTGCGGGCTCCCCCTCGGGCTGTTGTGCTGTCATGGTAGTGACAGGGGGGTCTTTAGCGATATCTTTGGACTCGGTCACCTCAGCAGTGAGCTCGTCGGCGGAGACTTCTTCGGGAGTGGGTGCAGCATCAGAGGCGGTCACAGTGTCGTCAACTGCAGCTGGCACCACCTTCTCTTCCTTGTCGACAGGAGAAGCTTCCACCGGCTGTTCCTCGGGCTGCTCCTCTGGCGTCTCAATCTCTGGCGTGTCCCAGTCGGACAACACGGCCGCACCCTTTCTGTTCTTCTTGCCCTTCTTAGACTTTTTGAGAGAGGGCGCCGACGACGTCCAGATGTCGTCCTGTTCTTGGGCGGGTATGGTGTCAGGTGTGGTCTCCGACGGCAGGTCCTCCGCGGCGACAACCTCCGGTTCGGACTCGATAACATCACGCGATGCCGACACGAGCTGCTCGTCGAGATCGGTCTGGAACGAGACGGACTTGCGGCCCTTTTTGCCCTTGGCCTTTTTGAGGCTGACGGGGGCGAAGAAGGTGTCAGTGTCGTCACCAGAAAGGGCAGGAACGTGCTCTTCCTCGACGGCAGGAGCAGGGACGGGCTCTTCCTCGACGGCGGGAGCAGGAACGGGCTCCTCCTCAACGGGCGGCGTGACCGACTCCTCGGGTGTGCTTCTACTGTCGTCAAAATCAAGCAGCGCCGCCTTCTTGCCCTTGCGCTTCTTGGATTTTTTGAGGTTGACCGAGTAGGGCTCGCCGTCGTCGATGTTGACGGAGGCGGCATCGTCTTGGGTGGACTCGGTGGGCGTGTCGTCGACAGCAGGTGTATCCTCGACGACAGGCTCACTTGGCTCGACAGTCGGCTCAGTTGGCTCGTGTGGTTGAGTGTGCTCTTCCACTGGAGGAATGCCGCGGCTCAGACCTTCTTGGTGCTCGTCTGGGGTGGTCTCTGCGGGAGCACCAGGAATCTCCTCGACGGGTGCCTCGACAGCAGCCTCAGCAGGCTCGACAGGGGCAGGTGTCTCCTCCTCCGTATCTTCTGGAGTGTCGTCCGAGCTGCCCCAAGAGAACCACGACTTGGCCTTCTTGGCCTTCTTAGCCTTCTTGGTCGAGGCAGTGGGTTCCCAAGCATCGACAGTTTCGGCGGGAGTCTGTTCTAGCTCAGATGGTGGTGAGGCAGGGACGTCCTCGACCGCAATCTCTTTTGTCTTCTCGGCCTCGGCCTCAGTCTCAGCCTCAGCCTCGACTGGCGCCTCTACAGCGGGTTCAACGGCCGGCTCGTCGTCCAGAACAAAGGTCACGTGCGAGTCCTTGCGCTTCTTGCCCTTCTTGTCCTTTTTCTTGAGAAGGCCGACAGGCGCAAAGTCGTCGTCGGCAGGGGTAGCTCCGGTGGGGGCAGTGTCGACAGACTCGGGCTCAGTAGGGGAAGACGATTCGACAGCGCGGTCGCTCTCGACAACCTCGGGCTGGTCGTCTGTGTTGGGCTCAGACTGGACAGGCTCGACCACTTCAGGCTCGACTGACTCAACAGCCTTGCCCTTCTTTCCCTTTTTGCCCTTCTTGGTCTTCTTGGTGGTCATGGCCGACCACTCGTCGTTGTCGTCAAGAAGAGTCGGGACGACAGTCAGGTCGGCGCTGCCGACGTCAGGGTCAGCTGCTGCAGGGCCGCCGCCAGTTTCTCGGACGTCTTGTGATTGGAGGCTGTCTTCTTCGACCGGCGCGTTGTCGTCGACGACCTTGTCCTCGCTGCGGTCGGCGTCCAAGTCGGCCAGTGCGGCGGTTGTCTCTGCCGCAGGCTGATCAGCCGGGCGGATCTCCTCAGGGGTGCCAACGGCTTCTTCTGTGACGGTGCTGTCTTCCTCTGCACCGACAGCAGCGACAGCGAGAGCAGCGGCAGCCAGTTTGCGCTGCTGCTTCTTGGAAAGTTTCTTGCCCTTGGCGGGGCGGGCGAAGTCATCGTCCATCGTGTTGGTTGTGTCGACGATGTCGATGTTTTCCTGGCGAGATTGCTCTTCCAGGCTGCGGTCCGAAGCAGGCCCCGCGGTCGCTTCAGGAGCGGTCTCCTGGGCAGAGGTTTCTTTGTCATCGATGCCTGTGGAGGCATGGTCGAGAGCGGTGGCGCCGACATCGTCAGAGCTTGAATGCAGGGTCGGTTCTTGGTGGTCTTGGTGCTGCTCCTCTTTGAGGTCTTCCTCCTCCACCGCGTGGGGACGGGCCAGTCGGTGTGGAGAAGGCGCGTTGTCGTGTGCGTCAAGTTTGTCAGAGTCGACGAATTTGTTGTTGCCATCGTCACCGCTGTGAGCCTGGTCCTTCTCACTCTCGTGTGTGAGCTCCTTCGTCTGCGTCTCGACCTCCGCAGTGGGCTGGCCCGCCTCGTCGTGATTGGCCGGCTGGTCCCAGGCAGACCCCGCCTGGTCCTTCTCATTGGTCACAACCGGGGCGAGGGGAAGGGTGTCGATATTGTCGGGCAGCAAGGCCAGGTTCCGGTCGGCGGCTGCGACGTCGCCAGGGGTGCTGTCAAGAGTGCTGTCAACCACGCTGGGCGTGTTGTTGTCGTCCTCACCGCCGCCTTGCAGACTTGGCTCCTCCACTTGGAACTTGTTGCTTGTGTGGGGCGCGCGGGTACTGCCATGCAGCCAAGTGGGCTCTTTGGACTCGCTAGTCTCATCGAGCTCTTTGCCCTCACCCTTGAACAGCTCGGCAGCCGCTACCGCCGCCGTAGCTCCGGCCGTGGCAGCCACAGCGACTGGCAGGATCGAAATGTCACGGTCGGAATCCGTAGGAGAGACTTCGGCCGGCTTGCCCTTGTCCTTCTTGCCGCTCGACTTCTTGGTCTTGGTCCAGGATGCCCAGGAAAAGTCGTCTTCGGGTGCGGCGGCGGGCTGCTCCTCGTTGGCAGTCGCAGTGGGAGGCTCAACTTGTGTGGTGGCCACCTCGTCGGCTTCGGTAAAGTCGGACGTGGCGGACCGGCTCTTTTTGCCCTTCTTCTTGCGGTCCTTCTTTGACGAGGTTGGCACGAACCTGTCTATGGCCTCGGGCTCTTCGACGAGAGGTGTGTCCGTAATGATGGGCTGCGGACTGGGGTCGCGGGGTGACACATTCTCGCTCTCCTGGACTTCCTCAGCCTCGACCTCATCCTCGGTCTTGGCACGGCTGCCCTTCTTGCCCTTCTTGGCCTTCTTCTGCTTCTTGGAACTGGCAGTGTAGACGGGTTCGTCAAAGACGGGGGCAGACTCGATGGCAGACTCGACGGCAGACTCGATGCTGGGTAGCGGAACGTCGCGGTTGGCGTCATCGGCGACCGTCGTCTCAGTCGACAAAGCAGACAGCACGGCCGGTGGCACAGCGACGGCGGGCTCATCGTACACGACGTCGTCAAAGAAGCGGTCGAGGTCGGCGCCGCTAGCCTCGATGAGCGGTTTGGACGGGCCAGCGACCACCTCCTTTGCTTTCTCCGCTTCCGTCTCCTTCTCCTTGACGGTCTCGGGCACCAGCTCGGGTTTCTTGTCCTCGCTGCGGCTGCGCCGGACAAACGATGAAAAGACGGATCCGAGACGGGACGCAAAACCGCCGGTCAGCGTAGAGACAGGCGCCTCGTCAGCTGCTTTGGTCGATTCCGCTTCCGTCTCGACCTCCTTCTCCTGGCTCTTGGCCTCTTCTGTAGACGTAGACGTAAACGTAGACTCTTCCGTTGCTGCCAGAACATCGCTGCGGAGAATATCCATCGATGGGCGTGTCGACTGAGACTTGGGCGGTGCGGTGGAAAGGGCAGAAAGGTCCATAACGTCGTCCTCGCTGCGCTCCCTGTCGGGGCTCGTGGCAGCCGACTTGGAGCCCGAGCCGGCAATCGCGGCGGCCGCGGCGGCTGCCTGGGCGGCCGTGTACGAGTCGAGCTCGAGGGCGAGCGTGTTGGGACTGGGCAGGCTGCGGCGGTTCTGTGCGTGCTTTTCGCTGTTGACCATGGACGCGCGCGCCAGGGCCTCGCGCAGGGGGGATGCTTCGCCTCCAGCACTGGTGCCGGCCAGACCGCCGGTGACAAAGCCGCGACGGATGGGCGTTGACAGTGCGCTCGGGTTGCTGCTACTGCCCTGACTCGTAGACGCAGCACCCTCCGCATCAGACAGCTGGCTGCCGGACCGCTGGTGCTGCTGCATCAGCAGCTTGAGCGGCTTGAGGTCGCGCGTGCTGTCCCACGACTGCGGCCGCGAGGCGCGCTTGGTCGGTGTCGAGAAGAAGTCCAGCACGGCTTGCGCCTCACGCGAGCTGGATGTGGTGACTGGCAAGTCAGACGCCGAGGCCGGGCCCGCATCGGTCGTTCCCACAGGACCAGACGATGACGAGGGCGCAGGAGCTGTCGAGACGCCAGGGGCAGCCCCCGCTCCGGTCGTAGGAGACTCCATGGGCGACCCAGACATAGCCGATGGTTGTGTCTGTTGCTGCTGCTGCTGCGAAGCCGCAGACGGTGGCGGCTGCTTGTACATGCGGGGACTGCCGGCTATGGCCGACGGCGAGCCCGAGCGCTGCATCAGCCATTGAATGGGCACGGCCGTGGGACTGGCCGTCGACGACTTGATCTTGACGGGCGTCTCAGAGCGCCGGCGCTGTGCGGCCGCCAAGGCCAGTTGCTGCTCGCGGAGGTGGCTCTCGCGCTCATGCTCGGGCGGCGTCTCGGGCCGGCTGTCGGGCAGGTCGGGGAAGTCAAATTCGTCGTCGAGTTCCGAAATGATGCTTTTAGGCGAGCCCGGCTCGCTGGGCGGCGGTGGCAGCGGTAGCAGGTCGCCAAAGTGCGGGTCGATCGCAGGCCGGATCTGCCGCGCGACGATCTCGGGGTCGATGACGGCATCAGAGGGGGCCACCGAGGGTGCAGCCGACGCGGCATCTGACGGTGCACGCGAGCGGTTGCTGGGGGAGGCAAGGCCTTCGAGCAGGTCTTTCTTCTGTTCCTGCGGCTGTTCCTCTTGTTGTTGTAATTCGTGTTGTTCTTGTTCTTGTTGTTCTTCTTGTTGCGGACGCTCATCGTCCACAACATCCTCCCCCTCCGTCTCCATCCCACGAGGGTGGTCGGCGGCAGGCTCCTTCTCGTCGGAAGAAGCATCGGCGGCTTTTGTGCGGGAAGAGCCGGCAGCGCCAGCGCTAGCAGCTGCGACGGCTGCAACAGCGACAGCGGCGGCTGCTCCCGCAAGTCCGACACCCGCGCCAAGGGTGCCGGCATTAGCTAAAAAAGACTGGTCGTCCGAGTCCTGTGCGGTACTGTCCACACCATTCTTCATCTTGGCGGCCTTGCCTTTTTTGCCTTTTCGTTTTCGGTCGCGGTCGGGCGGTGGATCGTCTTCGTCCCAGACGGACTTGGTCGTGGTCGTGGTCGTCGGCGTGGTGGTCGTTGTCGTGTAGGTGTCCTCCACATCCACGTCGTTGTCGACGTCATCCTCCCGGTAGGTCGTCGCGGCCGTCGTTGTCTCGCTGGCCTCAGACCGCGACAGGCTACTAGACGGCGCCTCGTCCTCGGTCGCCTTCTTCTGCTTGCGCTTGTCCTTCTTGGACTGCTTGCGGGATTTGGTCGTGTAGTTGGACGACCAGTCGTCGTTGTTGTCGTCGTCTTTGGTGGCGTCGGCAGCATCGGCGACGTCGGCAAAGGTCTCCCCGGCACGCTCTAGGGGCTCAACCGGCTCGGCAACGGGCACAGTGACAACCTCGGGGACAGGTGCCGTCACCTCCCGATCATTTTCGTCTTCCTCCACATAGGAAGATGACTTCCGGTTCTTCTTGCCCTTGCCCTTCTTCTTGGTCGGCGTGTAGTAATCGGCAGACCAGTCGTCGGTGGGGGCGGCGGCAGCGGCAGCGCGGGTCTCTTCCTCCTTCTTTCTCTTCTCCTCTTCCTCTCGCTCGCGCTCGCGCTCGAGCTCCCGCTGCTTGGCCTTCTTGCTGCGGTGGCCGCTGCGCACGGTCACAGCGGGCGCGTCGCCGAGGGCGGTCTCGGAGACAATCTCACGGGACGACGACGAGCCGGCACCGGAGTCGTCCGAGTCGTGGCCGTGGCCGTGACCATGAACCTTGTCGTTGGTCCCCGGCGGCGACGACCGCTGCCAGTAGCTCGGGTCTTGCACGACAATGTCGGCGTCAAAGCCCGAGGCGGGCATGCCGGCGGACACGATGGCGGCGAACTCGAGGTCGTCGCCGTAGGCGCCGTTGGCGGAGGTCTTGTTCTTCTCACTGAAATAGTGGTCAGGACTGTGGCGGTCAGACCGGTCCGACCGGCCAGACCGGTCAGGGCTATGACGGCTCGGGGGCGGAGAGGCCGAGGCCGGGCGTGAGACGACGACATTGTCATCGTGGCTGGGGCGCCGAGGGAGCTCCTCTTCAGCTGCCTCTTTGCCCTTGCCGTTTTTTGACTCGCCCTCGTCCTTGGGGAAACCGCCGGCCATGTGTTCGGCAGCCGTTTCTTCCGCTTTGTCTTTAATATCCTTGGCCTTGACGGTCTCGTCCTTGTCGGCGTTCTTGGACGACGTGTCCGACGTCACCGACCCGGCCGCCGCGCCAGCAGCCGTACCGGTCATAGCGCCAATGATGGCGGCCCAGCCCGACTTGCGCAGCGGCGCGGTGCTCGTCCGCTTAGCACCAGGGAAGCGAGACTGTGCGACAGGGACGGGAGATCCTTCAGACTTTTCTTCAACCGGCTTGTCCTCAACCGTCGTCGCCTCGACCGCCTGCGCCTCAACTACCTTCTCCTTCACCTCCCTAGTCGGCCCGGTGTAGGTCGGCGGCGGTGGCGGCTTGGGCGGGGCCACGTCGTCGTCAAAGTCGTCGGGTGGGCCGACCGTGATAATCTCGGGTTCGACAGTGACAATGTTGGCGTCGATGTCAGAGTAATCCACAACCTTCTTGGGGACACCCCGACTCTGGTTCTTACGCGCTTCTTCCTCCTCCTGAGCCGCTCGCTCCAGCTTGGCAACCTGCTTCTCGGGCGTCGGCGAGGGCACGGGTGTGGGCATGACCAGGTTGAGCAGCGGGCGCTCGCGCTCGCAGGACGGGTCGCGTGAGACAAACACGGGCATCGTCAACGAGCGACGACGGCCGCGTTCGCCACCGCGCTCGTCACCGCGTTCGCTAGTGCCATGTACGGCCGACCTCCGCTCTGAACTGCGCAACAAGTACTTGTCCAGCTCGCTGGGATAAATCTTGTTGTCGATGCGCACGTCGGCGTCGGGCCCTTCATACTTGCTCTTCTCGGGCCGGCGCTCCATCTCGGGCGGCGTGACGATACGGATGATCACGGGCGGCTCGTCACTGTTGTTGCGGGACACGGTGCCTCGCGAGTTCTTGTCCGAGCCGTGGCTGCTGGAGCGGTCGGCGGTGGCGTCACCGTCCTTGCCATCATGGGCATCATCCTTGGCACCCTTGTTGTGGTCTGGCTCCCGGCTGGCACTGCGGCTGGCGTTGCGGCTGGCGTACTTTTCCACGACCGACTCGGCAGGCGAGGCGCTGCGCGAGCGGATCTGGTCCTCGGCGATGCGGCGCGCAATGGCTGTCTTGCGATAGTAGCGGTCGGCGTCTTCGCGAATGTCGCGGTCGGTGCGGCCCTTGTCGTCGCGCGGCTCACGACGCCCCGGGCTGCGCCCCCGCGGCGCCTCGTTCTTGTACTGGTTCTCCTCCATCATGATGACGGCCTCGGCGGCGGTCATGGCGGACTTGTCAATGGGCGCGGTGGAGTGGCTGGTGCGCTCGAGGATGGCCTCGGCCTCGTGCTGCTCGCGCTCGAGACTGCTGCTGCGGCGTTGTTGGTCGCGGTCACGCTGGGCGCGTTCGCGCTCGCGTTCGGTCTCGCGGCGGACAAGAGACTCGCGCTGCCGCTCCAGTTCGCGCTGGCGGTCACGTTCGGCACCCGGCGAGACGGCAGAAGAAGATGGGCCGGCGGCAGCGGCAGCGTTGACAGGCGTAGCCGCGGTGATCGGGGTGACCGGCGCGTCGATGGCCCACGACGGGCCGTCGTCGACGGTGACAACGTTGGGCGTCATGGGGCGCATCACGGGCGTGTTGGCGTACAGGGGCGTTGGGAAAGCGTCCTGGGCGACCTGGTACTGGAAGGGGTCGACAACAGTTTTGTCGGTCTTGTCGTCGGCCTTACCCTTGCCCTTGCCCTTGCCGTCCTTGCCCTCACCGGACGGGTCCGGGATGTAGCGCTCGACCTTGCCATCATAATAAATGACGTCGCCGCCGTCCGGGAAGACGTGGAAGCGATCATGCGAGGGCGAGCGCACGCCACCGGGCGCGTCGCGCTGCTTCTGCTTCTCCTGCCAGGCGTGCTCCTGGTCGGACCGCAGCTTGGCCAGCTTACGCTCGGCTTCTTCAGCCTCATCGGCCTCGCGCAACAGCTTGGCCAGCCTCTCCTGTTCGTCGCGCTTGCGCTTCTCGGCGAGGGCGGCGGCGGCGGCCGTGGATACGGCCACCGCGGCCGCAGCAGCGACGGCGGGTGACACGTTGGCATCCTTGGTCTTGTCGTCGGCTTGCACTTCGCCGGTGGCACTCTCCCGCTTCAGGCGCGCAGCCTCTTCCTGGGCGCGGTAGTAGCGTTCGGCACGGCGGAAGCGCTCTTCCTGGTCTTCCTTGCGGCGCTCAGCGCGGCGAGAGTCTCGGCGTGTGTCGTGGTCGCCGTTCTTGCTGCTCTTGCTGTCACGGTCGTCTTTGCGTTCTTTGTCTTTGGAGCGGACAACATCGGCCAGGACGGCGCCGGCAACACCACCAACGGCCGCAGCGACCAAGGGGGACGATGTGCGCTCGTGTGTGCGTTCACTTGTGCGGGAGTCGACGGTGCTGCTAGGCTTGTCCTGTTCACGACGATCGCGACGATCGCGACGCTCCTGTTCACGCTCCTGTTCACGCTCCCGTTCACGCTCTCGTTCGCGCTCCCGTTCGCGCTCCAGCTCGCGTGCTTTGATTTCCCGCTCGCGCTCCCGGTTCCGGTTGCGGTCTTCCGACGCCATAATCACATCGTCGTCAAACACGCGGCTGCTGATGGGCGCCACGGGCTTAGGCGTCTGGATTTCCACAGGGCCTTGTGGTTGTTGTTGTTGTTGGTACCGGCGAGGCGTCGTGGGAGCAGAAGACGAGTGAGCCGCCACGGACGACGCCAGCACACCGGCCGCGACAGCAGCGGCACCGGCGCCGGCCATGCGGTGACGATGGCTGTTGTTGGCCGTGCGCGAGTCGGACTGGCTGGGGGGGCGGACGTCGGAGCTGACGACGCCGACGACGCCAACTGGACCAGGAGCCGTCCGGCCAGGCCGTTCGTCAAAGCCACAGGGACTCGTGACATGACCGCGCAGCGAGTTTTGCGGGCCAAAGAGGGACGGGTCGACGATGGAGGAATGGCGCCGGACGTTGTTGAAGCGGTTGCTGGCCGGCGACGAGTGCGCCGAGTCGCGATCCGCGCCAGCAGCAGGGGCAGCGCCGTGGTGGCCGGCAGCTGCAGCACCAGCCAGAGCCGCACCAGCAGCCATGCCCAGAGCTGCCGCGCCAACGCCCGAAGCAGTGTGCGATGCGCCAGACGGCCGGGATGCTGAATAGGGCTGCGAGTGGGACTGGGACGGCCGTCCACTCTTCTGCGGCAGATGGTGGCTTGACCCATAAGCCAGGCCCGAATCGCCGTCGCTGCTGCTGCCAAAGGAGTCGTCGTCCGAGTGGCCGTCTTCCGAGGCCGACTCCCACTCGGAGTCGTCGGGCGACGTCGGCAGGTCGCCACCGTGGCCGTCGTTGGGACGCGAAAAGGCGGCGCCGCGGCCGCCGTAGTCGTCGCGGCTGCCGGCCTGGCTGTGGCGCTGCTGGCGGAAGCGCTGGAGGGCGACCGAGGCGGCAGCGATCTGGGTGGGCGCGCGCCGGCCTACACGCGCCAGGTCGCGGCGGTTCTCCTCGTGGGCGAGCTGGGCGAGCTCGCGGCCGATGCGCAGAATCTCTTCGTCGTCGTCGGTGCCCCGCTGCGGATGCGACGAGGACGACGGGCCGCCGTAGGCCAGGTGGTCGGTCACGGCCGCCACGCCCGCCACGCCCGCCACGCCAGCAATCGCAGCAGCAGAAACGCCGTGGCTGTGGCCTTGGCTGTGGCCGTAGCTCTGGTCGTAACTTTGGCTGTGGCCCTGGCTGTAGCCACTACCGCCCGTCTCGTCACGCGCCAGCTGCACGCGCGAGCGCGAAATGTAGCCGCGGCCGTAAAACAGGCCGTCGTCCACGGATGAGGAGCTCGAGTTGTTGAAGCGCATGAAGCGCTTCTTCTTCTTGCGGTGGCCCGATGACGCGCGGTACTGCTGGCGCGTCGGCGATCTGCCCGTGCTGCCGCGCCGGAAGAAGGAGATGATGCCCTGGACATGCGACCGCGGCGCCGAGATGTTGAGCAGCGAGCCGGACGTGGACGACGTGGACGAGTCGCCCGACGACGCCGAGCCGGCGCGGCGGTGGCGGCGCGGGTCCCGGTCGCCGTCGCCGTCGCGGTTGTGCGTGGGCGTGTGCGGCTGCTGCTGTTGGTGCTGGTTTGGGGATTGTTGATTTTGATGTTGTTGTTGTTGATATAGATGGGACGCGGCGGCAGCGCCCGTTGCGGCAGCAGCAGCCAGGCCAACACCGGGCGCTACGTTCGAAATAGGGCCTGTCGGGCGAAAGGCGGCCGGATTCGTAAACGTGTTGCTCGTGTCGTAGTAGCTGGCCGCCTCGCCGCGCGAGCGTGTCGGTGTCGGCACGCGTTGGATGGTGGTTGTGAGGGGTGTCGTTGTTGATCGAGCAGAGGCGGATGCCGTCGAGTGGCGTGAGGAGCGGTAGTGACCTCCCGACCGGGTTGAGTCGCCGGCGCGTGAGTGCATGTCTGCGCCGTCGGACGCGCCGTCTACGGACCGGCGCCGTTCCTTGCGACGCCGGCGCGCGCTCTCCGGGCTCCGACGACGGCCTTCGTGCGGCATGGTGCCGGTTCGTTGGGTGCAGTTGGGGTCGAAGAATGGAGGGGTGGAGGGGGCGTGTACTTGCACAGTCTCTGCTGGCGCGACAGCGGCTGCTGCCGTCTAGCGACTGGAATGCAAAACGGGAGGGGATTCGGAGATGTGGTGGTTTGGTGGTGTGGACTGGTCGATCAGTTGGGTATCATTCGGGTTGAGGTGAGGAATGGAGAGATAAGAGGGTGTGTGTAAAGTCGTCGATGTCGTCGATGTTCGAGGTTGTCGATGTTTACATCGCAATCGTAAAATCGAGCCAGCCTTAACAAAGGTCTGTTATCATGTACGGGGGGTGGACGTGGTGGTGGTGGAGGGAAAAAAGAAAGTCGGGATGAAAATAATAGAGCATAACCCAGCTGACAATAACAACAGAGAGCCTGAGCCTGCGCTTGGTGCTGTGGACTGCCCGCAAATAAAATTAGGCGGCTGCGGGCAGTGGATCAAAGAGGAAAAATCATAACAAACCAAAACAAAACCCACAGTCACAGTCACAGGACGGCAGACTGCCGCAAAAACGAGTCCACTTTTGGCTGGCTTTGGTTTGACTTTCCTCCACATGGGTGAGGAGGAGAGGGAGAGGAGAAACAGAGAGGCAAAACGGGAACGGGTCAGGCCTCCAGGGTTCCACAATGAGGTGGGTGTGTGTGGTGTGGTAGCCGAGAAGGAAAAGCGAAGAGAAGGGCGAGCGAGCGTAGGAGAGCACAAAAGCGAGGAAAAAAGAGGAAAAGACGAGAAAAGCGGTGGCTGGGAAATCGATGCGAGCAGGGGGCGGGCGGTGGAGGGACAAGGGAAAGAGGGTGTGGTGGCGCTCGGGGAGAGGAAGGAAGGAGCTGGGCTCGCTGGGCAGGCTCGGCAAGCCTCAAGACACGAACTCCACACACACATCGACACTCACTGCATCTCACTGCCAGCAAATCACATGCCTCCACACGTGTCGAGTGTCGACGGCTGCTGCCTTTTGCTGCCGTTTGCTGCCGCTTGCAGGATTGCGTGCATTGCATTTACGAAAGGACCATGGTGCGGTGAGGGAGAACACCGAAGAGATATCAGCAAATCAGATGCAGCCATTTGCAGTTGTTTGTTCCCTCTTTCCAGAGGACTGAGTACGTCTCCGTCAATGTTGGTCTATGTTGGTCTGAGGAAAGAAAGACGAAAGCACAACCTCGCAATACTCCATACAAGTACTCCGTAAACAAATCCTCTGACCCAAATTAGCCAGGGGTGGAAGGATGCAAAGGTGGGAAAGCTACCCAAGAGCTCGAGAAAGAGCAAAAAGAGCACTGGGCAGCTGACGAACGACCAGGGGACGCTGGGCGGTTGTGCTTTTGGTGGCTACAGGGGGTGGTTTGCGGCAGGGAAGAGAGCTGGCTCGCTGCAACGCTGAGCCATAAGGCGGAAAGCTGTGGTTGCGGCTCTGCGTTCGACGCGAAGACATGTACGGAGATGCTTTGCTTCAAAGACGCATTTCTATTATGTCGTACAGTGTGCTGTCTCGAGATAACGCGTAAAATGGCTGTTTTCTTCCTTCCATCTTATTGCACGCCAGTACATCTCTGCTCCCGCGACTATATCGTGTCGCCGTTGCTGTTGCACTGGAAGCACGTGATAACCGCTGTGTCCAACGCCGCGAAACCCGCATCAAAACACCAAAAACACGACACGTTATGAAATAAACACGCCAAACCGCCCTACGGAGTACTCGTAAGATATCTTATTAAGTCTACGCGCTAGGGGCAGGGAACAGCCGCCAAACCGATCACCAAAAGCTGTCGAAACCGCCCGCCGGCGAGTTGTTAGTCCACTCTTGGTTTTGTTTTGGGGGTTTGTTTACATTGGAGTGGAGTGGCCAAATGGCCTAGCGCCGAATAAAACGAGGGCGGTTCAGCTCGCCTCAGCTGGGGTCGAGTCTGGTCCCGAGGAGGAGGAGCTGATGAAGGGTGAAGCGCGATGTTCGAGTGGGGTCGCTTTTCTCGCCTCGACCCCGAACCATTTCCTTTGTTTTGCTTGTCCTCTGTGCAGCGAGCCAGTCCGCGAGGGAGGAAAGCCAACAGACTCGAGCATCTCACCTTGAATTTCATAGACTCGTTCATCTTCGAACAGAACCGCCCACAATGGCAAACGACAAAACCGTAGAAAGGGCGAAAGAGAAACAATCGAAAATTTGCAAATGGCTGTGGATGAGACTCTCATCGATCGTAGCACATCCACCAAGCAACTCTTCCCGATTGACGTGTTCTGTGTTACGCGGTGTGCAAATGCACGTACGATGTAAGGCAATCTGAAAAGACGTTCAAACCGTTCAAGCTCTCGTAGGGTGCCCCCGTGGTGGTCGATGGTCTGGGATGGCGGGGGACATTACCAGCGAAGAATGTACGTGGGTATTGCACCGTTGATTTCGATAATAGAACGTGGAAGACACGCGCTCGTTCATGCCAGTGGCGATAGCAGAGCTCGGCATGAAAAAGAAACAACCACAGAAGAGAAAAAAGATCGCGGCAATATGCTAACGATGTCGTACCAGTGGAAGTGGTCTCGGCAGTCGAGACTCCGAGTGCCTTTCTGCGCGCACTTATTTCACGCGCATGTCATCAGGGTTGTTGTAGTAAGTGATTTATGAGGCTTTGTTTTATTTTGTTCCCATTGAAATATGTCTATTTCGTTTATTTGCATAGTCTTGCAAATTCGTTTCGTGTGGTTTTTTTTAGGGGTTTTTTTTTGGAAATAGGTTATTATTTCGTAATACTTTTCTTCATAAAAAAAGAAAGATTTAAAACAAAGAAAATCCATTTCACAGTTTCTCATTTCATTTTCACATCAAATATCAATTACGTTCTTGAACACAAATTCAACCCTCACGCATACGAAAGCGAACCTCCACAGGATGTAGGCTCTTACAAAGTTGAAATTCCAGTTATATATAACCAAAATGAAGGAGTTTGATACGTTGCTCGTTTTCATTGAGGTAGAGTAATGTTTTCCACCATTTCCGCCGCCAAGTCAAATACACAAGTCAAAAATAGACATCTGCATCGAAGTACAATATGAGAAACGTCACGCGCATGGGTGCAATATAGTGGGAGCGAGTATCTCGATTCCCAGCCTTGCTTTGTACAAGGTCCTCCGAAGTTATCTCTACCCTCCCTAGATGAACACGAATGATGCTGTGTGCTGATAGAATATGCACATGATGGTTGCCCTATGCCCTTTGTTTGCCCCATCCCCATAGCCATGATGACTAGAATAAAAATGAACCTCGATGCTCCGGTCCCCCGTCCCATTTTTGCCGAATTCGTTACATTTGGTTTGAAGCGTGTCCAGAAAAGAAAGAAAAAAAGCAGTGGAAGTCGAAGACAGATGACAGTCCCATACGGTGAAAAGAAACGAAGCAAAAAAAAAAGAAGAGAAACCCAGTTCTGTTATGAAAAGCCGTGGTCCCGAGGCCATGAACAGAAAAAAAGAAGAAAGCGTATCGTTCGTGTACAAATCATATGAAACAAGAAGCAAAGGAAAAGGCCAGCTGAGAGGAAAGCTCTGCACTACGGCCGGAACTGGTACGGTGCACCAACCGGCTGACGGACCATGCTGTCGACGCCGTGGTCTTTGTACATTGGCGGGTGCTCCACCGGTGACTGGGCGTGTGGGTAGCTCCACGACGAGGGAGGCGGGGGCGAGTGCTTGGGCGAGACCACGTGCCGGTAGGGAGGAGGGCCCTGTTGCGGTCCGTGGTGTGAGTGCGCGTGTTGGTGCGGCGGGTACGGCTGCTGCTGCTGCTGGTGCTGCGGGGGATAGTGCGGCGGGTGCTGTGATGCGTGCTGCATTCCTGTGTGCGGGTACGGCTGGGGATGCGGGGGAATCGACACAGAATTGGTTGACGCAGTGGACGAGTGCGGCGACGTCGGAGACAGTGGCTTGCTGGTGCCGGAGAGAAGCGCATGGATGGGCATGGACCCGTCGAGCGGTGTGCGTGGGTAGCCGCCGCTGCCGTTGCTGCTGGCTGTCAAGTACGAAGTGGTCGATCCGTTGCTGGCGTTGCTCGCGTTGCTAGCGCTGCTGCTGCTCGTCGCCATACTGTTGCTATGCGGAGGCAGACCAGGACTGGCACCGCCCGATGTCGCGTTGCTGTTGTTTCCGGCGTCCGCTTTTGGGCCGGGCAATGGGCCGCCAGTGGTCGGCGAATGCGGGTGTCTGTCGTCGTGGAACATGTGTGACAAGGAAGGCAGGCTCATCTGGACGCTGCCACCACTTTCGCTGCGGCGGATCGACGTCGACTGGCCGTAGTTTGGCGGGAGAATAGTGGCCGCGTGGCCGTGGGGACTCAGGCTGGTCGGGCGCGATGGTGGTGAGCGGTACGAGTCCGCAGAGTCGTTGTGCTTGCCATCGGACGGCTGGTGGCTTAGCGTTGTGGGGGAGTGCATTAGCCCAGGCGTGGGTGAGGCCGAGTAGTGCGAGTCCGATCCGGAGGCGGTCGATTCGAGGCGACGTTTCCGGCTGACGTGATGGTCGTCATTGTCGCGCGGGCTTTCGCTGCCGCTCCGTGAGCCGTGACCGTTCATGCCCTCGCTTTTACGCTTGTTGCGGCGTTCGTTCTGGCTGCGCTCGTGGTCGCGGTCGCAGTGTTCGCGGTGGTGGTGTGCTGCGGGAGGCGAGGCTGAGCTTGTGTCGAGCGTCGACGTGGATGAGGTGCTGAAATCGGCCAGCTTTATGCGCTTAAATGCATCCTTGTCTAGAAATTAGGAGAAAGACACACCGCGTTAGATAGATGCAAACAAGAATAAAATGAGCAAGCAGGGAAAGCAAGCAAGCAAAAAGAACAACAGATATTTTTCTTGGTAGAGGCCAAGGAGGAGGACTAGAAGGGGTTCTTCTGTCCCCCCTCCTGCAGAGAGACAGCAAAATAGTATTCCATTTCCAATAGAACGGGTATTTTCGTCGAAACAAAAGTTGCGAGGAAACAACCACAATGACTATTTTTCTGTTTCTTTTTTTTCTGCTTCTTGTTTTTCAAGGTCGAGGCATACCGTTTGCGGGGAAGAAATAAGACACACCTTGCGTCTGGTTGCCGCTATGCTTAGCCTTGAACTCCTGCAGGTAGACCGTGTACTGCTTGTATTCGTCGGTCTTCTTGTATTCGCTCAAGTCCTGGTTGTACTTGTCCTTAGCGAGTTGGGCCTGCGTTTCAAAGGGCTCACGCTCTGCGGCCGTCAGGCCCTGCCAATTTTCGCCGACGTGCTTTGCGATCTCCGTGAATGTCAGGTTTTTGCCCTTCAGCTCTTCCCTCGTCTCTGTTGTAATGTGTTAGCAACTTCACTTTGTACGTCTAGTATCCCTGCTTGGTTGACGTACTGTTGGAGAAAAGGACATATGCGGAAGGCGGCCGTTCCGGAGCGTTCTCATCGGGCTATGGGCTGCTGTTAATACTGGGTACTCTACAAGATGAATTTGATTCTGTAACTTGTTGTATAGTGTGTACGCACTTTAGGATGCCGCCGGTACTTCCGCTTGGCGAGCACACCGGGCACCGCACCGCGGCCGTCGAGATTGAAGGTCGAGGGAGCCTCTTGCTTCGCGGTGGGCTCTGTTCTTGACGAAGAATCGTCTGCAGTTGTGCGTGTGGGTGAGGCAAGGGCAACATCAGGGGCTACCCCGCGGTAGTTTGCGATCCGCCTTTGAAGTTTCTAGAAACGAAGTCTCGTTAGTTGGTGGGTCAGAGAAGGCGAAGAATACTGGTATTGCTTACTCTGCGGTGCCCAAGTTTGACTCCAAGAGCGTCTCTGTAGGAAGGAGAATATTAGTACGTTGTCGTTCTGGCAAATAGAGTCAAGAAGATAAAGGGAGAGACGTACAGATCAGACTCCGTGATGTCGAGAATCGTATCCCAGGTGTCGAAACCCTGGTCCACAAAAGCTTCATAGTACTGTGATAACTGGAGCTCTTCGAGCTCGTCCTCCAAACGTTGTGACATGTTGGCCACAATTTTGTGCCCTTTTTCGTCGCCAATCTTCGACTCACGTAGCCCTGACCATAAAAAAGAAGTGTTCGTCTCTAGGAGACGTTGGAAGAAAAGGAAAAAAAAAAGACTGGTGCCGCGTAGGCGATGGGCTACAGAGGCTGTCAAGTGTCAGCAAGCCGGATCCGCGCACGAAAGATTCAAAGAGTCAAGAGACGAAAAGAGAAGAATGAAGAAACAGAGTCGTAGCAACAGTCCCAGAAAGCACGCCCTACCTCCTGAAAGAAGCAAAGGTTGCCGAAGGAAGAGGGAAGAGTGAAACGGTAGCAACCGCCTGAGAACGGGGCGTGCTACTGTACAGTGTGCAGGTGCAGTTGCAGGTGGAAGGGGAGGGTACAGCGGGGCGGGTAGGAGTGAGAAAGGCAGGGGGTAAAAGAAGGGATGGGAAGCGGAAAAAAGAAGACGAGAGAAGGAGAGGAGGAACGAGGAGGGACGGGGTTGATCTTGAAGATATAGGTCTGGAGATCGCAGAACCGAAAATAAAAACAACGCAACGTCTCACACCCAGTGATAGGTTGGGAATGCCACATACATACAGATTGGAGAACGGTGGAAAACAAGTAATCCGAAAGTCAACAGAATACGAGTTGGATGTGTTTTTGTCTGCCTGTTGATATCAGACGATGCCAATGGTAAGCAAGGGGAATTCGAAAAGTGAGACACCGCGAGCGTCGACAGCAGAAAGCAATAGTAATTTTTTCAATGAGGCTGGGACTGCCGAGGGAATTTAGATATTGAAAAGGAGAAAGTGAAAAAGGCGAGAAAGAAGAAATGATATGTGACGAGGGAGAAAAAAAAGGACCAATATTATTTTAGGATCTTGGACGGAATCAAGCGTAATCAACACCAACGCTCTGGGTAGCAGTAGGCTATGGACCTCAAGAAACTAGAGACTCTGGGCCCTAATCCTTTCCCTCTGGAGGCTTGCAAGAGAGCAAGGAGAGAGGCAAAAAGAACGGCGTGTGGGAATGTGTGTGGTATGAGTGTAGACGGGGGATGAGAGAAAACGGAGCAGAGGAGATTGGAGACTGGAGAAGAAAGAACTCGTTTCTTTCAACGGGGGCAAAGAAGACGGCGCCAACACGGGAGGGATCCCGGATTCTTGGGATAGGGCTTTTCGTTATGAGGCTGGCTGTGTTGACAGAAAGGACCAGACCCAGCAGGTACGAAAGCAAGGGTATGAAGTTTGTTGGTTGGCGAGGGATGAGGGATGAGGGATGACTCCAGGCCGAGGGACAGTGAAAGCAGGGGACGACACAAAGCGCCACGAGAACTCGCGTATCCAATCTTCTTGGACAAGAGTACAGGCTGGGAGGTGTGCTGAAAAACGGTGCAGGTGGAACAACGAACAAGGAGGCCGGCCGTCACGAGATGCATACGGTGTTTGCCGAGTTGGGGGAGGGTGGAGAGGAAGGAGAAGGGGGAGCACGAAGAAACACTGGGCTCATCTTACAGGAGAGATGGATGAGGCAAATGACCGGTCGGTTGGGGGATGCTCGTCGTGATGTGAAAGTACTCCGTACAAAGTAAATGCTGGTAAACCGTCGGGTGTCAGTCGGCAAAGGGGTGCGGTGCTGACTAGGGACTGCGAGCGAGTGACCTGGGTTGGTGATGGAGGTTCGTGAATGCGAGCGTAAGGTTAAAAGGCCGCAGGAGAGAGTTTTGCGAAGCAAGGTCGATCTGAGGCGAGAATGAAAAGCGGGTGAGCGACGGATGAAGCCGGTAATGCGATATGAGAGAGAGAGAGAGAGTTGGAGATCGAGAAAGGCGAGTCGTTAAATGTGAGTCGATGTCAAACAGTCGAAGAGAAAAGAGAGAGGTGGAAAAAGGGCAAAGAAAGAAAGGCGAGGAACGGGAAAGACCTTTGGGGGGGTCAGCGACGGAAGGAGGTGGTGGTGGACGGTGTAAGTGGCAGGTGCGGGTCTAACACAAAGGAGCGAAATAAGGAAAGAGGCGACGCACAGCGTTATGGAGCTCTTATTCCCACTATTGTTGTTGTAGAAGGAAAGTGCACACCAGGGCAGACCGAGAAGGGGGAGAACGGGGAGATGACTGTAATACGCGGCTGCGGCTAACATGGACACAACAATAGGAACTCTAGGAAATTGCAATAACACAACGCCAATAATGTATATTGTCCAGAATGTAGGCTCCAGAAATATGGAGGACTGGCTACGAAGCGACGAGGCCTGTCAAAACGCAGAGTTGCGAGTGGAAGGGCAAGAGAGCGCATCTCGAAAAGCGACAAAGCAGGAAGTCAGCAGACGAGCAAGGGCCGACCATGTTTTCGGACAAATAGCATATTGCCCCAGGGTGAAAGAGAGGGAAGGAGCGAGACAGCAGACATGAAGGAAGGAGCAAAGGGCAAGGGCCGTGAGAGACAGACAAGGCAGGAAGAAACAAACTGGCCTCGTCCTTGTCACAAAAGAAAGCCCAGGCACCGCCCATTCAAGCCGGCAAGTTGAGACGGCCAGAGTCTGCTTGTACGAGTCTTGTGCGGTCTCTGCTGGCCCGCAAAAAGGACAGGCCTTGCGGTTACTGATCCTCGCCAGGAACACGGCCAAAACCGGTGCGGTGGGCAAAAGACGAGGTTGATGTGGAGTGCAGGGGAGGAAAGGCTTTCGAGAGACGTTGAACCGCAAAACAGACAGAATGATGTTTGGGGAAGGAGGCGGTCCAGGCTGGGTAGCAGGTACTTACTCAACAAGGAAAGTAGCGCCTACAGCAATGCAAGGCAGCCGGCGTTTGGAGTTGCTCTTTCGTATTGGGGGGGGGGGAATTGAGTACCTTTGGTCAAGCAGGACAGGAACGATATGGCATGTACGGGCATACAAAAGTACTCCCTACCTCACGAGTACGTTGCCCAGAAAGGGAAACAACCATGGGAAAAAAGGGCAACACGAAAAATGTGGTATCCGTAATTAGCAGTGTCTGGAAGTTTGTGAGAGAGAGCTCAGACATCGAAACAAAGGCGAAGGGGGCGTGTATTTTACAAGCATGAGGAGAATCCCGCCCAAAAGGACGACAGGGGAGCCACAGGTGCTGCGTAAAGATTCGAAGACGCCAAAAAGCGGGTGAATAACTCGGCAAGAACATCGATAATGGAAAACAAGAGAGTGCGAAAAGAAAAGAAGCAGCACGAAGCAGCACAGAAAAGAACGGACAAGCATGAAAGAGCAAAGACATGGGGGACATGGACCCAAGAAACCCCGGGGGGGCGTGTGTTTTCTGCAAGTGTGGGAAGGGATGGGAAGTTCAGAAAAAACGTACGATTTCGATGGCGTCGATGGGGTCAGATCAGCCAATCAGCGCGCTCGGGACGGGGGTTTGCGCAGGAGGCAAGCGCAGTCGCGAAAAAAGGGAAGCAACGTCCTGGGGAGAGAGGGAAGAAACGAGGCCGATCGCTATTATTTGACGTCTCAGTTTTGCAGGTATTACCTTTCAAGTAAGATACGTCGTACTTGTACAGGCCAACGAGTTCGTTGACGAGGCGGAGTGGTGGAGAAAGGCGGTGGAGATGTAGGTCTGTATCGACAATTTGCGCCGGAATCGAAAAGACGCCAATTGCCGTTGTGTTGAGTGGTCGACAGGATGCGCAGAACAATCGAGGATAATTGGTCGGCTGGAGACGGCCATGGTTCGGTCCTGCCCTCTTGGGCGGCGACAGGTTGACAGCAGACAGCCAACGGGCAGGTCCGCGCTGACCACAGGCACAGGCACACGCGCATGAGCACTGGCTCGACACAAGATACGTATCTTACCGCGAAGTGCGCTGCACTGGGATCACCAAGCCACCTGGCACAAAGAGGAAATATTAGCATCGACAGTTGAGTACAAGCACGACTTAAGATACAGCATGCTCCAAAGTCAGCCTCCCTATGTGTCTTTACGAATACTTGTAAGTACAAACTAAACTGTAAATCGATAGCCAGATATTTAGTTATTCCCCTTGCACATTGAAAGAGCCCGGCAGCCTCCGTGAGCGAGGCAGAGCTGGGCAATAACAAGCGAAGCGAGACCGAGAAAATGGTAGAATCAGTGAATCAGTGGATCAATGAATATATGAATCAATGACTACAAATTTGAATGCAAGGAAGAGACGATACGAGGTCATAGGGATTTAGAGGGCTGTGGGCCTCTTTTTATCTTTGTTCTCCAGTCGGGTGGTTGGTGCGCGTGTGTTTCCACTTTCCCATAGCGTCGAACAGGGAAAAAGAAAAGAGAAACGGACTTGTGAAGGAAAAGGGCACAAGGGCTCCGAAAGGGCACCAGAAGCAAAAGAACACCTGATTATGACATGATGGCCGTCTTTCCATCCACGGTCGGCGATGGTCTAGAACCGACGACAGGGGGGTGCGTTGTCGAACACACTGATGGGCGCCTAAAACCGACACCAGAAGAAGAAATCCCATGTAAGAAAATGGTAAAATGCAGGAAATGCCACGTCTTGGCTGAGCGAAAACATGCCATTCTGCTCAGAATCCGACCTGCGCACGGAGGGCAAAAAAAAAGGGAGACACCCGGCCTGGCATTCTGCCTTTCTGCTTTTCTGGCAACTTCTTCGATCGCCCTCCTGGCCGCTTTTACTCCGCCCAGTCGTATTTGGAGAGTGTATATAATATATGTGTCTACTATATAAGAGGTACATGTTGCGCCTAACTCTTTAGCGAAGCGAGAGAGACTTCCCTCCCACAGCGACCGTGTCGGTCCCCTCCACGATGCTTGTGTTTACAAGTACTGACATACTGTGGTGTACTTGCACATACGGACTCATCTTCTCGTCTCTCGCGCGCTCTCTCACAATCTATCTTCATTTCCTTCTACGTCCTCTTGCGTCCCGGACCGAGACGCCTCCTTAGCCTCTGGCACAGAAAAGCGAAATAGGACTCTCAGGAGGAAGACCCCATTTCCTTTCCCGTTTCTTTGCATTCTCGTTTTTTCGGGGTCGGTGTTTTCAATTCCCTTTATTTTGCATTTATTTTTGAGTTTAGTTTTTATTCTCCGTCGCGCGTGGATGAACCACTCTGCAGAAATCGTACGATTTGGGCTCAGGCGTGTTTCCCCCTTTTCTCATCGTCCCCCTCCTTCCCTTCCTTCACCCCCTCCTTCCATTCTTGTCTGCACCCCTCTCCTGAACCTGCACACAGTCGCGCTTGCTCGCTGGTAGGGCCTTAATTGCACGCCCCCTTTTCTTTCTGGTCGTCTTCGTTCCCGCGTGGTCCTGGCCGACCTGGGCCGCATATATTTGCTTTTTCCTCATGCTTTTCTGGGACACAAACAAGAAAAAGAAGGAAAAGAGAGCCTCCTCTGTCTGGGCAATACGCCGACTTAATTGTGCGCCACTGTGACGACCTTGCTCTGTAGTAATCTGTGATTTAAAAAAACAAAAGGGCAAGACAGCGCCGTGCTTCTTGAAGCAGTCACTAAAAAGAGGCGATGACGGCTCTTGCATTTGTTGGAGCTAGGCGGGAGCGAATGAGCGTGCAGGTGGCCGGCGTCGACCGCCGTCCTTTCGAATTCTTCAAAGGATTCCGGCTGCAGATCAACAGGCTTGAAAAAGTTACCTGTCTTCGCAAGAGGAAAGTCTGCTCTGGACGAGGTACTTGTTTGGAGAACGTCGTACAGCCACGTTGAATGTAAACTTCGCCGTGACTCCGTGTGCAGTCTCGTTTTGATTCTTGTCAAGCTTTCCCTGCCTCAGCGCGATGTTTCATCCTCCTCTATCTTTCCATCGGGTGGCCCATAGTGCTTGTCGTGCTTCTCACGCTTGGCCCGCGGGCTGCAACTTTGATAAGTGTGTGGCCCAGTCGATGCCTCGTGGCCCCGTCGCTCTACGGAGTAGTCATATTTCACATTTTGCCTCATGGATCAGACATCCTCTTACTACGTCGTATCTCTCTTTGATATGGGAGTTTGCCCATCCTTCCCGGGACGCATGCTCTTTTTACTGCTTTTGCGGCGATTCCCTTTCCTCTTTTGCATCTTTCATGTCGGTGTTGGACATGCCTTTCTGTGTCGGCCTCTCTGCTCTTTGCTATCCTCGCCGTCGCCCATATCTGACAATCTGGCCGTGTCAATTGTACTGTGCAGAGCACATCCCCACACTATATCGTTCCGTATCACACAGGAGGCTGACCGCGCCAAACTGCCCCACCAATCACAGAGCTGGCCACTAGACAGCAATAGTTAACAGTGAGAGTTAAACCCCAAATTCGAGACCATTCTTTCTCATCCACCACGGAAGACGAAGACGGAAGACGGAAGACGGAAGACGGAAGACGGAATACGGAATACGGAATACGGGTGTGCAGAACGGACAACCACTGCACAACAACGGCAACCGTTCGCCGGCTATCGGAAAGACGAGAGGGTGTGCGAGCCATACGCTGCGCCATGGCCACCAACGACGCCGACAAGACGGCCGACGGCCAGCAACAACAGCAACAACAGCAACAACAGCAAAATGGGCAAAGGCAAGCTCGCCAGGCAGCGGCTGCCCCTCCTTCCACAGCATCATCATCACTGCCGCCCGCCGACCAACCTCCTACCTCAGTGGCCGCCCAGAGAGTGGGCCTTGCACAGGTCAGCTGACCCGTCTCCTTCTTTCCAATGTTTTCCTCATTTGCTCTTTCCTTCTTCACTTCCCTTTGGTCTTTCCCCCTCTGTCCCATCACTGCATATTGTACGGAGTACCGGCTCTTCCTGCCTATTTCGTCACCCTCGTTCCTGCCTGTGGACTACCTACCTCGTCTCCCGATGGCCATGATCATTACGTGTTCATCGCGTTCCTCTTTCCCTTGCCCCCTTTCCCCATCACCACTTTCGTCTTCAGCGCCCACGAGCACTTTTGTTTGTTGCATTCTTCCCCTGTCTGTGTTTCTTTCTTTTCCATACGCCCCCATTCCCTGCCCCCCTCTTCCCTACTGAATGACTGCAACACCGTCTAACTCACAAGCATCTTGCATCTACTTTGCGACTAACTCGCGCTGCTGGTTTTGTGGCTGGTTTCTAGGCTCTCGAAGAATTGGCTAGGTAAGGAGAAATACTCTTCCCAGATGGTTCGATTTTTGGCTTTTCCTATTTATTTTTTATCCCGAATTGGTTTCTCCTCAATGTCTCTGTTTACGCCCCTTGCACCCTGCTCGTCTAATTGGTCGAGACTTGTGTTATTCGCATTCTTTCGTCTCTTTTTCAGGGCCGTTTTGTTGAACATCGAGATCCCTCACTCCCTCATGACCCTTGCAGCCGCCGACCGGCCTAGCTGGCGAAGTCGCCCAAACTGTACCCCAGCCTCCACCATCACGGTCCTTTTGCATCGCTGAATTTTGAGCGTTCTGCATGTCTCGTGCCATGGGCATTTCTCGCGGTGGCCCCCACCGTCCCCTTCGTCCCCGTCCAACCGTCGACCCCGTCCCGAAGGAGGATCTCGAGTTCCCTCTGCCAATGCCACGTTAGATTTGCTTTGTTGCCAAGGCTTCTTTGCCCAAGATCCAAATGGCCATCCGCCCACCCCCTCTGAGAGTCCCTGATCCAGGTCTGGTGTCACGATGGGTTGGGGAAGCGGGCAATGCTGCCTCGATGGCAGAGCACAGCATTTCGTTCGGGATACCGTCTCTCGTTGATCACCTTGCCTTTTTTTCTTTTCTTCCTTTTTTTTTCCCTCTCTATTTTCCTTTTCAAGAATTTTTCTCCCAGTGGGAAGAATGTATCACACACGTGGACCTACGTGTCGTACGGACATAGACGAGCAGAGTCTACCTTACCCCGGCGAGTGCGCCGGCCAACAGCTTCATTGTTAGCATCGCCAGCTTGTCCTTGCACGAAATAGCGCGGACTCGCCGCATGAGGCACTGTGCGATATATGCCTGCATGGAGGGACTGGAGTAACAAGAACGAGTGGCTTTGGCCAGGCAATCGAGCAGTTGGAGCAGAACAACCCGGTCGCTTTTGTTTTCCTTTCTGCTCACTCATCTCCGCATTTTTTCGGCATTCTTGCGCGCTTTTTCTCTCTCTTTCACTTTTCTCACAGAAACAACCGCCTTACTTTTCAATATGACGTGTTTTCTCGAGTTTCTTTGCTTTTGGCTCAGCCCCCTATCCCTACACCGTCCGTGGTTTTGCAGTGCAGTGGACGACGCTATTGTTTTACCATCGCCGACGTGCAAGCGCCCTGCATGGGGAAGCCGAAGAAGGAAGGGAATGGAATAGGGCCCAGGTCAGTACGTTTATCCAGAGCATCTTACGGAGTACTTTGTGTCATTGCTTTCTTTCCTTTTTTTTCACGTTTTCGCTGCATGTTTCGGTTATTTTCTCCCTTGCACAACCCTTTCGCACACTTTTCTTCTATATTTTCTTCTTTTTGTTCTCATGATTTCTCCCCCCCCCCCCTCACATTCGTCTCTGTCCTGATGGTTGCGTTCGATGCCCAAAGAATGCGCCAATAGGAAATAGAAATTGCCATGTGGCTTTGCTATGGGGAAATTCCGCGCTGAAGAAAACAGAGCTGAGAGCCTCCCCAGGCGTCGTCGTCTCCCTCGATACAAGCAGTTGCACGACCTGTGCGGAACCGCTTAGCGACTTTACCCAAAAGGTTTCAAAACACCTGATATCTCGTGGCTGCCCGTGGCGCTTCTGTGGGGACAAGTCCGTGCTTTTATGGTGGGAAGCACTGAAATGCGAGGGGTGGAATAGGAGACAACCGACCCCAATAGTTGGCACTCCAATACACTGTCGACATCGATGGTTTGTCATCAACGACCCTTTTTCGGTCACCTCACACCTGCCTTTCCCCTATGCGTACTCAGTACAAGGACTTCAGGGATTTGTATTTTCGGGCCTTGCTCCATTGTATATCCCTCGTATTTTCACTTATCCCCTTCATTCTCCCCCTTTTTCTCTGGCCTTAGCTGGGTTCCAGAGACACAATTGCCCGAGTGGGTTGGGCTGAGCTGGGCTGGAGCGGGTTACCAGGACAAAAAAACACGCGAATTCATAATAGCTTTAGGCTTCTTTCGGAGAACGGAATGGACGGCCCACGATGGGGGAGGGATCATGGACTACAAACGAGGAACTACTTTTCGTATGGAGAACGAGACTACGGAATACGGAAGGAACGCGGGCGAATAGAGATGATCTGCCCTTCCCTTACCTCCAGGGCTTTCTTGGCCATCTTCCGGTCGAGGCCTCTGACCTTGGGCATCGCTCTCGTTCATCTCTTGTCCCCTCCTACGGAGTCCTCTCCCTTGCTCCGGGCGTTGGCATGATTTGTTATCTGCGGTTTTTTCGGGACAGTCCTCTTTATGGTTTCTTTTGCAAGTGCATTCCGGTGTGTGCTCGTCCCCCCTTTCTCTCCTTTTTTTCATTTGCTGTTATAAACGGTTTCTCGAAAGTCGACCCATCTTCTTGGGGCCGAAGATGGATCTATCTTTTGCCCTCGCCGAGAGGCGAAAAGCAAAAGGGTAAGAGGGCAGAAGCCACGTTTTGGTCGCAGGGAGTCGGGCTACTGCTACCTTTTGATCATCTCTTGACGTCCGAGTTTCCCCATGCTACGCCTTTTGCGTTTGGGCTATCGAGTGGCTGCTGTCATTTGTCGGTTGGGCCTCATACTCGCCTCGTGTCCGTGTCTTGCTTATTGTTTATGGCGCCGTTTGTTGTTGTCTATTGTTTATTGTCTCTTTGTCCTGCATGTTTCGACCGAAAACATGAGGCAGAGAACGTAGAAGAAGTGAAATACGCGCAGAGAGAGACAGAGAGAGGAAGGAAGAGAGTGAGGAAAGAGACGAAAGCTAACGATGTGCACAATGAAGAGGCGAACGAGCGGCCGACAAGCTCGAGCGGGAGCTCCGCATATTCGAGGCAAAGCTGGAGGAAATGCTGTCGTCTATGGGCATGTCCGAAGAGGAGCTGGAGGAGGCAAACGACAACGGCGAACAAGAAGAGGGTGGAGAGGCAGCCGGTGGGCAAGACAATGCGGAGAGTGGACCTACATTGGAGGACAGCAAGAACTAAATTGAGATGATCGAAGGCCGAAGGCTGGTCTACGGACCTGGTTCCGGTGGATTGTCCTCACATCTCTTCTTCACGACTAGATCTGGATTGGAACGGACGTGGTTCACGAACACGGCACATAATTTTACGACATGGAGACATTTTGCAGAAGTGAACATGGGGCAAACATATTGTCAAGAGAAAAATCATGGCACGATATTTTGGTGAAATTGAGACATAAGGGGACCTGACAACAACAGTTTCTGATGTTCTTAATAGAAAAACCTCCTCACACACAAGAGGACAAGCACAGCATCATTTTTTTCATTCATATTCAGGAAACAATTCATGAAGGAAACTGGTAACCAGTGGAATAAAATAAAAAAGCCGTCGAGGGCCAATGGCTATATGGCCCATATTATAGGTGAAATAAATAGAGAGGACATAGCATGTAATACAGAGTTCAACGAAGATGTAAAATCAAACCACGAAACATGGAACATCAGATAAACAGAAAGCAAAATAGCAGCAAAAAGACTTCGTAAACGCCAAAATAATGATGCGATCATGTTCGCTTCCTTTCGGATCCTTTGAGGGTGAGGAGAAAAAAACAATTCGTCTCATCTCGTGCCGTTTCTCCCTTCGCTCCAGCTGTTGAAAAAAAAAGTACGACAGCGATAGAAAGAGAGCCATAATACCAGCAACCCAAAATCGACATAAATCGTCATACACGGGGTGCAAGATGAAAGAGCCAAAAAAGGGAAAAGAAAGCCAGAAAACAAAAAAGTTGCTTGGAGTGGAAATGCCGTGGGGGTAGCCAAAAGCACCGTAGGGCTCATGAAGCGAGACTCTCGATCGGATCGCTAGCTACTATGCGCGCGAAGAAGCTGTGAAAAGAGAAGGGAATGTTAGTACATCCCGTTGCTCTGAGAAACACAAGACATAGGGATGAGGAAGGGAAAACAAGTGGAGGCCCTCTCGTCCCTATCGTCTGCTTGCCCTTGAAATGGTCTCGGCTTGGCGTTGTGCATCCTTACCGTGCTGCGCATTGTGCAAGTCTGCGGCGGCGGTCGCGGCGGCCGCGGCCATGGAGGCGTTAGCGGCATCGGCCACGGTGGTGGCGCGGCTGATTTGCGGCCGCAAAGAAAGAGCGGAGGGCGAGGTTGCGGCGCCTGGGGACGAGGCCGCAGTGGCGGCTTTGGAAGCGGCACTACCGCCCTTTTGATCGACCTTCCGCGCCAGCTCGCGCTCGCGGTTCTTCTCAAGCAGGGCGCCGCCGAGCGTGGCGCACTTGAGGATCGTCTCGATGAGGTGGTTCTGTTGCAGCGGCTTCGACAGGTACTCGTCCATCTGGGCCTGAATGCATTTCTCGCGGTCACCCATCATGGCGTGGGCGGTCAGGGCGATGATGGGCGTGCGCTGGGTGCCGCCGAGGTTGCGCTCGTACTCGCGGATCTTGCTAGTGGCCTCGAAGCCGCCCATGATGGGCATTTGCACGTCCATGAGAATGACGTCGAAGTTGCGGCGCTTGATGGCCTCGACAGCCTCCTCGCCGTTGCCGACGACGGTCACCACGTGGTGGTACTTCTCCAGAATCTTGACGGCAAGACGCTGGTTGACCGTGTTGTCCTCGGCCAGCAGAATCTCAAACGACTTGGTGTTATCGGCCAGCGAGGGTGTGGCGCGGTTCTCGAGCGCCGGCACCATGCCATTGGCGAGGTCGATGAGCTTGCAGGGCGTGGTCATGAACGAGGTCACACCCAGCTCGATGCACGACTTGAGGCTGACGTGCACGACGGGCGCGAGAAGCACGATGGGCACATACTCAAACTTATTAATGGACTGCAGCCGGCGTGCGGTCTCGAGCGAGTCGACGACGATAATGACATCCTTGGGCGGGGAGCCCTTGGCACGGGCCTGGGCCAGCGACGGGTTGCGCTCCGAGTCGACGACAATGGGCACGAGGCCCAAGGTGCCGAGCATCGTCACGATCTGGTCGCTGACAGGGTTCAGGCCCTTGTCGATGAACAGCACCTGGTGGCCGCGGTACGGGCTGAGCTGCTTGTGGATGAGGGTCACGTCGTTCTCGGCGAGGCGCACGACGCACGTGAAGTAGAAGGAACTGCCCTTGCCGTACTCGCTCTTGACCCAGACGTCACCGCCCATGAGGCTGACGAGACGCTTGGAAATGGAGAGACCAAGACCCGTGCCGCCGAACTTGCGCGTCATCGAGCCGTCGGCCTGCTGGAAGGTGTCAAAGATCAGGTCGAGCTTGTCGGACGGGATGCCTATACCCGTGTCGGAGACGACAAACTCGATGGCGTACTCGTCGAGGTTGCAGTGAACCTGGCTGGCCTTGCGGATGGTCAGACTAACCTCGCCGCGCTCGGTGAACTTGATGGCGTTGCCGACCAAGTTCAGGATGATCTGGCGCAGACGGAAGGAGTCACCGACAACATGGTCGGGCACAGAGCTGTCGACGTGGAAGGTGAGGTCCAGGAACTTCTCGTTGGCCTTGACAGCGAGAGTCTTGAGCGCGTTGAAGACAGTGCCGCGCAGCGTGTAGGGTATCTCCTCGATGACCATGCGGCGGGCCTCGATCTTGGACAGATCCAGAATGTCGTCGATGATGGTCAGTAAGCTGTTGGCCAGGTTGTTGACAATGTTGAGCATTTCGCGCTGGTACTGCGTCAGGTCGGTGTCGAGTGTCAGCTGTGTCATGCCGATGATACCGTTCATGGGCGTCCGGATCTCGTGGGACATGTTGGCGAGGAACTCTGACTTCGTCTTGTTGGCCAACTCGGCGGCCTCACGCGCCTGCGTGTTGCGCTGGATACTGTCACGGAGGTTGTAGACCATCTGGTTGATCTTCTTTTTCAGTTCGTCCATTTCGCCCGACGCCTCGACCTCGACGAGTTTCGTAAAGTCGCCGTCCGTCGCCGCGTTGGTGATGTCGCCGAAGGCGCGCACCTGTGCCGTCAAGTTGTTGGCCATGGTGTTGACGTCCGTCGTGATCTCCTTCCAGCGGCCTTTGAGCCCGGCAATGTCGGCTTGACCACCCATGATACCGTCAACACCCACGTCCTTCGCCACGCGCTGCACCTCATTACAGAAGACGGAGAGTCGGTCAACCATGTTGTTGATGGTCTCCTTGAGAATCAAGATCTCACCCTTGGCCTCGACGTCGATCTTGCGCGACATGTCACCGTTGGCAATCGCCTGCGTCACGTTGGAGATGTTGCGCACCTGCGACGTCAGGTTCGACGCCATGGTGTTGACGTTCTCCGTTAGGTCCTTCCACTTGCCCTCCACGTTGTCGACTTGGGCTTGGCCACCCAGCGTACCGTCCGTGCCGACCTCGCGCGCCACCTTGCTGACCTCGAAGGCGAACGTGCCCAGACGGTCCACCATGGTGTTGATGGTGTTCTTCAGATCCAGAATCTCGCCGCGCACCTCGACGCCAATCTTCTTCGTCAGGTCGCCCTTGGCCACGGCCGTCGTGACCTTGGCAATTTCGCGCACCTGTGTCGTCAAATTCATAGCCATGCCGTTGACGTTCTCGGTTAGGTCGCGCCACGTGCCCTCGACATCGTGGACAGTGGCCTGGCCGCCGAGGCGGCCCTCGGTACCGACCTCGCGGGCAATCTTGGTGACTTCGCGCGCAAACTGCTGCAACTGGTCAACCATGGAGTTGATGGTCTTCTTGAGCTCGAAAATCTCGCCGCGGCACTCGGCCGTCACCTTCTGTGTCAAGTCACCCTTGGCGACCGCCGTAGTAACCTTGATGATATCGCGCACTTGGGTGGTCAGGTTGTTTGCCATCGCGTTCACATTGACCGTCAGCTCGTTCCACATGCCCTTGACGCCCTCGACATCCGCCTGGCCGCCGAGCATACCCTCAGTACCGACGTCGCGAGCGACACGTGTGACTTCGGACGCAAACGTCCGCAGCTGGTCCACCATCGTGTTGATGGTCTGCTGCAGCTGCAGAATTTCACCGCGCGCGGGACGCTCGATTTTCTTGGTCAGATCACCGAACGCGACGGCCGTGGTTACGGACGCGATCTCGCGCACCTGGTCGGTCAGGTTCTGGGCCATGATGTTCACGTTGTCGGTCAACTCCTTCCACGTGCCGTCGACACCCTGGATCTGGGCTTGGCCACCCAGAATACCCATGGTGCCGACCTCACGGGCCACACGGGACACTTCGCTGGAGAACACCTGCAGCTGGTCCATCATTGTGTTGATGGTGCGCTTGAATGTCGTGATTTCGGGGTCCATCTCCACCGTGTTCATGCGGACCTTCTTGGACAGGTCACCACGCGCGACAGCCGTGACGATTTCACCAATCTCGCGCAGCGCCTTCTGGAAAGCCTCGTTGGCCTTCTGGTGCTTCCACAGCTCGCGCTCGAGTGTAGCCACGCGTTGCTGCTCGAGCAGCTGCAGCGTGCGCTCCTGCAGGCTCTTCTGTTCGAGGAGCTGCGCATTGACGCCGGCCAGCTCCTGGCGCTGCGTGTCCAGCAGCTTGGACTGGTCGTCGACATGGTCGCGCAGGCCGGCCAGGGCCTCGTCGGTCAGCGGGCCGCCGCCAGGTGACAGGCGCTCCTCACCGAAGCTGCTGCGTGCGCTGTCCGAGGCGGACAGGGTTTGGGCCATGCGCGACGCGACAGACGCCGCGACGGGTGCTGCGGTCCCTGCGAGGCTACTGCCGCCATTGATCGCGGTGGCGCTCGTAGTTGACGAGGGTGTGTGGCCCTCGTCGCCGAAAAGAGAGTCGGCCGCCTCGTTGGGCGTGTCGGGGAATGCAGAGCTCGAGAAGACGGAGCCGCTGGTGTTGCAGATGGCGCGAGACTCCAGCTGATGTATCCGGCGAATCAAGGAGGAGATCTCTGACTCGAGGTGCCGCTTGGCGGCTGAGTCCTGGCCTGGAAGGTTGACATGATCGGCCGCGTTGCGCGACGCAACGATGGTAGCGGTAGAGTCGGTCGAGATGGCCAGCGGCGTGATAAATGCCGCGACGGCCATGTAGAGGGTATCGTCGTCGGCCATTGTCGTTGGAACGACGGTCATATTTGTTGAGTTAAACGAAAGAAAAATGGGTGGCTAGAGGGCGCGTAGACGGTGAGGGCCCTTCGTCTCGACTCGAGTAAACGAGTCCGACAGAAAGGATAGAAAGGACAGGACAGAAAGGAGCGACTGTCCTTGGGAGTCGCCAAGGTCGCTTTTGTGTTTTTTTGTCGAGTTCGGGCTTTCACGGTTGCCCGTTTTCTTACGTGGCGATCCCCCAAACGGGGAGACTTCGCCCTTCGAACAGGAGGACGCGGTTGTGGTGATCGAGAAAGGCGGCAGGAAAAAAGTCGCTCTGCGGGGTGGGAAAAAGAAGGCGACGGAAGAGAGGATCGCGGACTCGAGAGTGATTGCTGCTCGAAGTGTGTCGTCGCCGATTCGATGGTGGTGATGATTTCGTTGGAATCGCTGAAAAGGAACAGGAGAAGGGAGGGAAAAATCGAGAGGGGAGGAATACGAGGATTCCTGGATAAGAGAAAAAAGGGTTGCGAAGGCAGGATTGCTAAGGAAAGAGGCGAGCGAGTGGTGGAGAGAGAAGGTGAGAAAAGAGAAGATGGTAGCGGGAGGCTTGTCTGGCACCAGCAGCCCCTACGTCCCTTGGCCTGTTTGTACGTGCTGCTAAGTAGAGATTGTTAGCATATGGAGAATGGGAAAGTGAGAAAGAGGGAGGTGAGGGCTAGGGAGGCGGACGGCGGAGGAGAAAGAGGAGCCAGAAAAAAATGCCAGAAAGGTGGCAGAGAGGGGGGGGGACACAGGCCTGATGGGCCAATAGAGTGGGGGAAAGTGGGTGCTCTCAGGGTATCTGGCGAGTCTGGCAGGCAGATGGGGGGTGACAGAGGAGGCTCCAGGGGGAGGGGGAAGGAGACAGATGGTGAAAGATAGTGGGAGATAGCGGGAGCGTCAGTGGCGGTGGGCGGGCAGTATTACGAGGGCCATGGTAGGCTTTCGACGCTTTCGTAGGGCCTGCCGGGCGTCGAGATACCTGGGGAAGTGACGACTATTGGATCGCCACTGCAACCCGAGGTGACATGGGGAGGGGAAGTCGTATCAACAGCACCCCTGCTTGCGCAACTCACCTCGTCTGTTCAGCACATGTGCCCTGGGGCTTTGGCTTTCGTCAATACTATGTTTCCGGCGTGCTGGTTCATCGGCAAGCCGGGTGGCTGCTTCGACGCAGGTTTGGGGAAACGAAAGAGTAGAGCAAGGCGGCTGAATAGTGTCCGAGCTCTCTGAAAGACACGATAACTTTAGTGAACGCGGGTCACCAGAAAAAGAAGGCAATGAAGAGGGTAGAAAGGGGGGCTGGTCGAGAGGGAGGGATGGTGGGAGAGGGGAACACGCGAGGGAGAAAAGACAGGGCGAGCCAGAGCAGCCAGAACAGCCAGTGAGCGAGGGACAGGACGACACTGAGTGTGGGCGCCGTTCGAGCTGTATTGTACGGGGAAGCGAGAGCGTGAGAGGCGCCCGAACGGGTTTAGGGGAGCAAGTTCGGTGGGAAAGGGCAGCAGAAGCGGCGCCACAGAATAAAGAGGGTTTCGCGCTGGGGTGGAGGAGGAGGTGGGCAAAGAGTGGGCGCCGTGTGGGAGGTGCGAATGTGTGTGTATATGGACGGCGGCGGACGGATCTAACGGCGTGCTTTTGGGCGGAGGCGACTTTGTGACTTGCGCAGGCGATTATCGTAATTTTTTGGTGTTGTTCAGTGTTTGTGCAGCGGGCTTTCTCTTTTCTGTTTTGGTCCCTGGAGACGGCGTGTTTTTTTTGTTTTTTTTTTCCCCTGCGAGATGAGAAGCGAGGCCAAAAACGACAGAAAAGAAACGATGAGGAAGCGAGGGAAAGTCGCGAATGTGGTCTACCAGTACGGAAGGTGCTGAGGGGAGGGCGACCCTCGACTCGACGGGAAGGTGCTGCCCGAGACCTGGTCAACGAGGGAAGGAAGGACGAGTACGTTTGCACGGAAGGAAGGCGGGACGGGCGAGACAAGAGCAAACAAAACGAAACCCACGAGGGGCTGACCGGCACCGTTTTCTGTCCCGTTGCCGGTAAGAGCCAATACGAGGCCTGCGTCTGGGCATACATCGAATGTATTCTATGTATCTACGGGTGCGCACTCTCTGCAGGACTGCAGACCTCTACTCCGTATCCAACGAAAGAACAGAGACGCCAAGCACATGCGGGTGATGGAAAGACTGCAGTCTGCAGGGAAGCGGGCACCGCGCAGGAAGGAGCGGGCGAGAGCAACACATCTGCAAGAAAAAGGCAAGAGGAAGGCACGCGTGAAGACAAAAGGAAAGAGCGAACGAGAGAATCTGCGAAAAGGGAACGAAGAGGATAGCTGCAGCAACAGCCAGAGAAGGTAGGACCTGTGGCTATCACGGGGTCGTTCTTGCCTGCAGTGCAACAAAGGTCGCCAAAAGCCTCTCTTGCCGTTGACTCTCACTCTCACCCGCACCATCCAATCTGCTCCTTCCATTGTTCCCTTATCCGATCGTCAGGGCCTGGCCATTTGCATTCTTAATTCGAAACGGAGGCAGAGGCAAGATGGGCTCGTTTGATAGTCTGTGGACTTGCTGTCTACGGACCAGGTCGACAAACAACAGGGAACAAAAGAAAGGATGGGGATCACAAACTGGGATCACGGCTGGGATCACAGCTGGGATCACAGCTGGGATCGTCTTGTTTCGGCCATCTCCAAGTCACGAATACATCGGAGCGTACTGCGGCGGTCCGCCGTCAAAAGTACTTGATACTGCTGTCACCGGGAAGCCGAACAATAAATCCCATGCGAGCGTGTGTCGATATTCGTATCTTACTTTATTTCCCGGTTCACAGCTCCCCTATTATATTAAATTGTTTCCTCTGCGTCCACTGTTCTCCTGGCTGCCCTCTCTGTCTCTGCAAACCCACCTGCCGAGCCGTGGTAAGCCCCCCTTGTCAAGCCATTGACGTCACCGGTGGGTCTGTCACAAAAGCACAAGCCTTTTCTGCTCCCCCCCTTTCTGCCTGCTTTTCCTTTCTGCGTCTGCTTCTCGCGCCCTTCAAAGAGGGCAGTCATTCTTTCCGTCGGCGGAAACAAAAGCAAGTTTGGCACAATTGATATGGAGGCTGCCAGTCAGAGCGAGTAACAAGAAAACGGGAGGATGCGTGAATGGCGGTGCGCGACAAAGAAGGGGGGATGGCGACTTTCGTCCATACAGTGCCGGCTATAAACTCGCACTCCGGCGCCAAATGACCAAAACATAGGGGATAAACATGCGCTTCCGTCCGGGCTTTGTTTTGCGTTGGCTTTTTTCCGTGTCCCTTAACAACAGAAAGAGGAAGGAGCGAGCAGGACATTTCCCGTATTTTGCTTCCTGTCGACGCCGGTGAACCCTGTCTCGAACTACGGAGGACGGGGCGAGCTAGCGCTGGTTTCTTTTTTTGGCCTTTTTTTGTTCCGTCTTTCTGTCTTTCACTCGTTCTCTCATCGCTCTTTCCTCACGCTCACTGCTGCCGTGCTTGCCTTTCGTGCTCTTTGTTTCGCATCACAGCAGGAGGGCGACTGGCCAATCCCGCGTGATCCTGTCAGACAGCGCTTGCCCCGGTTAGGTAGAACTAATCTCGGAACCACTTTTTTTCTTTCTCTTTTTCTTTTGTTCGTCCTTTACTTTGTTCCTCTGCTTCTTTCCTTGGTACTAGGTACAAGTGCATCACTCTACAACCCGCGTTCAAGAGCAGCGATGTGACCCTAGAAAAAAGGTATCGCATACAAAAAGCAAGCAGAGAGGTACAGAGTACGGGTCACGGCGCCTGTGCCCATCCCCAAAAGCAACGTCCCGACAGCCTGACCAGGGAACAAGGGACAAGAGACAAGGGTCACCGCTGGACAGTTAGACAAGCAACAAGCGGGCCGGGGGGTTGCTTGAATGCCAGAGAAGGTGAAAGGGGAACGCGGCCACCGGTGGCTTTGCTCCGCGTCCGACGACCTGCCTGCCACCCAAGAAGGAAGTGAGAAAGGCTGCAATCCAACACCACGTGAACCACTGCCTGAACCACTGACTGAACCACTCAAGCTGCCTGTCAGGAAGTTACCGAACGCCCCCTCCAGTCAGGCATGGCCCGTTCCCCAGACCGCAAGGCACAAGCGGTGGCAAGCTTGCTGTTGACGTTGCTGCTGTTGGCTGTAACCTGGAACCGAAAAGGCACCTGTTTCTCCCCCAGTTTCCCACGCGCTCCAGCAATAAACAAGACGGCATTTGAACGATGCATCCTAGGCTCAGAGCAGGTACAGAAGATCGACGTTTGGCTTGCCCGCCGCCTTGCTTTGTTTAACACATGGACCTCGCTTGCTTGCAAGCTTGCCTGGCCATCTGGAAGCCTGACAGCCGAGCAGCCTTGACGAGCTTTATCAGTTGAAACGACGGTGGACGCTGGATTCTCGTTGGTAGAGGAAGGTCACATGTTAAACTATCTCGAAAGCGACATGAGAAACATGGGGACCGGCGATGAGAGTGTATATGCGTGCGGCGGTTTGTTCTGTTGGGTCCCCGTCCTCGGGGTTTCAACCGAGATGCGCCGGTCAACGTGACCCGACAGCCGTCGTACGGCAGTATCCAACCCTCGACGACTTACTGCGTATGACGTTGTAGGGTAGTGGACTGGACAGAACAGACGACAGCCGCGCATCTCCTCGCGACCGACAGATAATGGCAGTCCCGTCTCTTCTCCGAATTGAAGCCTCCATGACGCCAGTTGGTCTTTTTGCTACGACTGGCACAGAATTTACACCAAATAGCAGACTGGTCTGCCACATACATGCCGCTAAACTGTTGGGCCAGCCCTGGCCTAGCCTTGCCTTGGCTCAGTGGCCTTGTTTGGCCTTGGCTCGCGGTCGAAATACCAAAAAAAACACCCCTTTGACGATCGCAATTGACGCCTCCGCAGGGGACGAAGCCTCCACTATGGGCAAGCCCACCGAGAGGGGGAGGCAGGGAGAAAAGGAGATTTTTGAAAACGAGGTGCAGGCAAGTTTCATACGACGTAACGTACTTGTACGCAGCTAGTAGTCTACCGTTGGCAAAGGCCGCCGGCAGGTGGATCTCAAAAGCTAGTACGACGTATTACCTCCGTAGATCCAAAAAGGACCCTGAAAAAAGATGATACTCCGGATAGATAAAATGAAGGGCAAGAAAAAGAGGGAGAGACATTGGGAAGGGGGTGGCGCCTCTGCACATCCGTGCGCTGTGCCTTGGCAGAAAGCGTTCATGCCTGGGATACTGGAAAAAAGAAAGATGGGGAAATGGAGAGGTCGAAAGGGGACATAAAAGGATGCTCTCGTAGGATGGGGATAGCGAGTAAGGGCTGACAGATGTCAAGATGCGCCCTCCCGCCGATCGCCTCCTTCAATTTTGGGAACTGCCAGGACTGCCAGGTTTTCGCTTGTTTCATCGTCTCCGGGAGAGGGGGATGTTCAAACGGTGATTAACGAAGAGACGGGCAACTGCCGACCAAAAACGCGTCTGTTTCGACTTGTGAGTGGGCACATGCACGCTCATTGAGATGCTCGGATCTGGCCCTGTCACTATCGTGAACATACTCACAGGAGGGCAGGAGAGGACGAGAGGATGAAAAGGCGGGGGCATGGAAGCACGAGGGGCTCAGGCCACGCCGTGACCAGCAAGTTGGTAGTTTGGCCACTGTATCTCGTCAGCTCGAGCTGCCTTGCTTCATCTGTAGAAGCATCGTACGAGCACGGTGTAGACTAGGCAGGTAAGGCGGTTTGGCCAGACTGTCGACAACATTGTAGGATTCCGCCAGTCCTCAGAGATGCAAAGTGTGAAGCTTGGCCTGGCCAGACAAGTTCATCCTTCCTGCGGTGTAACCTTACCAGACACAACCCAGCTTTCCTTGTTTTTTTTGCATCCCTCTTTCTCGCCTTCTGGCAATTTAAGGATGAAGTTTCTCGGTGACGGCTCGGCTGGAAAATTGTGTACAGGCATGAGAAAGAGTGGGCAAATAAGGGAGCCGAGAAGACAAACATTATTACGTGATTCCTCGCTTTCTAAATAGCGAGAGAATTATTTGACAGATCGCGTTTGTTGTTTGTATACTGCCTCTGGTGGCGGTCTGTCTTAGGAAAAACCTGCTGTTGGTTAGAAACAAAAAGGCAACCCCGAAGCCATATGAGACACGAGGATATCCCGTATAGTCTCTCCTATAGAAGCCGTGAGAGTAATACTCTGTTCGTGAAGGAGCAAACAGTGATATGGGCAGCACATGATGCTTTTCGACAAGCGTAAACGATTCGGGACATCATCCTATGGTTCCTCAGGAACGGGCCTTCGCCCGAGAAAAATTGTGTGGCACTAAAAGACGGTTGGAGATACATTAGTAAAAGACATCAACTAGGTTCTAAGCCCCTCATAGCAAGACTACTTTGCGATCGTGGCTGTTCTTTGCTGTTGTCATGGACTTGATGCTCAACGTTCCTGTCAGTACGATACAGTGGATCTTGGCACGGGAACCCTGGACTTCGAGTCGGCGGCCCTGGAAATAAAGTAAAACAAACCTTAAAAAAGCAAGTTACCCTTCTAAATCTGGTGGCGCTACGAGCTCAACCAAGATATCAAACATGGAATAACAGAGCTCCGACTCGGTCGACAACTGCTCGTATCATCTTTCTTGTCAACGAGTCCAAGACGGTTTCTCTCGTTCTAAACCTGCTCCCTCACGATAGGCAGCACGCAATATATGCACATCCACATGCAGTAAACGATGCACGAACGTTCACGGGGAACTCAGCTTTCCTTGCCCCGTCTCATGTGCTGCCGTGCTGGGTCCAACCCGAATCTATTGTTCTTTCTTTTTCTCTTCGAACGAAAAAAGTGTCATCTCGATTGATCAACCGCGTACAAAGAAAGCAGCAGCACGGAGTAATTTAATACGTGGTCGAATAAGCCTCTTTCCTGTTGCGTAACCATAAATATAGATTGGCTGGCCAGGCCATCGCCCAGCACAAGAGCATGAAGCTGGAGTCCCAAGGAATCATAACTTGTATACCTCAATGGCCTGGCCTTGACCATTTAGATGCGGTAAGTATTGTCCATCCGAAAGCTCACAAAACAGCAAACACAGCGGCAGAGACGCAAGACAGGAAAATGGAGCGCCCTTTCCGAGGACCCCCCTCCAACCGTGCTTCTTTAACAGCCAATCATGTCCGCCTCCCAAATTTCCCTGGCATGATTACCTTTTTGCTATCTTGTGATCTCGATGAGCGGGAAGAATTTAGTGCAATACATGCTCCTAAGGTACCTTGAGCATGGAAGAATCACGAGGGACCTGCCGGGCGTCACGTTCACGCTGGGTTGCCATAGCTCTTTGGACATGATTACTATGATACGACGTTGTAAGGATTTTACAGTTCTGGCAATGGACCTGATATTTTGACATTTGAGCTGTGCAACTTGCTCAGGTACACGCCTCTCAAGGCAGAATGTATGCCCTATGAACGGAATTTCTGTTGTGATCCAGTAGCCAATGCCTCCCTGGAAACAGACTCTATCCCCTAACAAGAAGAAAAAATTTGTCCTGTCCCACTGTCTGAAACATCTCACAGCTCTCTTCTCCATAGACGAGGTGGAGAGAGAAAGAGGACAAACACAGTTTCCGCTGCGCTGTTTGGCTCGTGAGACCTGGGTCAATGTTTCTGTTTGCAATGCTCCTACGTCAGAGGCGCACCGCGTTTGTGCGTCTCCGGTCCCTCATCTTGGCCGTCGATAGACCACAGAGGCGAGGTAGGAGTAACCAGGTAGTGACATATCATTACTCCCTAAATCATGCCCAAACTGGTGAAGAGTCGGCGAAAGACCGAAAAACAGTAAATCGCATCTCCGTTTTTTTTTTTTTTTTTCACTGAGAACATGAACACTAATCAAGACTCAAATGCATGGTAATGAAACAAAAAACGTGTTACGCGTCAAGGGGGTAGATAATGTGTAGTGCAAAACTCATTAGACAAAAAAAGTATGAAGCAAAAAGAAGTCCGCATTCCAAGAGATACAAGATGCAAGAAAAAAAACAAATAATAAAAACCCGGTCATCATTACTCCGCGGTAATCTCCGCCGTCCAGTCCTTACGGATGTCCAGATCCGTCAGCGACTCCGTCTTGTTGATTAACAGGCCCTTCTCGTTGGCCAGATGCAGCAAGCTGATGAAGCAGTAACTCGTCGAGATGTCGTCCATCATCGACTTGGAGTACACTGTCTGCAGTCCGTTCATCACGTCCGTGAACTTGAGCATCTTGTCCTCGTCCGACTGTGCCGGCGGGTCGGCGGCTGTGGCCAGCTGCTCGTCGATACTGGCTGCTGCTGCGTCGGCCGGTGGTGGTGTCAACAAACGCGACGCCGCAACGCCCTTATCGAAGGACATGCCCTTCCACAGCTCCTCCTTCAGCCTCCGCACGTCCACACGCTTGGCTACCCGCGCGTACTGCACGTACTCGGGGCGCACACGCCGGCTGGAGGTCACCAGCGTTGTGCCAAAGGCCAGGTCGGCCGGATTCGTAACTGTCAGACCGCCGAAGCCCGTTGTGAACCCTTGCGTGAAGCCTAGCCCTTGTGTGAACCCCTGCGTCATGCCACCGTCGATTCCGCCGTTCATGCCGCCCAGGCCAGCACCGTCCACGGGGCTGAAGTGTTCGCGGGCATCCGCAAATTCCTCACCATCGATATCGTCCTCATCGTCGCCGCCAGCAAATGGTAAGCCGTCGTCCGCGAAGAAGTTGGCATCGTAGTCACCGTGCGGCTCGCCGTCGGCCCCGCCCCCGCTCGCGCCGTCTTCAACGGTTGGCCGCATCGGGTCCTTTTGTGACGCCCAGAAGGCCTCGTCCATCTCGCCCTCGGGGACATCCGGCTGCTGCTGTTGTTGCAGCTGGCCAAACAGGCTGCCACCGCCGAACCCACCAAACTGCATCCGCCGCCGGCTGAGCCGGGCCTTGGGCTTCAGAAAGAGCGACAGCAGCTGCTTGCTATGGAAGTGCTTGTCGTCGGGAAGCAGATTGCGTGACTTGGCCTTCCAGTCCTTCTTGGGCAGGATGATGGCCGTGTTACTGGAAGCTTGCGTGTACAGAATTTCTGCCATGACGTTGTCGAGCGGTGCCGCAAAGTCAATGGCAAACGGCTCCTTCTCCTTGCGTGGCTTGGCCGCCGAGACCGGCTTGTTGACGTCCTTGATCTTGCGGATACGCCAGTGCTCGGCGCTGACCCAATTCTTGCGGAGTGCCTGGTCAAAGTAGCTGAGGATGTTGTCGTGCAGCTTGTCAGGCTGCTGCGAGGAGTGGGCCATGGCGATGGTAAAGTCGTCCGTCTCGGCGCCGTTACCGCCGGGTCCGCCAAGGAGCAGGAGGTCGTCGCCCACGTCGCCGTCTGCACTGTAGACACGCATCTGCGGTTCTAACCGGGCCTCGCGCGCCCACGCTTCACCACCCTCACCGAAGTTCACGTCGCCGCCCAGGTCGAAACCGCCCAAAGCATCCGTGTCGTCAAAGCCGAGCGGGTTGTCCTCGTCAATGAACATGGCGGACTTGTCGCCATCGGCGTTGTCTTGGCCATCATTCTCCGGGCCCCGCAAGAAGGGGATGTCCAGGGAGCCGGAGGGGTTGCCAAGGTCAAACGTTTTAAGCGACGGGCAAACATCGAGCTCTTCAAGGCGGTGGAGCTCGGGGAAGAAGCGGTAGCCCAGAGAGGCAACATCAATAGGTACGTCCTGGTCGTCGGCATCCTCCTCGACGAAAGAGTCGGGCTCAGCATCCAATGTGTCTTCCTCGATGTCCTCCTCGTCCTCCTCGTCCTCCTCGTCGCCCTCTTCATCCTCGCCTTCTCCACTCTGCTTCTTGCCCTTCTTGCCGTCCTTCTTGCGTGTCTTGGCGATATCGTTGGCGTCGTCGCTGCTGTCAAAGACAATGCGGCCCTGGCCGTCGATCATCAGGTGGTTGAGGAGCAGGCCCTTGGCGCCGCCCTCGTCGAAGTCGGCTGAGGCCTTCTTGAAGAGCGGGTCGACCGCAAACTCGAGCTCAAGCTTTTTGAGCTGCAGTGACGCAAACGAGGGAGCGAGTGTCGCCTCGGACCGCTGCTTCTTCTTGGGCTTCTTCTTGACGTTGCCGTCCTCGTCCAGTTCGTCGTCCTCGCTGTCTTCTCCGTCGCCGGCACCAGCGCCGCCCTTCTTCTTGTTCTCGCGGCTGTCAGCTAGGCCGCTCAGCAGCTTGCCCGTCTCGGTTGCCACGCTGTCGACACGGCTTGTGTAGATCTTGACGCAACCGTCGAGTGTACAGCTGGCCTTTTGGAAGTTGACGCCGTCGCCCTCCTTGAGAAGAGACATGTCGTGGAAGTAGTCGATGAGCGCGAAGTTCCACGAGTTGGTGGCGTTAATCTTGTTGTCCGTGGCCATCTTCATCCACTCTTCAAAGTTGGCGAGGATCGGTACCCGCTTCATAGGCGTCACGACCGCGCCGCCCACCACCACGCGGTCGTCGTCGTCGTCATCGTCGTCGCCACCGCGACCACCGAGAATCGCCCGGTTGCCCGACGCGGCAGCGGCAGCGGCAATAGCCTCCCTGCTGTTGATACCCCCCGCGCCCAGGCTCTGGCGTTTGCGACCGCGCGGGGTCCGCTCGCCCAGGGGCGTCCGCGGGCTGCCGCTGGAACTGGGCGATGCATTTTCGAGGTCGTCGAGGCGGATGTTGCTCACTTTGCGCGATGTCGGTGTGGCGGCTGCCTTGAGCTGGTTGATCTGAGCTTCGTGCAGCGCCTGGCGCGACTGCAGGCGCGCGGCCTTTTCCTGCGCGTCGTCATTGAGGGGGATTCTGTCGATCAGCTTTTCGTCTTTCTGTCCCCTCCTCTCCCAATTTCCGTCTCTCTGGAAAGCGCAACGTACTTGACCGGCGAGTTCTTGAAGGGCGACTGCGAGAGCGACCCCGACGCCGCCCTGCTGTTGCTTCTCGTGCTGTTTGCACGCGGTGCCTGCGCGACACGAGGCATGCTGGAGGTTGCTTTCTTCTTTCGTTTTTTTTTTTTCGATTGATATCGTTGAATCTTTTCTTCGCAGAGTCTGCTCGGGCGGCAGGCGTTGATACTATATCGTCGTCGTGATTGTCGCACGCAAGGGTCTCCACGTCGCGCTGTGTTTTGCAGTGGGCGCTTTTGTGATGGGGGGTTTGGTTGTTTGGTTGTTTTCGTGTTTTCGCCTATTCCAGTCGAAAGTAAACAAACTCACGTGACTTGATGTGGCAAGGAAACCCCCAGTGGATTGCACAGTATTTATGGGAGCGCACTGTCCATCAGCACGGTACGGAGGCATCCTACGCGCTAGACTAGATTGGCCGCCGCCAAGTCCATAGTTGCACTGATAAACCAGCGAAAGTGCTCGGCATGGAGGGAGTTTCCGTACTAGGTACTATCTGACACACGTATTCTATGTACTATTACAGGTACTGATGACATTCAGAGTTGGGGGCATCTTTAGTGTGGGAGGCCGACCAAACTAGGCGCGAGTTTTAAAGTGGTGACGATGTTCTGCGCCGCGGAGCTGCACCTTCCCGTATTTCTCGTTGGCACCCTCGCACCTTCCCGGTCCTCCCTGCCGCGCATAACTCTGGGAGTTTTCGTCCTATCTTGCTGGCAGCCTGTTGTGCGTATTTGGCGACAACAATTGCACCTTTATTTATTGTCCCAGCTACTAATATATTGTGAGACCGCCAGATGTGCTCCAAACGCTCTGGACGCCCTCACGCATTGCGACGCCGGCAATACATCGACGGTTGAATCCACCACGTGCTTTTCTTTCTTAATTCCCAGTTTCTGGGCCTTACCCACTGTTTCGTCCCGGTTTATTTCGTCTCCTCCGAGCAACGATCACCACCTCGCACGAGCCGCAACACGACCTCCAATTACTCCTCCCAGACCATGGCCGCGAGGCAAGCTTTCGCTCGCCTCTGAGACAATGCCTGCTCCGACATATCCCCGGCGGCGGCGGGCGCGGTTTCGGACTCAGCCGTTCTATGTCTCGACCGGCCTGATCCTCGCCCTCGTCGCCCTCCAGACGTTCATACCAGGTTTGATCGGTCCATCGAAGCTTGATAGCAGCATCAGTCTCCTGCGCCGCGATGGCGAACCCGCCGAGGACCTCGAGTGCCGTCTCGTGCACCACGCCGCCGACAAGTGCGCGTTCGTGCAGGCCAACTGCAAAGATGAGGCGGCCGGCTTGATACCCTACATCACCTTCTACTACTGCTCGATGCAGCACGTGCAGCCGTTGGCGTTCACCATTCTCGTCCTCTGGCTTGGCCTGCTGTTCACGACCATTGGCATTGCCGCGAGCGACTTCTTCAGCGTCAACCTCAACACGATCGCCACAATATTGGGCCTCAGCGAGAGCTTGGCAGGCGTGACCTTCCTGGCCTTTGGCAACGGCTCGCCAGACGTGTTCAGCACGTTTGCCGCCATGGGCTCTAACAGCGGTAGCATGGCTGTGGGCGAACTGATCGGTGCGGCGGGCTTTATCACAGGCGTGGTCGCTGGGTCGATGGCGCTCGTGCGTGAGTTCAAGGTCAGCCGTCGCACGTTTGTGCGCGACATTTTCTTCTTTATCGCGTCTGTGGCATTTGCCATGGTCTTTTTGGCCGACGGCAGACTCATGCTGTGGGAGTGCTGCGTCATGATCGGCTTCTACGTGTTCTACGTGTTGACCGTCGTTGGCTGGCACTGGGTGTCGACACGGCGCAAGCGGCGGCGGGCGCGGGAGGCTGCCTCGCGTGGCCACTTTTACGGTGCTACTATCGGTGCTATTGGCAGTGGCGGCGCTGGCGATGACGACTTGGCCCCTTATCATGACGATGGAAACCAGAGTCGGGCCAACGCAAACGGAAACGCCGACGACGGTCTCCCAATTGATCCCCACGATGAGCCGGAGCCTGACGACTCGGCCCCTGTGGGCGGCCGCCGTGAACGGCCCCCGCCTGATATTACCGCTCTAGAGCGTGGCCCACGGATCGAGGTCGACAGCGTTGAGAGCCCCGGAGAGGCAGATTTGGCCTTTAACGTTGAAGCGCAAGAACGCCAGATCAGTGAAGAAGAGCAGGACCGGCGGAACCGCCATATCACTGCTGAGATGACAAGCAGCATGCGAGTCAACCGACCGCGGGGACGCCGGGGAACCACCACGACCACACCCATCCGGCCTAGCCTGCTCGGTGCCCTCGAGTTCCGGTCCGTCCTGGCGTCGCTGCAACGTTCGGGAACCATGCATCTAGCCCCCATCGACCGGCGGCGGATGACCAACCAACACCGCCCCAGCCTCTCGCGGGGTCACTCCGTGTCTGTTCTCGGTGGCATGGGTAGTCTAGACGAGCATGGCTTCGAGGACAGTATGAGCCGTAGCTCTCTCCTCCCACAAGACGCATACCGGCGGGGGGCTAGGGGGGGACGCGACCGAGCATTGTCGTCCGGCGACCGGCCCTTCTTCTGGGCGGATAGCAGCCACCAGCTCGGCCCACCGTTACTTCGCTATACGGACGCAGAAGATCCGGTACAAGAGGAGGGTACTTCGGGCACGGCTTCATCCAGCAAAGGGCCATCGCCATTAGGCGGCAGCGCTGCCACGTCGGGCCTAGCATCGCCCAATGTGGTCGGCACCCCTTCATCCTCCGACAGCCCCTTTGCCTCCCCGGCATCGATCCCGACGTCATCCAGTCCCCAGCACCATCTTTCCCGCGTACCTCCTGGCGGTGGTGCACTCCACCTCGACATACCTACCTCTCCTCAGCATAGTGCGCGACTCTCACCCCAGTCATCGCCAGCCCTTTCCCCCTTCCCCGGCTACACTGAATCACCATTTCCGTTTTCCCCCCTCCCTCCCTCTCGGCAGTCGAGCCTCCCGCTATCGCAGCCAGACAATCTCCCGGCCGACGACGGCTCGAGCTTCCCGGGCCTCGATGGCAATGCCAATACCAGGCCCATCAAATGGTGGCCTTACAACATCCTCCCGCCCCCCCACATCATTGGTAGAATTTTTTTCCCATCACTCACCGGCTGGCGGGAAAAGACGATTTGGGACAAGTTTGTCAGTCTCATCTCAGCCCCGACAGTGCTACTGCTCGTCGTGACGCTACCCGTCGTAGAAATGGACGCGCAGAGCGACGAGGACGATGAAGCAGAAGAAGACATTGCTGGCGAGTTTGCACATCACGACGCCTTGGCAGCAGATGGTGGCAATGCTTCCCTTGAGCCGCTTATGAACAGTCACCGCGGTTCAGTCGGTCCTGCGTCTACGCCGTCTTTGAATGTGCCCGAACCGGAGACCGAGTGGCAGCGGTACCGACGCAGTACCCTAACAAACCGGCCCCTACAGTCGCCCATGATCCGGGCCCTCCAGGCCGAGCATGGTATTAACGCCGACAACATCTCATCGACGGCGGTGTCGATGACCTCAGCCGCTAGCAGCATTGCTCCTCGCGAGCATGTCCCGGCCATTCCCGCGACGCTGTCCGACCCGCCGGCCAAACTAATGGGCCCTGGCATTCTCGGCAGCGAGCTTAGTCAAGCCGAGGCCGACGCAGCGGCCGCGGGCTGGAACCGCTGGCTGGTGGCCGTGCAGCTGTTTGCAGGCCCAGTGTTCACGGCGTTCATTGTCTGGGCCAACATGGCCGAGGAACTGGAAAATCCACGGCGCGAACTTGTGTTTATGATCCTGGTGTCGCTGGTGATAGCCGGCCTGATGTTGGTCGTGCTGTTAGCCACGACCTCGGCCACACGACGGCCCAAGTACCACTCGCTGCTGTGCTTCCTCGGATTCATTATTAGTGTGGCCTGGATCTCGACGGTGGCCGGCGAGGTGGTGGGCGTGCTCAAGGCGTTTGGCGTCATTGTGGGCATCTCCGAGGCCATTCTGGGCTTGACTATCTTTGCCGTCGGCAACTCGCTCGGCGATCTCGTGGCCGACATCACCGTCGCGCGCCTGGGTTACCCGGTCATGGCGCTGTCCGCATGCTTTGGCGGCCCGATGCTCAACATCTTGCTCGGCGTCGGCATCGGCGGCGCCTGGATGACCATCAAGGCCGCCAAGGAGCACAGAGATCGGCACCCGGACCAACCGCTGCACTACGAGCCGTACGCCATCCAGGTGGGCAGCTCGCTTCTGGTGTCGGCAGTCACAGTGTTGGTGACGCTTGTCTTTTTGCTGGTGGCCGTGCCAGCCAACCGGTGGGTGATGAGCCGCAAGATCGGGCTGGCGCTGATTGGCATGTGGACCGTGAGCACAATCGTGAATGTGGTCCTCGAGATCACTGGGGCGTGGCGATAGAGCCCAGGGACAAGATGAAAGGAGGCTAGAAACAGCCCCAAGAGGCTGGCAGTGGAACGTGTGGCGTCCTACAGTGTGACACCAGCACATCAATGAGTGCCAACCCAGTGCCGTCCCAACATCTGCCTTGACCTCAAGAACAAGGTGACTGCCTCATCTAGAGCGCTTGTCGCCCTACCAATACACACTAATATTTTTGGGCACCCAACACCCGTCGACGGCCCTCTACGGACTATAAAGATGAGCTACGGAGTAATATGCTGGGCAGCCGACAAAGCGGCCGATTAGAATGGGGAGAGTTGGAGGTTCTGTAAATGTATTCTTACAAGCAAGTATCACGGTTTTGGTATCTTTGGTATTGGCATTTTTAATTCTTTTCCTTTTTGTTACTTTTTGGAAAGCAAAGCCTGCTATTTGGTATTTTGGAAGCCAATGTTCCTTGCCCTTTTGACTTTTCATCTCATTTCCGCATCTTCGGCCCCCTTTTTGCTACTTCCAGCACTTTCTGTTCGACGGACTACACCAGTAGTGTCAGCGACGGTTCCCGGCACGAAAGGACCACATGACGGTGCTCTGACGGGCGACGGCGAGAAACTGCTGCGTGATGATGATCTGCAATCGAACGACCTAACAGTCTTGTGGGAATAGGAAAAGGAGAAGGCCAGAAGGGCAGAAAGGGCATCCTTGCATCTACAAACAAATATCGAGAAGCGCCGAAGCGGACAAAATTGGAAAAGGGCGCATGATTGCTTTCTTTTTCAATCCTTCCCAGCCGTTTTCTATTTCCTCCCCTTTTCCATAGCCGCTTCAACCGACACAGCAACCACTATTTTTTGTTGAGCATCACGACCATCTCACTTCTGAGCAACGGCGCAAATCGTTTCTTTCCTTTTTCTGTGCCCATCATCGCAGGAATAGGAAGTAATGGGCTGCCTCGCTTCGAAGCGCGTTCAAGAACGGCATCTCGGTCTCCACCAGTACAAATTCACGATCATCTTGGCTTCGCCTGGCGGCGTCTACTCGCACCGGAAAACTGGACAGCTATTTTTTTGCACAGCCCCGCCACGCAAGCTCAAAAAAAGCTCCAAACCTCAATACTTTGGTCGGAACAGCTCTGCCCCAAAAAGCATATTTCCTATCCACCCAAGTCTTGCATTTTCAGCTTGCATGGCCCGGGCTAAACCGGATATGGAGCACGACCCTCTGTTCTATCTTTCTCGCCGATGCCCCCTCCGCCCCTCCTTTCGATGTTTATGGGCCGCCATTCTCCGGCCATGGCCGTGGCCGTGGGGTGCTGTGGGTTGTTATGAATGTGCAATACGAGGCAATACTCTGCATGGACAGCAAAGAAAGAATAAAATAAAGCAGGGAGGGAAGTGATATCAAGTGAGAAAACTGTGTGCCACCAAGATCGCCCAGGCCGCGTGTGCAAGCAGAGGACATGCACGCAAGAGAGGATGGGGCCTGGTTTTCGGCGTGCTGCTCAACAAAGAAAAGAGACCCCTTTTTTCGAGACATGCCAACAGCAACAAGATGAGCAACTCGGCAACGACCCCTCTTTCTTTGGTCTTGGTTTGTGCACATCAGGGTCGGAGTTCGTCTACTCTGGCGTCACCGCCCAGATCCCATCTGATCCCCTGGCCTTGTCCGCTAGCCTCAAGCCCAAGCTCCAGGCTACGGAGCCACTAAGACGACCCTTGTGGACAACTTTCAGAGTGAGCTTACGACGTATTGCGAGAGAAAGCCAGGCCAGGGCCAGAACCACATGTTCAGCTACGATCCCCTGTTTCCCTACCCCCCTGCCCCCCCTCCTGCGACCACGGGCCCCGGCTCCTGAGATACGATCGCCCAGAAAGAATCAGAGGGGCACGACAGCACCAAAGGTGCACGATAGCAACCGAACACGACGCCAAAACCAACCAAAAAAGGAAGGCTAGAGAGAGTGGTTCGCAGCTAATGACAGATCCTCCAGAGGGAATAACGCAAATACTCGCAGGTACAACTATGTTTCGCCCTGAAAGTTTTCTGTTCAAGCATAATTTCTCCCCCACTCTCTGCGGAAGTAAGCATATTTCTTTGTTGCTCAAGGTTACTTCAATAGCTCCGTGTGCCGTGGGCTCCGTGCTTCCCGTACGGAATAAATCAGTACCCACGCTTCAGCCGCAAAGGAGGGCATGCAGAGCTGAAAGTTGCATTCTGCAAAGTGGAGGCACAGATGCAACAAGGGGGAATCCGCGCCAGAGCTATGGGAAGTGACGAAACTGTCACGCAGGTGACATTGACAAAAGGATGCAGCAATATCAAATAATAGGAAAGAAAAACTTCAAAAGAGGAAATTGAGAAACAAAAATAGGGTGGAGGGGCAGAGCCAAGTGGCATGACAACAGCTCAACAGGGTACAGAATCTGGTCTGTTGTGTCCTCGTCTGCCACAGCTGTCAAACGATGGGCAGGGCCAACACAAGAGACAATGCACGAGCTAATGATGCACGCCCAGGAAGACAAACAGAGGACGAGTCCGCTCATGAACAGAAACGAGCAAGTGCAAAATGATACAGGTGCGTCTAATAATACGTGAAAAAAGGAAAATGGCGAGAGCGAGTGCCGCCGACTTCCGTCCAGAGAGGGAGCCGAAGGGAAAAGAGAGGGGACAGAGGCAGGGGAGCTAACGACGGTGGCCGGACGCAAGAGGAAAAAGAAACATGAGGGGCAGGTATTGCGAGGCAACAAGAGGGTGTGCGCGATGTGTGTGTGGATAAGTCGTTGGTGCTCAACGCAGGCAGGCGTGTGTGCACTAGGAGGATGGATACATGATGCCTTGTTCCTGGGGGCGTGCAAGCCCTTCGTCTCTCCTGAGGGAGCAAGCGTACCCGACGGCGCGGCCGAGAGAGGCAGAAGATGGGCAAAGGATAAGATGAGAAGAGGGGGGATGGGGGGTTGGTGGAGGGGCCGATTGGACGAGGAGGACGAGGAGGACGAGGAGGACGAGGAAGACGAGGGGAAGAACTGTCTCAGAGGGAGCATGATGTGCTCGCACATATAAGAAGAGTTCCATGTCCTTGTCAAGGACGAGGTCGTCGTGGATTTTCTTCATTTCCAAGCCAAACAAACATCCTCATTCACAAACTACTATCACTTCCACTCGCCACACTTTTTTTCTTTCTCTCCAAACAACCTCCCACTCCCCTCCAACACATTCACAATGGATTTCTCCAAGATCAGCTCCATGGCCGAGAGCGCCGTCTCTAACTTCTCCAACAACAACAACTCGAACAACGACAACAACAACAACAACAACAACGGTGACAGCAACAACTCCAACTCCGGCTCCGGCTCCGGTGGTTGGGGTGAGGTTGGCCAGGCCGCCAAGCAGGCCTACAGCGACTACGAGTCCAAGGGCAACGTCGATTTCTCGAAGCTCGGCGGCGTCGCCAAGGATGCCGCCTCGGCCTACAAGTCGGAGCCCAACAAGAGCGATCTAGCGGGCATTGGCAAGAACATTGCCTCGGGCCTGTTCGGCGGCAGCTCCGGCAGCAGCAACAACAACAGCTCCAACAACAGCTCCAACAACAGCTCCAGCAACGACAACGACAACAACCAGCAGCAGAACAACAACAACAACAACAACAACGACGACGACAACAACGACAACAACAACAGCAGCAGCAGCTTCGGCGGCAACAACAACAACAACAACAACTCCAACAACAACAACAACAACGACAGCTACGGCAGCAGCAACAACAACTCCAACTCGGACAGCTACGGCAGCAACAACAACAACAACTCCAACAACAACTCCAACAACAACGACAGCTACGGCTCGAGCAACAACAACTCCAACTCGGACAGCTACGGCAGCAGCAACAACAACTCCAACTCGGACAGCTACGGCTCCAACAACAACAACAACAACAACAACAACAACAACAACTACTAAGCGTCTCATCGTGGGCATAGTGGTTTGAAAGTGCTGTGCTAAGAAATGAAGACGAAATATATACCTTTTGTTGTGAAAGCGAGTGAACACTCCTTTCTTTTAATGAAAATCACCTGTGTGTAATAGTCTAGCTTGAGCGTGTGAGATGAAAATAAATAAATAAAAAACGTGTCCTTCGTTTGTCTGTTAAAGAAAAGTCATGAGTAATCAAAAAGCATGTAGTCGTGTCAGAGCCGTGAAAGATATCAAATATGTGAAATTAAACAAGAAGCGTTACTCAATGCTTCAGGAAATCAAGACAGTCTGTCCAGATCAGTAATGAGCCGTATCTTTGATCTGTCCTTTTCTATTTCGAGGAGAATGGATATCTCGATGGCGTGTATCTGCCATGCCGGTGTCGACAACTACGCCCGAGACTAGAAGCTCAACGGCCACGTCATGTTTGGTCGGTCCTGGCAATTTCATGTCTCCCTGTCTGGGCTTGCCAAGAATCTCCGCCCCCGAAGTCACCGGTCCGGAACTTGGCCGGCATCGGCTCTCGGTTACAGTTGGAGAGGTTTCCAGCACGGTGTAACTTGTTGTACACGGCAAGGTGATCGGGGAGGCCTTGCTACTCTACACTGGACGGTGAGTTTGTCAGGATAGATCAGAAACGGTCCTATATTATTATTTATCTATTTCTCATTTATTTCAATTTTAATGTTTCTTTTCTTCCAAAAATAAAATAAAAATAAGACAAGTCATATAATGTTGCCGAAATAAAAATACAGTAAAGTAAGAAATCAACATGCGACATATGCAAGGCTACCGGATCATACATCCACGTCCACTGCGCCGGTCGACGACCGACAGCCTTGAGGACACTTCGCCGATGAAACGAGATACATCGGTCTATTGCCCCGAAACTTACGTCTCATGTACACAGAAATTCGAACAAAAGGGACAGTTTGTTCTCTTCGTCGAGGCTGAGCATTTCGGAGATTTCGTCTTACTTTTTCAACACCGCGGTTGCCTTATTTCTCCCTCGTCTTGTTTGTTTCTTTGGCAACGATCATTTAAACAAAACAAAAATGACTCGATCGCCAAAGAAACAATGACTCAATCCGAGCATCCAATTTCGACTGTCTGGAACAATTGATGATGAATACGACTTGGTGGGTTTAAAATTGCAATTGGCATGGGCGGGAAGAAGGCGCAGCAGCTCACATGGCCGTCCACCAAAAGACAACGGTGTCCTTTTTACAGCAAACAATCAGTGACGAAATGGGTCGATGAGAGGCAAACATCAAAACTGAGCAGAACAGTCGATGATGCGACGAGCAAGACCGCTTGTTCAATTAAAAGTATTCTCCGATCTACGAAGCGTGGAGACAGCAATCAAATGCGTTTCCTGAAACGTGGCTCCATCACGGCCCGCGATGCAGCAGAGTGCACTGCCGTGATGATCTCATGTTTTGTTTTGAAACGAGAGAAAGCTCGGGCTGCGGTAAGCTTGTGAATGCCCCGCTGTACGGAGTAATAAGACGCAAGCACTAATTAATATGTGTTCCTTCGCACCACCACCAAAAACAGGGCTCCGTCGCCCGATAAGATAACGACTGCAAACAGACCTGAACGTTCCCCACGTGGCGGGGTAACAAGTCAGCGCCCCTATTTTCGCTTTACGAAAGGTCTTGCCTTGCCCATTGACCTTTTTTCGTGTTTTCTCTTCGTGGGTGGTATTGTTATTCACTGATCTGCGAAGCTGTCCCAATTCAGAAAGACGCCTCCCTTTTCTCCCTGACCGCTCCTTCTTACGTTGTCAACACTTCTTCTTTTGCTCTGTTGCAGCTTCCTTCTGTTCTTGCCTCCTCTCCACTTTCTATATAAAGGGCCGAGGACAGCTCCCCTCTTTTTCTTCGTTTTCGCTCGACTCCTCTTTTCTTGATTGACCGCATCTCTCCACTCAATTGACAACCTCAAACTCCTTCTTTCTCCCTACCTTCTCTTCTACCACCACCGCCCACCACAAACCGGCACAATGCCTGACGCCAGCAGCTACCCCACGCTCGCCGAGCGCCCGATCAAGAACACCGTCGTTCTGTTCGATGTGGACGGCACCCTGACCCCGGCGCGTTTGGTTAGTTCGCCCTTACCCCAAAGCTGCCCACGTTAACCTGCTAACCCGACTTTCCTTCTCCCCCAGCACGCCTCCCCCGAGATGCTCGACATCCTCCACCGCCTTCGCGAAAAGGTCGCCATTGGCTTCGTCGGCGGCAGCGACCTTGCCAAGCAGCAGGAGCAGCTCAGCACCCCCGACGTGCCCGTCACCGACCTGTTCGACTTTTGCTTCTCTGAGAACGGCCTGACCGCCTTCAAGTCCGGCAAGAGCCTGCCTTCCAACAGCTTCATCAAGTACCTCGGCGAGGACCGCTACAAGGAGCTCGTCAACTTTGTGCTGCACTACGTCGCCGACCTCGACATCCCCATCAAGCGCGGCACTTTCGTCGAGTTCCGCAACGGCATGGTCAACATCAGCCCCGTGGGCCGTAACGCGACGACCGAGGAGCGCCTGGCGTTCGAGGCCTACGACAAGGAAGCGGGTGTGCGCAAGGCCTTTGTGGCGGCGCTGCGCGAGAAGTTTGGCCACCACGGCCTGACCTTTTCGATTGGCGGCCAGATCTCCTTTGACGTGTTCCCCACCGGCTGGGACAAGACATACTGCCTGCGGCACCTGGAGGAGGACGCCAAGAAGCCCGGCGGCATCGAGTACACGACGGTGCACTTTTTTGGCGACAAGACCATGGAGGGTGGCAACGACTACGAGATCTACACGGACAAGCGCACGACGGGTCACTCAGTCACCAAGCCGCAGGACACCATCGACGAGCTCAAGAAGCTGTTTGACCTGTAAGGGAGCAACTCGGTGATAAAAAATGGCAGGGAAGGAGGACGGACGTAGAAAGCTAGACGTTCTATTTATGTGAAAGATATTTATAGAGCTCAAGAAACGACACGGGCTTGACAAACAAACTTGATGGACACACAAATAAACTTGAAAAATATCATTGAAAAGGGAAAAATGTAAAGTAAGCAAATAACAATAGGACGCATCATGTAAAAAAAAAGAAATAAGAGGGCAAACCAAAAAGACAAATACAATGAAACCAAAAAAAGATCCATAATAGACGCTTCGTATCCAACAGCCAGCTACCCCTCCCCACAAATCCTACTCCCATCCCCTTAATGGCCAAACTCGAGGTGCGGCACAATAACGGGGCCGTACTTGGTCGGCGCACTGAAGCCGCCGCCGTCGCCCTGCACGACATAGTCGACCGCCAGGCTGAGCTTGCTAAGCCCCTGTTGCTCGTTGACGATGCTGGCCGCGTAGGTGGTGCCAGCAATGGCCTCGGGATCAAAGGCGACGACGGCCAGGTAGTTGCGGCGGTTCATGAGCTTCTTGTACTCGCGCGGCTGGCCCGACGCGTCGACCTGGAAGATCTCCATCATGTCCTCCTTAGTGTCCGACACCTCATTGGTCGACATGTGCCCGTTGAGCGGAACGTACAGCAGCTTGTTGTTGTGCAGCATCTTGAGCAGGTAGTTGCCCGAGGGCGCGCCCACCACGGGCGACGTCACCAGCTGGTACATGGTCTTGTGGTCCGACGGGTGCGACGGGTCGTGTACGAGACCGGCGCCGCAGCAGTGCACGTCGCCCGACAGGAACGTCATGCGGATGCCCTTTTGCTGTGCGATGCCCTGCAGCGTGCGGATCAGGTACGTGCGCTCCAAATCCTTGGACTCGTGCGTCCACAGGTCGCGCAGCTCCTCTGTGAGACCGATCTCACCAAAGTTGTTCAGATAGTTGCCCATCAGGCCGGACTTGCCAATGGCCTTCTTGACGGACGAGAAGCCTTGTTGGACGACCTCTTTGCCGCCTACGACGCCAGCCACGGAACTCGTGACCTTGCCGAGCAGGTTGTACGTCGTGTTGACAGCCTTCTTTCCCGTCTGCAGCGTGTTGGCTAGCGTCTCGACGGTCTCCATGCGCGGGTACACCACGGGCACCGACACCATCCAGATGCAGTGCTGCACGCTGGGCGGTAGCAGCGCGACCTTGGGAAATAGACCCTGGTACGTGGGCCCCGCGAGTACGCGCGTCTGCGTGCGCTCGGAGCGACAGTCGGGACCGACGACGACCATGGCCGGGCCCAGGTACTTGACAAAGTGCCAGCCGGCACCCGTAATGGTGAAGAGGTCCTGGTCCGTGTGCACGTTGCGCAGAATCTCAATGGTCGTGTGGTGCTGGAACAGCAGGTACATCTCAATAGCGATGCGGCCAATGTTCTTGAAGATGGCCGTCTGCTGCATGTAGGCCGGGTACGAGCCGAAGCCGTCAAAGATGTCGTGATCGTTGACCTGCAAGACGTGCGGGATCTGCGCAAAGGCCTCGCGCAGGAACGGCTGGTCAAAGTGCGACGTGTAGTAGTGGAAGTACGCGTGCGTCGTGTCCTCCTCATGCCGTGCCGTCCACTGCACGTTCTTGCGGTTCTCGCGGCCCGAGATGGCCAGCCACTGCTGCAGCAGAGGCACTTCGCGCCACAGGCGGTCTGCGTAGATCTGGTCGCCCAGGCCTAGCTGCACGTGGAAGCCGCCGCACTCGACGTTCTTCTGCAGCACATCCTTCCACATGAAGTCGACGCCGCCCAGCTTGTTGCGGTCGGCCTGCGATGTCAACGGCGAGAAGTCGTTGCCCGAGTGGGCCAGGAAGCGCCACCCTTGCTCGTGGCGGCCGGCGACGACAAACTCGTAGCGCGTGCAGCCGAGGTGCGACGTCACGGCGTACGTCCAGCGCTCAGTCCCGTTCTCGCCCATCTGCAGGTCAATATCGTACTTGTAGAAGCTCCAGCGCTGATGCGTGTACACGGTGTAGGGGATGAGCTGCCGTGGATTCGGCGATAAGTCGACACTCTGGTGGATATGGATGGTCGGCGGCTGGGGTCCATCAGTCACAATCATGATGCTGCCTAACCAGACGCCCTTCTCGACGTCCATGTTCATGTAGCGCAGGTAGGGACCAAAGTACACGCCGTTGGTGGGCGCGATCTTGTACATATCGACACCCGCACTGGGTGGTGGCCCCATAAAGCCTGTCGCCGTCGACCCGGCCATACTCGTAATGCTCTCAGCATAGCCGGGTGTGGGTGGGTACATGGGCGAAGCCACTGACTGCTTCATAAACGGCGAGGCCAGTGGGTTGCCATAGGTGGACGTGGCTGGCGAGAGCGGCGTGGCATCGTGGTTGAGCGGTGTCGGGCCCTTGGGGAACTCCCACTGGGTAGCCTGTGTGGTTAGGTGGATGTAGTAGTACTGGCCGGAGTTCTGATCCAGGTGAGAGATCCACCCCTCGGGTAGCGGCGGCGGCGAGGCCGGGCTTTGCACAGACATAGAATGCGACAGAGGGGGCTTGCCACCGTTGGACATGACGCTCTCCGGCCGCTGGTCGTTGGCAAAGGCTGGGTGAGTAGCGTTGATGCCTACAGGAGACGCTAGGGGGTTGCCGGGGGCAGCACCGAATGCAGAAGCCTTCTCGTTGCCATAAGGATGGTTCGGAACAGCCGCGGCAGCCGTGGTCGGTTGTTGCTGCTGTTGCTGTTGTGGCTGCTGCTGTTGTGGCTGCTGCTGGGGCTGGCCAGCGTGGTTTACCGTCGCGAATCCCGAAGCGGCCGCGGCTGCTGCTACTGCGGCAGCGGCCGAGTTGGACGCGGCTGCCGGTGGTTGAGAGTAACCCGACAGTGCGGGGTGTTGGCCGGGGTTCGGCTGTGCTTGTTGGGCTTGAGGTGGACCTTGACCCTGAGGCCGGCCAGAAGCCTGGACATTGGCTGCTACACCTTGCTGCTGCTGCTTCTCCTTGGGGTAGCCTGACGCCGCCCCACTGTGGTTGACGCTCGTGTAGGCAGGGGGTGGTGTGGACGCCTGCATGCGCTGGAAGTCTTGCTCCAGAACGCTGACCTGGAGACTAGGGTTGGCCGAGTTGGCGTTGTTGGCCGCGGTGGGCGTCGCAGAGGCGGCCGGCGTAGCAGGTGTAGCGGCGGCAGCAGCAACACCGGCACCACCGGCACCAGCGAAGGCTGGGTGCATGGGGAATTGTTGCTGCGCATTAGCAGTGGAAGCACTGCTCGGAGGCGGTGGGCTCTGAACCTGGTTGATGCCCTGGTAGACCGTGGGCGGGCCGTGCGGTTGATTGTCGGGCTGCTCGGTCGGAGTCCACGGACGCGGAGCCGCGGATTGTTGCTGTGCAGGCGGCGGCGGGCTGCCGTATTGCGCTAGGCGCTGAGCTGCGGCCGCACTCGGCGCTTGGAAACTGTTGAGGGTGGCCGTGCCGGAGATGCCGGCGGCCGCGTAACGAGCCTCGATGTCGCCACCAGGGATACTGCCAGGTCCCACGATGGGCGTCTCTGGCGGCGGAGGTGACCCGCGGCTCGCCCGGGTTGTTGATGTGGACGCCGTTGAAGCGAAGCGGTTCATGCCACCGCCGCCGCCACCACCATCGCTGGGCCCGTCGCTCAGCTGGACAGGCATCTTGAGGGTGTCAGAGTCGGCCCGCGCTGGCCGGTACGGGTTGACATGGGCCGGGGGCACAGTGCTCACTGGCACGCCGGCACCGCCGGAAGAAGACGAGGTAGTTGAAGAAGCTGTCGAGCCGCCAGGAGGATGGTAGTAGGACTTGGGTGGGTAGCTGGTGACAGCTGGTTTCTGCTGCTGCTGTGCTGGCCGCTGTTGCGATGCGGGCTGCGTGATGGGCTTGGCAAAGAAGTCGTCGCCGTCTGTCGGGCTCGAGGGCGAGAGTGATGTGGGGATGTTGCCCCGCCGCTCTGCCAGGCCGGGCTTCTTCCCACTGACGGGACTCATACCCAGCCGTGGCGAGGTGTCATTGTAGCTGCCGCCGGTGGTGTTGGTGTTGATCTGTGGCCGCTCGTCAGGGTACGGCGGGCGAGGCTTGTTGACTCTGGACGCAGCCTGTGGAATGATCTGTTCATCGTCGACCGGGTATGGGAGAGGATTGGCAGAGCTGGATGCGCCAGGTGGTAGAGGGAACGATGGTCGCGAGGCGGCAGGCGCACCAGCTGGATTCGCCGCGGCAGCCGAGGAGTGGCTCCCTGGCGGCGGCGGATATCTAAAACGCTCCGAACCAGAGTAGTCACCGCTACCAGCACTGGTTGAGGAGTACGGGTTCGGGCTCTGTGGCTTGAAAATTCTCAACGGCTCGACGGTTGGGCTATCGCAGTCGTCCGATGGCCGGCTCAAGAAGAGCTCAGCGTCTGGAACACCGCGCGATCGTTCGGCCATGGTGGGAGTTTGTAAGGTGTTGGAAGGGCAGAGAACGTGGGCTTTGTTCCTTTGTGTTTTTTTCTTTTCTTTTCGTTCTTTTGGTTTTCCTTCACTTCCCTAGAAGACGAAGCTGTGAATCTTGACGTCTTTGTAGAACTTGCGCAGTTGCTCACGTTCGGGCGTCGGAGGGGAAGAGGAGGGGACAAGGAGGGCGCGCAAGCTCGTACCAAGCTGACAGTGGGTCGTTGTCGAGCAGTAAAAGCTAGGCCGAGTTGTGAAACAAAGATGGTTGATGTTTGAAAACGAGGAGAATCAAAATACGAGTTCCGATGCAGAAACACGCGAAAGATTCAAAGGCTGAAGGAACAAAATGATGTTCAAGATGAGATGCGAGAAACAAAAAAAAGAGAGAAACAGAAAGCAAAAACTCCAAAAGGCTGGACGCGGTGTGATCGATATGCGGCCAGTTGGGCGGCCAGGCAATGCTACGAAGGAGCCGGGATGGAAAGGAGGGGGGCGGAAAGGGAAGGGGGGGTAGTGAGTGGCACGTCGATGGAGAAAACACGAAGGGACAGCTCCAACGGCAAGTCAGGGGGGGTGAGGGGACAAGACAGGAGGGCTCGAGGGCTCAGCCGTCCACTAGGCACGTTTAGCGGCGGCAGCAGATGGAGAAAAGACTGAAAGACAAACAGACAATGGCGATTTCTGCAGCTGATTTCCGGGAAAGTTCGCTGCAGCCGCCCAGGTTTTCGTAGAACAGCAAGCATATGACGGTGCAATATGGGGCACTATGGAGCCTTCGCGAGGGCAGCGCCAGACAATGAAGCCACCCGCGATCGAGTTGCTGCGTTTTCTTGCCTTCTTGCGCCCGTCCTCCCGCTGCGCACAATATCATCTATCATCCATGCTTGGCGGCAGACCTGGTGCGGCGGCCGCTGATTGGCTGCTTGAGCTGGGCGCTTAAGAGGGAAACGAAATGGATGGCACCACAACAGTGGAGGGAAGGGTGCCCAGAACCACAGGAGAGTGAGGGCCGGGGTGCCATGGCTTGGCCAGTCTTGTCGTTCTGGTGGGCTCGGGCTGTAGCGTGGGCGCTTGCGCGAGTGGACAAGTCCAGGCAATGTCAGATACATTGGGCCGTGATTGGGCTGTTCCTGGTTCTCTGCTCTTGGAGTCGTGAGATTGGGATACTGTCCACGTCGACGACAGGGAAGGCAAAGGGGCAAAGCCCATCTTTACGATCTTTTCGCTTCTCTTTGATTTCCATTTCCCTGTCAAGGCTTCCGTTGCCGCTGCCGCTTGGGAGGGGCCGCATAGACGTCCGTGCTGGTGAACCATGCAATTTCTTCCACAGAGTGACACGACTGAAAAGCGATAGATGCCTATTTTTGGCGCCCATGTCCATCAACGCCGATCTCATGGGAAATGCGCTTCCAGTGAGCTACTTCGTGGGAGCTTCTTTTCGAGTAGCAATGACGAGGCAGCGCAGATATTGTAGATGACAACCTCGTGAAAAAAAAATCGGCGGCAATCGTCGTGATGACTGTGCTCTTCCGGTCTTTTGTCGCTTTTCGTCTTTTCCGCGAAGGACTTGAGCCGTGCCCGGCCTCTACCTGACCATTGTTGCACAAGACCACAACGACAATGGCATGCAGGCTAGACATGATGAAGGCACGCTGTCATAGTAGGCGCGCATTGGGGGCCATTCTGCAGGCCCATCTTCCGGCCTGTGGCGCATTTGACGCGCAGATGCTAGGAAAACGTGGGAGTGATCGTGGCCGTGGCCGTGGCCCGGAAGCCGATCAACGGCCTGCCTTTTCTAGCTTGAAAGGCATCGACAGATTTCTTGATTTTTTATCTTCGGGTATTTTCTTTGTTTCGCCGTTTTTGTCGATGTTGCAATGGATCTGCTGTGGTTAGATTTCTCAAATGAAGCGAAAGCATTGCGCTCAGGGTCACGGCGAGCGCAGCCATTCGGACAGCGCCGGTAGCCTACCTCTATGATGGTGGTCTGGCCGGGCCTAGTGTTGCAGAATGGGGCCCAATGGTCGACCACACGGCCAGCACAAAAAAAAGAAAAAAATCGGTATGTAACTGAAAATTTTGACGTTGATGTTGGAGATTGACATGCAGGAATTAGAAGTAGTAAAGGATATTCGCAAAAGAGTGGAAGAAACTGTATCAAGGAATAGCCCCTTTCTCTGCGTGTTTATTTTGCCAAATGCAGAAGGCGCACGTGGTTGTCCTTTCCCCTTTGTGCCGTTTACATCGGATGACTGAGCAGACTTGGCCGCATCGGGCAGTCATGACTGCTCATGACTTACAACAGGCAAGAACGATGTAGACATACAGCGGCTTCGCTTCCGGTGTATAATGTTTGCCTGGTGGAGGGTACGAGCCGGCGTGTTCTCTCCGCACTTTGCCCTCTCGCCAAACCAACAATGTGGCGACAGCGAAGGCAAAAATGGTGATCTACGATGTATTACATTGCTCCAAGATGCATCTGATTCGACGTTTGGACTAACTCGGTCACATAAAAAAAAAAGAAGAAAAAAAGGCCGTGCATGTCTCAGTCGTCTCAGGAATGTTCCGTAGATACAGCCTTGTTCAAAGGAGCCACTCTGAATGGTGGAGACGAATATTGAGAAAAGTTTTTTTTCATCTCCAGATTGCTTGTCATGGCTGCTCCTGTTCGCGTGTTCGCGTGCACTGGGCGCTCTGAGAACCGGCAGGATGCGCCACCTAGCTTTCGGATGACGCCGTGCAGCATAGTGGCGAGTCGGGGCAGGTAGTAGTGTCGAAGACTGTGCAAATAGCGATGGGAGCTAGGAACAAGTCAAACGAGGGGAAAAGAATAGAACACCAAAATAACATCAAAATAAAATCAGATAAATCAATCAAAGTAAAGGGCAAGATGTAATTGTTTTTCTAACGTGCCTAGTCTTGACAAATCACAGGCCTTGTTGCTTCCTGTTGACAGCATGCTATTTGCGATGGACAGGCGGGAGCAGCCAAATCTGGGGAAGCCCTCGTGCTCTTGATCGCGCACGTCGTCTCGTCATGGACATCTTTACGTACGCCATTGGCCTCACATCCTGGCCGCTCATTATCTTCGGCCAATGCCTGGCCAGCATTATCGAGGCTGGCGCAGACTGGTGCAGACAGCGGTGGGCTTGGGTGGGGAACTGGCCGCCAAATCGGGGCCTTGATCCGCGCTAGAGAGTCAAGGCTATTCTCTTTTCCTGCAGGACGGCCCAGATACATACTGATACAGAAGCTCTTATCTTCCTCTCTCTTCTTTGACAAGGACCTCGTTGACAGCCATTGACGGCTGAGGCGACACGAAAAACGGAAGTGTCAAAAAACGGCGCAGGACGGCTCGAAAAACCCCAATATTTGACGATAGTCGAGCTGCTATCGTCCGGACCCTGTCCTTTGGCGTGTAACAGCGAGCTACAGGCACGCCACTATTCGCACTATACGGTTTGCAGGCTCCAGAGAAGGGGCCGACCGAGTGCCTGTTGGTCCCTCAGATGGTCAGCCGGACGGACCGCAAAAGAGACAGGAGCCTGATAGCAGTGCTTGTGAGAGGGGAAACCGGTCCTGGGACGAGGATAGCTGTTTTGTGACGTGCAGTACTTTCTTTTCTTTTCTTTTTCTCTTAGTTTTTTCATCGGCCGCTCTATTACTTCTTTCCCTTTTCTCCTCTTTCCTTCCTTCCCTTTCCCTTTTTTTTTTTGAGTTCTTTCCTACTCTGTTTGCTTCCTCTCTGGGAGATCGCCGGTACCTTCCTCCTTCATCCTCTCTCTTCCTCCTTCGCTAGAGACACCTCCTCTCCGCCCACTATGTCTCTCAACCGCGTGGCCTCACTGGAGTCTTTCTCCTACGTCCCAAGCGAATCGGGCTCCCGGCTGGGCTCTCGCCGCTCCTCCGACGCCTCCATCTCCGTCCGCTCCCGCAAGCTCAGTTTCAACCCGCTACCCGACGAGTGGGATCCCATCGACGAGCGCACCGATAACATTCAGGCCGTCGGCGCCTTTGAGGTACCCAAGTGGAAGCGTGTCGCGCAAGTCTTTGCTACCGTGCTCTACTGCTTGTTGGCCGCCGGCATCGTCTTTGGCTATGCCGCCATCAAGCCCGTGTTGAAAGAGGAAGGCGCGTACCGCGATGTCTGCGTGGCCTCCGCCGGCGCCTCCTCCTTGGCGAGCGCCGCCGATGCCGAAGCAGACATTGACACCTGCGTCGAGATCCACCTCAACTTCATGTTCACCGCCGCCGCCGTCGGCACCAACGTCGCCGCTCTGCCCATTGGCGCCATCCTCGATCACTACGGCCCGCGTGTCTGCGGCCTGATGGGTGCCGGCTTCTTGGCCGCTGGCGCTTTGTTAATGGCCTACGCCACGCAGGTGCCCTTTGACGGCTTCCTGTTTGGCTACATACTGTTGGCCTGCGGCGGACCCTTCACCTACATCTCGAGCTTCCAGCTGTCCAACGCCTTCCCGCGCCACTCGGGCCTCATCCTGGCCCTGCTGACCGGCGCCTTTGATGCCTCGAGCGCGCTGTTCTTGGTGTACCGCATCCTCTACGAAAAGTCCGAGGGCAGCTTTGGCCACCAGAAGTTCTTCTTGCTCTACCTCATCGTCCCCATCATCATTGTCGTGCTGCAGCTCACGCTGCTGCCGCGCCAGTCCTACAAGACCGTCGGCGAGCTCATTGAGCAGATCGAGGCGCCCCTGCTGAGCGACCTCGAGGGCCCGCACCTGCACAGCAGCCACTACGACCAGCCGAGCCAGCAGCACCGCGACGACCAAGTCGACGAGCACACGGCGCTCCTCCAAGAAGAGGCGCGCGCGCGCCGCGAGTCTGTCGTCGCCGACATTGAGGAGCTGCTGGGCTCCGAGCGCGCCGACAAGCAGGCGCGCCGCGAGGAGACCAAGAACGAGATCTCGGGCGTCTGGGGCGTCATGCATGGCAACAGCGCGCTCGAGCAGATCCGCTCGCCCTGGTTTATTCTGATTTGTCTGTTCACAGTGGTGCAGATGACGCGTATCAACTACTTTGTCGCCACCATCCGCCCGCAGTACGAGGCCCTGCTCGGCTCGCACGAGGCCGCCGTCGCCATCAACAACTTTTTCGATCTGGCCCTGCCGCTCGGTGGTCTGATCTCGATCCCCTTTATCGGCATCTTCCTCGACCGCAACAGCACGGCCGTCGTGCTGTCTGTGCTCGTCAGCGTCGCCACCGCCATTGGTGTCTTTGGCGTCATCCCCGAGACCTGGGCCGCCTACGCCAACATCTGCGTCTTTGTGCTGTACCGCCCCTTCTACTACACGTCGGTCTCCGACTACAGCGCCAAGGTCTTTGGTTTCCGCACCTTTGGCACCGTCTACGGCACCATCATCTGCCTGTCGGGCCTCTTTAACTTCTCGCAGTCCGGCCTCGACTACCTCTTCCACAAGGCCTTCCGCGGCAACCCCATCCCCGTCAACCTGATCCTGCTGGGCCTGGGCCTGACCATTGGCATCTGCCTCGTCTCCTTTGTCGGCGTCAAGTCGCGAGGCATCAAGCGTAAGCTGCTTGAACAGGAGGCCGAGAGCGCTTTTCTAGGTGAGTAGAGAGAAGAGGATGAGTGTTCTTAAGTGTTGTTGAGAGTTTGATAGGGTTGAGCAAAATGGGTGGATGTTGGGGAGTTCGGGTCGCATTGTTTCATCATTTCATACCGCTGTCTTTTACCACTACTCAGATTTACTGTTACTTGTTATTTTGTGTTCATTTTCTTCCGTATGGTCATTTTTGTTATGTTTTGTCTTATTCCACAGTCTGGACGTTACGGCAGCATTATCGTTCTCAAGCAGCGCCATTTAAGAATATAAAGAAAATTGTAAATGAAAACCAGTAGTCACTACGTTATACGTGAACCAAGTAAAAGTGTTTTTTTAAACCAACACCGTCTCACCCAAACACCAATATAAAAATCACAAGAAAAAAAAACCCAACCAAAACCAAGAGCCAAAAACCAAGTAAAGGCCAAAAACAAAACGCAGACACTTCCAAACCCCCTCAGTGCTCCATAGCCACCCCGAGGCCCTCCTCCTTGGTCTTGCGCAGTGCCTCGTCCTTGGTCTCGGCCTCCTCGCGCAGCATCTCGTCCACCTCTTGGCGGATGCCGCCCAGGTCCGGCGGGATCTCACGCATCTGCACACTAGGCGCATGCTGTACGAAGCGCAGCTGCTCATGAACGTGCTGAACGATCTCCTGGATGCGCTTCTGTGGGTTCTTGTTCTGCCGCGGCTCGCCAACAATCTGCTCGAGCGTGGGCAGCAGCTCTTCCTGGCGGAAGTGGTCACGCCAGGGGGTGTGCGCCGGGATCACTGGGTCAATCTTGTCCTGGCACTGCAGCGCAATGGCCGTCTCCCACGACCACGCACGCGCCACATTGCGCGGCGTGTAGCCGCCGCCGCCAAACAGGATCATCGGTAGGCCTAGCTTCTTGCAGAAGGCCACGCACTGCCCGTGGCCCTGCACCTGCAGGTTGAATCGGCCCAGCCGGTCGCCGGCGAGCGAGTCCGCGCCGCACTGCAGAGCAATCGCGCTTGGCCGGAATGTCTCAACGATTTTGCTAATCACGCTGTCAAACAGCCAGGCGTATTGCTCGTCCGTGATGCCGTCGTTGAGCGGCACGTTGATCGCGTGGTGCGCGCCTGCATTGAACTCGTTTTTCGGCCCGTTGTCGTCGAGCGCGCCCGTGCCGGGGAAGAAGTTGATGGGATCGTATTTGTGGAAGGAGCACGTCATGACGCGGTCCGTCGAGAAAAAGGCCTCCTCCACACCGTCGCCATGGTGCACGTCAATATCAATGTACAGCACGCGCGGGTAGCAGCGCAGCAGCTGCAGGATCGCCAGCACAATGTCGTTTATGTAGCAGAACCCAGACGCCTCCGCCTTCTTGGCGTGGTGCAGGCCGCCGCCCCAACTAATGGCGATGTCGGCCTCGCGATTGCACACCTTGCGCGCCGCATCCAGCGACCCGCCCGCCGACATGGAGCAGTAGTCGTACAGTCCCTCAAACAGTGGGCAGTCCGATCCGCCTAGGTTGAACTTGAGGTCCGGCGGATTCGTGCTATCGAGATCGCGCGGAACCGGTTCGGGCAGCACCGTCCCGAGATAGTCCAGGTAGTCGTCCGAGTGGAAGCTGTTGAGCTCTTCAAAGGTCGCCGCCCGCGAAATGTAGTTGTCCATGGCGAACGGCATGCCGTAGGACATGATCAGGCTCTTGGACAGCGTCAGCCGCCACGGTTTCATCGGGTGTGTCTGCCCAAAGTGGTGTTTCTCCATCTCCGGGTTCGTGTGAAACGTGACGTTGTAGCCCTTGGGCCGCACGATGCCGTACTGCTGCGCGGCTTTTTTCACTTTCGCGAGGTACGCCGCATTCTCCAGCTCGCTGGCGCTGCCCAGCGGCACGTACTCCTCGACGACGGTCGGGTCGGCGTCGACATTATGCGGCAAGTAGTTTGGCCGCGGCACGCGGTACCGGTAGTTGTTGATGTCTGCCATTCCGGCCGCCGCTTCCGTTGCTCTTCACACAGTGCGGCGAGGTCCCCGAAACAGGACCCTACTGCACGTTAGCAACCACACGTGCAGGTAATGAGGCTTATTTTTTTCTGATGCGCTTTATAAAAGGCCCCTTAGTCGTGAGTGGGTGATAGACCGGTTATCATGGGTATATTAAAGAGCGTGTCGTCTGCTGCGACATGTCGGTCGAGTGAAAATGCGATGTTGAAGTTGAACGTTCAACTGAGCAATCACAATTCAGAGAGACCATTTTGTCGCAGCAGCCAGTCGCAGCCCAGTCGCCCAAGTTCCCGCCACTTAGTGCGCTAGTCCACTTAAGGTCGATTACCCCCACATTTGCGACTCTGATACAGCCATAAAAATCGCACTATCCGATCCGAAAAGGCTGAAACTTTTTTCCTATCCGGCTTGCATCGCGCTTTCTCTTGTGAGTGACAATTCTCACTGATTGCGCCCTGTTCGCCCCTTCCCCCGACGTTTCGATATCCATCTCCGATATTCTACTGCTCTCTCGTGGGTCGCTCTTGCCTCCTCTACTCTTCTTCTTCTTCTTTTTGTCTAGACCCTCTGCACCTGCTCGTACTCTTTTTTTGTGGTGGCTACCGGCTGCCCCGCGCCTTCCCTCTGTTGCCTGGACTGCCCACACACTTATTCGCACAAACGGGCATCTTTTCCTCCCTCACTCTTTCCCTCTCTTCTCCCACAATTTTCATCCTCCTCTCAGCAGCCTGCCTATCTCTCTCTCTACCTCATATTTGTTTATCTCGAGGTGTCACAAGAATTGCGATTCACAAGAGACAAGGGTCCGAGCCGGCTTTCTCAGCACCCACCCTCCCGCAGCGACACCCGCAGCCGTCATCAGAGCCCGTTCAGAGTCGGGGCCACACGCTGGACTCTGGCACCTATTTTTCAGCGGGCCCTCTTTCCTATTCCGTCCACGTTCAGCCTAGCGCGCCTTCCTTGCCTTCCAACCACAGCAAGGCCGACCCCAAATTCATAACATAATAAAAAACACACAGAGCAAACGGGAGGTAAGCTACTGCGCTGATTTTCCACTGATCTTCACTACGTTTCTTGGGATGTTCCTTCCTCCTGCCGCCACCATTCCCGCCGTCCAGCGGCCTATTCTACCACTGTCATTTCGCCCATCTGCGAAAAGTCTTGTTCCACTTGTTCTTTCTTTTCTTTTCTTTTCTGGTCGTCTGATTTCCACAACTCTCAACACACTCATTTTCATTTCCTTTTTTCTTTCTTTTTTTTTTTTCTTTTTTGGAGAAGAGCCAGCCTGTGTTTTTTTTGTACATTTTTGTTGTTTCTTGGCCTTGGTTTATTGTTTTGCGCATGGAAGCATTTTCGCATGTTTCGTCCCATCATTGCAATCGCAATTTTTCTTCACAATCCTCAACAGCACGCGCTTCACACTTCCCATGGTCTCGTCAGGCGCGGACCTGCACGCCTTCGCTCCTCATAACCGAGAGACACCTGCAGCACCCTGTCCTGCGTTGCCCTTCTGTGTTGACACGTTATTACCATGCCTAGAGACGACCTCTCCATCGACTTTGTTACGAGAATGCCGCAGGGCGGCGAGGCGCTCGATCCGGCGCTCATCCTGGACGACTGGATCAATAGGGTGTCTAACCTGCCCGAGGAGATCCGCTTCCTCCAGGACGAGATTGCCGACAAGGACCGCCAGTACCACGAATGCATCCGCATCATCGAAGAACGCGATGGCCGCATCCAAAAGTTTATCAAGGCCAACAGCAGCCACGACCACAACCCTCGCGAGGAGGGCTACCGCAAGACGATTAACGAGAACTTCAAAAAGGCCGAGACTCTAGCGGATGAGAAGCTGGCCCTGTCACAGAAGATGAAGGCCATCATGGACCGCCACACGCGCCAGCTCGACATGCAAATCAAGCAGCTCTACGACCGCGGCGAGCCCGGCTTTACCGACCCCGACGAACTACCCTCCCTCCTGCGACCGAGCGCCGCCAACAAGGCTGCTGCAGCCTCCGCACGCGCCTCCGCCGCCGCCTCCTCCTCCCTCCCCTCGGCAGCCGTCAGCAGCATGATTAAGGACGCCACAAAAGCCGCCGCTGGATCGGCCTCGTCTGGCGGAGGTGGTGTTGGAAGCACAGTGGTCGCGGTGGGTGGCGGCCGCGGCGCGGGCAATGCGCAGGCCCGCCAGGCCCAGGCCCAGCAGGGCCACTCATCGTCTGCGCCCGCTAGCCCCGCGGCGTCGATGATCCTGGGTCGGCAGGCGCGCGAAAGCTCTGCAGGCCCCGGCACGGCCCCTGGAAAGCGTGGGCCACGTGCAGGTAGCTCACTCGCCAACAATATACCGGCGTCGAGCGGGCTTGCGCGGCACTCGTCCCTCGGACCCGGAACACCAAAGTCTCATCATGCGGGGGCAGGTGGCGTGCAGCGTGCGGGAAGCGCCGGACCACGCGCAATCGCAAAGGGCGCTGGCACTGGGCCTGGGCGCAAGGGGAGCACGCCGGCGGCCTCTGGCTCGGCGGGCGCTGCGGCAGGATCGGAGAAGGGGTCAGGCCCAGGGCGCAAGAAGGGAAACACAGGAACCAACACACCGACAACCAAGACGTCCTTGTCGCGCGTCAAGCGGCCCGCAAAAGCCTCGACAGCATCATCGACGGCGGAAGAGTCCGAACTCTCTGACGCAAGCTCCACTGACGATTCCGATGCGTCATCACGACACGCCACACCGACGCGTGGCTCATCACAAAGCGGTGCAGGCTCTGGCTCCGGGGCGGCCTCGAATGGAAATGGCGCGAACGGCAACGGCAACGGCGCGGGCGTCAAGGATGGAAGCAACCCACAGCCATTGGTCAAGCGAGAAAAGGATAACAGCAATGGCATTTCCAGTGGTGTGGGCACCTCGTCAGGCAACGCGGGCGGCCACTCGGGCCCCGGCGGTGGTCCTGGCGGCCCTGGCCGTGGTGGCATCAACAAGCACCGGGCCGGCGACAAGCCGGGCGGCCGTGGTGTAGCCAAGGGCGCGCCCTCGAGCGACGACCGCATGGACGTCGACGACGAAGAAGCCGGCGACGACAGCAAGTACTGCTTGTGTCAGAACGTGAGCTTCGGCGACATGGTGGCGTGCGACAACGAGGACTGCCCCTTTGAGTGGTTCCACTGGTCGTGCGTGGGTCTTAAGAGCGAGCCCAATGGGACGTGGTACTGCCCCGTGTGCACGGAGAAGAAGAACAAGGCGGCCAACGGCGGCGAAGGCCGTATCGTGGCCGGTGGCGGCAGCCACAATGCGAATCGCGCAGGCAGCGGCCCGAACAAGCCAGAGGCCAATATCAACGGCGGCGGCGCGAACGGCGGCAACGGTTCTGCCTCGGGTGGTGGTGGTGGCGGCGGCGCTTCTGCGTCTGCGGGCAATGCCGCCGGCACGCCTACAAGCGAGGGTAGCGGCGCCGACCGCGGAACACCCGCCGCCACAAAGAAGGGCAAATAGGAGCCGTCCCCTTGCCGACAGCGCCCCGGGTCCTCTTTGATGGCCCAACATCTCCCACTGGCCCTTCGGTCTTCTCCGCGACGGCCTGAAGCGCCATTGGTCCCATCGGACCCGAATCCGGATGCCACGAATGCCACGACGAAAAGCGACCCAAGAGTCAAAACTGAAAGAACGTCGGAGTAGAGGCAAAATGGGAACAGAAAAGGCGAGGGAGAGATGATTGGTGTAGACGTTGTACTTTTTTATGTCTTATGCCCCCCTCAAACTAAAATAGTTAATATAATTGATACCCAACCGCTTGAAAGTTTTTCATTTGATGAACACGCGCGATTTGATTTTTTTTAAAAAAACGTTATTTTTCTGGGCTGTGAAGAGAAAAGAAAACACAAGGAGGCCCGTAGAATTCATGTTGCTATGTAGATTGATTATTCTCCTCCAGGACACAATACTCGTTTGCTATGACTATGCGACGACTTCCTGAGTCTTCCATAAGAGAGGGGGAAATAAAGCAGCGCCCAAAAGCATTGAACTCGCACACAATTCTCTCCTCGCCCATTCCCACGCTGTGGGTATGTTCCCGTTCCTTTTAATGTAGGGGTAATGCAGTGTTTTTGGGGGGGTTTTGATGGTCGATTTTTTTTGATCGTTGGTTTTGACTTTTGCGATGCTCGGGATGCAGTGCACAATGAATCCGTCTATGTGAACAAGAAAAAGAAAAAAAAAGAAAAAAGAAGAAATAAGGAAGCAAATTAGGCAATTAAAAAGCATCCGCAGTCGAGAAAAGACTAATTCCAGAATGAGTAAAAGTAAAAGCTCCCGCAAAAAATAACGTCAAATGACAAAAACAGCACAAGCACGGCCGAAACGCTTAATTTAATGCTCCAGCAACCGCAGACTGCCCTGAACAACGACGTTCTCCAGGATCGAACCAGGCGGGATATCGATGGTGCTACCCTCCGTGGCCACGATGATAACTGTGCCCTTGAGCGTGACGCCACGTCCCAGGTTGACGGCACCGGTAATGGTGAGGTGGTCAAGCTCGATGATCTTGGGGATGGAGGGGATGTGCTTCGAAAAGTCCGAGACCTTCTTGAAGTCGCTGCCTAGCTTGATCAGCGGCGCATCGCCGAAGCGGTTGGCGCTCATCTGCAACTGGCCGTGCTTGACCGTGTACAGATCGGACTTGACCAGCATCAGGTCGGAGCACGTCTTGACGGGCAGGAAACGACGGCGCGGCACGTTAACACCATGCGCATTGTGGAAGTGGCGAATGGCGGCACCGACGGCGGTCTCGAGCTGGATGATGGAGATGTCGGACTCGCCCTTCTTGTCGCCGGGAATGGTCTTGCCGTTGGGAATGATCTCCATGGCCAGCTCGTCGTTCTCGACGACGCGCTTCACGGCCTTGACGTTCATCCAGATGTTGTTGGTGTTAAAGTAGCGGAACTTCTTGATGGACTTGAACTCGTTGACGTGCTCCTTGGGCACCTGGGCAATCTCCAGCAGGCGGACCGAGCCATCGTAGTCGATAATGGTGCCACCCTTGACGTCGGCCTTGGTCTTGTTGGTGAGCTCCATGAGGTACTCGGACTTGGTCTCAACCATGTGCTGCAGGATGCGCAGGTCGACCACGGCGCCCAGGTTGTCGACGTTGGAAAGGAAGATGATCTCGATGCCGCGCTCAATCAGCTTGTCCAAGACGCCCGAGTTGTACAGGGACTCGAAGACGTCACCGTGGCCGGGTGGGTACCAGCCATCGGTGGAGTCGTCGTACGACTTGGGGACGGGCAGCGAGGAATCCTTGAAAATGCGGGGGTAGCGGGACTGGTTGAAAGTCAAGATATCGACGTTGTGACCCTCGTACTTCTTGATGATAGCGGCAGTATCGGAGTCGGTGTTGAACGAGTTCATCAGGAGGAAGGGAACGTTGGAGCCGTAGGTGCGGTTCAGGTACTCGATCTGGCGGACGGACAGGTCAAGGAAGGACATGCCGTCGCGGACCTCGATGACGGACTTGGGGCCAACGCAGCCCATGGAGGTACCGAGGCCACCGTTGAGCTTGAGGACGGCGAGCTTGTTGAGGAAGGCGACGCCCTCGGAGCTGCCAAGGTCGTCGTAGTCGACCACCTGGCCCTGTGCGGGAGGGGCAATGCGGTCCCAGTCGCTGGCGTAGATGTTAGTAAAGTGTCTCCCGACCAAACTTGCACTTGTAGTATCCCTTTTCGACCGGAATATACATACACAGCGTTGCCCTTGGCCTTGTCGTTCAGGTACCGGCGGAAGAGAGCGAAGAAGTTGTCCATCTCCGTCTCGAACAGCTGTAAGTGCAAAAAAAAGTGGCGTTAGCAAATCAGTCTCGGAAGCATGTGCGAACTGCCCAGCAATGGCCTGCCTGTCACGGGGGTGACGGGAGCGGACTTGCCTTCTTCTCTGCGGGGTCCGTGACGGTCTCCGCGAGCTCCGTCAAGGCATTGCGCATTTGTGCGGCGGCAATGTTTGTGGATGTGTTCTCGAAAGCCTGAGTAATCGCAGGTGTTAGTCCTCTGTCGCTGTCTACTTCAGTACTGGCCCGTCACGGGGTGCGGAACATACCATGTGCGACTGGGTCTTGCCATGGTGTCTCTGGGAAAGGTCGCTGGCATCGCCGTCGCTGCCAATGCTAGCAGCGGCCTTGATGTGCGACGGCAGCGCGCTCTTGACGTGTCCGCCGGACATGATTGCGGATTGCAGATTGGGACCGAGAGGTTTGTTGGAAGGAAAAGCTCGCGAGACGAGTGTGGAGGTGCGCAAATCCGGCGGGGTTGCTTTGCGCCGCAAGTGCAAGTATAGTGGTGATGTAATGAGAGGGGTGACAAGGCGCAGCTTGAAGGTCGTATGTTAGCTCGGCTGGCGAAAGACTGTACAAAAGACAAGAAGAGGAGGAATTGAGAGTTCGCTTGAAGATGTCAAGGTAGGAAAATGTGAATTGCTTCAAAAGAAAAACGGGGAGGGGAAGGTTTAAAGGGAGAGGAGGCAAAAGCCGGGGAAGGCCAGAAGGTGCAAGGGGGTAGAGCTTACTAGCTAGCAAGGGAGGCAAAAACTCGAAGAAACGAGGCGGGCGCAAGTTTGACAGTTTTGCAAATATTTTTTTTCTTTTCCTTGGTTGCTTCGATCTAGGCCGTTTTGCTATTCGTGTTTGGTTACTTTTTGGGGGGAGAGAAAGAAAAGTTAGCGAAATTGACGTAATGGACGTAATGGACGCAAAAATCCAGAACCGCCCAGCTAATAATACCACCACCGGGTCAGGTAGCAATCAACGGACGAGGAACAGCAAAAGCAAGGTAGCCAGCTTTGGGAGGAAGAGGGGGGTGGGTGTGGAGGGGTGGACGAGGGAAGGACAAAGTCGAGTAGGGGGTGTGCGCTGGGGGTGTGCTGGTGCGGGCGTGCTGCGGGTGAGGGCGAGTTTCGTGAGATCTCTGTTTGGTGGAAAAGGTTAAAAGCAGCTTGTCGGCGGTCTGCGGCGAATCCAGATGCAGGTGCAGGAAAAGATGCAGGCAAAGGAGCAGGCCAAGAAGCTGCAAGGCGCACTCTAGTCGGGCAATTTATCGGGACATCGGCGGTTCACTCGCTGGATTGAAAGGTGTTCGTAGCGGCCCGGCTGCTATTCGGTTCGTCGATCTCGCCCGTGTTGCTCTACGTCTTGCCTGGTTGACCCGTCGTTCTGCAGCAGGCCGAGCAAGGACCGTTCGCCAAGCTGTCGTAAATTGGCTGCATCGAGAGGCGAGCGAGGGGCGAGGATGGGGGTGGATGGAGGCAGGAAGGCAGAGGGCTGAGGTACAGAGGGGCAGAGACGGGGAGGCAAAAGGGAGATAGTGGAAGCTAGGTGGCGCCAACTTACAAGAAACGAAGCCGTGATAGCTGAGGATGGGGAATCTGGAGATGTTGAGATGTTGAGAGGAAAGGAGGAGAGGTAGGAGAAAGAAGAAAGGAAGAAAAGAAAGAAGAAAGAGCAAGAGAACAAGAGAGGTCCAGAAGTTCGAAAACGGCTCCGGGCAACGAATAGAAAGGGGGCAAGCTGGACAGGGGGGCTCTGCGTCGAATAAGAAGTGGAAAAGGGCACTGGGAAACGAGATTGAGGAGATTGGAGACTGGAGACTGGGTTGATGGGACAGGACAGCAAATAAGAAGGACGACAGGGGGGGGGGGTCTCCTAGGAAGAAGGAAAGAGCTTGGACTGTGGTCGCTACGGAGCGATATTATCTTTCTTCCCTTTTCGGCGCCCTCTTTCCTTTCCGTTCTAGCACTTACGGTATTTATTGCAAGTGGGTCGCTGTCTCTCCAGAGTCCAACGAAAAAGGAAGCCACGATGACGGCAGGATACAGAGGACGTATGATGCAACTGCTGCAAGAGTGTGCTCTCGTACAGGTGTTCGGAAGCAGAAAGGGAAGGAATGGAGGAGGAAGCAGGCAGGAATGAGAAGGTGCCCAGGGACAAGGAGGGGAGCTTCTTTCCGGGTTTGCCGTCTTCTTTCCCTCCTTCACGAGCCGGCAGCTCTTTCCCTTGTGATGGCACACGAGATGAGATGAACATGAAAATAGCTCGATATGTTTGATAGGGAAGCAACAGGAAGGAGCAACTGCATTGCGCCTTCCGAGTTATTTTCACATTGCGCGAGCAACACAACCCGTTTGGGAAATTGCGACAGGCGACAGCTCTTCCGTCTGATCGTGCCAAACGTGTACTGTAATACGTCGTCCTCCGTACTTGTCGGGTAGATGGTGGGAGCACTACAACACAAGGCTTCCTGAAATACGTGGTTACGTTGCTTCTGACTTCAGACGATGCCTTTCGGAGCAATGCAAGCTCACTATTCCATAATGCTTTCTCACATCTGCAACGACAGTGACAACGGCAACGACAATGGCAGCTCCTGGAGAAGACAAGGAGGGGGAGCTCTTTGGTTGCTGGGTGGGGCTACAACCGAATTGCTGCATTGCTGCTTTTCGTTTGCGGTGGTCGCCGCTCCTCTTTTTTTTTTGCCCCTTGAACTTCTTAGCTTGGTGCCCAGGCCCCACTGAGGCGCAAGCCCCACCAGTACGGCAACCAGGACTGTTCCTGCTCCATTCGTCGCTGAAACATTTTCTTTCTCGGGCGAACACAGCGAACGCGGCGACAGAGGACACTCCGCTTTCAGCTTCCCCCCGCTAACGGCAGTGTATCTTGCAAGTGAGATATGGAGTTCCAGTGCCCATACTCCGTATGTCAAGGACTATTTACTTTGCAAGATACTCATTTCAATGAACCGACCGGACCAGGCCCCCAGCGGCCGGTCCCCAGAAATAATATCCGACCGGACCAGGCCCCCAGCGGCCGGTCCCCAGAAATAATATCTCACTAATTATGTGGTACTCCTCAGTCCCCCTAAAAAGCACGATCCAGTGCCTGGCCTGGCCAGGCAGGCCAGGGGGCCGACGATGGGCGATGGGCCGCTAAAAATAAACCAGGAACAGCGCAACAGGGAAATAGCGCTCGCTCATTCAGGGCAGACGACAATGACAGACACAAAATTGCACGATATTTTCGCAGTTGGGATACAACGCAAGACGGTTGGCGAGATAACGGCGGAGAGCATCAAAATCTGAACATGAAAACTAGTCCTAGATCTCCCGATATAAAAAACCATACATCGTGTCGCGGATCAAGATCGTTGAGCCCCAACAGCGGCGATTCCGAGACCATAGATTTTTTTTGTCCGGTCGCTGATCCCCCAGCCGATTGGCGCGACATGCAAGACAAAAAATAGACAATGTAGGCGGGTGGAGGAGGCGAGGGAGGGTAGACTTTGACAGGGAAAGACGGCGCGGGAACTCCCAGAAGGAAGCGTTTGGGGTTAGAAAAAACTGTGAGTTCAAAACTTTAAAGAATACGAGAACTTCTCGGACCGGCTGCACACGGCTTTTCCGTGGCCGTTCTGTAGGCCTTGTGAAAAGAACCTGTCAGCTAAACCACAATTTGTGAAAAAGAAAGGCAGATGATAATCAGAAAAGAACAAAAAGAGCAATGGATAAACAGCGAGAGGCCCGTTGAGTCAGTCGTCCTATCTGCCGGTGTGTCTCAGCCGTTTTGGCCAAATAAACCGCCAGAAGCCTTCCACGTGCTACGACCACGACGTTGCGGTTTTCCTTGTAATCTCCCCCGTTCAACACGTGCTGCTTCCGTGTTGTTAATGCCAAACGACGACGGCACCGTTTTAAATGTGTATTGCGTGTTGCGTGTACGACGGACGTCGTGCTCGTAGCAAAATTCGTCTTAGCTAACTGGGGGGCAAGAGACAAAACCAAAAGGGCCTTTGCTGTCATAACTGTGTGATAGAAACACAAGAACATTGTAATTATGTGAAGCACAGCGTTGTTCCCTTTCATCATGAAAATCAAATAACACAGAGAAGAAATATAAAAAGAAGATTTCAAAAGACAATATGAAAACAAGAGAAAATATATACCCATGACATTGTCCATATTTCCTATGGCCTTTTTTTTCAAGTCAAAGTGATAAACGTTTCTAAAAGACACCAGTCTAAACACGCAAAAACCCTTTATAATATCTGCTGCTGAGACAAGATATGACAAGACCGTGGTGAGCATGTCTGCCAAAGGACTGTTCAACATCTTCAAGAAGCAAGATAGACCAGAAAATCAAAACAAGTCGCGATATTATTGACAAAATGCTTGGTGCTTGTAGCAGCACCCCTAACCAGAGGGCTATGTCCTCTTTCTACTTCTCCCCCCTCTCCTCTCCTCTCGGATCACATGTCCCTTCCTTTTTATTGTACCGTCCTCGTCAAAAACCAAAAAAAAAACGCCTTTGCCGGATGCAGCCCTTTTTTGTGTAGGAACAGATGGGACAAAACAAGACAAGAACGAGGAAAACAAAGAAAGAAGATATCCGTCTCCTCTTCGTACAAATAGGGTATCCATGCTGTTCACGCCGTCCTACCTCTTTTCTCTTGATCGTTTTGGGATAAGAGATAGACGAGTAAACGATGACAAAGTAAGGATATGCCAAACAAAGAATATAACAGGAAGTGAGAATGAGAAAAAAATTTCAAAATAAACAATACAAGGCGACGATTACCCAGAGGACATGCGTTTTTTACCCTTCCTATCCCAGTTCTAGTTTCCAGAGTCCCTTCATCCGTCTTTTGCATCTATACATCTTCCTTCCCCCCCCTTTTCGTAAATTGCCGTCGTTCTTTTTCGTTGTTGTTGTTTTTACAACCTCAACTGCGTGAGGATGCTCTCGAGGCGGCCGGACGCCACTGGCCATACATATTCGCAGCATTCAACGGGGTGTCCCGTTCGTCCTAGTACGGGTTCGGCCGCGATGCTGTGTATTGCTGCTGTTGCTGCTGCCAGGGCGTGGGTCGGAGCCGGTCCCATTCGCGCTGGGGTTGGTAGTCACGTCGTGGGTCCTTGCGGAAGCTCAGGCGATCGCCCGTCTCGGTCGCGAAGGGAGAAGACCGAGATTCACTGCTGCCGTGGCGATCGTCGTGGCGATCGTCGCGGCGAAGGTCGCCCAGGAGGCCGGTGCTGCGGCGAGACGCGTCGCGGTCACGATCACGCTCCCGCTCTCTGCCCCGGTCGCGCTCCCGATCGCGGTTTCTGTCCCGGTCCCGATCACGGTCCCGATCACGATCCCGGTCACGGTCGTGGTGGTCGCGATCGTGGTGATCGCGGCTGTCCCGGTGCTCGTGCTCGCGTCGCGAATCTCTGCGACTGTCGCGTTCGCTATCGATTTCGCCGTCTTCTAGGTCATCGCGGCTGGGTCTGTCGGGCCGGCTGCTGTCCCGGGCAGCGCCGCTGCTGCCGCCTCCACTGCCACCGCCGCTTCCCTTCTCGTCCTTGGCGCGGAGCGCTTCGTACATCTTGGAAAGCTGGTTGCCGGACACGGCGACCTCGTTGATCGGCCAGATCGAGGACAAAAAGTCCCAGAAGCGGGGCATCAGCGCGTCGAGGGTCGCTGCCGGGATCGTCTGGTTCCTTTTCAAGCCAATCACGCAGTCACCAATTTGTCGCAGTTCTTTGCCCATAATCGCCGCGCGCTCCTTGGCCTTCTCGACCCGTTCCGGCGTCGTCTCCATGATCGTCTTGAAGTTGGCACGCACTGGTTTGAGCAGTGACCACATAACTTGCTCGTCGTCCCGGTAGTCAAGTTTGCTGTCGTCGAGCTTCATGAGCTCCTCGAACCGCTGCACAGCCTTGCTCTGGGCCGCCTTGAGCTGCTCGAGGGTCTCCGCGTTCAACTTCTTCCGCTTCTCCTTGGGCTGACCATCCTTGTGGTTGCTTGCGCTCACGCCGTTGCTATCGCGGCGGTCGCCGTCGGTGACTCTACGCTGCTTCCGATCGCGGTCATTGTGGTCGTGCTCATGCTTGCGCTTGAAGTCGCTCCGGGGTGTCAGAAGACGCTCACCGCTACCGCTGGTGTTATTCTGCGGGCGCAGGTTGAGGTAGTCGCTGTTCGAGATGGGCCGGTCGCGCTGGTCGCGGTTCTTCTGCATGCTAGGTCGCTTGGCGGGCGCCGGCGAACGGGACAAGTCGTCGCCGCGGCGGTGGCCATTGACGGTCTTTTTGCTCCGGTGGTGGTTCTCCACAGCCTTCTGAGCAGCAACATCATCAGAAAATTTGGCCAGTAAGACGGAGAGAAGGTACTCCGAGCGGCGAACAAGGTGGACAGCACCGGGGGACTGGATGATCTTCTCGTCACCCTTCTTGCGCTCCTCCTTCTTCTCCACGCGATGCTCTTCGAGGAAGAATTTGTCGGCCATGTCGAGGTCAGGGTCGTCGCGAATCTGCGTCCATGCTCCGAAACCGTAGCGGTCGATACCCACTAGAAGCATGCCATCCTCGCGAGCACCCCACTCGCACGTGTAGTGGGCGGCCTTGCTGGCGTCGTGGAGGCGGAAGGAGTGCGGGTTGCCGTGTTCCTCAATAACCTTGTGAAGTAGACGCAGTTGCGGAGGGCGCTCGACAATTGTTTCGGCATTGATCTTTTTGACCTCGCCGAAATCGATCAAAACAGCCTTCTTGTCCTTCCTAGCGAGCGCCTTGCCTGCCTTCTCCTGCTCTTCCCGGATGCGGGCCAGGTTTGCATCGACAGCCTGTTTGCTGATCGAAACAAGATCCTCGACAACCGAGCGCATAAAGTCGCGGTCACGATCTCCTAGGCGCGCATCGAGAATGATCTCCTCGCTGCGGTCCTCAAAAGAGCCGTAGCGGAACATGGCGCGGATCAGGTTGCGGGTCTCCTTTTCGTTCAGAGGCCGGCGAGGGTCGCGCAGTGCTGCTTGCCGCTCCTCGAATTCTTCTTGCTCTTGCTTTTCGCGCTGGCGCTTCTTGGCAAGGCGATCGGCGCGGTCGGAGTCGTTGACGCCCGCGCTCGCTGCGTTCCTCTTCTTGAGAGTTGCCCGTCTCGGTGCATTCTCTTCCAAGGCCTTGTTGAGGTATTCCTCGTGCAGCCGCTTCTCTTCCTCAGACTTGATGACTGCGAGCCGCTCGGCTGGAATGATCTGGTCCCAGTCCAGGGCAAGGTCGTCGACCTTGACATCTGTAACTTGCATCCAGTTGTCCCAGTCGATACCACCCGTACTCAAGTTGAGTTTATCGTCGACGTTGGTCTTAGTCACTTCGGCGTTCTCGAGAATGCTGTCGATATCGAGCTGCTCGAGCTTCGCCTGGTTGCCGGACTGCTCAAACAGGTTCTGCGAGCGCATCTTGAGAATCCACTGGATGTCCTCGGCGGTCTTGGCCTCATCCATCTTCAAGCCCTTCTCCTTGAACTGCTCCCGCAATTCTTTGCCTTCGTCGGTAACACCGGCTTGGATGGTCAGGTACTCAAGGAATAGCTTGTTGCGGGCACGCTTGATGACCTCCTCCTCAATGGTCTGCTTTGCGACTAGGCGGTATACATTGACCGGCCGCTTTTGGCCGATACGATGGGCACGCGCCATGGCCTGCAAATCGGCCTGGGGATTCCAGTCGGAGTCGTAGATGATGACGGTGTCGGCTGTCATGAGGTTGATACCGAGACCACCAGCACGGGTGGAAAGCAAAAAGCAGAAGTCGTCGCTGCCCTCGGCGTTGAAGTGGTCGATGGCCATACGGCGAGGACCGGCGGGGATAGTGCCGTCAAGGCGTTGGAACGTGTGGCCACGAACACGGAGGTAGTCGCTGAGAAGGTCGAGCATTTTCACCATCTGGCTGAAGATGAGAACGCGATGGTTGTCCTTCTTGAGCTTCGTGAGGAGCTGGTCAAGAAGCATCATCTTACCACTGCTGGCGATGAGGCCCTTGATCTGGTCCTCTCTCCGCTCGCTGCCCTTGAGGACACTTTCTTCGACACCGTGGAACAGATACGGGTGGTTGCTGACCTTCTTCAGTTCCATCATGATGTTCAGCAGCGACTGCTTCTGACCACCACTGGCGTCGCTGAGAGCGGCGTAGTTTCGTGTCAAAATGTTCTTGTAGTAGTCCAGCTGAACATCCGAGAGCTCGACACGAATGATCTTTTCGGTCTTGGGCGGCAGATCCGACTCGACTGTCTCCTTGGTCCGGCGAAGAATGAAAGGGGCGATCGCTGCGTGGAAGCTTGTGAGCTTCTCCTGTGTCTCGCGCCGCTTGTCGTCGTCATCGTTTTCTTCTTCCGTCTTCTGGTCTGCCATTCCGAGCTGGACGAGATCATCGTCGATAACGACCTTGCCAGGGTTGAGGAAATCCAAGAGGGCGGACAATTCGTGCAGGTTGTTCTGGATCGGCGTACCGGTGATGAGGACGCGGCAGGGGATGTTGAAGCTGACCAGCCGGCTGTACAGCTGCGACTCACGATTCTTGAGACGATGCGCCTCGTCAACAGCAAGTACCTGCCACTTGATGCTCTTCAGGAACTCCCAGTCTTGCAGAATGAAGTCGTACGAGGTGACGAGCACGTTGAACTTGTGCTTCTTCGGGTTGCCGTCGACGAGCAGCTCGTGGTCGCGGATCACGCTACGCGCCGACTCGGGGCCGAGGTAGACGACGTAGTTTAGGTCGGGCGCCCAGTGGTTGAACGTATCGCACCATGCAGGAATGACACTGAGGGGAGCGACAACAAGGAAGGGACCTTCTTGTTCGCGGTCGTTGCGCAGCCAACTGAGGAAGGAGACCGACTGCACGGTCTTGCCCAGACCCATCTCGTCGGCCAGGATGACGTTGTTGCCTCTGGTCCAGTTGAGGGCCAGGAAGTTGAGGCCTTTCAATTGGAACTCGCGGAGCTCGCCGTTCGTGACATAGGAAGGCTGGCTATCGAGCTTCGTCATGCGAGAGCGCGTGTTGATGTTGGTTTCAGAGCGGTCTGAGTTCCAGGACCGCGAAGACCGGTCGAGGAACTGGTCGACCTTGTCCTGGGCATGGTCGCTGACAACCGCGGCAGCCTCCCAGGTGCATTCGTCGTACTGCAGGCCCTTCCACTTGATAAAGTATTCGATGCCCTCGTCGCCCTTGCGCTTGGCCACAACACGCTCTACCTTGGTGTAATCCTCATGGGCCTGTTCCTCACGCTCGCGGTCGAGCAGCCACTGTTCTCTTTGCTCCGGGGTGTAGTCATCACCACCGAAGCGCATATCGAGCTCGAACTCCACAATCTTACGGTAGTAGTTCTCAAGCCGACGAAGTCCTCGGAAGCCAGCCACGGATGCAGTCGTCTCCCACGTGTCGTGCAAGTGGGACTTCCCCTGCCACTTGATGTAGTATTCGTAGTCATGACGGTTGGAGTTGGGGGTGATGGCGACGCCTTCCTTTTCGCGGTGTCGGACAATCTTCTCGATGTAGGGGGAGTTGTCTTCGACGTCGGGCATCCATTGGGCCGGTGTCATCTCTGAATCGTCTTCATCGTCGAACTCGCTCTCATTGTATTTGCCGACAGACACCTGAGCAGCGCGGCGGCTGGACCACCTCTTCTCGGCAAACGCAAGCGAGGGCTGGGCCTCTTGCTTGCGACGCGCTTTCTTCTGGAAAGTCCGGGCGCGGGCGCCACCGTAGTTGTCGGAATCAGACTCGTCGACGGATGTGTTGCGTGCTGGGGTACCTCGTTTCGAAGCTGCATATGGGTAGAGTCAGGGTTAGTTTGTTTACTTTCATGTAAAGATCAGGGGTAAGGCAGAAGGGACATTGTTAGGGTAGGCGTGACGGTAAACATGGTGCGGGATTTAAATGAGGCAGTGAGAAGTGCATGTTTTTGGGCTTGGATGGGTAAAACATCGGCCTTGAAGATCCGGAAGCAAAGGAGTAGAAGATCGGGGTTGGGTGAGGGGGTAGGGCCTACATTGACGCGATGTCTCGAGCAGCCGACGCGGCTTGGGCTTCCGGCGAACCACGGGCTCGTCTTCTGAGTCGTCATCATCAGACACCTAACACACGATTAGTATTCTAGAAGAGGCCGGAGCAGGATATAGCAACGTATCAGCCTGCTTACAACTTTTCGCCGTTGAGCGGGCCGAGACTGTTGATGGTGGTTAGCGATGACGGAGTCGGTCGGGGTTGGAACGGCGGTGAGAAGGGGAGATGGGGCCTACACTACGCCGGAGGCCGTAGAGCTCTGGGTTTGTTCGCATGTAATCATCCTCCGCAAGCATTGCACTTGCTTTCCGTTTTGGCGTATGGCCTGAATCGCTCGAGGCCGGGCTCTCGTCGTCCTGGTCGAGGGCGGCAGCGTCTAGGTCGGGATCCGCGTCCGCATCGCCGTCAGCATCGCCGTCGCTCTGGGCGTCGTCAAAATCGGCGTCGTCTGAGACATCGTTCTCGCTAGGCTCCGATGGTTCATCCTCAAAGTCGTTTGCGACAGCTAGGTCATCGTCTTCTTCATCCTCGTCGATTTCGTCATCGTCCTCCTCCGGTGCCACAGAGGCCGAGGGAGACGCCGCGTTCGCGTATGTGGGTTCGACGTCAGAGAGATCGCTATCGCTCAAGTGACCAGCTGCACCGTTCGTCACGGGGGTGTCGGGTGCCGGAGACGCGTGTCCATTGACTGGACTCGATGCAGGCGAGGCCGACATGTTTAGACACGTGATCGGCCCGTATCTGGAGATGGACGGCGAGGTCAGTTTGATGCGGCCCAAGGACGGTGAGGTTTTTTCGGTGCTGGGAGCGAGCAGGGCAAACGGGGGCGATTTGGGCGTTTTGGCGACAGCAAAAAGCACAAAACATGCCAGATCAATTCATAAACAAGCACCGGACACGACCTGTCGCATCGCTTTGATGGATCGCGATGCTGGACGAGGCTGGGAGATGACGGCGAGGCATTGCGGAAGCCCGGGCGAGCAACGATGGCAGCCAGCACGACCAGGGCATCCGCAGCAACGAAGCAGAGCCCAAAAAACACGTCGACACGTCCAGATCACTTCGCGACAGGAAATATCCGGGATGGGCATGATGCAGGAACCTCGCTAATTTGGTGATGATCGATGGCCAAGGTACAGCGAAAAAAAGCAGCAGAGCAAAAGAGGCCCCCAGGGCTAAACGTGCAGTGTCTTGCAAGCACAAATGAATCAACGTACCATTTAAAAAATACCAGTGGCCTCCTGATTGAGAGCAAGGTCTAAGCCTGCTCGAGGCCAGTAATCAGTGTTGATGAGGATGTGGTGGGAGGAATGGGGGATGTCGGATTTGGGAATCTAGTGAGTGACTTGAGGTGTGTGATAAAAGTATGGTGTCAACTATGAGAAAGAGAAAGGCAGCGGAGAATTGCATCTCAGCTAGGGGAGCCAGGGCGAGAAAAAAAAGTGGAAAGCGCCAGCAGATAAAGCCGTGGCTTTTACCAGGCTTCCATCCAATCACAGGCTCATATTTGTTTATGTAATACAATATGGTCCCACTTGCACCATGCCAGCACGCTGAAGAAACTTTTACAGCAGGTGGCCGGGAGGTCAGGGCGCTCGCTCTTGCCTTGCCGTCCTCAATGGAAGGAAAGAGCGGCCTGGGCGAAGAGTCTGCACCTTCCCAGAGCACAATAGCATTTCCGTGATGTTATTTGATCAGAGGGAGAAACCCGCAAAGAACATGGAGCACATGGGGCACATGGAACCCACGAAATACTGTACGTTCAGATCGTATCGGTGACAAGCCGTCACTGAGGCCTGACCTGTAATCATTGACCAGGCTGTCGGGGTCAATTGAGGAAGTGGCAACCTTTGGCCTCAATGGCTGGAAGAGGAAAGCGCGGCCTTGATCTCTGCAAGAAGGCAGGCGCGTCCCGTGCTGGATTTATAGAAGCCGATCCGGCGTTACAGGAGACAAATAGCAACTATCTGATGCTTAAAGAAGAATTGAGAAATCCTCCTTTAGTAACGAGATCCCGACAAATTTGCAGAACGCGGAACAAAAAGCTAATAGTGAGAGCCACACGATGCTGTCTGTACGGAGTACACCCTTACAAGGCGCGACAGCCGCTCCTTCCTCATCCGCTTTTTGCCTGGCCCGGATAAAATTTGTGGCGGCGTCAAGCTGACTCATCTTGAAAGGCAGCCTATCACTTGCACCTAAATCTCGATGACTCGGACAGGCAGGTGCTGGCCTGTCTACCACCGTTGCAGCACGGCAGCCCCGCACAGCGCCCTAGCGCGATTGCCCTGTCCCTCACCACAAAAGCAGAAAAAAATTTGGCTATTGTGCATTGTCACCAACATCATTCTTTCCGCTCGCATTTTGGCCTCGCACTCCCTTTTGTTCCCGCCTTTTCCTTGCTTTTTCTTCTCTTCTGACCTGACCGCCCTCTTTTCCTCCGCCATTTCTTAGGACACTTTGCATTCAGTTTCATTTTGATTTTGTTTCCTTGATCACTTAAACTACCCATTGCCTTCTTTTCCTGTCGCAAACAGACTACCCCGCCAAACACTCGAAAATTCGACGACATCCGCGAGAAGTCGCACGAAAGCCATCACCATGTCCGACAAACTGACTCGGTGCGTATTCTAGGCCCGGATGTGGGAGCAAAGGCATTTTGTATTCGAGAGAGACATGGACTAACAGTTCTTTGCCTACAGTGTTGCTATTGTTAGCAGCGACAAGGTGTGTACCGCCTGTTTCTTCCCCGCGCCGTTGGGCGCCGTTGAACGACCGGCCACACCAACATGGCATCGTCGCCTCGAACAGGAGCATATCTGAAGGAGGGAAGATGCGGGAATTGAAGAAGCTGTGCTATGAAACTGGACTATTGCTGACGTTAGGCTCCCCGGCTCGTTTAGTGCAAGCCAAAGGTACGACCCCCTGGAATCGAACAAAATAAAAATACGGAAAGGCAAGCTAACCTTTTTTCTCAGAAATGTCGCCAAGAATGCAAGAAGTCGTGCCCTGTCGTGCGCAGCGGCAAGCTGTGTATCGAGGTCACGCCTGAGTCGCGCATTGCGTTCCTGTCCGAGAGCCTGTGTATCGGTTGCGGTATCTGCCCCAAGAAGTGCCCCTTCGGCGCCATCAACATCATCAACCTGCCCACCAACCTCGAGTCCCAGGTCACGCACAGATACTCGGCCAACAGCTTCAAGCTGCACCGCCTGCCCACGCCGCGACCGGGCCAGGTCCTCGGTCTCGTGGGAACGAACGGTATCGGCAAGAGTACGGCACTCAAGATCCTCAGTGGCAAGCTCAAGCCCAACTTGGGCAAGTTTGACAACCCGCCTGACTGGGAGGATGTCATCAAGTACTTCCGTGGCTCCGAGCTGCAGAACTACTTCACCAAGCTGCTGGAGGACGACCTCAAGGCCGTTGTCAAGCCGCAGTACGTCGACCAGATCCCCAAGGCCATCCGCGGTACCAACAAGTCGGTCCAGTTCCTGATCGAGGGCCGCGCGTCGCTCGACAATCTCGACGAGGTTCTGGACACTCTCGAGCTGCGCCACATTTACGACCGTGATGTTTCGCTCCTGTCCGGTGGTGAGCTGCAGCGTTTCGCCATCGGCACAGTGTGCGTGCAGAATGCCGATGTCTACATGTTCGACGAGCCGTCGTCGTACCTCGATGTCAAGCAGCGTCTGGCGGCCGCCCGCATCATCCGCTCCCTTCTGCGCAGTGACGACTACGTCATTGTCGTCGAGCACGATTTGTCCGTGCTTGATTACCTCTCGGACTACATCTGTGTGCTGTACGGTCAGCCGGCCGTGTACGGTGTTGTGACGCTCCCGCACTCCGTGCGTGAAGGTATCAACATCTTCCTCGACGGCCACATCCCGACAGAGAACCTGCGTTTCCGTAACGAGTCGCTTACGTTCAAGCTGTCGGAGGGTGCCGATGAGTTCATGGCGGACCGCTCGCGCGCATTCCGGTACCCCAAGATGGAAAAGACCATGGGCAACTTCCATCTAAAGATCGACACGGGTGACTTCACCGACTCGGAGATCCTCGTGCTCATGGGCGAGAACGGTACGGGCAAGACGACATTCTGTCGCCTGCTTGCCGGCGCGCTCAAACCGGACGGCACCAGCCGCGTCCCCGAGATGAAGATCAGCATGAAGCCGCAGACCATCACGCCCAAGTTCGACGGCACCGTGCGTCAGCTGTTCTTCAAGAAGATCCGGACCGCGTTCCTGTCGCCGCAGTTCCAGACCGACGTTGTCAAGCCGCTCAAGCTCGACGACTTCATCGACCAGGAGGTGAAGAACCTGTCTGGTGGTGAATTGCAGCGTGTCGCCATTGTGCTGGCTCTGGGTCTGCCCGCGGACATTTACCTCATCGACGAGCCGTCTGCCTACCTTGATTCCGAGCAGCGTATCATTGCCGCGCGTGTCATCAAGCGCTTCATCATGCACGCCAAGAAGACGGCGTTCATTGTCGAGCACGATTTCATCATGGCTACGTACCTGGCGGATCGTGTCATTGTCTTTGACGGCGAGCCGGGTATCAACGCCCACGCCAACACGCCCGAGTCGCTGCTGACGGGCTGCAACACGTTCCTCAAGAACCTGGACGTCACGTTCCGTCGCGACCCGACCAACTACCGTCCGCGTATCAACAAGAACAACTCACAGCTCGACCAGGAGCAGAAGTCCTCTGGCAACTACGTATGTCTCCGTCTCCCCCTTATACTAATATCCATGAGTAAACCACTAACAGCCTGTAGTTCTTCCTGGAAGAGGACAACAGCAACTCGTCGTGAAAGGCGGCCCAGAGGGCACCTTGAACGAACGTTTGCACTTGCAGCCGGCCTTGTCGACCCGGACCGGGTTGCCGCCTTCCCTAGCACCTATGCCCCTGCATGACCCGCGCCGCCGAGTCTCTCGCAATGAGACGAACAGCGGCGCCGAGGATGATTGCAACCGCGACGGCGACAAAATGACGACCGACGGCTCGGCGGCCCCCGCTGCCGCAGCCACCGGCACGCGTAACGACGGCAACGACGATAATGACAACGGCGGCGGCGATGATGAGCCGGAGGGCTAACATCGGCTGACGGCAGTCTATCCCCTGTTGCCTGGTCCTACAGTATCAACCCGAGTAAGGTGCTCAGAGAGGAGACTCACTCGTTTCGACGCTGTAGATCGAGGGGCAATGGACCAAGTAGGATGACTGCCGTCGGAGGAAATGAGGATGGATAATTTGATATCACAAAAGCGTTGGCTGAGACGAGTCGAGCGCAGATAGCAAAATTCAAAAGTAACAATACGAATGCAAGCATTATTTAATTTATTTAAAACTTTTAAAAACACCACAGTTTACTTTGTTGCACTAAAGACCATAGAAGCTGCTACACTGTTTGTATTATGTGTCCCTGTCTTGACAAGGCTACACAATAAAGAATAGAGGGTGGTTGAAGCTAATTAGTCTGCAGAGGTTAAGAAACTCCCTCTCCTGATTTCCCGTAAACAATACCTAATCCCATGCTTTTTTTTTGGCGGAGTAGACAAAAACAGAAATGAAAAACGCAAGCAGTCAAAAGCAAAAGACAAGCAAGACCAGTACGTACTAAAATTAAGAAAAAAAAGAGAATGAAGGAAGAGGGTCGAGGAACAGGAAGCCCTGTCTCAACAGTCTCCCGTCTTGCGCTTTGCATGGCAATCATCTTTTCCCTGGCTGTGAGTTACCACCACAAGAGAAGTGATAAATACAAATAATCAAAGACAACGAAAAAAAATGAAAGAAACTTAGTCTTCTTCAATCTCGCCCTCCTCGCTGCCGCTGTGCATGTCCTCCCCGTCAGCGGCAGCGGTGGCGCTTTTTGACTTGGCTTTCGACGTTTTTGCGTTGGTTGATTTTGGTTTTCCGTTTTCGCCTGCCGTCGCCGGAGCAGATGGAGCCGCCGGTGTGCTGGCCTGCGTCTGGGGCGTCCGCTCGCGCGGTGAATCACGCCGCAGTCGCTTCGAGTCGCGCGAGTCGCGGCGGTCGGCGGCGTCGTCGTCTTCTCTAGTGCGACGGCGCACCGAAGGCGGCTTGTCGTCGCCATAATTGAGCTCGTCGGGGTTCCGGTCAGCGAGGCGGCGCCAGTACTGCCGCTCGCGTTCTTCCTCGCGCTCCCGGCGCTCCCGGTCGTAGTGGCTCTCGGTATCGCCGCGTAGGCGGTCCCTATCCCGGTCCCGTTCGCGGTCCCGGTCACGCTCACGTTCTCTATCGCGATCCCGCTCCCGCTCCCGCTCCCGATCCCGTTCCCGATCACGGTCGCGCAGTCGATTCCGCTCCCGCTCTCGGTCAAAGTCCCGGTCTCGATCGCGGTCCCGTTCCCGGTCGCGGTCACGAAGATCACGATCACGGTCTCTGTCGCGCCGGTCCCGGTCTCTGTCCCTATCGCCGCGTGACCGATCGCGTTCCCGGTCCCGACCGTCGACGCTTTCGGCGGCCACGCTCGACTTGCGGTAGTTGCGTTCGCGCTCGGCCATGGCACGACGACGGTCGGCTTCGTAGGAGTCGGCCTCGGGCGAGCGAGAGCGCGCACTCAGGCGAGACCCACGGTGGCGACGGTCTCTATCTCGCTCCCGTTCGCGCTCGCGTTCACGCTCGCGCGAGCGGTCGTCTACGGAGCGATCCCGCCGGTCGCGGCGCTGCTTCAACCGTTCCTTGTCGCGTTCGGCAACCTCGTCTTCCTTATCACGGAGGCGACGCACGTACTTGTCAAAAGCGGCCTCACGGGCCTCATCAGACGTAACAGCCAAAAATTCTTCGCTCTTCTGGAAACGGGACTTCACCTTGTCGTAGGTATCCGTAGCGGTGAGAGGGGGATCCACGCGCTTGAGAAGGGCGCGGAAGTCATCCAGCGCGCGGCGCTGCAAGCGGTCGTCGTCGGACCGCTTCTCTTTTCTCTTTTCTTGCAGCTGGGGGGAGGGTGGGGTTAGTATAAAGATGCCAAATACTAGGGGGCCGGGATTAAACTTACTCGCTCGAAGATTAGTGCAAGGACCTCTCGGTCAATGTTAGCAGTCCGGCGATCGTCTTTCATCACGGCAAGGAAGGAGTCAAACGTCGTCTTGGGCGTGACCTCAAAATGCTTGTCGTCGATGACGTCCTCAATGTCGTTGCGGGTGCCGCGCAGGGCGCGCTGCTCCTCGTCAACGAGGTCCCAGAAGAGCTCCTGGGGTGTGGAGCCGGCGCTCTGGCCGACGAGGGCCAGGTAGCGCGGGTCGTGCTGGACGAGCGGGAAAATCTGCGACCACTTGCTGCCGGCCTTGATCTTGCCGTCACGGCCGAGGTCACCCAACAAGGCGGCAAAGGCCTCGCGATTCTTGCGCTCGTTGCGGAATTTGGCGGTCTTTTCTTCCTGGCGGGCGTCGTTAAAGGTCCGCTCGAGGGCCTTCATGTGGTTTTGGAACACGGTCAGGACATCAAACTTGCTGAGAGACTGGTACTTCTCGTCATTCACAAAGGGCGGCGTGGCCTCGAGGATGGGACGGGCGTCGGCCCAGCGGGTGTAGGGCTCAAGGTTGAGCTTGGGCAGCAGCTCGACGAGCCCGTCCATGGCGGTCTTGCGGGCGGCGACGCGCTGGTCACGGTAGGCGCGGCGCAGGTCGGCGACGTAGTCATCAAATAGCTGGCGGCGCTCGGCCTCGCTGTTGGTGGAGCGGAAGATGGTCTCGCCCTCGATCATGGGCCGCGCTGTCCTCCAGTGAGTATAATGCTTGATTTCCGGGTGGCTCTTGAGCATGGTAGCGAAGTCGGCACGTAGCTTGGTGAGCCGCTCCTTGGCGCGCTCCTTGTCGTTGGCGATGACGTCGTGGCAGTACTTCTCAAACGCGGCGCGACGGGCCTTGGCATCGCGGATGGCACGGTACTGCGGATCACGCACAATGGCACGCAGGGCCTGCTCCCAGGACCAGTCGGGCTGGACGCCGCTGCGGCGCAGGAGCTTAACGAACGCGGCTTCGGCCTCTTCGGGGTTGGGGTAGTCGGGCAGGTTGTCGCTGTTGGTCGGGACGAGCGCGCTCGCGGCGCCAGCTGCATCATGGCCGTTGCTAAACGTCAACTGGCGGGACTCGGGGATGTTTTCGCGGTAGTCACGCTGGTAGTCGCGTCGGTCGCGCTGGGCAGCAGGTCCTGTAGGAATAGCCACGGGTGTGCTAGGACGTTAGTTTGGGGCACACAGGAGTATAAATGAACACAAATAACAGGGGAAAATACTCACGCTGGAGTAGTCGGTGTCGAGTCCTGGCCGAGCGCCTTCTTGTAAACCTCGGGCATCTCCCACGAACTCTTCTGGGTCTCGGTGTTGAACCAGTACTTGCGTCCGCCCTCGGCAGAGTACTCCTTCCACGGCTGGTTGAGAAGGGCACGCTTTCAGTCGAGTTAGTATGAACTGTCATCATCACGAGCCCAAGAGCTAGCCCTTTGTTCATTGGAGTCGTCACTGGAACATACCTCGACTGGCGTCATCATCTCCTCCGGCTTCGTCCATTGCGTCTTGCCTATCGCCGCGTTGTGGTAGTAGACGCGTCCATCGGCGCCGCGGTATTCAACCCAGCCGGCAACGGCCGATGTCGCGACGGCCGCCGGGGCTGCAGCTCCGGCAGCTGGCGATTGCTCGCCATTCTGGCCGTTTGCGCCGCTCATGATGGCTGGCTATGTCGAGGGATGCTGGATGCTGGAAACGTGCAATAAACAAGTAATTGTCGCAATCGTATCGAGAAATGAAGGAAGGAAACACGCTAAAGATGTCGGGCCCGGCTTTTGTGCCGTGTTTGCGCCGTGGGATGCGATTCGTAACAATAGCTGGTGGCCACGACAGGAAGACGCAAAAAAACGACGTTGAAGCTTCAGCCTGGTGCAGTTTGGTCGCATTGCCCAGCAATCGCGCCTGTAGGCGGCCTAATTTTATTTATTTTTTTGCGGCTCAGGGTCACGTGCGATACCTGGAGATTTCGCACTAGTGCATACTCACTATTATGCACGTATACGTACAATAAATTTGTCTTCGTCTCCCCGTCTCAAGATACTTTCTCTTCTTCCTTTTCAAACCTCTTTTTAAACAACGGAGGCTTTTTCATGTCGTTGATAGTACAATAATTTTAAAAACTAGCAGACTACTATCCGCGCCCCCTCACCACAGTCCAGCCCACTGCGCCGTTGCCCAGCCAGCAGCAAAGCCCGCAATCGGCATCGTTATGGCGACACCAGCGACGATGGGCGGTGGGATCCGACTGATCATCTCATAGCCGTCCATCCACCAGCGACGTGTCAGGTTGAGGCGGCCAACGCGCAGATGGCAGATCTCACGGCGCTCGGTGCCGGGCGCGCCCAGCCACGGCTGCGCACCTTGTACCTTGGCGCCATTCTTGGTCCTGGTGACGCGCGTGACTTCGATCTCCTCCGTCTCCGTGTCTGCGTCGTCATTTCCACCCTGTGTCTCCCGTTTCCTGTCCTCCGTTTCGTCCTCAGCCTCCACGTCCTCCCAGTCATCATAGGCCACATAGTTGCCAGCGGCATTGCGGCGGATCTCCGGTGACGGCCGGGGTGCTACTTTTTGCGTTTCTTCTAGGCTTTAACGGCTGTTAGTCAATGATGAGGGTTAGAATTGGGTATATGTTGGGCTGAGGGGGTCGAGAAACGTACACAAGAGTCAGGCAAATGTCGCCGCGGACCTTGGACTTGAGCTGCAGCTCGACATCGAGGTCGAGGCCGATCTGCAGTCGTGGATGGCGGGACTGGCGTGCAGCGGTGACAGCCGCCGACTTGGACTTTCTGGATTTTTCGCGTTTGGCCTGCTTGGTGACCGGTGCCTTGGTTGGCGGTGTCGGTGCTGCTGTCGCAGAGGCCAGGTTCTCGGCAAATGGTTGATCTTTGGGCGCTTTGGCTGAGGCAGCCGTATGCTGTCTTGGCTGGCTCTTGCCTCTTTCCTTCTCGGGCACACCAACCGATTTGGAACCTGCATCTGAGATTGCCACACCAGCGCCACCCCGATGATTGTTTCGTCTCCGCCGACGCCGGCCACCTGTTCCAGTAGCATGAGACACCAACGCCGGGAGCAACTTGGGTGACGCTGTCGATGACGGGGCAATGCAGCTGCTGCTGCCGCTGCTGATGCTGACACTTCGTCCACTGACGCTCATGCTCGTGATACTGGCGGCGTCATAGTGGTCCTCCTTGTCAAATTCGTCCTCGGTGGCTGTTGTACTCGAGCACGTTGACGCATTGTCGTCGACGGCACAGATGGGTGAAGATGGGGGCGACGATGCTGGTGATACTCGACTTTGCAAGGCCTCTGTCGACAGTGCTGTCACGGTTGCAGTCCTTGATGGCGGCACCAACGATCTGGGTGTCTCTTGGAGCAGCTCATCTAGAATGTCGCCCTCATCGTAGTCTGTAAATCCGTGGCTGGGTGCCTCATCGGGTTCCCCGTGGTCGTGGCTGGTTGCAGAGGTGTTGTTGCTGACTGAAAAGGAAGATGCTATCGGTGTTGCTCGATCGTCGAAACGCCGGTTGAGAAGAACGAGATTTGGTGGTGTCATGGTGGTATGTGTCCTGTGTTTATTTTGAAAAGAGTTTCCAGAAGGGAAAGGGGACTTGCAATGGTTCTTCGGCAATGGAAAATTAAGAAGTGCGATGACTGTAATAAAAGCGACGGCCTATTCTTGCTTTACCAGGAATAAAAAAAAATGTAGAAAGAAAAGGAGGGAAAAAACTTCAAGAGGAAAAGAAAAGTCAAAATCGAGTGCTGAAAAGACAGACTTCTTCACTCTCTTTAGGACAACGATCTACCGCTGAACAAGTCTGATCCTCCCGTCTGTTTTTTCATGCGCGTTCTGTCTTATATGATTTTCGACTTTATTTTCTCAGCTCTTTCTTTGCCTCCTTTTCTTTAGCGAACCTCGCTTTCTCCATCAAAATCAAAATCTCGAAACAATACATCACGTGTATATCTCCCAAAAGAAGTCTTGTCGTTGTACTTTAGAAACCCTGCATCCTTCGTCGCATCCCCCCTCGTACGATTGTAAGATGCCCGTGTTTAGACACAGAGGGGACGCCCCCCAAAACCACCACCAGCCAAATGGGATTATGAAACGGGGTCAAACAATCGACCACGGTCCCACGTCGTCATTCCTCTAGAGCACTGATTGATACGGCAAAAGGGCCAAAAGAATAAAAATCGAATTGGTTTTCAAAAACGATTACCAAAAATGTGAGCCAGCTTCTCCTGGCCCGACTCGATGCTGGCTGATCCCTTATTTACCCCTGTGAATGCTGGCTCATCATCGAACCACCAGCTGCCAAAGCGCGTTGCATCTAGATTCTGCGGAACGAGCGTACTCCCGTGCCCTCATATCTGCCACTTTTTTTTAAAAAAAAAAATCCCCCCAGTAACTCCTGTTCGTCTTATCATGTCTCTTTTTTATTTTTATTTTTGTCTCTTTCCAATAACAAAAATTGCGTTCTTTTCACTCGGATTATTCAAGTACAAATAATGAACAATGGTTTTATTAAATAAACAGAAGCATGAAACATTAATTAAGAGCCCATCCCATTGTCCCAATCCGACCCTTGCGCCCGTCTAAAAATCCGATACCGGTGCTCTTTCTCCCGCTTGTTTTTCTCTATATTCGGCCCCCGTATAAAATGTATATGTGCCCTTCGGGTTGTCGTGTATGGCAAACAGTTGACCATTGCTTTGCTTCCATGCCATCCCCTTGATTCTGTCATAAAAATACAAACGACTGCTCTTCACTCGTCGTTCAAGTACTCAGAAGATCCTGCACGCTCATTCCTCTTCCTGCTGCGTTGCCATTTCCAGCACCGCCGCCGCTGCCACCGCTGACACTGCCGCTCACGCTTCCAGAAGTGCCGCGCCGATCGCTGTTTAACATCAGCAATGCTGCGGTGGCTTCTTGGTCCATGTCCCGCTGCGGCAAGAGGGCTGGGCTCGTCAGCGTCGACCCGGAAATCGAGGCGGCCGCACTCGACGTCCCTGCTCCACCGAGGTTGCTGAGGCCGACACCACTGCCGCTGGTCCCATACAAAAAGGGCGACGCAGCCGTCGACAGGGGCAGAGATGGTAGGGGATGTTGCTGTGGACCGAAGGCCGGCGACGTCTGAGCAGACGTCGTGAATCCGCCGCCCGACGGGTAGCTGAAGCTGCCGTAGTGGCGATGGTGGTGGTCATTGTTGGACGCTGCCGCCGCAGTGAGAGAGGCTGACACGGCAGCTGCCAGGGAAGGTGAGTAGCGCGAGGACGCCGTGGAGGACTGAGAGTTATGGCGGGCGTCTTGTTGTTGCTGCGACTGCCGGCCAAAGGCGGATTGCGGCTGCTCCTGGGCAAGCAGTGCTGGCGAAGAAGAAGCTGTATGCTGTCTCTGGGGGCGCCGACGACTGCTGGCAGTGTTCTTGTGCGCGTTCATGTCCTCGTCACCGAGCTCGTCGTCTTCATTTTCTTCCTCATCTTCTTCATCTGCCTCCTCTTCATCTTCATCATCTTCATCGTCATCATCATCTCTGGCTCGCCGGTCTGAGTTCACATTGTCGTCATCTTCTGGCCCACCGGTCCCCGTCATTTCCACGTCGGGTGATATCGCCTCGTCTGTATAGGCGGCAGAACGATATTGGTGCGGCTGTGTGCTGGGTGAGAGTGGAGGGTAGTTGGAATGCTGGTGCTCATGTTGCTGCTGCTCGCTTTCGCGCTGCGCCTTAAGCGTGGCCACGCAGTCTTCAAGATACCGCACGTACTCGATCGACGCTTGCAAGATGGCCAGCTTGTGCATCTCGCCCGTGCACGCTGGGATCATGCCCTTGAGCACAGCAAACTCTTCGTTCATCTTGGACCGCCGCCTCCGCTCAATCAAACTGTGTGCCGTCTTGCGGGCGATTTTGCGGCCCGCTGCACTGGTAGCAGATGGCTGCTTTTTCTTTGAAGCTGCTATTGTCGCCGAGGCAGGTGTTTCGGTGGCCGTAGAATCTTCTGCGGCGGCCGCTGAGGCTGCAGCAGCTGCTGCCGCCGCCGCTGCACCGCCTTTGCCGGCCTTGGTAGTCGAGGTTGAGCTCGAGGTACCTGCGGGCGCCGGAGCCGGCCCGTCTGTATTGTCTTTTGCGTCTTTTGCGTCCTTCGCGCCGCCCTTTCCCGCTCCGGAGTTTGCCGCCGTCCGTGGCTTCATCTGAATGATCTTACGTGACCGTGTGGGTGGTGGTGGCAGAGCAAAGGCATTCTTGATGGACGAGGATGAGGTTTGCGCAGGAGATTGTTGTGCTTGTGCTTGGGCTTGTATTTGGGCCTGGACTTGTGCCTGGGCCTGTAGGGCCGAGGATCGCCGGCGGGACTTGACCGTCTCGGCGGCTTGGACAGGGTATGCGGTTTTGGATGAGGGTGACGAGGAAGACGGTCGTCTTGAGCTCGTCGAGGCGGTCGGCAGTCTGGTGTTGGGCTCGATGGGAGGTGAGAGCATGTTGACCTCGGCGTTCATGGATGTCACAGTCGTTGGCGTCGTGGCGGTGTGGCTTCCTTTGTCGCCATCAGAACCAGAAGTGCCGACGAGGGCAGGTGGTGGAAGCTCAAAGGCCATCTGCAGGGTAGCGAGCTGCTTGGAGCCATCCTGGCCTTGGATGTCGGTTGAGGAGGCCGGTGTGGGAGGGAACGTAGCTCGCGGCATGGTCGAATATGTGGGTGAGGACGATCGATCAAGGTGAGTTTTTGTGTCGAATTGGTTCCGTCTTGTCAACACTGTGATGTGCAGGCACGGTGAGTGGCACAGGCTCGTTCAGCTCTCCAAACGTGGTGATATGGCCTGGTTGGAATAATGTGCGAGTGAAAACGCCGCAACCCGGATTGGTGAGGATTGTGGCTTTCAGCCGCTGTGCGCTGTCGTCCTTCTTAGAAACGTCTTCAATTGGCGTGCACAAAACAAACTATTGCTGGCTGTCGAGGAACAAAACCATGGCTGCAGAAAAAGAAAAGAAAGTGAGGGCAGGTCGGAACAGGAGGTGAATGAAGCGGCCGAGTACTAGGAGCTGAGGAATTGGACAGTGGGACACGGCGAGGCGTGAAGAAAAGTAGCTGAATGCGGCTCAGATTGTGAAAAACGCAAAATGCTGCATGGAGGGTGTGCGTAGGAGCATGAGCAGGGGGTGGTATGTTGGAGGGCGTATGTAATATGGCGGCTGCCGAGTTGATGTGTAAAGATCAAGGTCGACCTGAGTGGATGGTGAGTACGAGGGGGATGGGGGAGAGAAGATAACGGGAATGAAGGAAAACAAAAACCGGGGGGTGAGTAGCAGAAAAAGAAAAGAGAGAAGGAATAGGTTGGGGAGGGGGAGATAGAAAAGAGAGCCCGCTGCAGAGGACGTGTAGAGCCTGGCGACACTATCTCGGGGTCCGGCAGAGTGAGTGGACGATAGCTAGGACAGCTGGACGATTGAGAAACATGGGCTTGTCGAGCAATGTTCTTGGTTTTGCGTTACTTGTAGCTTGTGAGATGCTGTTTTCCTCCGGCTGTATGGCCCGGATTGAATTGTGACAAGCTTCTGTTTGCAAAGTTTTACGAGACGCAAAGAAAATCCAGAAAGGAGAAGAAACAAACGGAGAAGGAAGAGGAAAAGAGGAAAGAACGTAGGATTCCGCATAAAGGGCAGGCGCGATCCCGACACTCGTGGCCCAGGACAAGCAAGGAAGGAAGGAGCGCAGGCGAGACAGACAGGTGAGGAAGGCGAGACCAAGCAGCCAAGAGGGAGAGCCCCTCGTGCTCGTGCCCAGGATAGCGATCGCCACAATTTGGCGCCCAGCGATCATTGCAGACTTGAAGCAGCACACGAGTCGGATTTGCGCTGTTTCGAGGGTCGCAAGAGGGCTGACGGCTGTCATTCCGGGGGAGCGAGAGACTCGCCCTTTTTCGACGACGGAAGCCGAGTCGTGGTGTAAGTCGCAGTCGGCCCCAGCCAATCCCCGCGCGGCACCAACGCACGTTGCGCTGGTATGGAGCACGCGATCTTTCGCCCAAGCAGGAGCCAGGGCCCAGAAACAATACCAAGGAAGACAGAGAAAAAAAGAAAAAAGGGAAGGAACCACCAACATATCCCTGTTTGTCCCTTTTTAGCTCTTTCTGGCCTGTACTTTCAGGTGAGAGTAGGCGTGGCAAATTTATAGAATGGCGGGCACGCTGGAGGGCAGGAGCAAGAGAGAGGCTCGCTGACCTTGCCTAGCTGGTGTACGAATAGCCAGATCTTATGTGTAGCACGTTCGAGCCTTCTTCATCTGGACTTTCAACACTTTGGTCGATCGCCGAAGAACACGACTTGTTTAAAAGAAAAGAGAGACCCATTCGCCTTCCCTTTATACAACGGAGTGGCGAGTATGTACTTCGAAACTTGCAAAACGGTAAAGAGCCACCGAGGAGCCACACCGAGGTACAAAAATATACAAATGCTCAACGGAAGCCTTTAAGAACAATGCGATCCAGGCATAATAAATCCCAACCTACGAGTATAAGTCCAGACACGCAAAAACACAAAACAAAGATCAGCCTCGAGCGAGCCCCCTCCCCTGATTCTTCCGACGGCATGGCTCGCTCTTTTTTGTTCTGCGCCCGCCCCCCTGGGTGCCGCCGATTCACTGACGACCACTCCCTCTCACCACAATGGGGAAGCGGGCCTTCGATTGGACTGATGGGGGAGCTTCACAAATGCGGCAGCCCCCTCTTCCCCCGGACGGGAATGTACTGCGTATTGAGTGGCATGGGGACATGGGCATGGACCAGCAGCACGAGACAATGTACTGGCACTCTACGTGCAGCCGAGCCAAGTCCTGAAATAGTGGTGCCTGGACGGTTGGTTGGAGTGTGCGGACGTGGCAAGGGGGGCATGCCATAAACCGTAGCTCCCGGTTGGGGGGAGGCAGGAGGAGGGAGGCACGTGGGCTCCTATCCTGGGTGCAGGAAAGCTCTTGCGACCCTTTCTGCCGCAACTGTCTTTGCTTGATCAACGGCGTACAGAGTAAGATACCTCGTAAATACATTGGCACGATCTCGAGGCGTTTTGATACGGTGCGCTTTCGACATAGCTTATTGCTTCTCTAGGCCTGGCCAAGTCTGCCGGGTTCCAGGCTCCCCAGAAAGCGAGGCCAAGCACGATGACGAGACAGCGTTTCCTAAAACACCAGGCTATGAACACAACGAGGGGGGCACGGGGGCGTTTTGGAAGCGCTCTTACGAGTTTACGACGGAAGATGGGCAAGCCACCATCTCCGGAAAGGGACGGTGATGCTGCAATTCATCGATTTGATTCGTCAGGATACTGGGCCGTTGCTCATGAAAACCGGCCATGCCACAACCCAGTCCTCCAACCTCTATGTCTAATATACATAGATGGCATTACTATACTTGTTTCGACAGTCTTCGCCAGGCGTGGTGTCTTCCCTCTTTACTCCACATTGCTTGGATAGCCCACCGTCGTGGTGGTACCAAACTCCTCCTTGATGCTGCGCGCGCTCACGAACCGGTTCAGCAGCGTCGGGCTGCCCGCCTTGTCGTTGGTCCCGCTGGCCCGCGCGCCGCCAAACGGCTGCTGGCCCACCACCGCACCCGTGCTCTTGCAGTTGATGTAGAAGTTGCCCGCCGCGTTGCGCAGCCGCTCCTCGGCCACGCGCACCGCCGACCGGTCGGCCGCAAACACCGAACCCGTCAGGCTGTACTCGGACGTCGCGTCGATCGTGTCGCACATGTCGGCAAACGCCTCCGCAGACCCGTTCTTGTCGTCGTAGACGTGCGCCACCAGAACGGGGCCGAACAGCTCGCGCGACAGCAGCGGGTGTGCCGGATTGCTCGTCTCGTAGATGGTCGGCTGCACAAAGTAGCCCTGGCTGCCGTCGTAACGGCCGCCCGTCAGCAGCGTCAGCTCCTTGTCGGACTTGGCGGCGTCAATGACACCCGACAGCTTATCAAACGAGGCCTGGTGGATCACGGGGCCGATGAAGTTGCGGTGCTCCCAGGGGGCTCCCATCTGCAGCTTCTCGGTCTCGGCAACCATGCGCTCGCGGAACTGTGGCCACAGCGACTTGGGCACGTAGATGCGCGACGTGGCGCTGCACTTTTGGCCCTGGAACTCGAACGCGCCGCGCACCGTCTGCACGGCGGCATTCTCGACGTCTGCCGAGGCGTGGATCAGGTGGAAGTTCTTGCCGCCCGTCTCGCCGACCACGCGCGGGTAGCCAATGTAGCGGCCCTCGGCCGTGCCCTCGCCAATCTGGCCCCACAGCTTGCGGAACACGGCCGTGCTGCCCGTGTAGTGCAGGGCGGCGAACTGGCGGTGCTCAAGGACGACACGCGTGACCTCCTCGGGCGGACCGGGCACGAACTGGATCACGTTCTTGGGCAGACCCGCCTCGAGGAAGATGTTGTAGAGCAGCCAGTTGGAGGCAATTGCAAAATCGGACGGCTTCCACACTATCACGTTGCCGAGCATGGCGGGGGCACCCGACAGGTTGCCGGCAATGGCAGTGAAGTTAAAGGGGCTGACGGCGTACACGAAGCCTTCGAGCGGGCGGTACTCGGAGCGGTTCCAGACACCGGTGGAGTTGTGCTGGGGCTGCTGAGCGTACAGCTGCTCGGCGTAGTGCACGTTGAAGCGCAAGAAGTCGACCAGCTCGGCGGCGGCGTCAATCTCGGCCTGCCATGCGTTCTTGCCCTGGCCGAGCATCGTGGCGGCCATGATGTCATAGCGGTATTTTGTGGAGATCAGGTCAGCCGCCTTGAGGAAGATGGCGGCGCGGTCGGCAAAGGGGACAGCCGCCCAGTCGGCCTTGGCGGCGAGGGCGGCCTCGATGGCCACGGAGACATCGGCGGGGCTGGCCTGGGAGTACGTTGCGACGGTGGTCTTGTGGTCGGCGGGGTTCTTCTGCTCGCCGATGGACTTGGTGCGAATCTGGTGGCACGCGACATGTGAGTACAATCTAAGCGCGTGCTGAAAAGGGAGATATAAAAGAAAGGCTCACCTCTTTGCCTCCAATGACCAACGGGACGTCGACCGGACCGCTCGCCTTGAGCTTCTCTACCGTCGCCGTGAGGGCTGCCCGCTGCTCGGAACCCTTGGCATAGAAGTGCTATTTTCGTGGTTAGTTTGTGGCCTTTGGCGATATTCATGGAATGACCGCGAAACGTACATTTGGCTCGTTGCTGACGCTGGGCGACTTGAATGTGGCAATCGATGACATGCGCAGCTGTGGCCGTGATGATAAGACGGGCGCTTGTCTGGAAAAGGGCAGGTGCTGGCACTGCTGGTTCTGAAGCCGCCGCAGACCGGGGCTGAGGAGCCGCGCTGTCGCGGCGCTGCTGAGTCGTCTTGAAGCCATTTTGACTGTGATGTGTGCGAAAAAACGAAGAAGTGAAGGGAGAGAGAATTGCGAAAAAGGTACGGGGAGAAACAAAGGGCAGGTATTCGTGTGGGAACTCTACCTTTTAAGGGAGCAATGAATACGTCACGAGGAATGTGCGATGCAGGAAGCAGGAGGGGAAAAGATCGAAACAGGAAAGAGCAAACGCGACCTTTTACGTGACACCCTGCTCCGATGATCGCATTGCACCTTCTTTACGTTTTGCCTTTGCTTTTGCACTTTGGCCTTGCAATCCCACTTCCGATAGCTTGTACCTGCCATGATAAGGCAAGTGCAACCCAGCATCGCCTGCGGGCGCGCCTGCCGTTTGGTGATATTTCGCTTTGTCTCGGCTCAATTTTACTTGACGGCGAACGAGTCCGACATTCTTTAGTGGGGTTTGCCCCAGGCTTGGGTACCTTCAGTGGCATTGTGGGCCAAAGAACAATCGATTTAGTGGGGGTCCATTGGTCAATGCCGCCGTGGCGGCTTTCTGCGGCGTCCCCACGCCTGCTCGGCATAAAAATGGTAGATGGTGCCCGAACTCACATACAATGAATAAAACGGCCAACGCAAAACAACGGCTATCGATTGGAAGCGTTACGCTATCAGATACAACTTGCGAGGCTGATGGAAGGCGGTGATGGCAACTGGAAGTGATTAAAAGAAACATTCTTTGGACTTTTCATTTTTGTCTTCCCTAACGCCGCTAATAAAAAGCATCGAAAAACCGAGAGAAAAAAATGCAGATGAAAAATAATTGAAAAAGAAACAACGATCAAAGACGGATGCCACTGTATTCGTTAACCCGAAGGAGGCCCAAGAAAAAGATAAACCGTGAAGCGTAAACGTGAAGAGAGTCTAAGGTGGAGAAAAAAAGACAAGGTCCTCTTTTTTATGCCTGCATGGCGTCGACATCGGCGCTGGCGTCAGGGGCGTCGTTGCTGTCGTCTCCCCACAGACCGTCAATTTTGAACTCCTTCGACCATACGGACACGATCTGCTTCTGGTCGCCCGGTGCGATACCCGCCGGCTTCGCTACTGACACAGCACTGTCGGCCATGTCGGTATCCTGCGCCGCAGCAGCAGCAGCCGCGGCTACCACAGAGTGCTTCGGCGGGTCCACCCAGCCCTGGATGCGGCCATCGCGCCAGTCCGTGATTACGGTCATGGCTGCCGCGTGTAGGTTGGGCACGCCGCCCTTGCCTAGCCGGCCGCGCTTGCGCGCCACCTGCACCAAAAAGTCCGTCGTGACGTCGCCGGTGTCGCGGCTTGACATCAGCGGCGGTAGGTCGTAGACGTCCGTCAGCTTCTTGAGGCGGGCGTCGGGGGTGGGGGTCGACACAGAGGGCAGCGAGGTGGCCTCGGACAGGCGCTTGATTAGCAGCGTCACGGCCGGGATGGGGTCCTCGATCAGCTTGGGCGGCACGGCATTGAGCAGAATCAGGTTGGCCTGAACGTCGGCGGCGTTCTTGGGGCCCTCGCTGGTGCTAAAGGCAGAGCCAAAGCCGGAGCCAGAGGTGGTCGACGACGAGGGGAACACGATACCGGGCGAGTCGAGCAGCATCAAGTGGTTGTCGATCTTGACGGTGCGGATGGCCGTGGTGACACCGGCCTCGGCGCCAGCGGGGCAGGCCATGCGCTGGGTGCGGTTGTTGCCGCTAAGGCGGCTCAGCAGGGCGTTGATGACGGATGACTTGCCGACGTTGGGGTAGCCAATGACACCAACCGAGATGGAGCGCTTGAGGTTGCGGCTGGCGGCAAACGACTTGAGCGCCCGGAACAGCGCGCTGCTCGTGCTCTGGACGGAGATGTCGCGGTGGTTGAAGGTATGGGCGTTGGGTGCAGGGCTGGAGGCGCGCAGCGGCAGCGTCGGGAACGAGCCACGCAGGTGCGTCAGCCAGGCGTGCAAGACCGGCGGGGGCACCAGGTCGACCTTGTTGAGGATCAGGATGAGGCGCTTGCCGGCCTCGCCGCCGGCCGCAGCCAGAACGGCGCGCTCAACGTCACGCGAACGGGTGCCCTCAGGGTCACGCGCATCCAGAACGTAGAGCACGACATCAGCCTGCTCGACGACTGACTTGAAGACCTTGTCATAGGCCTTGCGGGAGGTGGCACCGCCGGGCACCTCAATGACGTGACCGCTGCCAAAGTCGTCCTCATCCTCGTCGTCCTCGTCGCCAAAATTGTCGCCGTCGTCCATGCTGTCGCCCTCCTCGTAGTTGGGGTCCTCTCGCCGCTTGTTCTTGTACTTGCGGGCGGCAGCACGTGCGCTCGCGAGCAGGGCTGCCATGGGGTTGGACTCGTCGACAGCCTCGTCGTCCTCGACGTCCATGTCGCCGTCATCCTCCTCGTCGTTCTCGTCGCCCTCCTCGAGATCATCACCCTCCTCACCCTGATTGTCGTCCGCCGCGTTACCTGTCCGTGCAGCCTTGGCATGCTCTCGTCTCCGCTTCGTCTCCTCGAGCTTCCGCAGGCGGGTCTCCTCGATCTGGTGCAGCAGCTTCTCCTTGTAGGGGAACAGGTTGGGGATACCCGGGTCCTTCTTCAGCTTGGACCGCCATTCCGGGTTCTTCTTGGCGAGCTTTCTGTCCTTCTTCTGCTTGGCGGCGGCGGCCTTTTCGATCTTGTGCCGAAGGCGGACGGGCTGACGCTTGCTCTTCGGCTCTGCAGTGGGCTGTTAGTAGGTGGGATGGTATTGCAGACTTGAACGAGCGCATTGTTTTGTGAGGCTTACTCGAGGGCTTGTTAATGGTACCGGCCATTGTGACAATATTTATGAAGAATAAATAGTCGGTTGGAAAAAATCGAGGTGTGCCAGGTCGTCGTTCTGTTAACCGGCTGTATCGTGGGGTGCAGAAAGAAGACGTCGGTGAAAATTGACTTTTTTTTGGTGCAGCCTCGATGCTGCAGGGCCTTTGCTGGGGGAAAATAAAAAAACTTCACCGCTTTCCCCTCCAGCCCCACTCTTTATGCGGCAAAATATTATCTTTCTTATCGATAAGAACAGTGGGTATGTTTGGACAGTCAATACATCGTGCTTGTACCTTAAAAACTCCCAAACTGATCGACGTTGGACAAGTTTATAGAAAATAGAAACTTGAGACTTTTGTTAGATTTCTTCTTTTTATTAAGAGAGCAATCAATGAAAATTGTACCTGTGTAGCACTGTCTATTGTGCAATATTTGCGTCGATTATCGCTGGCAGGGTTCCGCTAGTACTGTGACTTGCACGTGGGAGACCGTTTGGCGCTTTCGTTCTGACCGTTTTTTGAGTTTCTTTCCCTTCACTCCTTCCCGCGTTAATCTCCGTTCTGCCCACAGAGGGTAAAGATCGTGGGGACTAACTGTACTCGGACACTCCGACACATTTTGGCCTCCCTCACTTTCGCCCCGACGCCCGACGACGGCGTCATGAACGGGAACTGTCTTTTTGTCTTTTGAGTTCTTTCTTCAACCTCGTGTGTTCCTTTTCCATTTCCTTCCTTAACGTCTTCCTGCTCTTAATTTTTGGTTATTTATCTTTCGCTTTCATGCTCAACTTCTTTTTTCATTCTTTTTTTCACTTAAATTCAACAACTCCCATCCACCATCACGACTGCCTACCCCACTATGACTGTAGACGAGACTCGGCCGGCGGACGCACCGTCGTACACCGGCCCGACGGTGCAGGTGACCTTTGATGGGTTCCTCTTCGACATGGACGGCACGATTATCGACTCAACGGCCGCTGTCGAGAAGCACTGGCACACGTCAGTTGAGCCCACCTTTGTCTCCTTCTTTGTATCGTAAAGACTGACATGTCGCAGAGTCGGCAACGAAATTGGTGTTGCACCTGAGGTCATCCTGGAGACATCACACGGTCGCCGGAGTATTGACATCCTCAAGCTTCTGGCCCCAGAAAAGGCTAACTGGGAGTGTACGTAACCAGAACCACCTTTCCAACCAACTAGGCCCAACTAACATCTCCCAGACGTCTGCGAAATGGAAGGCCGCCTGCCAAAGCTGTACGGGGGCGATGCTGTCGAGATCCCCGGTGCGCGCGATCTTCTCGACAGACTGCGCGCCCAGCACGCACCTTGGGCCATCGTCACCTCGGGTACACAGCCGCTCGTCAACGGCTGGCTTGGCGTGCTGGACCTGCCCAAGCCTGAGCACTTGATCTCGGCCGAGTCTGTGGCCAACGGCAAGCCGGACCCGACATGCTACCGGATGGGGCTGCAGGCTCTCGGCCTGGCCAAGGAAGGAGAAGAGGGGACATACGACGTGCTGGTCCTCGAGGACAGCCCCGCGGGCATCCAGTCTGGCAAGGCGGCGGGCTGCAAGGTGCTGGGTCTGGTGACGAGCCACACGGCTGCGCAGGTGGCCAAGGCCGAGCCGGACTGGATTGTGGAGGACCTGCAGTCGGTGCGTGTGGTGTCGATTGAGGCGCAGAGTAACGGCGGCGTGCGGACGACGCTGGAGTTCTTCAACACGCTCGTGGTGCCCAAGAAGGCATGAACGAGGTCAGGATGGCTTGTTAGCATAAAGAAGGGATAGCATGTTCAGGATTTGCAAGGCGCATTGGGATCTATTTTACGTTAGAGCTATCTCATAGACTTTTGTTAGTTTTGTCTGAAGTTGCATTCGGTCCGTGATAAACAGGACGCAGCCGATGCGCTGCTTGCGTGTCTCATCTGGTACTGCCGTCCAGAACTCGCCCCGAGCACGCTCATGAGCTCGTCAAACGTAGAGATATTTGTCTGAAGCTTGAGGACGAGGCGTTAAAGAGTGCGTATTGACATACTGAAAAGGAAGGAGGGATTCGACAGATTGGTTATGCTGTTGTCGCGTACCTTCCCCAACCAGTCTTGTATGATTTGTCAATTTTGATCAATCGGTCTTGCCGTTTCTTGTCTTCCTCTCTTTCCCTCCGTCCTTTCTGATCTGCGATGCGTGTCATTATGAACCTTGCTGAAGCACAGAAAAGTACGGCGCTATCGCGGAAGCAGTTTGCCAAAGCACAGCAAGCAATGGTGCTGTTGCACGAAAAGCTTGTCGGAGCAGGGCAAGCAATGGTGCCAACGCACAAGAAGCTTGCCGAAGCAGAGCAAGCAATAGTACTATGATACGCGAGGCTTGCCGAAGCAGGGCAAGCGATGGTGATATCGATCAAGAAGTTTGCCGAAGCACAGCAAACAATGAGGCTATCGAACGAGAAGCTTGTCGAAGCACAGCAAGCGATGGTTTTTCGCACGAGGAGCTGGCCACGGTCGAGATTGAAGATCCTGAGGAGCTGAGGAAGGTAAAATATAAACTTTCTTCTCTCTTTTTCTTTTCTTTACTGTCTCTCACACTGGCCGTCCCAGATGGCCGAGGTCATCGCCAAACTTGCCTCCAAAAACACAACCCCTATGAATCCCCCTGCGGTGATTGAGCAGGTCCGCCCTCCTACCCCGACTGCGAGTTCCGAGGAACCCCACGGTGGAACCCTCTGAAACAAATTCGCGGAATTTTTCTGGTGAAGCTGTGGGATCAGCCACGGTTGCTCAGGGTTGGTTCGGCGGAAGAGGCGGTCAACGGGCGGTTATGTGACACGGAAATGGTGACGCAGGCATGGGGGCGGTCGTCAAGCTTCCTGTGCTTTTAGCTAGTTCGATGCAGCGCAACTAAGCAGACGAGCATAAGGTTCCTGTATGGTCTTGTTGCCATAGAAAGAGTATCTGGATGAGGAAGTAGTCGTATTTTTAATGATCCGAGCGTTACCAGAGATCTGCATCGAAGAATAATCTTACCGATGCACCTTCCCTCAAACTAGTTTTTATTTGGTCCTACTTTGATTTGCTACCCTCTGCTAGCATCTAACTTTGTAGCAAACAATTTAGTACGAGTTCATGCAAGTGCCCAGACTGCGAGTGCCAGTTTTATCACAGAATACCAGTCGTACTTCGAGGTAGATATGAGCGGCGGCATTAGACGCGAGGCGCTTCTGAAACAATTAAGTTACCCTCCGCGGTGCGGCAGTCGGTGCACTCGCCGGCTGATCTTGGTAATAACTCACAGGCCGAACTCCCCGTGAGGAGCCGCCGCACAAACAAATCCGCCGATGGTTCCCCGGCTGCTGCTGAGAAGGCAGGCACTGTCTCTGAGGGGATGGCTGAAGCATTAGAGAAGCTGGCGAATGCACAGCAGTCGATGGCCGAGTCCCACATCAAAATGGTTTTGATCGAACACAAGAAAGCAAAGCAGCTTCTTTCCACGCCCAGCTGCTGGCTACCATAGGTCGCCGAGGCTCTGAGCCAAGTCGTCAAAAATACAACGCCGCTGATGTCTCCCACGGTCGTGACGGAGCCAGCGCGGGCCGAGGTGCCGGCCAGTGATCTCGTCACCGGTCCCAACGAAACCTCCGGTGCCACTATCGGTACAGAGACGGCTGTTCAAAGCGGAGCCAGCGGCAGAGCCGGTGAAAGGGAAAATGCCGCGGTCGATGGTGATGAGGGAATGGAAGGTGTCGTTCAACTCCTCGCTCTTTTGGCCGGCCACATGAGGCGGTCTTGGGTCTATTTTCAAAATGCTACCCGATATACCGGTAACTTTTGTGTAGTCGTTCCTGGGGAAGCATGATGGCGTACGACGGTCCATATCAAAGGGAACTTACTTTTCCTATTGATGTATCTTACTTCTTAATAATATATTGGTGTGGGCTCTGGGTGCGCTGGCTGGCGCTGGGTGTAGGTAGGCATGGGGTGCAGGCACTGGGTGCATTGGAAGCATGGGTGCGTTGGTCCTTTGGTTTTGGTTTTGGTTTTCTATTTTACATTATATATCTATGTAGTAGTTAATAATCCAAATCTGCTCTTACATTTCTTTTACAAAAGGCTACAACCATGTTCGGCTTGTCTTCTTGTCTCGTAGTCGGCAATACTCCGCCCCCAAAGGGAATCACTAGAAACAACGACTTATTCTATAGCTGCCTCGAAGCATTTCATCTCTTATACTCGGTAGAGCGCCTCGAGTGCTCTCGTTCAAAATACGGTAAATGATTTTCCCGAGCAATGGGACAACGTGCTCGTTATTTCATCCGGACACCGAGGACAACAGCTTGTCGCAAGGCCCGTCTAGACCGAGATAATTTGAAAGGTGGCATCAAAGATCACGAGATTACGTTTGCAAAGATGTCCTCGTGCAAGGGCGGTGCTGGAAATATGGCCTGTACCGGTATATTCTCACTGCTACTTTATTTTTTATGTATATCATCTTCCCTGTTATAGTATATGGCCCGGTCTAGATCTGGGGTAGTCCTCATTGCATGCAGCCCGTATTTCGAATGTGCTCAATACTGGGATTTTTTATACAAACAAATCTAGTTCCCGCATTTTGGCGAAGCTTTTGTAAAGAGCGGCTGGAATTAAGCTTTTTCGTTCTAGACCGGCCGCACTCTCGGTGCATTGGCATTGAACTCGAACAATACTAAGTTTACTCGCTCCCCTCGCTCGGTAGTGCTTGGCAAAATCAGGCTGCTTGCCAGACCAGCTTTCGGATCGTGAATTTGTTTTGCTGGCAACAGACCGATGTGCCGTTCGGTTCAACCTGTCTATACTTTGCCTAGACCGTAGTTCTTCCAGGATCTCCTATGCCGTGGCGAGCAATATACGATTTGAAAAGAGAAAAGAAGAGAAGAAACAACAAGAGCATAGACACAGGCTGTTCAGCAGCGCGTTCTCTAAGTGGTGGAAATTCTGTCATGTCTGAACTACAACAATAGCCAGCACCCGGAATAATTCCGTAGGTATGGAAACAAATATCATGATGAAGTAAATATCACGGTTGGATCAATCGACATCAGAATGGCACAACCTAGAAACAAGCAGTCAATCGAAAACACAAAGTAGGGGAAGCAATTAATACCCAAGATCAGAACAAAAGGCAAAATGAGAGAAGGACTATGTGGCTGGTCGTGAACAGAGAATAGACCAACACTTGCGTCCAAAGTTAGACTCGGCAGCAGCATCTCCTTTGCCGTTCGTGTTGTTCGGTGTAGACTTTCCAATGAGCAGGAGCCGCGTAATCGTTCCGTGTTCCTACCGCATCCAGATTTTTTATTTATGTAAACTGTTACAGAACGCGGGGAAGTAAATATAAAGAGGAGAGGGCACTTTAAATCAAATATATGTTGAAAGGACGTCGATACAATGGCCTGTCGTATCCAGACCTACCTTGTCCACACTTGTCTTGTCTACACCTGTCTTGCCTCCCATAGTGAGCTCAAAGGGGGTCGAAATTCCGTGTATAAGTAGAAGAGATTCGCCCGGCCTGTTCATGATATTCTGTCCCAAGAAGCTTCTGCTCCTCACAGACAGACAAAGACACATTTTCAAAACAAAAAGCTGCTGTTTATTTTGTCATTAAGGCATCCTTCACTATGAAGTTCGTTCAGGTCCTCCTCACGGTCTTTGCCGTACAGGGCGCCATCGCCATGCCCGTCGACGACGCCTCGGCAACCACGGATATCGATGATGCCAACCAGCCCGGCCGTGGTGGCAGCGGCAACCGCCCGGGTGCTGGTGCCAGTACTGCTGGTACTGCCGGTACTTCTGGTGCAGGCGGCGCCCCGGGCCAGAACCATGGCGGCAGTGCAGCCCAGAGGCAGCAACAACAACAAGAGCAGCAGCGCCAGCAGCAGCAGCAACAGGAAGAGGAACGCCAGAAGCAACAGGAGAAGCAGGAAGAAGAGCGGAAGAAGCAGCAGCAACAACAACAACAGCAGCAGCAGCAGCAGCAGCAGCATCAGCACCAGGGTGGCGGTGCTGGCAACGCTGGCGTTGCCCCTGCACCGGGCCGCAACGGCGGCGGTCAGGCCAAGGGCCGTACCGGCAAGCAGCATGCCGTTGCAGCTCCCGCCACCGCCACGGACCCTGCTACGGCCCCGGCTGACGTCGTTCCCCGTGACGAGGACGAAGAGCTCGAGGCTCGCCAGTTCGGCGGTGGCGGTGGTGCTGGCGGTGCTGGTGGTTTCGGTGGCAAGGGCAAGGGCGGCAAGGGCCGCCGCCGCAAGGGCAAGGGTGGCCGAGGTAAGGGTTTCGGCGGTGCCCCTCCCCAGGGTGCCGGTGCCGGTGCCCCTCCCGCAGGCCCTCCGACCTTGTAAAGGAAAGAAAGTGTGGAGGGGAAGGGTAAGAAAGACAGAAGCGAAACATGGAAATGTCTCAGTCTCAACTGATACCTTGTTTATTCTTACTCCTTTTTTCTTTCCATGTTCTACCTGTCTTTCGTTTGTTTCCCATCTCTTAAATTCTTGTCCTCGGATCCTCCATTTTCTGCTTCCGAGAGTGCGTACGTTGCACTTAGAACATCCAGCTTCTATATACTTTCTTTTGAAATAAAAAATAAGAAAAATAAGATCGCATATGTCCATTCAAGATCAAGACATGCAGGTTGAAGACGAAGGTGAGAAACGAGGCTGGGTACCGTTGACTGAAACAGCCTCTCTATTTCTTAGTATATAAAAATCATTGACCGTAAATAATTGCCTTTTAAATTTATATCCATTTAGTTTACATCTAAATAATAACAATAATAATAATAATAAAACTATCAATTATTTTTTAAAATAGGTAAAAAGTCCCGAAAGATACCTTCATACTCCGGTCTCCCCATTCTCACTGTCTCTTCTTTCCCAGTTTTCATGTCATAGCGTGTCGTGCGTACGGCAAGCTGTGCCGTACTGTCTGCCTGTTTCGTGGATGGCGTTGCCGAGGCCGAGAAAAGAAACTTCAGACGACATCGACATGTTGCCATGCAAGATGATGCACGATGCAGCTTCTCGTCTTACAATCGTATATATTATGTAAACAGCGAGTGCATTTTGTTTCGTCAGCTTTTTCAAGATGTTATTCTGCCCGGACTGTCTCTTATCCGCGTTGTGATCGGCGCCGTGGTTGCCGATCACGGCATTCACAAGATCCTAGTAAGGAATGTTGGAGAAGGGCGAGAGCTGGCCAAGGCGGGCGGGATCGGCCATGAAGAAAGAGGAGAAAAACAAAGCTGATGATAAATAAAAGGTGAACGGCGAAAAGTAAATAAATACAATGTTTCTTGTGCAGCACACCGGCTGTCTGTCGGCATGTCTCAGTGCGCCTATCCGTCCTGATTGAACTGTCTGCAGCGCTACAAGTACAATCGCGCTTGGGAAAACGAGCGGCTCGCTGCGATGCCTTTCCCTCTCTTCGTCGCTGTGATCGTTTACAATTCAATACTAGCCACTCCACTGTGCTGGGCCCGATGACTCGTTGTTTGTTTTCTTTTTTTCTCGCCGTTGACGATCTTTGGGTGCAGCGCCCACTGACACTAACACTGCTCGATTGGGCTGTCGAAGAGTAAAATGAGCGAAAAAACGGGTACGGGTAATTACATCGCACATATGATAGCTGCAAGGAATGAGACCCAACCAAAATAAAGTTGAGACGGACAAACAAAAGGAGACAAAAAGTGAAAACAAAAAAGACAACAAAGACCGCCCCAAATCCCCCAAACAGGGGGGATAAGAAAACAAAAAAAATAGAGACATTGCCACTTGTACGACACCTTATCGTGAGATGAGACCCCCATATTGTCTTTATATCCTTGCTTTTTCCTTCTCGTTTCTTCTCTCTGGCGTCCTCTCTCCCCGGTCGGCGTTAGAAGCATTCTTTTGTCTCTGCTGAGCCGACGACATGCAACGGGCGTGAGCTTGTCTGCTTTTTTTTTTCTTCTTTTTTCTTTCACGGCGATCTTCACTGTAATTTCGCATGGCCAAAGCCTGATAGAATGCATTACGAGTACTGTATAATGTAATCTACGCACACAACATGTAGTCAGCGTGCCTTTCGTTCCAATGCGGCAATGCTCTTGGATTCGCAAATTCCTGTATATAACAAGACGGTAAGGCCCCGTCTTTTGCCGTCCATACTTTTTCTTTCCCCTCCATCCTCACCACAGCCCATCAACTCTTCTGGCACCCACTTGCCGCGTGCAATCGACAATCCCCGGCTCGCCTACTAACCCTCCTTTCACAGCCATGGCCCCCACGATGAACCATTTTCTTGTTCTCGCTGTCTCACTTGCGAGGTAGGTGGTGATTCGGACACTCTCCTGGTTGACATACAGCCGCTAATCTTGACAGCCTCGCAAGCGGCAAGCCCGTCGAACCGCCCGTCTGCCCGACCATCACGTCGGCCGTCCCCGCCCCCAGCTGCTGGATCAACAGGTCCTGCATTGTTCCCGAGTGCATCCTGATCACCACCATCACGCTGCCCTGCGGCTGCGACAACGGCGCCGCGCCCACCGTGTTCTCCACGGCGAGCTGCGCGTGCCCGACGGGCTGCGCCACCGCCACGGAGACGATCCAACCGCCGTGTCCGTGGCCGACGGGATGGCCGACCGGCATCTGGCCGACAGGGGTGTGGCCCACGGGCGGGTGGCCGACGGCGTGGCCGACGGCATGGCCCACGTCGGGTCCAGGCCACCACCCCGGCCACGGACCGGGACACGGACCTGGTCACGGTCCTGGTCATGGCCCCGGCCACGAGCCCGGCCACGGTCCGAGCCACGGCCGCCCAAAGCGCGGGAAGGAGCCGCAGCACTGGTTCTTGGAGTAGTCGATCTCTTCACGTAGAACGACCTCTAAGACCACTCCATCGCCAGCGCACGCAAACGAGAAGCACCGGGGAGTGGGTGGAGAGAAAGGAAACCTGGCAAACCGACAATGCACGGAAGTGGGAGATAATGGGCCAGATTGTACATGCGGAGATGTGCTGGTTTGTCGGGTGACGGCCGTTTTGAGGAGTTTCCTTTGTCCTGAGGAGAAAAAGGTGTCTAGTGTGTCGGACACAAAGATATGCATCCTATAGACACACAACCCCCCCCCTAGTCACTGCACACGAATTTATGATCTGTTTGCTTTTTGTTGCATTTTTAAAGTCCATTTCTTTTGTTCAGTCGGTCGGGTTGCGTGGATCGTACACTTCGTAGTCTTCGTCGTCGGTGTCGCTCTCCACATCGAAGCGCGTGTCCCGTTGAACATCGCCGAGTCCTGGGAGCGGCAGTGGCGGAGGGTGTAAAGGTCCAGAGACGGCTGGTGCCGATGTGGCGTTGAACGACGGTGTCGATGTTGTCGGCAGCGAGATGATCGGTAGGGCCAGGGATGGCTGTGCTGTGTCCTCGCTCGCTGGTGGTGCCGCGCTCTCGTCGGTCACGGCAGAAAACGCCGACTTGAAGCCGCCCTTGCGGAAGCCACCCTTTTTAGAACCGGAAGAACCAGCAGCCCCGCCTCCACCGGCAGAAGCATCCTGCCCGCCTTCGTTGGTGCCCATCTTGATGCTGATGACGGCATCCGTGGCCTTCGCCTCCATACGGCGCGCACGGGCTGCCACAGTCGGGTCGCGCACCATGGCCTTCATGTCTTTCAGGCGCTGCTTGTGCGCGTGGTCGTAAGACGAGAGGTGCGCCTCGTACTCGTTCATGCGTGCGTAGCCCTTTTGGCAGAGCTCGCAGAAAAAGGCCCGACGCGCCTCGCGCGCGGACGCGGTCTGCGCGGGCGGGAGGGGCTGGAATCTCTGGAGGGGGGTTAGTCGGGGGATGTGAGAAAGATGGATGAGGAGCAGAGACGTACAGGAGGCATGGTGGGGATGAGCGAAGACGCGATGAATTTGTGCTCTGCCCTTCCTATGTCAAACTTGCATTGCGGATGGTGACAGTGGCATCTGGCGATTGGCGGCAGGAAGCAACGCCAGTGGAGTTGACGCCAAGGCAAGGCCACCCGTGGGTATTTGTGGGGGGCGGCGCACCGTGCGTCGACCGCTGAAAAGGACCTGTCGGACAATGAGTTTTCCCGTTTCAGCGCCTCAGCCTTGCTGTCCCCAGGGGCACTAATGCGCCATATTAAAGGTCGAAGTCGCCCGTTTTCTTCAGGAACCGAACTTTAACAGAATCAACTCTTCAACCCTTTTCTTGCGGCAACCTCACAATGATGTGACAGACGGTAAAAATAACATGCTTTACTTGCCAAACAAGATATATCTGACGTCCTGCATCAACCGATCAACCTATTCCCTGACCGTCGCGATGGTATCGATGCGAGCAAAGATACCATTCCCTTTCCCATATCCATTTTCCTGATTTCCATAAGTATATTTTTGCAAAACGCTCCCAATAACGCCATTCATTCAAACCATCATATCCTTTCGTCATCTTTGTCGCCCCGTCATGTCACCACCTCGTCACGCCGTGACCTCCCGGCCTAGCACCAGGTCAAACGTCGCCGGCTTTGACAAGTCGAACTGGCCCACCGGCGCCAGGCCGTCGTAGCGGTGTTCCGTCGCCTTCTGCTCGACGTACTCCATAGCTGCGTCGCGCACAGCCGTCCAATTGAGGTTCGATGACTTGCCCATGGCGCCGCCCGCGTCCGCCGCGAGCGCGTCGAGGGCAGCTTGCACCCATCCGATGCAGTTCCAGCCGGGCTTTTCGTGGAGCTTGTCTGTTTCTGTCAGGCCAGCGATGGGAACGGGCACGCCGCGCAGGATGGTCTCGAGGCGGGATGGGTTGCGGATTTTGCCAATGACCACGCGTGCCAGCAGCATGAGGTCGTACGTGGGCATCGTTTGCTCGGCGTACGTCCAGGACGCCGCCGAAGAGGTGGCAGTTGACGAAGAAGCGGATGACACGCCGGTCGGACTGCTAGCAGCGCTGTCACTGCCGCCGCCATGGCTCTCGGTGGCGTGGTACTTTGTGAGCAGCGTATCCTCGTCCTCGAGCTTGGGGCCGCGCAGAAGGGCCCAATGGTATCTGATGGTCAGCGCGCCGTTGGTTCGTGGAAGTAAATAAGAAGCAGGAAACGTCTGGACTCACCTGTCTTCACCGCCGGCCATTGTGACGGCGCCTCGCCGGACGTAGAGGCCTACGTACAGGCGGTTTTTGTTGCGTCGCATCGTTACACCCATGCCGATCAGACTGTTGGCTGTTGTGATGTTTGCATGTCGTTTTGTTTTGTTCCGTACAAGAAAAAGATGATTCTGCAAGGAAACAAAGATAAAGTGTGAGTAAAAGAAGAGAAGGAGAAGATGCTGGGGAAAACGCGGCGACACGACAGAAAGCCAGGGATGCGATGCAATTATCTAGTGGTGTCCTGAGGGGCGTTCCGATATGTCGAGGAACGTGGGCGTCCGCTTATCGATAAACTTTATTGAAGGGCAAGAGCCTCCCTGGTAACAAGCTGGCGAATGAGGAGATGTGCGGGCCCTGGAAAGGGAAGTCGCAGGCGGGTGGGCTTGTGACCAGGGGCTTGGGTGCCCCACTCTCGCCAATCCCGCCAATGGCGCCGCGGCGTTTTGGTATTATGTGTTCTGTCAGGGGACCTCCGTCCCCTTCTTCGGCGGACCATGCCGTCATATCCCAACAAAAAAAGGGACAGAACAGCGAACAGACCCAGAGACCGAACAGACCCTAACAGACCAAATATTAGACTGAAGAGCGCTTGTGTCTCGCTGCAATCTATTGCGTTTCCTCTTGCCCTCTTCATTCCTTCCCTCGTTCCCCCTCCCTTTACCCTGTTGCTCTCACAGCCCACCACCACCATGAGCAACACAAGGCCACCCCTGGCCGGCAAGGCGTCGCAGGACACGCTGGCATCGCTGCTGGAGCTCGAACCCATGCCGATGCCCGACTCGCCGCTGCCAACACCGCCCTCTGCCGCCGGTGCGGGGACCGACAAGGAACTGCCGCCGCTGCCAAGCGAGGGAAGCGACGATGTCGAGGCGGACGCGGGCACAGGCGCGCCGTCCAGCACAAATACACAACACGGCCACAGCCGCTCGGTGTCTGCGACAAACAAGGGCACCACCGCCGCCCTCGGCCTAAGCCACGGCCACGGCGCTGTGTACTACTGTGAGCAAGAGGGACTCAGCATATGAGTGAGTGCGAACATGAAACAAGGCACTAACTCCCACAGTATCCCGCATCCAGCGCTACTCCTCCTACGCGTTCACCATCTTCTCCTCCGTCCACCTGGCCACCACCTCCCTCATCCCACTGGCCACCCGCTCCGTCCCGGCCTCCGAGTCCTACCTGCTCCTCGCCCGCGAAATCTACCAGACCCGCCTCTCCGAGCCCCTGCTCGTCTTTGTGCCTATCGCCGCCCACGTCGCCGCCGGTGTCGGCCTGCGCCTCGTGCGCCGCAGCCAGAACGCGCGCCGCTACGGCAGCGGCAGCAGTGGTGGTGGCGGCGGCCGCCGCACCGCCTCCAGCAACTGGCCCCCCTTTAGCTTGATTGCCGCGTCCGGCTACGGCTTCGCCGTCACCATTGCCGCCCACATCTTCCTCAACCGCCTGCTGCCCGTGGCCGTCCAGGGCGACAGCTCCGACATTGGCCTCGCCTACATTGCGCACGGCTTTGCACGGCACCCCGTCGTGGCCTGGCTCTCGTATGGCGCGTTCCTGGCCGCTGCGTCGGGCCACATGGTCTGGGGCTGGGCGCGGTGGTTGGGCGTGGCCCAGCGGGCGACATGGACGAGTCCAGATTTTCTCCGGGGTGCGGACCGGGACCGGTCGGTGGGCGGCGGCGTGCGCGAGCCCAAGGCGCTGCAAAAGCGGCGGCGGCACACGTGGTTGGTGGTGCAGGGTGGCGTGCTGCTGACCTTTTGCCTATGGGCGTCCGGCGGCCTGGGCGTGGTGGCGCGCGGCGGGCCCGTGCAGGGCTGGGTGGCCAAGGTGTACGACGAACTGTACGACAAGGCACTGCTATTATGAGGAAGAAAGGTCGTTTCTTATTTCTGTCGTCTTATTTTGTCGTTTTATTTTTTTTTAGCATATTATGGCGTGGTGTCTGGGTTCTCTTTGGAGCTACGGCGTGGGGCTCGGTTACGAGCCGGAGCATATTTACTTGACGCGGGGAGAATATCATGGGGGCAGTTGAGCGTTTAATGGACACAAATGAGCGCGCATCTTGTGTTCTTTGATTTATGGCGACCCCGAAGATTTTCTATATCATGACTGGTTTGCATTATTATACCATTTCTAGAAAAAGCAAAGTTCTATAATCCATACCATTCCTTTTTTGGAGCACAACACGCTATCGTTGTCTCTGCTCATTTCGCACCGCCTCTCGCAACCGTCTAGATTTATGCCAGAGACGCAGCATCACCGGCCTTGAGCTTGCCAGCGCCCACTAGGCGGCTGACCTCGCTGCTCCACACGCCCTTGATCTCGCCCGACACGGTCAGGCCGTTGAGGCGTGACGCCAGCTCGCCGATCTCGGTGGGGTCTAGCTGGCCCTGCACCAATTCGACGTCGCCCAGCACCTTGTCGATCGTGGCCGCGTCAGCCGCGCTGCCGGCCGCCGCAAAGTAGTTGGCGTCCTTGACGGAGCCCTTGAGCACACGCTTGTTCTTCTTGACCGCGTTCTTAGCCGCCTCCTTGGTCTTCTTGGCCGACTCGCGGTCCGCCTTGGCGGCTTCCTCCGCAGCCTTGGCAGACTTCTCGGCCTCCTCCTTGGCACGGGCTGCTTCCTCCTTGGCGGCCTTCTCGGCGGCCTCCTTGTCCAGGCGCTTCTTGTTCTTAGCGGCGTTGGCCTCCTGGCGGAAGCGCTTGATGCGCTCGTCGCCGGCGGACGCGTCGTCCAGCAGGTGGCGAAGGCGGGCGTTGTCCTCGGCCTTCTTCTTCTTGCGCGCATTGGTGTTCTTGCGCTCCATGTGACGCTTCTGGTCGCGGTTCTCGTTGTCGTCGGGCACGTCCTCGTCGAGGTACTCGAAGGAGCGCCAGCTGTCAAAGTTGTACCAGAAGTTGTAGAACGCCTCGACCGACTCCTTGTCGGCAGACTCGCCGCCAAACGAGGGCACGGGTTGGGCACGGCTGAAGCGGCCCTCGGACTTGAACACGCGGCTCCACAGCTTGTAGTAGTCACCCGACGTCAGCTGCTTCTTGGTGGGCGGCTCGACGTCGGCCTCCTCGTCGACGGAGTCGAACTGGCGGCGGCGAATGGGGTCGAGCAGCACCTCGGTGGCCTTTTGGATGCACTTGAAGAACTGGTCGTCCTCGGTGCCGCCGGCGGCCGCCTTCTTGTCGGGGTGGTGCTTGAGCACCTTGCGGCGGTGCGCCTTCTTGATCTGCTCCTCGCTGGCCTTCCAGCGGTAGCGGCTCAGGCCGAGAATGGCGTAGTGGTCTTGGGACTGGAATCTGTTAGCATCTACAAGAGCCTAATATTCAACTCTTCATCTCTTCGCCCTGATTATCTTACCTTCCAGTCCTTGGCCTCGCGCAGGAGCAACGACGGGTCCTCGGGCTCGCTAATATCGCCATCGTCATCGCCGGCGTCGACCTTCTTGGCCCGGGCCTCCGCCTCTATGCGGTCGTCCTCGGAAAAGGTGCGGTTGTGGCGCACACGGCGGGCGTGCGCAAGGTACTGCGGGCCGACGGGCTCGAGGCTGCGGTGGTTGCCGGAGGACAGCGACTTGAAGCGCTTGATGTCGCCCTCGGCGGACCAGCCGGTGGGCAGGCTGGGAATGTGCCGGTCGGTAATGAGAGTCGTTGCGGCAGCCATGGTGAGAAGATGGATGCGTTGGCGAAAGGGAGAATGAGGTGGTTGTTGAGGTTGGGAGGTGGTGGGGAAAAGAAAGAAGAGAGGAAGGAGCAACCAGCGAGAAAAATACTCGATAAGTAAACTTCCCTTTTTTTTTTTTTGAGACCTAGGGGGACGCCCCACTATCGGAGCCCGCCTTACAGACTCAGCCAATGAGGCGCCGCAGCCGTCTTCGTGCTTGGCCAAGGACCCACTTTTTGAAGTTCTCCCTCCAATACACATCCACCAGGGAACACCGTCTGGATATCATTCTCACTCTCATGTGCCTTCACCAGTCCCAGCAACCGTCACGAATAGAAGAGTCGCATATCATATCAGATTGTGTCTATTTTACGACAATGGCAGCACTCCAAGCATACAGAAACCTGTTTCGGGCCACGAGGATCGCCTTTGAAGGTATGTGGAGGCAGTCGATTGAACTTCAGAAGATGATTCGATGAGAAGGTAGGCTTCATGTTCATGTGTGCTAACGCAAGCAGGCGACTCGAAAGTCATGGCGGCGGCGCGCGACCAGATCCGGATCAACTTCCGTGAGAAGGCCAGCCTGCCAGCGTCCGAGGTCCAGCCGGCCATCCAGCACGCCGAGGAGGTCGCGTCTTTCCTGCGGGCGAACGTTGTCCAGGGCAAGAGAGAAAAGGAAGGCGTCTACAGTATGTGAAGCACCGCTGCAAAGCTCCCAAGAGACGTTTATGGGATGTGATGTTTGACGTTTGACGTACTGACAACGACAGGACTGAGAATACACGAGGAGACGGAGCGCGGCGACAACGACACAGTCAAGATTGGTGGCGGTAAGACTGTCAAGATTGACGGCAAGACTTGTGCCGACAAGTGATGTATTTTGTTTTGAAACGCCACTAAAACAAAAAAGACAAAAAATGAAGCATCCGGCCAAAAGAGCGTCATGAAAATAAGACGACAGCCGACGGAACCGGGGGGTTGTACGATATCAGAGCATGACATATGACCAGAGCGCCAAAATATGACAAGAATCTCCTAAAATAATCAAACTCGAAAATTTGAATTTGTTTTTGACTCGTACAGGTTAAACAAACTCTGCTGGACGAACGTTGACATTTAAAAAGATGAAGTGAGAGAATCCATACAGCCTTAGACACTTCGGCACGCCGAGCACCAGGACTACCCACGCATTTATCTCTCGTATAAAAGAAAGGAACCACAAAAAGATAAGCACCCTTCATGAGAACTTCATATTGCTTGAAACTCCTCATTGTTGTAGGCATCAATGAGGTGAATGACCAATTCTTTTGAAACCGAGGCACGTGACATAAACACCAGAATCACGTGCCGAGCTTACCCCTGGGTGACCCACTTTTTGGCGTTGGATTGACGTCTGTCTCCAACATCACTCCTTGGCCTAGCATCGCGTGTCCAAGACACCTCTCGCGGGAGGAAACTCAATACACTGTTTTATGCGCTGCGACGATCCCTCCTCCCAATGGCCGTCCCCTCCATGCACGAAGCTGCACCAGCAGACGGAGATGGCGCCTTTGTGCGCGACTCGTACCTCGCCTACGTTGTGCCACTGGCCACCGACAGCCACCTCGAGCAGGACCTCGAGCTATGCGCCAGCAAGGGCCAGTCGCTGCAGGCCCTGATTGAGGGGATCGAGGACCGGGAATCACTATTCTTTGGTAGGCTTTCCCCCTATACTCTCAATCCAAGCCCATACTTACACACACAGACGAAACCGTCGACGTCTACTTAATATTGCGAACACCGTACCAGAGCGAGCCGCGCCTACGACACTACCTCGAGCGCCTCGCGATCGTCCTCGAGGCACAGATTCTGAACAGCCACGCATCGGGGCGCGAAACAGCTCCACCACTAGTCGAGACCATCTTCAACGGCATCGTCGAGAACATCCACGAACCTCTAACCATCGTCAGCGACCCCGACGTTGCGCCAGGCAGAAAGAACACCAAAATCAAGGGAAGCAGCGACGAGGAGAGCAGCGAGAGCGACGACAGCGAAGATACCCAGGTGCAGAAGACGGCAGACACAAAAGAGGATGAGGAGGTGCCGCGGCAAACCTACTGCCTGTGGAAGTTGCCTGTGTTTCTGGCACGGCCACGTGCGAGGCTGCACAGCCCGTCGGTCTCGTTTGCTGCCGTCGCAAGCTTGAAGCCGGCGTCGGCAGTGGCGGCCAAGGCTAGCGCGGCTGGGAACGGATCTCTGGCCCCATATGGCGACGCAAACGGCTTACTGGGCGGCCTGACCCCGTCAGGCCGCATGGCCGGCTACCTGCAGAGTCGCGAGCCCAGCGGCCTCAACCTGCTCGAGTCGTTTGGCGGTGATCCGGCCCTGGCGGGCGCATGGCCGCGGTTGTCGGCACAACGTGTATCCCGAGTCGCGCCGGCCGCTGCTGCCATGAATCCGCGCTTCCAGCCACGGCCACTGCGCGGCATCAAGTCTATTGGCTTCAACGTCTTCCCAGCCGTGCACACGCGCGTGCGGTTCGCACGCCCTAATGCGGCACCTTCGAGCCCAGCCGTCGTCGCCATGCTGGAGATTGATTTCACGCCATTTTTCGACTGCGAGGCCGTGCTGTCCAGCATCAACCTGTCACTGCCGTCGGGCGAGGTCACCGACCTTAACACGGCTGACGGCCTTGCCTTGCCGCTCTACTGCGTGGCGCGCGACCACTTTACCTTTTTGTACCGTCTCGCGCCGCTAGAGTTCGACGTCAGCCGGCCACCGTCCCAGCACAATCACCAAGGACGGTTACCTGGTGTCCATGGGGGTAGTTTTAGTGGTGGTGGTAACGGTTTTAATGGCAACGGTAGCGCCAGTGCGGCGGCGCGCGACCTCGACATTGCCATTGAGGTCAAGGTCCTCGTCAAGCCGGGCGTCTGCACGCCCACGCTCAAAATGTCATGGGCCACGAGCCTCGACTTTACCCTCCCCGTGAACCCCGGCTTTGGCACCGCCCTTTTGCCGCCCCCGTCCATCCAGCGTGCCCACCGCCCCTCCCAGCTGTCCATTGATGGCATGTCGTCCTTCACGGCGCCGTCCATCAGCCGGCCGGACGCGCTCCCCTCGCTCGAGGCTGCCGCCACTCATAACACCGCCACCACCATCCCGGATTTCGGCATTACCATGACTTTTACGGCACCCTCGCACAAGGTGTACGCCGGCGAGGAGTTTAGCTGGACCGTGTTTGTCGTGAACCGCGCCTCTCAGTTACCACTAACGCCGACGCTGCCCACGAGCGCGACACTGGGTGGCGGTGTCGTGCCGCCGCTCCAACAACCGGGGCCGCGCAAGCTGGCGCTCGTCGCGCTGCCAAAACGGCGCCGCAATGACGTGCGCGTCATCCGACCGCCATCCACGGCCGGTGGGCGCTCGCACCCAAGGCTGGGGGCTACTGGCGCCCTCGACGACACAGGTGCGGTCGAAGCCGTCGCCGACGCTGTGCTCGACGAGAACATTGTGCATGCCATGCAGCGCAGCTCGCTAGTGGACAGCACCGACGTGGTGTGCCTGAGCAGCGCAGACACGCGCGTGGGCCCGCTGGCGCCGAATGCATGCCACGTGGTCGAGCTGCGGTTTGTGGCGCTGCGGGCGGGAGCCGTCGGCATCGAGGCGATCCGCGTCGTCGACCTGGGCTCGCAGGAGCACGTGGACGTGCGAGAGCTGCCGGCGATGATCATTGCCGAGGGGCTTCGGGGCGACGACGAGGCGAAGTGAAGTGATGTCTCGCACAGCCCGGAGCGTTATGTAACATAATACCAATTTTCTACTTGTACATTCAATAAATGCAACAGTCATCTTTGCACCGTTTGCGCTACGTGTTGATGATGTAAATAAAACAAAAAAGGTAGAACCGCCCTAATAACGCCATTCTATGCAAATGCACTTCGTAGGTCATGACCACCATTCGCTGAATCCAAGTCCTGTTTGATTCCAACCTCCCCTGGGTTCCCGGTGTGAATATATCGTTACTTCCAAATATGATCCGTCATGTCTTTTTTTTGGTGTTTTTATTTGTCTCATCGTTCCTACTGGCACGCATCTATGCCAGATCGTCAATTTCGTCGTCCCAGCCCATCTGCGCATACAGGGACTGTACGCTATTTCCGCCTCCAACAGCGGTGGTGGACGCTGCTACCGAGCGGGCCATGCGAGGCGTCGCTAAAATAGGTGTTGCCAAAAGGGGCGTCGCCATGACTCGCTTCATTGCGGCAGAGTCTTCCATTGTGACTGACCGCACTTTGGTCGGCGTCTCAAACAAGGCGGAACGGTTCTGGGTGCTCGTCGAGAGCAGAGCCCCCCGATTCTCTGTTGCCATGATAATTGTGGCTGACGGCTGGGAGCGGGCCTGTAGTGGAGATGATGCCGGGATCATGTCGCCGTCCAGCAAGGCAGCTCTGTTTTCGCTCACTCGCCGGAAGGCGTGAAGACCGGCACCATTGCCACCACTCACAATTTGCGGGGCTACCCGACGGGCTGCGACGGGTGACGACATCGGTACTGAGTCCTCCTCTTCTGGGAAGGATTCTAGCCGGGACGTTCGAGCCACGGAGAATTTGCCTATGCCAGCAGTGGAGGTGATAGTCGTCGTGGTCGCGGTAGATGTGACTGCAAATGTTGCTGATGCTGCTGGCGCCGGCCTGGCTACCGAGTCGGGCACAGATGTAGAGGTGCGCACAGGGGTTGCCTGGATTCGGCCGGCCACAGGGGTGCCCATGATTCTGGGCGATGCAGAAAGGAAGTCCTGCTGGTGTTGACCGCGACCGGGAAACAGGAGTTCACGGTTGACGGGCAAGCGGTATTGTTCTTGGTAGTTCTGGCTGAAGCTCTCGTGTACGTCGCCATGACCGCGGTCGTGACCGTGAAACTCCATCGTTGCCGTCGTTGTAGCAAAGACATCGCGGAACCGATTGTTCACCGGTGTGGCCCTGACTTGCACCCGCTCAACAGGTGACGGGCGGCTTGGCTGCTTTTTCGGTTCTGTGAACGCAGCTTTGTCAGAGATAGTTCTATAATGCTTTTCATTTCGGACAGATGGTGGCTTACTTCTTGTTTGGCTCTGTACGCCAAACAACCGCTTCTCGGCTGCTTCGACAGTTGCTTTTCCGGCCAGCTCACGGTTCGGTTTCTTAAGGGCAGAGATCGCTTCCTGAAGCTCGGCATCAACAAGTGCCTTTTGGCGCGCACGCGACTCTTCGGACCGGCCCGCGCTGCTGCTGACGACGTCGGACGAGCTCCTAGACAACGTGTTTGACGGCCGCTCTTTGAGCGATGTGGACGATGCTCGGCGTGGAATGCTAGCCAGCGACGCAGGCTCACTCATCTCGCGCTTCAGGCCAGGGATCGGAGCAGCTGTGGCACTACGCATCTGGGCAATGGCATCGTTGGGTCCCCGGGACACGCTGCGCCGCAGTCTCTCACTGGATAGAACACGCTCCAAGCTACGTGTCTTATCCGTCGACGCTGATGATCGTTTGGCTATGGTACCCGGCTTCGATCGCTGATGGAGCTTGGAGGACGAGGACTTCTCACGAAGCTTTGCATCCGACGGCGACTTGGTTGACTTGGGCGCCGTCTTGGATCGAGATCCCGACGCCGAAATCACCGGTCCTCCCAGTTTCCGGTTGAGGGAGTCGCACACTAAGGGCAACCGCGGAGAGAAGAAGGGTACAATGATGTCCACGCAAAACTCCTTCAATGGGTCGAAATGGGTTGTTTTAGCGGTATTTAGTTCTCCGGTAGGGCGAGCCTGGGACTCTGCTAGTGCTCTAACGTCGTCCGACGTGGTTGATTGCCAGATGCATAGCCGGTCTGCATGGACGTCAATCAGCAGAGGGAGGTTGTGCTTATTTCGTTTCTTCGGCGCTTCCATTTTCGTCGGGGTAGCTGCAGACATCTCTCCACCCATTCCAGGCAGCTGGCTCTCGCCGGCATCGCCCGTGGGCCGCATCGTCTCCAACGCCATAATCTCCAGGATGAGGATCATCTGTAGCTGCGTCTCACGTGTGCGCAGACATGAGATTGTGTACTTGACCTCGTCGGGCCTGGGGAAGACCTCGTCATCGCGCGGCGCCGGTTTGTTGGCGACCCACCACTTGCGTACATGGACATCCTCGTCCGTATAGAGGCCACTGCTGCCCAGCTTCACCTTCTTGGGCTTTTTGGACTTCCTCTTCGACTCGGTATGGTCGGACATCTCTCCGAGTGTACGCAAATGGGATACGAGGTCTGGCACAGTCTCGCGGTACTTCTTGTCAATCGTCGCTGAAGTCAAGATAATGCTTTTCAAGAAGTCGATGAGCTCGTCAATCTCAAGATTGGAGTCGCAGTCCAAGTGGAAAGCTGCACGTGCACGAGAGAGAGGACCTTTTGCAAAGTACGCCAAAGAGCCCTGCCCAGAATTAGCAACAGACTTGAGACGAAAAGAGACAATAAAAAAACAGAGGAGAGACATACCAAAGAGTGATATAGAGTCTCAAAGTATTGGTTTCGGATATTCTGGAATATATCTTCCGCCGTGGGCGGGCCAGTAGGTTCCACAGGTAGTGTTGGCTCTGTTGACGAGCGCTTCGTGGCATCGGAAGCAGGGGGTGTCGGCAGGACAGCCGGCTTCAAAGCAGACTTCTCCAGTAATAGGGCTTGGCTTGGTGGACGGGCTGGCAGGTCGTTGCTCGTCTCCTTATTCTTTGTGGGGGTCTCCGAGGTCGGCTGAAGATCTTCGGCTGTATCTAACAACGGTGTATCTAACAACGGTGATGGCATCTCGTCGCCCTGGCTTGCAGCAACAGCTGCGTCCGTCACGATTTGTGACGCTGGCCGGCGCCTCACTATAGACTGCAGCTCGGCAATGGCCAGCCTCTTTCTACCCCGCTCTTTGTATACCTGAGGTGTGATAAGTGCAGGCTCCTCGCCCTTCGCCACCGCCAGAGCAGTTGCTATCGCGGGCATCCGTTGCTGGCACACGGCAGTAGCGTGTTGGCTGAGCTTGCCAATGTCCACCCAGCTGCCGAGCTTGCACAGGACGTAGAGACCAGCCTCGTCCCGCTCAATTGCAAATATGCTGCTGGCACTGCTAAAACCGCCCGAGCTACCGGAGTTGCTCGACGGCGACCGGGCAATGAGAATGTTAGACCCGAGTCGGCCCTCCAGTTCCATGATACGGATATGAGACTGAAAGTGCCGAGAGGACGGCAGGTCGCCGCTCGGGGAGGTGAGGTCGAGACATGACAGCGGCAGGTGCTCCCGAGGCAGAAGCATCATGGGGAACAGTGTGCATGGCCGCGACAATGGGTTGGGCGGGTGAGCCTATATATTGTCAATACGAGCACGGAAGCAGCAACAAGAAAAACAAGCATAGTGCACGTTGAGTACACACCCTGACGACGATCGACGGTTTCAGAAGCTCGTCTGCAGACAGGACGCCGGTGTCCTGCCGCCTTCTCTTCGCATCGTCCGGGACGCCATGGTCGCTCCGTCTCTTTCGCAAGACAGAGACAGGTGAGGCACCGTGTATGGTGCCGCTCGAAGACAGTGGGCGCTCTCTTTGCTGCGAAGACGGTCGTTGCGAGTTCGAGTTTGGTGGGCGCGGGGCCGCGTGGGAGCTCGACCGGCCGTGTGATGAGGACATGAGGGCGGCAGCAGAAGGATGTGGACCTGCTCTTAGACGAGCATGGTGCTGGTTGCAGCGAGAGGGAAGCAGCACGGCGTTTGGTGAGGGTATAAAATGGTGCACAGAGAAGCAGCTCGACTAAGATTCGTATAGTAAATAGTAGGTTCTGAATAGTAGGATGTTGGGGGCGCAAATGTCTTCAGCCAGGCCGCTTTCCTATCGTGGAGAGGCTAGGTCGGTCGTCACTGCCCCCCAGACGCGGTCGGCGCGTGTTATGGAAGGAACAGTGCGAATTGGACAGTGGCTGTCGCGCGTTTGACATTCTTAGCGCCACAAGCCAGCTCCAGTTGGGCGGGTCTTCACGTGACCGCAAATCGACAGGCCCCTTAATTGGAGACTGCTATGACTTGTCGATCTGTACGCCCAAAGCTCGATCCGGAGCAAGTGCCCCTTGAGTGGTTCTGATCCCTCAAATCAAAGGCATCAGTGCGCTGTCCTTCACACCAAAACTCCATGGACATGCAGCTGTCCTCCACTAAAACGACAAAGAAAACAGCACCGTACCGACAACTGAATGTGGGGTAGCAGTGCACACTGGCCACTCACAGCGCATCGGCACTCCCTCTTTCCCCGTTTGCAAGCCACTTGCGCGCCCCTTCGCTCCTTCTATTACGGTACGGCGCAGCATCCTTCCACAACCAACATTTTGCCACCGCATCCATCGCCAACGGCCTCTCGAGCTTCAACGGCGGCTGCAAACCTCACGTTGACGATCCAAATCCCTTCTGCGACCCCCTACGACGACCTGGTCTCGACCTAGACTCTTCGTTCCGTTTGTCCATCGCTATCGTCCTCGCCGCGCGGCGTCTGCCTCGTGTGTACAGCAACCGTCCGATCTACAGTCAGCGAGGAAACGAGAACAGCCTTTTCTTCACCCAACGACTGCCGCAATGGACGCTTTTGGCCCGGCATAAGACTTCATTACACCCGCCGGCCCCTACTGGAGAGCCTGGTGTATTTACATCGACTTCTTTTTAGTACAGGACGCTGTCATTTTTCTGGCTGCCTCCACACGTTTCTTTCGACCCCCTCCTTCTCCATCGATCGTGCCTGCACTCTAGCAGGCACTTCTCCTTTTCCCTCTTCCCCTACCCGCCCGCCATGCCATCCGAGGCCTCACCGCGCGTTAGATTCGCGTACGGCGACGACGAACGCGGACGTCCCGAGAAAAGCAAGAGCTACCGGCAGCAGCAACAGCCGTTCGCGGCCGAACCCGATAGACTACCTCTCTCCGCTGACAAGACACCCCTCTCCGCGACAACATCGCCCACATCGCCTACGCCCTTTGGGACCCCTAGCGGTCTGTCTAGAAGCCATCGCGGCTCGGGTCCCATTAGCGTCACTGCCGGCATCACGTCCGTGATGAACAGCAGCGCATCTAACATTGCCGCTACCGCCAGCAACGGAACAAATGGTGTCACGGATGTCAACGCCATGTACGGCAGCAGCCCTTCTAATGTCGGGGGTGCATGGCCGCAGCGGCCCTCTGGCCCGGGTAGGACACTATCAAACGCATACCAACCGCAGAGACGGCCCGGAGCGCAGCCCGCGTTTACCGGCATCAGCGGGTCGGAGACGCGGGTACCGACGGCCAAGCCACGACAGCTCACCGGCGGTTCAACCTTCCGGGCCCAGGAACGCGAGTACGTGAAGCGCCTGCGCGAGCAAGACTACTCGGCGGGCTACTTTGACAACATGAGCAGCACCGACGGACAGCATGCCGACTCCGACTCCGAAGGAGAGACTCCCTCATCTGAAGGCCCCTTTGACGACCGCTACGACCAGGAGGCCATCATGTTCTACAACTACGACGACCTGCACCCCACCGAAGAAGACATCCGTGACGCCTCCAACCGCGAACGGCTCGAGTGGCACGGCATGCTCGAGGCCGTGTTGACGGGTGATGTCGTCCGGCAGGAAAAGAAGCGCCTGATTGGCGCGGGCGAGGAGCAAAGCGGCAAGACTGTCCAAAAGGGCGAGCTTTGGGTCGGCATTCGCTCCAAAACGTGCGGTCGGCAGATTAGTGTTCAGCGGCGCATGATCGAGGAGTCGCGGAGCAAGGTCGATCGCATGATTGACGACATTATCAACTTCCGTGTCGAAGGTGTGAGCGAAGCAGGCAAGACGCCCACGGAGCAGGTGGTCGAGGTCATCGAGAAGATCGAAAAGGCCGAATCGCTGTACCCGACACGCGCGGCGTTCCTGGCTGCCCACAAGACGGCGGCCACCACACTCTACGAGGACTCCTGCGACACCATTGTCGCGTGGAGCAACACCAGCGACACGATTAACCGCGAGCTAGCAATTTTGCGCAAGTGGGTCGGTAACGACGAACTCGACTTTACGTGCTCGCGGGAGAAGTCGCCCAGCGGCAATGGGCTGAGCGACGAGTCTTCCTTCTTGGACCGCCTGCTCAAAGAGGAAGGCCTGCGGTCGCTGCACGAGCACTTCGAGGAGGATGGCAAGAGCCGTCGCGGCAGCATGCTGGAAGGCATCTCAGAAACGATTCTCAAGGCCAAGGACACGCTCACCATGCGGTCCGCCGAGTTCCGCACGCGCCATCTCCCGTCGCACGTGGAGGACCTGCTGACGCTCGTCAGCTTCCCGGCGCGCCTAATCGAAGAAGTTGTCAAGGTCCGGCTCGCTTACGCTAAGAAGATGAAGGAGTCGGCCCAGCAGAACGTCCTCATGCAAGACCAGATGATCTCGCAGTTTCAAGTGCTACTCAACCTCGCCATCAAGATCAAGCTCGAATACGTTGCCATCTCACAGCCCGAGCCCGGCTGGGAGCTGCCCAACTGGATCGACGAGTCCTTTGACCAGGCCATCCTGGACGCGCTCAAATACTACTTTAAGATGCTCAACTGGAAGCTCAGCAGCAACCGCAACACCTTCAAAGAGGCGGAGCTACTCTTCCAGGAGTGGGAGTTTGCCAACGAGATCGGTAGCCACCTGTACCATGGTGACGTCGAGGTTGCCGAGCAGTTCAGCTCGCTGACGTTCAAGGCGCTCAACCGGCTCAGCCAGACCTTTGACAAGGAGCTGCAGCGCCGGCCCAAGGAGAGCATCTCGGACATGAGCAAGCGGTACAAGCAGGTTCTGGACTCGGTGCGTGTGCGGCAGCGCATGTTGCAGCGGTTCTCACGCAGGCTGAGCGACAACTACGAAAACGCATGCGACTTTAGCATCGCCATGTCCGAGGAGAACATGGAGCTGTTCCTCGACCGCCTTGTGGACTCGGGCCACTTCCAGGTGTACACGCACAGCCTCGAGCGGGAGGGCGTGATTCTCGTAGCGTCCCCGTCGCTAGTAAACCGGCACGATGAGATTCAATCACTGATGGGCCGCACCTCTTATGAGCAGGTGGTGGAGGACCCAACCGACCCGTACGTCCTGGTTATCCGCCCCGAAGGTGATCCTGTCTGGTATGGCCAGCGCGTGGCGCTCACCGTGCGCGAAGAGCCGCTCGACCTGAAGATGGGCCACCTGCGCCTGATTGCCGGTGGGTCCCAGGGCCGCCTGGTCTTGGCACGGAAGGCGTTCCTCGAGAACGCGGAGGTGCATCTCGACCTCGTCGTCGAGCAGCGGTCCAACCTGAAAAAGGTCAACGCCAAGATGACGGAGATCCGGCGCATGGCCTACAAGCTGTCCAACACCTTCATGGACAGTGTGGAGAAGATCCAGCGCCAGACCCGGGGCGACAACTGCCAGGATCTGATCCAGACGTGCTTTGTGTTCGCGACCGAGTTCGGCCAGCGTTCCATGCTCAACATGGACAGCAACCGGCGGCAGATGCACAACATCAAGCTCACCAAGCTCGCGCTCGACTGGGTCAACTTCATCTGCGAAGACTGTGTGACGTCGGACCGGCGTACGTTCCGTTGGGCGGTGCTTGCCCTGGAGTTTGCCATGGGCATGACGCGCGGCCGGCACATCCTGGGCCTCACTGAGGCCGAGTACGAGCAGCTGCGCGACCGCGTGTCCGGGTGCATGTCCTTGCTTATCTCGCACTTTGACATTATGGGCGCACGGTCGAGCGTGGCGGCGCAGGCGGAGCGGCAGCGCCTCGAGGCGTCGGCCAGCTCCAAGCGGCCCGACAAGAACCGATTCCTCAACGACGAGGAGGCCTCGGCGTATGTCGAAGAGCACCGCATGGAGGAACTCGAACAGATCGACGAGGTGCGCAAGTCGATTCTGGAGCAGCGGTCGTCGCTGGGCCGCGTGCTGGAAGCATCCAACGAAGTGGATCGGTCGCTGGCGTATCTGTCGTCGACAGCTACCAACTTCACGATGCGCTGGCAGCAGGGCTACTTTGTGGGCGGCGGCACCTTTGGCAACGTCTACGCGGCCATGAACCTTGACAACGGCCAGCTAATGGCCGTCAAGGAGATCCGGCTGCAGGACCCCAAGCTCATCCCGACGATTGCGACGCAGATCAAGGACGAGATGCGCGTGCTCGAATCGCTCGACCACCCTAACGTCGTGTCATATTTTGGCATCGAGGTGCACCGCGACCGCGTGTACATTTTCATGGAGTTCTGTTCCGGCGGCTCGCTGGCGAGCCTGTTAGAGCACGGTCGTATCGAAGACGAACAGGTCATCCAGGTGTACGCGCTGCAGCTGCTGGAGGGCCTGGCGTACCTACACGAGATTAAAATTGCTCACCGCGACATCAAGCCCGAGAGTGAGTTCCCTTTCCAGCCACCCTCTTGTTGAATTTTTTTATTTACTAACGTGCATTAGACATCCTCCTCGACCACAACGGCATCATCAAGTATGTGGACTTTGGCGCGGCCAAGGTCATTGCGCGGCACGGCCGCACCATGAACAACCTGGACCCCACCATGGCCATAGGCGCCATGTCCAAGCCGGCCAACCGTTCCATGACAGGCACACCCATGTACATGTCGCCCGAGGTCATCAAGGGCGAGACGCCGGACCACTTTGGCGCTATCGATGTCTGGTCGCTCGGATGCGTGATCCTCGAAATGGCGACTGGCCGCCGGCCCTGGGGCAACCTCGACAATGAGTGGGCCATCATGTACAACATTGCCCAGGGAAACCCGCCGCAACTGCCGACCCCGGACCAGCTGAGCCCCGAAGGCATTGACTTTTTGAAGTGCTGCTTCCGGCGCGACTCGAGCAAACGGTCGACAGCCATTGAGCTGCTGCAGCACGAGTGGATCATGGGCATCCGCAACCGCGTGGTGGAGCCGTCGACGCCGAGCGACATTAGCAGCTCAACGGCCGTGTCGCTGTCGTCGCTGCCGACACTCAACGGCGGCACGGCTGCTCAAGAGGCCGCTCTGACAGCAGCGGCGGCTACAGCGGCCGCTGCTACCGCTGCAGCAGAGGCCATGGTGGCCGGCGAGACAGCGCCTCCCACACCGCCTCCCTCGTCGGGATGCTGAGTACTTTTTTGCTTTCTTTTCTGGCAAAGGGCCTTCTTCATGTCTTTTTTGGATACCATCCTGTCATACCATACGACATGGCGCCTTTGCTGTATCTCATTGGCATGTCATTGTTATGTTTCTTGTCCTCCTCTTTCATTTTTTCTATTTTTATTATTCTCATATCCCGTATGTAATGTCAGGACCCTAGCAGAGACGGAATGGTTGCAGTTGTTTTATGTTGAGCAGCAATGAAATGTATCAAGCACCAAAATACCCCTTACTGCCACAATACGATTTTAATGTTGGATTGTTTGGAAAAAACACTAGATGCGCTGGCCTGTCTGTATCCAGGCCCCTTCACAAAGCACTAAACATACAGATGCATCGACAGCGCCCCTTTGCCATCTTACTACTCATACGTGTAACAGAACGGCCCGTCCACGGTGCTCACCAACTCCCGGATCTTGTACGTCTTGCCGTTCACACCAACGACGCCCAGATCTACAATGTCGTCCAGCGACTGCTGCCGCCCGAAGCCCATCATCGACGTCCCGCCCGCAATCACTGCCGTCCGGTTCGCCAGTTGCTGCGTCTGCCAGATGCTCCACGTCCGGTCAATCATGCCGTGGTGCACCCAGAACCCCGGGTCGTTGGGCGACTGGTAAAAGTCGGCGCCCGGGTCGCCCGCAATCGTAAAGTGGCCCACACCGTGCACGCCCATGCCGCCCGTCGGGCTCGAGCTCTGCATCGTGTCCTGGAACGTGCCGATCGTCTTGCTGTTTGTGATGAGCGCGGCAATGTCCTCGGTGCGGCCATACCGCGACGTCAGGTAGTTGGACATGTCGCGGCGCAGGCAGCGCGTGTTCTTGCCCATGCCGTTGGACTGCGGGTTGGTCGCAGGCGTCGGGTCGGTCTCAGCGGCAAACGGTCCCAGATGGATCGACATGTTCTTGAAGGGCCCCGACGTGACGCAGCCGCCGCCGTCGCCGGCCGGACCAAAGCTCTGGCCCTTGTGCGTGATCTTCTGGCCGTTGCCACTCAAGCTGGTGTCGCTGCCGTCAAAGAGCGGCGACGACAATGGGTCCTTGGCCCAGCGGCCCCAGTCCCAGTACTGTTTGTCAGAGAGGCGATCAATATACAATATGAGAATGGAGTTGGGCTTACCGGCTGCGTTCCATTGTAACCACATTCTGTTCGAAGGGCCTATAAGGCTGTCAGTGCGATGTCCAGCAATGAGCCACTTCAACTCTATCCACCTGGGGCATCTCACCTGCTCAAACGCCCACGTGTAGTACCGGTGCCACGACAAGAAGCTGCCCGTGCCGTGGATCGACAGCGTCTGGTTGATGTGCACCGCCACAAAGTCCTCGTACCGGTTGGTGACACCGGGAAACTGCGTCAACTTGGGCGGCTTGTTCATCAGACACAGCATCGCCGTGACATAGTTCTTGCGCTCATCCTTGGTCAGGTCGCCGTACTCGCGCCGAATCGACAGTTTCTCCTTGGTGCACGTCTTGGACTGGGCCAGTGCCGCGTCAAGTTGTGTGCGGCCCTTGCGTTGCAGATCGAGGACGGTGTCGGTGTAGGCGGCCGTTGAACCGGCACCCACAGTGGGAACATTGGCGTCGATATCGGGGGCCGGGGCCGGGGCACCGGTTACGGTGCCTACCAGGGTGGCTGCCGCGGCCAGCAGCACAAACTGCGTGAGTTGAACCATGGCCGTGGTTTGTTCGTCGCGTAGAGAAAGTAAAATAGAGAAAACAAACACAAAGAAGATGGGTTCACCAAGTAATTCGGTGGTCTCATCCACCACGAGAAGATTTTATGAGTTTCCTGAGAATATCGTGGACACGGTAGGCCGGCCTCTATATATATATATCCACTCGGATGTCTTGACGATTTTTGTTCTGCAGTTTATCGCGGAACGACAAGGGGCTCTTCTCCCCGTCCTTCATATATCATAAACCGTTCACTTCACAAGAATTGGTGCTAACCAGTCCATTTTGGTATTATTAGCCGACGTGTGCAAATCCCACCCAAACAACGAGAAAACCAAGACAGCACTTTGAGAATATATCAACAAAGCTATAAAAGGGGAGCCACGATTGGACGACAGCCTACGAACAAGGGTGCGCGTCGTTTCGTCGATGGCGAGCAAAAGTGTTGGCATTACGTACTACGTGGGAAAGGGCTCGGTTGTTGTTGTTTGAATGACTACTAGTGAATGCAGTGAGGCTATTTCTATTTTCGACAGTGTGTCCGGACATATTGGGCAGATTGAAGCAAATGAAGACCAACACGGGCATCATAAAATGGTTATGAAGAGGGTGACACATATACACTAGAAGCAAGGAGATGCAGAATGAAGAAGACAAAAAGAATGAAGAAGACGAAAACACCAACTGAAATGTAAAATTATCGAAACAAAAAGACAGTGCAACACTCAGGCACAGAAATATAGACGGTGAAAATCTCAGAATAGATATGCCGTACCGACGCACACCGAAAAGGGAGCTTAATTCCACGGAAGGCAATGAAAAGGCGAGAAACTAATAAAATATGGAACGTATAGTCGTCTCATATTCAATTTTATTTCGTTTCCACTCTGGACGGCAAGCCCAGGGTAAAATCATTGGGTAAGTCTCCGGCACCACCTAAACAAACTATATAGTATTTTGTGTCTTCGTCTGCTAATGGCCACTCATCCAGTATTGAATATGTTAATACAGCTTTGCCGATTGGTTTGCTTACAGAGTGGTCCCAGACAAATAATTCCAACTGTAGTGGTTGCCTCTCGTTACCACGTTCATTTTCATTATTTTAGCAACCTTTTTATATTCAACACTACCTGCGGCTTGACACGGCCAAAAAGCCACCTTCTATTTTAGGTACTCGGCTTGCCGTCGTCTGAGAAGTTTTGCTTTGCAACCGATGTTTAACCTTAATTTAAACCTCCGGCCAACCTTGTTTGTTTCTGTTTCTCGTTTCTCCGCTACCTGTTTCTTTTTTGTCGGTACATCGCAGCTTTCCACCTTACTTACTCGCTTCCGTTCTCGGTTTTTATCCTCTTCCCAGAGAGGCAAACGTGTTTTGAGCCCCGAAAGAAACAAGAAAATTTGCCGAGCTCGGCTAAGCACGCCTCTGTATATTGTGCTTCGTTCGCCTCTGGGTCTTCGGCCCTCGTTTATATATTCATATGTTCATCTATCCTACGTGCCGAGATTCTACCCCAGATATTTTATTTTGGTCATGTGTGCAAGCGGAGAAAAGGGCTGTGAAGGTAAAGTGGACGCAGAGCATGTTAATCATGTAGGATGGTCAAGAAAACCCTGAACCGCGAAGTTCACTTATTTCAAATACACGGACATTCTCACATCCTTCCACCTTGCCTCTTTCCAATCCTCAGATACCTAACACGTCGAGGCCGTGATCGATCATCCAGCGAATGCCCTCGGCGCGGTAGGTATCCGGCTCCACATGGCTACTGCCAGCCTGCCAGACCATGTTGTGGCCTGCACCTCCGCCCGTGGTTGCATTGTACACGGGCCACGGTAGGCTGTTGCTACTACTGTTGCTACTATTATCCGTGCTCTTTCCATTCGGGTCTAGGTCGACGAAAAAATTAACCCACGCCCGGGACATGGTCTTGGCCAGTGCCGTGTACGACGGCGGCATGTTGGCAAACGGGTTCTTTTCGTAACCGAGGCCTTGTAGATTGTTGAAGACAAAAGCTACCTCCTGGAAATGGGTGGCGCCGTATTGAGCTGCATTTGAATATTAGAGGGGAACCCAACATGTACAAAATCTGTGGACTTGACCTACGAGGAATCCCGTTGACGAGAACATCGAAGCGGTAGCTCCACGAGGGCACGCCATAATCCGACCAGGCAAGGCTGGCCCGCCTGCGTAGGAAGTGCATCCAGCTAGAAGGTGCGTCGATGTTAGATACAATGACCCTAAAAAAGAAAGAGAAGGGTAAGGCAAAGAAACTCACTTATCGCCAAAGATCGCCGATGACCGACGGAACTGGAGGCCAACTGATTTGGCCAAATTATCGCCGGGTACGATAACGGGGAACTTATCGAGCCCTGGTACACCGATGGCCTGAATGTCGGGGTACAGCTGTAGCAGCTCGTCGACTAGCCGCCCTGCCTTCTCGGGTGTGGAGGCAATCTCAGATTCCGTCAGGTTGCTCCCGTCCAGGCCGAACTTATGGACAACAGCCGCACGAAACTCGTCATTTGTATTCGCGCCTTTACCCTTCGGGCCTACACTGCCGCCCTGGCCGGAGCCCTCGTCCGAGTTGCAACCGACCAGCACCGGCACGCGCACAAAGCGGCCGCTGCGGAGTTGGTTGTGCGGATAGTCGGCAATAAAGTCCCCATCCAACACCGGGAACCACGAGCCGCCTCCACTCGCCAACGTTTCATTGATTTCGTGGAGCGGCAATTTACGGAGACAGTCCAGTGTGTCTTCTGCTGTCGAACATGATGTGCTGCTCACGAGCTTGTCGTAGTTATACTGCTGCGCGGCCGTGGAGTTCAGGTTGCCTGGGTATCGCGCAATGAAGCCGCCAAAGCCGGATTCGCCAATGACGCCACGGAACAGGCCATCGTCTCGACCTAACCATATGTCAGGATCTGTTCTGTCTGCTTTGTCCGGTTCACTTCTTTTCTTTAACGCGGGTCACTTACCGTTGTAGGCGAACGTGTGCGCGCTGACGCTCTCTGCCCCGGAGCTTTCACCCCAGATGACGACCTTGTCGGGCGCACCGCCAAAGGCCTCAATATTTTCTTGGATCCAGCGGAGGGCAAGACGCTGGTCATGGAAGCCAATGTTGGTCAAACCGGCACCGCGTGCCTGCTGGCCAGCCAGGAAGCCAAAGGCTGAGAGGCGGTAGTTGAGACTGACACCGATGATGGGCGTTCCCTGTTCGACGCTGCTCTCGACGATAAACGTCAGGTTGTACCGTTTATCGGCCGAGCCACCCATATACTGGCGATGTTAGCCTTGGACGTGACAGTGCATAGGGCAGAGCGAGAAAAAAAAACATACTAGACCGCCTCCGTGGATCCAGACTGCGACTGGAAGGCCAGCCGTGGCGTCAGTGCCGGCCGGCCGGACAACATTAAGATACAGACAGTCTTCCGAGACAGGGTAGCCGTCTTGGTCGCTGCCGTAGCCAATGCAGTGAGGCGGATACGTCACCACCTCGTGCGCACCGTCCCATGTGCTGTCAAGAGGCACGGCTTGGCGGAACCGAGACGGTTTCTAATGTTTTCAGAGAGGGGGCCAAAAAAATAGTGGGTGGGAGAGTAGGCAACACACCTGTGCATATGGGATGCCAAGGAAGAAGTCCTGTTTATATTCAGGACTGTACACGCCTGAGTACGAACCATTCTTGACAGCTACCGTTGGCGCCAGCAATGACGTTGCTGCATACGTGCCAGACTGGCCGTGGCATGCGATCGAGCCATCCTTTTGAGAAGCCAGGCCCAAGTAACAACCGAGCCACGAGGACACGGCGTCACGGAGTAGCACCATGGTCGTACGTGTGTGCGTGTGGTGATTGTATGTATGTAGCGAACCAGGCTCTTTTGTGTGATCTCATAGAGCTATCAAAAAGGAGGCGTTTCGCTTCAGTTCATGTCGTGGCGTTCGAATTCAGGATAGTCATTGCTGCCAGAATATCCGATATTCAAAAGTGGTGAGATTTGGCGACCCGCACGCGTTATCCTTCGTGTAGGATCGGTATCACTCGCGAATAGTTGCAAGAGAGAAGACGAAAAGGAATCCGAGAAAGTCTACGGTTCCTGATCCTGATCCTGATCCTGTCTATTCTCTACTATGCAATCTATTGCTCCTTGGAGGATGAGCGGGAAGGATGAAAAGGAGGGGGGTGACGGCTGGAGAAGTAGGCGCGATGCTGGAGACTTGCCCGCCCCGTTGCAACTTTCCCCTCTCGGACTTTATGGAATGACGAAAGGAAGGTGCGATCGCCCCTGCAGGAACAAACTAAACTGGAGCGACATCACAAGGCGTCGGCGATTTGGCATAGAACAAGAGCACACCAGGACCTTTATCAAATGACATATTCTCTCGATGGATGTGTTTGGCGCGATACGCCAAAGATATTTTGTTTCTGCCTCAAGAGACATCCCTTCTCCGGCTATCCCGGCTGTCGGATAAAGGCCGACAACGTACTTGACGACCGCTTTCTAGTTAAGATCACATTGTGCAAGTATTACAAAGAATGGTTTGGTAGAATCATACTCAGAAAGCTCCCTGCGTTTCTATGGGAGGTCTTTTTGGTCTTTTTGGCCTTGTTTCATTTTTCATTTTTCGCATAGGGTATCTTGTTCTTGCGCGCGTGCGCACAAGGAACGTGTGCCGCCATTGTCATGTCTTTGACTCCCCCCGTGTCATGCCGAGTTCCCAAACAGAAACATGTAATGAAAGAAAGAACGAAATAAAAACACCACATATAAACGTATCGCCCCATAGGTTAATTATGTTCCCAAGCGCGCCTTTAGCATTCCTCTATGGGGGCCCATAGCCATGGAACCCCATGGCCGTTTCCATCATCGTAAAAAAGAAACAAGAAATCAGAAGGTAAAAAAAAAATGCAGATAGACAGACAAGACGTATCGAACAAATCAAATGTAAGATGTCATGAAAAAAAGCAAATGCAAAACAAACGTACATGCCGCACAAAGACAGAGAAATAGCTACACCAGTAAATCAAAACGCCAATGAAGAAAAAAAATAAACAAAATGTTGTTACAAAAGATTGCGCGTGCTCGTACACACGGAAGCCGAAAAGTATGTCGCTCTCACTTCTCAGCATTGTAGTCCTGCGGCGTCACGTTGGGCGTGAACTGGAACTGCTTGACCTTGTTGCTGCGGCCAGGCGACGCCTTGCCCGACGACCCAGGGAAAATGTAGGTCTCGCCGGGGAGAGTGTAGTCGGCCTGGCTGGAAGGACCCGAGGCGCCGCTGCTTGCACCGCCATGGAGCCGCAGCGGGAAGTAGCTGTGGCCGAGCGGTTGGTGAACCGACGGTGTCGGCGGCTGGCTGTTCATAATGTAGCTGGGTGCCGCCTGGAGCACGGGGAACTCCTCTGAACCGAAGCTGCCCAAGCTGGGCGTCAGCAGCACCTCATCCTGGGGCACAAAGCTCCAGTGCGTGTCGATCATGCGGTGCTCGCCGGCCTGTGCTAGACTATGGAAGCCCGGCGTGCCGGGGGGCGTCTTGAGCGTGGGCTTCGTCGCAAAGTAGGGGTTGTAGTTGGCGGCACTGCTGCCGTAGGGCAGGAGGTGCTCGTCGTCGGAAGAGCCCGAATTCACCATGCCGTTGTTTGAGGCCATCGCTTCGCCGGGTGACACGGGTGACGTGTTGTTGTTGCTGCTGAGGGACCGCACAAGCGGCGGGCCACCGCTCGCCGCCACCGTGGCAGAGGTCTGCAGGGACTGCAGCAGAGCCTCCTTGTTGTGCTCAAAGTACAGCGGCGACCGGGGCGCAGTGGGCATGCTCGGCTTCTGGATGCGGTTAGACATGAGGCCCGTGGCCGAGGCAATGCGCCGGATAGCCGGTGCACCACCCTCCATGCGCTTGTTGCCCGTATCAATGCCCGTCTTGGGACCAAATGCTTGGCTGCGCAAGGCCGTCGAGTTGAGCATGGCTGGGACACCCTTGTTCCGTCTCGTGGCAATGTTGGCCGGCGGCGGGGGCGACTTGAAGCGGAGATCTGAGATAGCCGATGCTGGGGAGTGGACGGAGCCAGGGGACGCCGCGGCGGACATGTTCTGCGACAAAGTCTCGTCGAGCGACGGCACCTCGTACGAAGGCAGAACCACCATATCCTTGTCCAGCTGCGGAACATCGTCGACGCTCAAGAGCTCTGACTGGAACGAGCCAACATGAGCCATCACGTTCTCCATGCCCATTGCCGTCGTAAAGGGCACGTATGCGCCCAGCGACTGCTCAAAGCTGTGCTCAGACACGTGCTCGCTACCCATGATGTGCTGCGGTGAAGCGTGCGAGTTGTAGCTGCCGTGGTTGTGGTGGGAGGAAGCGAGGTATGCGCCGTTCATCACAGGCGCAAAAGGAGGAACTCCGTTCGTGGCGGGGTGGTGGTAGACGAGCGACTTCGGTGACGGGTATTCTTCGGTCGAGGGAGCAGAGGGCGAGGTGCCTTGGACGACTGCGACAGAGCCGTTGTTGGCTGGCGGGTAGACTGCGAGCGAGGGCTGCTTGGCGGCGGGAAACGTGGCGGAGCAAGCCCGCAATGGTAGGCTTTGGTTTTGTGAGCCAAAGTACTCGCTAACCATGGAAGAGTCCTCCGGCTGCTCAGATGGCGAAGATGCAGACGGGGACACGTCGCCCTGCCCCGTCAGATCGACTCGCCTCGACATCTGCTTAGCCTTGGCACGTCTGTTCTGGAACCAGTTCTGTTCACACAACAAAGTCAGTAAACAATCCCCAAACACTGTGGCAAAGAGGACTCTTTGGAGGGGAGAGAGGGGAGTCTCAGGAGGGAGATAGGGAAGCTGCTTTGCAGAATTAAACGTACGTTGATTCTTGGGTTGTCGACCTTGAGGAGGTCGGCGATCTCCCGTTTCCGCAGCGAAGACGGTTTGGGGTTCTTCTGGAACTCGTTCTCAAGAAGCTGAACCTCGTCCTTGCCCAATCTCGGCTTTGGGTCGACCTGTTTTGCGGCGAGTGCCATCTGCGCATCGGTCATGTTGCGATGGTGAGGAGGCATGTGGGGGAAGAGGTAGAGCGGCTCGCCGCCGTACGTAAACGGGTACGTATGCTGGGGCCGGTTCATGTCATTTGGCCGCTGAACAGCCGCGAACGGCATGCCCATCTGCGGTATGCTGTGCATCATCGTTGTGTAGTCCATTGTGAAGGACGTGTACCGGTAGTTGGATTCGTTGCTGCGGTGAGCGTGGTGCTGCTGGGCAATGGGCGCCGAGACGTGATGTGGCGCACACACGCGCACGTCAACGTAGGCAGACCGAAGATGCGTTGTTTGGGCCGTGTTGGAATATTAAAGTGAGGCGCAGTGGTAGGGAAGACGAAAAGACCAGTGACAGGAAGCAAACTGGGCTGCTTTCCAGATACTGGATGCTGGTTGTTTCTGTCTTGTGGTGTATCAAAGATGCTGTTCAATGTGTTGCTGAGATTTACCGCGGCGTGGATCTTGTGGAGGGTGGAGTTTGAGTGTGTAAGGGTAAGGGAAGGTGAGGTGCTTTTATGACGTCTCGAGGAGCGACTGAACTGTGAGGAGGAGAGTATGTGGGCGTGGACGTGTTCTTGTTTTAAACGTGGGATGTGTCTCTGTATGAACGAACGAGTCTGGGGTTGGAGGAAGAAGCAAAGATAAATGAAAAAGAGAAAGAAGAAGTCAAGAAGAAGAAGGAGACGGACGAGGAAGAAGAAAAAGAGGAGACGAGGATGTGGACGAGGCTTAGTTTAAGAATAGAAAGGCGTGTTTGACGGAATGAGTGTGCTCGTGGGAAGACGTGGAGGATGTGCTGGGCGTGTAATTACGACGTAAGTTACGACATACTTCGTGGTAGACGTAGCGGTCGTTGAGACGAGGGCCTGTATTTTACAGCGAGGGAAAAGGGGAGACAAGCGGCTGAGACAACAAAGATGAGCTGTTCCCCAAGAAACTGAAAAAGAAAGAAGGCGAGGAGAGAGAAAACGACAAGGAACACACCCCGGCTCTAGCTCAGGTCACGAATTGGCAGCGAAAGGAAACCTAAAGAAGAGGGGTGTGCGGCGTGTGTGCTTTGAGTAGGTGAGCGGATGGGTGAAGAAAAGGGGGGGGCGTGGGCGAAAGTGGGTGGAGCGGAAACGGTGCCGGCGAAGATTGACGCAAGAGGTCCGGGTCAGTCTGGCGGGCTGTCTGGCCTCCTAAGACCCTGAACGGATCCTGTACAGCACGCTTGTTGACGCGCAAAGGCTCCAAAGAACAGGCTAACAGGGCAGGCCACACTATCCTGGTCTCTTTATTTCTTTGCCCTTTTTCTTTCTCTTTCTCGTCACCTTTATTGACGGATGCAAGATACGATGTACGCCTCTGCCGTCGTCTGCTTGTTGGTTCTCGCCCAGGCCGGTCTCTGGTTTAGCTTGACAGGGTGAGGATCGAATGGTCGGGGGCGTGTCATGGAGAAGCCAACAAGTAGTATTTGATAACAAAAGAAACAAGGAGATGACAGGTACGATGTTGGTCATGGGAAGGGGGACGAGCAAGGAGGGAATGGGGGTGACGAGTACATGTACACAAGCGAGAGCAGGGTTAGGAGAATACTGAAGGCATGAAAAAGCAAAAGGTGTGAGTCTCGATGCCTGGAGACCGGAAGGGATTCTCATCAATGACAAGGGAAAAAGACATCGTGAGGTACCGGCTGTGTACTCGAACCTGATAAAAGGGAGCCTGTACAAGTCGCTTCGTTCCGTTTGCTCACTTACACGCTCCCTGTCTGCCATATGCATGCAAGTGAGCGATGCCTGCATGCATTCTTTTGCTGCGGTTTTTTAAAAGTTTCTTTTTTCAGCCGTTGACAAGGTCAGCATGGGTACACATTTGAGACAACTGAAGGGAGCAGGAGAAAGCTGGAGAAAGGCGTGGGAAGGGAGCATGCCTTGACATACCGAACGTTCCTCATTAGCAGTTATGCACGCACCTCCGTTTTGATTTTCCACGTTTCTTGCACGCCGTTCCGTTTTTATGTCTCTTATCCTCCACCAGGATGAGGTCCAAGTTGAGGTGGCCCACCGCACTCCACTTGTTTAGGCGGAGGGGACTGGGAGATATCTTGTGGCAGAGATCAAGCTGAGACATCCGTGTGGAAGTATCTTGGACGCAAAAAGTGTCTGGTCTCGGATGGAAATCAAGTGAAAATGTGCAAGTAGACAAGAACATACCGCCTTTGCGTCTCTGTTGCCGAGGCCAAGGCGGCATGCACAAGTGGCGGTCGGGGGGTCAGAGGGGGCTGGCCACAGAGGCAAGTACTTGTACAAGTACAGCTTTGTGCGTTTTGCGTCGAATGAGGCTCGCTTTTGATCTTCTCTAGTTCGTTGCCCAACCGTGTGTTGGCAGGTCTGTCCGGTCCGTCCTGTCAGACGATATGTCGAGTCCAATGCGCCGGTCGTAGTGTGTGCCTGCATATGTCCCACGCACACTCGCACAGAAAAAGAAGAAAAAAAGAGTCGCCCAAGGTGTGGGTGGATAACGTTTGTTTGTCAAGGGGGGAGGGGGCGCGAGCAAGCGATGTTCGGCGACCTCCACGTACAGGGCACCAGGATGGTTGGGCAATGGAGGAAAAGGAAGAGACAAGAAAGAGCCCCACGCAAAAAAGCGCCAGAATACCAGACAGTGCAGAGAGGCACCAGAGACTCAGGAGACACAAGGCCAGCGCATTCCCTGATTTTGCCTGGTTTCTCCTCTTTTTGCTAGCCTCGAGCTGTTGGGAGCGCTAGGCACCGGGGCAAGATCAAGGAGAGGTGAGAGCCATTTCCCTCCTTTCCGGCAAAAGAAGAGGCCTTGATTTTTTTTTTGTCGTCTCTTCTCTGTTGATCCAGAGGGAAAGAGAGACAGAGAGAGTGGGACTCCGTGATTGTGCCACTCAGAGGTTCCGATACGTGGTTGGCGAGACAGGACATCGGCATCACGGGAAGGACTCGTCCATCACAGCACAACAGCTCAGCTGCGGATATTTTTTCATGTCCTGTTTCCGCCGCCGGAGACGGAAGAAAGCTTGGTCCCACACCCTCTCATCCTTCTGAGAGGTCACTGCTTGTCTTTTGTTCGCCTGGTCACCATGTCTAATCTCACAGGAGTGTGCTCACAAAAAGAGACACAAAAAGGAAGACAACGGAGACCCAGGGCCACGGTCAAAAGCCCAGGTTCAGGGGTGTTTGTGTATTTTGGGAGTGCGTGCGGGTGACCGTGCGTGGGGTAGGCGAGCGGGACACTGGGCCTGGCGCTGGGCTGTTGTCTTGGTCTGTGTTGCCGCCCGCTGGAGCTTTTGCCTGGCGGTTGGTGCCACCGCGGTGTCTTGCCGCTTTTCTTTCGTTGCCGGCTGTGCGCTGAGAGGTGATCATTTCCCAATACGAGAAGCTGCCTCGTTCTCGACCTGTGCGACCTGTGCCCCCCCTGGACGCTGCAAGCTGGTGCTGGCCCGGAGCCTTTCGTCTCTTCGCTTGGGCTGGTTGTTGTTTTTTTTCTTGATCTCTTATTCTTTTCTCCAGCAACAACGAGCATCTTGCCAAGCCTGCGAGCTGCATCTTGCTTGGCCTAGGCCTGGCCTGGGCTGGCCCAGAGCCCAGTCCCCAGAGCACATGGCAAGTGACGCTACTGCGTAACAAAAGTGAAAAGGGGAAAGAAAAAGCAGAGGACGTAAGACGGAGAGGACGGCCGGCCGCGGGTCTTGCTTCAGCTTCAGCTTCAGCTTCTCAATGTCCCATATCCCATATCAGTTCTCGCTCCTGTCCCAGGCGGGTCCAGCCTGGCCAGGCTTCATAGTTGTCTGCTTTTTCGTGACCGACTCTGTCAGTCAGAGATGCTGCTCATTTCTTTTGGCGCAAAATGAGCCGTTTTCAAAGCGCGCGGTTCAGCCGCGGAGGCAGGAACCGGCGAGGGATTCGGGGTTGGAAACCAACACTCGATGTGAGATGCAGATGAGGTGCAAGAAGGTAAATTGGCAGTCAGACGAGCGACTGTGATAATCGGATAGAGCGGGATAGTGAATGCCTGTAAAGAGAGCGGAACGAAGGAATGCCTCGACCTGGGGCATAAGACAGAGTGCTGATAGGGCCTTGTCAACGGCGCTTGTGCCCAGCTGGTCTGCGCTGATTCGAGCCGGGGCTTTCCTTCCTTCGTCCTGTCTTTTTTTGCTTTCTGTATCTTACCGAGCCCCCCCTTTTCTTTCTAGCTTGTTGGGTGGCCTTGCACGTCGGCCAAGGTCCCCTTGACATGTTTAAACGACAGCTTCTCGGGATAATACAACGCTGGAAGGCTGTGGGCTGGCACTTGGGATGGAAGGATGCAGTGCTGTTCATTTTGGAATCCCACCCCCTCTTTCCCGCCTCTTCGCTCGTTACGCGCGGTTCGTGGTGCTCAGCTTTGATCGCATTTTCAAGTGGGCCGTTCTGTTGCTTCTTCTTTTCGGTTCGATCAGCCCCTCTTCCTTTTTCCCTTGTTGAGCAAAGTCGCAGTGTTGCAGCGAAGAGGACCGGGTTTTGCTTTTCTGAAAGAGACCGAGGTGTGTGTGAGTGGGCTGAGCTGCAGCGCAATTTCATTGGGGTCGTGCAAACAAACACGAAAAGAAAGAAGAAAAAAACAGTGAAATAAAGAGGAGCATGAGAGGTCAAAACAGAACAGACTCTACCTGTCTCTCCACTAACCGCTAGCCTCTCCCGAGGAACTGTGAGTCGTGGCTCGCGTATTGCCGCCGTCCCATACGGAAGGACGTGTTGACAAGAGACGAGTGACGCGAGAGCACCCAGCGCAAGCGCATCCATGGAAACAGATGTCAGTCATAATACCGTCGCCTAATGGTATGAGGTGCAGGGCGGCAAAGAGGGAGAGCATGTCGAAGCGGACAAAAAAGGGGTGAGTGGAAAAGAGGGGGAGAGAGGAAAACATTCCGCCTTTTCCTTGCCGGTCAACATTGCCGAAGTTTCAACAGCTTACTTGTACGATATAATCACTGTAAGTTTACGAACTACGGGAAGGAGCGACAAGGCGCGTGGGAAGGCGCAACGTGTAGACAAAAAGCGAGGGGGAAAGAACGACCGATAAAAAAGTAAAATGAGCAAGAGACAGGGACGACGAATAACACGCATCTTTGCGCCAGCATGGCATCACACAAACAACGCGGACGCGCTGCCTCGTGTGTAAATGAGTGTGGCGTTTTCTTTTCCTTCTTTTTCTTTATGCATCGCATACGACCCATCTCTCGCCTATCGTGAACGCGTCGTTGGCCGCGTCTTCTCCGTCGTAAACAGAAAAAAAAAATACGTCGCAAAAAGATGTTTGACGTCACGCCCGTGTGTTCCTTCTGTTTTGTGTAAACAACGTTGGCGCAAATGACTGCACTCGGCAGGAGCTACCAGAACGGCAACGAAGCAGGCACGATGTGCTTTCTCCTGCCGGATGTAATTGCACCTTCCCATGAGATGGGTACTCGAGCAGGAGCTTCGGAAAGATATTGTCCCAACGCTCTTTCCCTTGGCACTCTACCAAACAAATCCCAAAGCAAAGAAGCTCGGCTGAGGGGAACAACTCCGCGACACAGCGGAATTTACCGTCTTAAGGGGAGACTGACAAGCCGCAGCCACAGCGGGAGAAGCACCCCAGTACCTGGAAAGCAGCGCTCTGTGAAATTTCGCGGAACGGTTCCCTGCAGCATGGTCCTTTCCTAAAAGGGTAATAAGATGATAGCCCATATTAGAGTTTTTCTGCTCAGCAAGTGCGGAAGTCTTACCTTTCGCAGTGCCCGAGGACATCATCTGCCCTGTTCTTACAAGGCAGGCACAAAGAACACCGCGAGAGATCTCCTCCGAAACACTTGCAAGGCTACGGAGTATTACTTGTACACATTGACATGAGAAAGACACCGGCGATTGAAATTTTGGTCGCGACCCTTTCCGGATACCCGTCCCCCTTTTTTATCCCGCATCCATAGTGTTTATCTCTCTTTTACTGCAATGGCGCGCTGGAAGCACAATCGCGGTGAGTTTTCTTAATTTTGGCGTCTACGAAAGTTTCTTATCCTCTCCCACGCCATTTTTTTCAGTGTTATCACTCTCTCCTCCCCCTTTTGCCTTATTTGCGCGGTACTCACCCAGGGCGCCCCATGGCCAAGGGCTTGTCGCCCAGCCCTAAAGCATCGCTGACACCGGCGCCCCTAGGTGATGTTCGTGTCCGTCTCGTTGGCCAAAGCTTTCGTCACGCCTCTTCTCTTGGCTGAACAGGAGAAAAGGAGAAGAAATGATAGCAATAGGAAGACGGGGAGAGGCAACGTATTAAGGAAAAATGCAAAGAATAGGAGAAACGAGACGAGACGAAACAAAACAAGACGACTTAATGCGCTAAAACACGCACTGCTGCCGGTAGTGAACAGTGTAGAATAAATATGGAGAACATGGAATGCTGGAAGGTGTCTTCCCTCATCTTTGCCTCATCTTTGTCTCATCTTATCATATCGTGTCAGTTTGTCGTGCCAAATCTGGTTGGCCTTGTTTTCTGACTGGCAGCGAATTTTTTTTCCTTTTCGTCTTGTTGGTTTCTTGTATTTTTCTTCTCCTGTTTGTCTTCGCGCTAGGGGCCACATACATCGCCGGACTTGTTTAATTTTGGCCCTTATTTGCTTTTTTTCGGTGCTGGTGCTCACTACCAAAATGCCGGAGAATGGCGGAGTGGCCGTTTGTCTCTGAATCGACAAGGAAGGATAGCAAGCTACGGCTGGTTACGGCACAGGAAAGGAGAAGGAAGAAGGAAACGAAGGGAGGAGAAGAAAACGATGCTAGAGACATTCTCTTGACCGGCTCAACAAGGTCGCCAGCGGCATCTTTGCGGGTCGGCCACGCCATCACGGCCCTATCACCTTCTCTCTTTTGCCCCCACGCGGCGATTTCTTGATCAGCTTCTAGCTATATCGCAGGCCAAAAAAAAAATACGATCCTGTCGTCGTTTTCGTTTTCCGCGTATCGAGAGAGGTCACTCGCTTCGTATCGTATGTTGTTTTGCCTCATCTATTTCTTTGTTCGTCTTGACAACGTAATTTAATATTGTACATGAAAACAGAAGAGTAACATACCAAAAGAATAGTACAAAATGTATTTTTGCATTAAAATAAAACCAAGAAAATACGTGAGGCTCGTATCTTAAACAGATGATGCAATAGCCTCTGTTGCGCCTACACGGTATCCTCATAGTTGGTGCCTGTCGGGATTGAAAGCCACTCTTTGTTTCCTTTCTTTGGATTTTTTTGCTCTTACGCCGTAATAATACCCTGTCTTTCAGTGGTCTTTCTCATAGACGTGCCACTACCACCGATCTGTGGAGGTTGCAACCATTATGATTGCATCATGCATTGTACCTGACGGAACCAAGCCACACACGCAACAAACAACAGCCACTAAACCAACACCGAACATTTATACAACCATCAAAGGGGGTGGTGGTGGGTGCTGCGAAAACTACAAACGGGCTCTCCAGTGCTAAAAGGGGGCAGGGGAAGAGGGGACTTTGTTGCTCAATTCAGTTTCGCTGGAAAGTGAGAAGAGCGAAAACGGTAAAAATGAGGCAGAAAGAAGAAAGGTCAAGAAATAGTCCTAAGGCTTAGTTAGCTCTGGGGGGGTTTTATCGGAGCAAAAATCGTCACCCCGTACCCTCCCTCTCCATGGCTTTCTTTTCTCTCTCCCCACAGACGTAATTGATCCAACGTTCATTCGTACGAGAAGACAAAAAAGCTAATGAGATACAAAGGCCCTAAAGGGCGTGAGGCACAATGGCAGGTTAGTTTCACCCCGCGCCAGCTGAAGCATCTGACAATGAAAGTTCTGTAGATTCGCTTGCAAGATACAAAGTACGAGTATGAGATGACTTCACCTAGGCCCCACGACGTAGACATGGGCATGTGTGGGCGCGGTGAAGCAGCAAAAGTGGCCCTGGAAAAAAAGGCGAGGCCGGCACAGCATCCAAGGACATATGTCATCAGGACAACAGAAAAACCTCTCACGAAATCCTCTTGATTAGCATATCCTTGCCTGCCTCTGCTTTTTTTTACTCCAGCTTCCCAACGGCGTTGCTGCTTCCGGTCTGGTCATGGACCTGGCCAGACCTCGTCTGTGGACGACATGTTCAGCTAGTGCCGATCCCTTCTGTTCTGGTTCTTCACTTTTTTTTTTTCCGCTGCTCTGCTGATTTGCACAACTATTTTCTTTGCCTCTTCTCCTCTCGGCCGCCCTTGCTTCTGACCGGAGCAGAGCCCAATGCAGGAAGGCCATGCGGAGGGGGAAAAATGAATAGTGACAAAAACTGAAAGGGCGCCCCGGAAGAGAAAGACGGGTCGGAGGAGACACTGGTCCGCCATTCCCATCTCTATTTTCTTTCCGTCCTTCTTTTTGCTTCGCACTACCTTGTAAACAGGGGTGCAACGTGAGCGAGGCGTTAGTTTTGCACATCCTCTCCATAATTTTTTTTCTTCTTCTTCTTCTTCTTGCTGTAGTCCACTTTTTTGTTCCTCTTCGTGCTCACTGCTAAGCCTTGTCCGTTTTTGTCACTGCCGACGTTAACAGGGAGCGTCAAGGGCAGAATTTGAGCAAGGACGCGAGCCAAGGGAAATTCCGCCGATCAGCATGACAGGGGACCGGAAAAAGTACAGAAATGCACGTTGCACTTTTTGTACTGCGCCGTGCATCGGTGACGATGTCCTTCACCGCGGTGCTCAGCCTCTGCCTCTTGCATGTGCTCCTCCATCGACAATGAAAAGAAAACTGCATCTCCTCATCCACGCATCAAACATCGCACATCGCACGTCACAACATCAGACATCACATCTTGAGGAAGAATCTGGTAAGGCGGGAGGCCGCCAACCAGCTCTGCGGAGTACGAAGTGGCTCTCTTTTTGTGAGCGCGGTGGCATTCGACGCTGTTTGGTACCCTTTGGTTCTCCCGCCTTTCTGAGCTCCACAACGCGGTACCGGCATCCTTTCTGGTATCCTCTTCGACAGCAACCTGCATAGAAGAAGGGGAGAGGAGTGTTCCAAACGGTACTCCGTAGTGCTGTTCCAGATGGTGTCTTTCTCGTACGTGGGGAGTGGTCTCAGAAAAGAAGGGTACTCGTAAGGAATGCAGCTTACACCATAGTGGAGAGAGAAAGGACGCCAACCTGCTGCGATATCAGTGTTCACGAGTTGACATCGTAGAGTCGTATTTCTCGCAGTCACTCCAAGGTATCTCTTGGCAATGTTATTTTTGCAGCGCTACACACTGCTACATTACGTCGTACGGTCATACAAGTACTTTGTCACGAGAACGGACTCGACGAACGCCGACACATGACCTGAATAAAGAATAGAAAGAATGAAAGTGGCCGGGGGAAAGACTCCAACTCGGCAGGAACGGCAAGAAGGGCAGCGACAACGATAACGAAGACGATGGGTAAGGAAAGAAGGCAGGAACGGTGAAGGGCGTGCCTGCCCGGTTGAGGCTGACAGAGTGCCCGGAGAAAGTCCCTTGCCCTTCTCCCAAAGCGGGGCTCTGGCCGCACGCAGACGGAACAAAAAGAAAAGGAAAGAGCGACAGGGAGAAATACACGATTTCGCGGCCCGGCCAAACCCGTCTTCCAGTTCGTTCGCTATAGGGGCAGGCAAATGTCTTACACATGAAACTCAGGCGCCGTCTACTGGGAAGTCGAAAGGCAACACTTTTAACCTTCCAGTATGTGTACTTTGGCAGAGCAAATCACGAGACAAAGAGATGGACGGTATTTTGTCCATTTCTTGGCCCATTTTCTTTTCTGTTTGTTCTTTTATCTCCTTTCGTCAACGAGCCAACCCCCAGCCGCAGCAGTGCACATCATCCCCCTATTTGGGGCATATGAGTCGTTGGGAGCCACGAGAAAGAAGCGAGCATCCAACCTGCCTCCTTGCTTCCTGCACGTTCTACGAGTGCTCCAAGAGACGATGCCAAAGTTGCAGCAGCATGTACAACGCAATGGGGGGAGAGCGACAACCATTGTTCCCACTTTTTTCTGCATTTGACTTTCACAGTCGCATCCTCTAGCATGAGCGATACTGCAAGGCCATACAACAGACAGCTTGCTGAAATTCCGTCTTTTATGTCACGCCAAACGGTCATATTCCGTATGGCTGCAATGGCTGCAAAGGCTGCATCTTTTCATTCGACGCCTGGGCTGTGTGCTCAGGCTGCTACAAGCCGCAAGAGGCACGGACAAGGGATTGAGCGGCCGGAGGTGGGATAGGCGAGAACGCAGGAGGCGCCCGAAGGCAGAAGGAGCGGGCGGCAAATCCATCTCGCTTCCCGTGCCCATTTGCACCTACTGAGTAGTCTTGCGAGCGCTGGCGTTTTTCTCATGTCGTCGTTTGTGCATACGTGCAAGTGAGGAGAACAAGCTGTCGAATGATGGGCTAGGGTAGTTTTCAGAGAAAACACAAATAGCATAAATAGCACAAATACACACAGGTACGACGGCACGGTGGTGCCACCAATGCAACGTACGTTCGTAAGATACAGGAGGGGACGCTGGGCCAGGCCGAGTGACAGGTCCACAGGCACCCAACGAGAAAGCGGGGAAGCGTGTGATTGGTCTGGGGCCGCTGGGCGGCAACAAGCAGCTCTACGAAGTATGTTGACGGGTCCTGGACTAGGTCTGGGCCCGAGCTCAAGGATACAGCGTGGTCGTGCGTGGCCACTGAACAGACATGCATGGGGGAGACATAAAAAAAAATACGGCGCGCAGTGGGTCGGGCTCGCTTATTGGGCCACCTCATTGGCCGAACCAGACATTGTCTCTTTGTCTCCTTTTGCTTTCTTTTCTCTTTTCGATGTTCTGTCTCTCTCACTGCAGGGCTCGCAGCTCGAACGCTCTTTCCTCTCGAGTCTCTCCCACTGCGCTCTTTCCCCTTTCAGCGCCCTCTGCTCGCAATTTGGAAAGAGCACCCTTGCTCTTTCCTCAACCCCCCTATCCCTCGCATTGCTTTTTCCTCTTTTCCCTCTTCGACGCAGTTCTGTTCGGGTCTGGACCGCTGGCGCTCCTTTCCGTCCCCTCCCCTGCTTGGGAAGCTGCAGGAAGGAGCAAGCCAGGTGTCGGTCACTGCTCCGGCAAATTTTTCTTTTGTCGAATTTTGAATTCGCGCTCTCCTTTCCCCCCATTCCCAATTCATCCCATATCTTACAGCTCGTCGTCCTTATCCCCTATATTACATGTTTTATAGGGGGCGTGCTGTCCCAACAAGCCCTATTCCTACCATTCCGCGCCACACTCTTGTTTTTCTTCTCACCCTTGTTGTCGCATTTCTCGGTTCTGCTTGTGTCATTTGGGACTGGCCAGCCAGCCAGCGGGCGCCTGTCCAGCGGTCTGGGCCGCTTTTAAATTTATTCCGGGTCCACGGCGTTGAATATGGTGTTGTAATATCTGCACGTTCAGATGGTGCATTGAAACGGAGCCTTTTACGCGCATCCCGTTTACAACTCAGAACGACAACTCTTTAATTTCCTGCCCAACGACGACACCACGACAGCGCAGCGTACAGCACAGAACACTTGTCACGATGCCAAGAGCTTCTCACTTGGCCAATGTGCCTACCAATGCAAATGACCATGCCCGAATCAACCTTTCCCATGCCTACTCCTCAATGAGGTAAGATACGGGGAAGGAGACAAGAAAAGTAAGGCATGGCCTAGAGCTCTGTTTGATTCCAGCCTGTTGGAAGCTAGCAGTTCGCCGAACACTAGAGGCCCTACAAGTACCTTGCCGAAGTTTTGTCGCGCCAAGACACACGGTCATTTGAAGATTTGTCAAAGATAGCGTTGACGGGCTTTACTCGACAGACTCGAATCGTTTACCATTCACCCTCTCAACAGGCACATCTGGAGCTTTCGTGACCGATGGCTTTTTAGGCACGTTTGAAGTTTTAATAGACCTCCCCTTCGCCCTGCCCGCGAAGTGCACCAATGGGCCAGAGTAGGAGAATGAAGACAGAAAATGCGACGAAAAAGAGGGGGGAATAGAAAAAGAAAAAGAAAAAGAAGAAACCAATTACGAAATCCACTGTCCTTGCTCCCTTTTTCCACTTCCTCCTGGCGTCAAACCGATCCCCCCTTTTCTCCCTTCACTTAATGGTGGCCGTTGGGTGACCCAAACTGACGGGATTTTGGCCTCGCCGTTGCTTGTCAAACGGCCCCAACTGCCCAACTACTCAACGGCTTAATTACTCCGTTAAACGTTGGAGGTCACTAGGTTATTCATTTCTCGACCATCCTCTTTCCCCTCTTCGGAGTTGCTCTGGGCAGAAACCTTTTCTACTCTTGGCGATGTTTTGTAGTCAAACCCCTCAAACCCTTTTCCAACTGGTGTTTTCACGACGTGAACGTTTTATCAAACTGTTCAGTGCCAAGATGCATGGTCACGATAATATAACATGGCAAACGGCGACCTTTGCCTTTTCTCGATTCTCTACGGAGTACGCGAGTCTGCAGGCTCCAAGTGTCAAAGGTCAAGGAAGACCAAGATAACGAAGAGACAGTAGGGAGAAAGCAGCTGAGGCAAAGAGTCTAGACCTGGCGTTCAGGATGTGGAGAAAAACAGGGGACAAACAACGTGATGAATGGTGGACGAGGGATGTCCTCTAGGTTGATCCCAAAAAGGACCCAACAACGAGGGATACCAAGCCCGCCAAGATCGCCTGGATGCGGCAGGAGGCGTGAAGATCGTTCAGCCTCTTTGAGGGGTTGCTCGTTCTCTGTGTTGTTGTCCTTTTCTTGCCCCTCTCAGTCAGCCATGGCAAGAACCAGGGTCGGAAAGGAGGAGGACCGAGTCTCTGGATCGCTGCCAGATACCAACCGGATAATCCTTGCCCGAACAGAATACGAGAATGGGCGGAGAGAGGCAAAACCAATAGGCCCAATGAGCCCAATGAGCCCAGCGATGGGAAACCATTTGGACGGCGAGGATGACATGGATCAAAGAGTCCGAAAGGGATCGAGAGGGTGACGGAACAGGGACCAAAAAAGGGACCAGAGACAAACCATTGGAAAAACTACGATGACATATCAAAGGGCGAGGCAGTGCAGACTGAAGCTTCAGCTGCCCAGGTGCGTATTGACGTCAAAAGAACGAATAGAAAATGAAAGGGAAACAAAAACGTCAACCCGCAACCTAATACCACTAACAAATCGTCTCCCCGCGATCCTTGTAAGATATCATATTTGTACTTACGCTGAGGCCTGTTGTCTGCAGTTCTGGGTTCTGGGGGTCCAAACTGGACTTGGGTCTGGGCCATGGAATCTGCCGTCTTGGATGTGTCTCTGCTTTTTCTTTGTTCTTCGTACCTTTAGACCCAATCACGAGGCGTGCTACTGCAGCTAGCCCGCCACTCTGCTCTCTCTCTCTGATGCTCTCGGCACACGGCTCGCTGGTTCGAGAGATACGAAAGCTCTGCAACGAAAAGATACGAGTCCCATTGAGGAGGGGGTCCAGAGCTGAGAATCCGTTGGCCAATCCCATGTCGTCACGATATGCTCTCCCCCTCTCACCAAGCTATGACGGGGGTGGCTGTGGTTTTTTTTTCTCCTCTTTGACGACGTTCCGTGGATAAATGATATGAATGCAAGTACTCCGTAGCCTTCTTGTGATTGCCCTTTGCCCGTGACCAGTTTTCCCTCATACGGAGTAGAAGCTCACCCCTCGCCCAATACCACGCCCACTTGCAGCCCTGTTAAACTGCTTCCTTTTTTTGTAGCCGCCCACAGCTTCGGGTTTGCCGGGATTGGTCAGTGTTTTTTACGGCTAAGGAGCTTCCAGCACGCGGAAAAGTGGAAAATGGGGAAATGGACCCCAGGTCCAGACCCTCCTTTTTCAGTCGTTCAAAGCAGACTAAGCCGTGATGGGGAAGGACATTCTCTCAGTGAGAAGAGAGTTCAACCACAGTAATCCGTACTCCGTACGGGAGTAGTTCGTACTTGTACACATATGACAGAGAGAACCCCCACATGAGCTCACAGCGTTTTAGTGTGTGTTTGTGCCATGCGCCGTGGCGGTACGTTCCTGTCAACTTTGCACTGTTGCTTTTGCACAAATTGCAAGAAAACTGGGCAAGGACAGCGCTTCGTCACTTATTGGGGCGACTAAGGCGGCGATCCTTTTAGGACCGTATTGTTTCTTCTTCTCAGTTTTTCTTATTTCCCTTGTATTTTCTCGCATCTCTCATACCTTTCCACGAGTGACTTCGTCAACGTTCACCTCCATCCTTGTTGAGAGATGGTGCCATCTCTTGTACAAGCCACTCCCGTCGGAAGATACGCTGGAGATCACCGACCCTCCTCCATCTCCCTTGAGCCACCCGACGTGGGTTTGTGTCCACTCAGCATGCGGGAGACTGTCACTGCTTGCTTGTTATGTCGTTCCGCTACCCGCTTTGTTGCTTATTTTTGGTTCCCTATCCCCCTCGCTCCCCTTGTCGTCGTTCTCGTTCGTTCTCGTTTAACTGAATGCAACACCACATCGTCACTTTCAGCTGGACAGGACCTCGCGTTGTCACCTTTGAGATGGGGTCTTTCGGTTGATTCTTTTTCTTTACAGTACGACCGTGGCATTGGTACATCGCTTTGTTTTCTTGTGTCTCGCCGTTTTGCAACGTAACCGTTCCCAGCCACCATTTCGTTCTTTTTGTTCCTTTCTTCCTTTAAAGCTTCTAGACTCGAAATTTCGAGTGCGATGCTGCGTTGTGACTCTTGTGCAGATTTCCGCACTTTTTTTCGACCACCAAAACCTCGCATATGCAAGCGCTGCGCCATTTTCGACCATTCTTCTTTGGTCGGCAGCGCTGTTGTCCATTCTGTTATTTAGACACGTACAGCATCGTAGGGTTGCAGTGCAGGAAAAGAGACGAGAGAGACGAAAGTGAAGAAGGCGGAAAAAATAAAAAGAAGAAGACAAAAACGAACAATCACAGCGACACAACACACCACCTTTGGCCTAGTGGTTGTCGTCTGTTGCTTGCTGGTTGCCCATTTGACTTGTTTGGACTTTCTCGCTGGTTTGGTGTTAAACCCAAAATCTTGACCCCGTGTGACATACGTCGTATATTCCACAGAGTTAAGGGTTACAGGATACACAGGAACAAGGGCTGCTCTGTTGTCTCATCGCTCAGCTCCGAGCCCACCATCCTGTTCGTCCCATTTCTAAAGGAGATGAGAAGGAAACTATCTATTCGAGCAGTTGTTCCATTGAGCTTGCAGAATGCACATCTTTCAAAGAAACGTGGTGGGCAGTGAAGTGGACAAAGAAACACAAACACAGATACGCGACAACTCTTTATGTCGTTGTTGTGCATGGCCCAAACAGGACAACAGCTTTCACCACAGTCAACAGCCCAAAACCACCTCGAGTCTATTGACTGTACAATGTGCATCCGTACATCAAATAGACGATATTAAACACGGATAAAACAGAAAATCTTCCGAACGCCACCAAAGTTTATTTTCAGGGGAAGAAGAGCAGAAGGATGCGGAGTGTGTGTTGTGCCCTCTGGCGTTTGGCTGCCAAAATTAGCCACCACCTTACAGGTGAATAGTGAATGGGGGTTTATGTTGCATTGTTGGAGCCTAGTCGTTCATAAAAATCATAAAACATGTTTGATATACGGTGCATTGGAGCGTCGTTGGGACCATTTAGACCATGGCCACCAATAGGGCGTCCTGCCATTGACTCTTGTGCATATTTTGTAGGGCTCCATGTTCACAATCACAACTGCAACGCGTGCTGTGGCACGCGGCAGTGCAACGCTACTTTGTTCCTTTGTTCTTCCTGGGACAGGACCAGTTGCATTGCCTCCTTTGATATCCCCTTCGGAATGACACCGTGACAGAAGTAGAAAGAAGAAAAGAAGAATGGAAAGAAATAACACGAAAAAGAAGACACGGAAATCATGGTCCTGGGTCAGACGACAGGACCCAGACCCGTGGTTGTCCCTGCGCCGTGCCGTCGTTTCAACCGGAGACACCGCACGAGCGGTGAGGCTGGTATCGTAATGGCATCTTAAGACAGCACAGTATAAAAAACAACGTCAAATTGACGGCGAAAAGTGACGGTGAGACAAAAGCGACGAGACGAAGATAGGGGAAGAAGATGACGCTACAACGAAAGACTTGCCATTTTGGACCACCTCCGAGCCTTGTTCCAAAATCTCGGTCCCGAGAAAAAAAAGTAGGTCCCGACTAGCTCTGATCGAGTTGAGGAGAGAAGAGAAGACTGCACCAGAAAAGCCAATGATGGATGGCGTCGAAGGGCAGCAGAGCTCGGGGTGAAGAGGGAAAACGAGGACTCGACGAGAAAGGCGAACAAGAGACGAAAAGCAGCTACTGTGACAAGACGAGACAGGGGTGCAGTAGGGGCACTCGGGCAGTAGCCAGACGACAGACGCTGAAGTCGAACAGAGCCAGTCGAGCCAGTCGCATCCAGTCTCCAGTGAAATGGGGCCCGCTTTACCTGGTTGGGTAATTTTCTTTGTTGATCTTTCCTCGACCACGTTTTTTCGCCTCTCTTTTTCGTCTTGCTCGGTCCACCAAACTCTTTTTCCTCTTCTATTTTTTGCTCTTCTTCCTCGCCCTCTCTATCCGTCTTCAATGGGTCCCCTTCCCTGGATCCCGTCCGGCCGCAGTTAAGGAAGATCGACGTGGCCTGGGCCCCAAGTCTGGACCACCCAACGACAAGGCCATGCTCAAGCCGTTTGACAGTTGAGCCAGCCTTTTGTCGCCTCCCCCGGTCCAAGCCTCTTTTTCTTTTTTTTCTTTTCGTTCTCTTCCTGTTGTGTCTTGCCTCGCTTTGTATACCCAGAATCCGGAAAGGATCTGCAAAACAAAAATAACGTAAAACAACCAAACAGACCAAATATGTGATGTGCCGTATCGCATATGTGTCGCTTGTCGAGGGACGCGTTTTGATTTTATTGGGAGCTAAAAAGGAGCAAAACTGGCGTTGCCGATGAGGGTGTGAATGTTTGAATGTACATCATGGTTCTCACAAGCTACAATGGTGCCGTCTGTCCAGAACATATCTGTGTCATTCTGGTCACTCTTTCTCCACAACATCGCCGTCCAAACTTGGCCGTATCGTGACACAACATTGTACCTTCTTTTCTCTGGCTCTCGTTCCAGTGCATATGTCGTAGAGCGGCGGCCAAAACGTTGGCAACGCAGCTAGAAGAGCTTATATTTGCTTCTTTCGTTTATTCTTCCTTCTTCTGTTTTCACCCGCGTCCCCGTTTCTTGGGTCCTACTCTACTCTCCTTTCCTTTCCTGTTTACAACGGTCCAGCTCGTACGACGTACGCTGGGACGGCACTTGAACGTCTGATGTCCCCTCTGCTCCTTCCCATGAGACTCTTTTTCTACTTGTTCGTTTGCCATCTCGTTTTGGCCTCTCTCTTCGTCTCTCTCGTAGTAATACTCCGTACGATTGTTGTGGCGTAGGCGTAGGGTTCGCCAATCCACTTGTCCGCAGATTGCCTCCCGTCTCTCGTCCCTCATCTCTCGTCCCTCGTCTCTCGTCTCTCGTCCCCCCTCCTCTCTCCTCTCTCCTCTCTCTTCTCTCTTCTCTCTCCTCTCTCGCCCCCTCTCACAAGATATGTCTCGATGAGGGATAAACCGCTTGGCATGCAGGACGCCAGAGCCAAAGGACGCTTTGGGGGGAAGAAGACGAGTGTCGACAAGCTCGACAAGGTCGACGAGTTCGACAAAACAACAACCGACGGTGGCGGTGTAGCGTCACAACCCCAGTATCTTCTGCCTCACTATCCTCTTCTTCCCCCAGTCTTCAGCACCCGAGTCCTGGCTTAGCTCTCACAGAAACAACCCAGGCCAGCACGTGGGAAACTGTCCCCTAGTGGCGTCACATCGGGTGTGTGGATCTTTGGGCAGTGATGTTCTCGTTCACTTGCTTTCCACTGTTTAGTGTGCTCCACCTGGAGGAAAGAGGAATGGATGGGCAGGGTAGTGGCCGCCTGGTCGCCCTGTGGCTCTTGTGGGGCACTGGTATGCAGAGGTGCAGCATCTGTACCGCACGAGAGGGAAAGGAGGACCGCAAAAAAAAAAAGGGGGGGGACGCACTACGGGGCCGTCCTCCGGAGAGAGGAAAAGAAGACACAGAGAAGAAAAAAGGGCGGGAGAAAAAAAACGGCCGAGAGAGCGAATAGGAGCGCGATAACATGCATCTGCTGCAAGAGGCCTCCGGGATTTTATGGGGAGGAAGGAGCAGAGGGGGCTGCTGCATCTCTGCATCTCTCTCCACCTTTTGCCGCATGTTTTTGCTGTGCATAGTCTCCTCCCTCGATGCACATTGTCTTCACGATGTTTTTGTTTCTGCCTCATTGCTTCTTTTTCCCAACCTCATGAGCGAACCAGCCACAACGGTTTTTGTCGTAACGGTGTGCCGTGTGCCGGCAGGACGTTCGATGAAGAGGCAGTGCTCTGTGCAACTTGGCCCTTTCGACAAGCGGGCTTTTAGGGGAAACCAAGTTTTTTTTTCCTTCTAGCTGCCTTCTTTTTTCTTGTCCGGCCCCGGTCTACGCCCCAAGTCCGTGTCTTGGTCGCGTGTCCGTTGATGCAAGTCTAAACAAGTGTAAACAAGGTCGAACGCCGGGCCCAAAGGACGCAAGACGCTTTTTTCTTTTCTGATGTTTCGATTCTCCGTGCTCTTTCAAACGCCACCCAACGCCTTCCGCACAGCGGGAAAGCCTTTGCCGCACCCTCTTTTTTTTTTGCTGGGATTTTTTTTTTTTTTTAAACAGAGCACGGTAGAGCCGGCTTGCTTTGCTCTTTTTCCCATTTTGTTTTGATTTCCTACTGCGATTTCGGTGCCGTATGCTTCTGTGTTTACATTGTCTTGGTTATCACGTCGCTTCGCGAATGTCGTATGCCCAGTCGGGAGATATCTTCTGAGGCTCTCTGCACACGGAGAGAAAACACAAAGCAGCATGTCTCCGGGGCAGGCATGGCAAGGTTCAACGAAAGAAACGAGCTGCCATTGGTCGGCGTACGACAAAGCCTGGATCAACACAACGGCGTTGCCTTGTGGGTGTGCATTGGTGCTTCGAGGAGAAATAACTTGGGTCCTTGTCTGCTTGTGTCCCTGATGCTTTCCCCACACAGACAGGTACGAACTTGAACCCCCTGGTGTGCGCTAAAACATGGCAGAAGAAAGCAAGACCAGAAAACAAAACCAAACGGGGGCTTGATAGGAGACCAAAACAAGAAAGCAAGGGCCAGGTCAGAATGCGGCTAAAAGGGAGGATAGGCCAAGGTAAAAGGGCGCAGAAAAAAAATTAAAAAATTCCGCTGTGCTGTGAGAAAAAGACGCGCGCCTGGTCTTGCGGCTGAAAGGCTTCAAGGGTCAGCAGAGGCTTGTCCCTCAATCATACCATCGCTAATACCTTCCCCAGAGAAGAAGAGACGAGAAACGACGCCAGACGACGCCAGCGCTACGACGCCTGCGCTACGGAGAGGAGATAAAACAAATAGGAGAAACAATAGGAGAAAAGGAGAGAATGGGTGTATTTCTACCCGGCTACTTAGCTCTGCGCTGGCTTGGGATTGTTTTCTGGCTTTTTTTTTCTAGCTTTGATTTTTGTATTTTTGTATTTTATTTTTTGCTGTTAGTGGCACCCAGCAACTCGGTTGCAGCTTTCTTTTGCCCAAACATTCTTGACAATCCCTACAAAAGACGCTACCCCCCCCCTTGTTCGACCCCTGTCGGCCACCTGGCAAGAGGACAGGCACTGGGATGTTTTCTCCAGAAACACAATGCTGATCTTTTTCAGCAAGCAGCGTGTGTCCGTTTTCCGCAACTTATCCTTTTTTTCAAGACAGAGGACGAGAAATAAGATACGATAGCAAGACAGAGACTATCATAATTTCTTGTAAGCTTTCTTCTGCTGTTTTTCTTCTTTCTTCTTCTTTCCCTTCCTTGGAATTTTAATTGAATCTTCTCCCGGAACCAGTGCCGGCCGTGGTTTTGTTGGCGTCGATTTGGTGCTCTATCTCCAATGCCCCTAAGACGTATTACGTCGTAAAACCTGGTACGGAGTACAGAGTGAACTAACCAGCTATTTTTTGGATATTTTTTTCTTTCTTTTTTTGCTCGTATCTTGCAGCACCTTCTTTATCGCGCGCCGGCTGGAAGGGCACAGATACCCGGGAACAGGCACTGCCTTCACGATGTGCTTGCCCATTTTTTTTTCACCCTACGGAGAATTTTCTTTTTTCGTCCTTTTTGGTGCTCCATCGCTGCTCCTCTGTGCTCTTCTGTGAAGAGGGAAAAGGGCGACAAAAGAACAACAAAAGGCTGAAAGGCAGGAGCCGGCAGGGGGCAGCCAGGCCGACGCAAGATAGGCTGCATTCCGGCGCATCTACGGGAATTGCGCGATCCCCTTGCTGCTTTTTGTGATTTGCCTCACTTTTCCCGTTCCCCCCTTTTTTTGTTCACGTCGTAAGGTCACTGTTCCCACCCGGTCGGGTATGCCCAGGAAACACGGGCAGAACACGGGCAGGTATTCTTGTACTTCGTAGGCGTGGCAGGATATACGGATGAAACACCACAAACGGCAGTAAAATAAGCAAAAGACTCCGACGATAGTGGGTGGCTCCGAGGAATCTCGGTGAGGGGCGCCGAGATAATAATAATAAAATAAAATAAAATAAAATAAAATCGATTTCAGAAAGCAAACCTTAATCATCTCGATCGTGGAACGGCACCGCTGGGTGGCGGTGAGGCTGGACAAAAAAAAGAGAGAAGAAGGGGGAATGCCACTTTGCACCGAAGACACGATATTCGAAACTTGTATTTCGTTCCCTTGCTTCCTCGCATACGCTGATATGAAACGCTTCAAAAAATGACTGAACTACACCGTATTAAGCCTTCGAAAGCTTGGAACAGCAGGAACAGCAGCTCAAGAGGAACGCCCAAACTATCCAGTTCAGTTACCAGTGAGACTGGATGTCCTGTATTTGTCATCGTCATCGGTCAGAGGAAAAGATCGCATTCGATCGTACTTGCACGAATGGTTGTGTTCCGATTCAAGTGTTCGGCGAACGAGCCACAAAGAGAGCTATCCATTTTTTGGCTCTATTCTTTGTGAGACAAGATCGATCTCCAGGGCCAGGCCAGCGACCACGCGGCGCTCTTGAAATCGAGTGCTTAACGGAGTTGCAACCGTACAAGCGCATCCGTAGTACCCGAGATACTCTCTCTCTTTCGTTTCTTTGTTCTTGCTCGGAGGATGTCTCCTAGTCCGATCCCGTTGTGATCGGGTTCCTGTCGTCTTCCTTTGATTTCCTTTGAGTTTCTTTGATCTTCGAGCCGGACCATCTTCATGCCGTTCCCAAGTTGAAGCCGCACAATATCCCTCTTTTCTTCCCTTGCCCGCGTGCCTTGACTAGAGATCGCGATCGATGAGGTCTGGGTCTGGGCAAGGGCCCAGGACTGTGATGATTTTCACGTCCTTAACGTTGCCGGATCCGTATGCAATGATCATATGTCTTTAAGCTTCTTCGTCCGCCTTGTCACGCTACGCCGTATAGCGCAGACAAAAAGCCAACGGTCCAAGGACGGCGTGCTCTCCTAAGAAAAGGGCCATTCAGAGCCAGACGATATATTTCCGTTTCCGTAAACTCCGTGTGGTTTGTCTTTGCTTTAAGACTACAAGGCAGGGCCGGTCTGGCCAGCCTAACCAGCCTAATCCATTTCCTAGCTGCTCGTAAAACCGGGCGAAGAAAAATGACGAAGGGCACGATGTTCAACTTGGTGTGAAAAGTGACCGTGGAAAAAAGGGCAAGTGGCCTCAATCTGTTTTTCTTCGGAGTGCGTGAGGGTGTGACGACGTGCTAAAACGGCCTGGAGAGAACGCCATCACCAGCCGCACTTGCCCACTTACAGGTTAGCCACAAGCACGAATGGCGTTCCCCCAACAGCAGCCCGCCTTGTCGAAAACGGAAGGCAAGAAAACGGTTTAAGTTGAAGATGGCAGAGGAGGGCTAAAAGGGGGTGTGCAACGGCACCGACCTGTCAGTTTGCCGGTGGCCAAACTGGGCAACTGTTGGGTGTGGCGAGCACTCTATTTTCAGTGACAAAGCGACAAAGTGACAACAGGAGTGCACTCGTCCACTGTACAAGTACAAAGTATGGCGCGACGGAAAGCCCCAACAGCAACAAAAGCACCATCAGCCACCCAGCGATCAGCCGCACACCACACGTGCAGGCAGACGCACGATCGACGCCCAATGCGTGCAGGGGGGCGGAGCGAGAGACCGACGAAACACCCCGAACAGAGGCAGAAAAGGAGCGGAAAGTAAAAGGCACACGAAGGACGCTTGCCTGCATTGGCCCAATTCTTATGCTTATCGTCAAGATTGAGAAAGAGAGAGAGGAAGACGAAAGAATTACCATAATCGTAAAAGATGCAGAAATATACGACCAAGAACGAGAATAAACAGCCCCTGCAACGTACGCAGTATTAGCAGGCGTTGCTCATCCACAGCAGAACGACCGCTACCAAACCATGAGAGCCCACGAGGAGAGGCCCGCTACGGAGTAATTACACAGTAATACAGTACCACGCCCATGACACAGATTACAGCTGCCCCAGCCAGGTGCAAGGCTAAAGACGAAATGAGACGGACGCCCGAGGTGAGACAGAGAGGGGACGGCCCAGTCAAGTGGCAGAGACCCAGCATCGGAATAAAGGTGCAGAAGCGTGCTTGTAAAGCCGAAACAGTTCGACGGACTACCCTCTTCCCAGTAAGGTGTCAAGATGGTGGACGAGCGAGTAGAGAGGGACTCCTGGGAAAAGTCTTATCGAACACGGTCCCCGCGGATCACGAAACGGTGAAAAAGAAGGCAAGATCGAAGGGGAGTGAATACCGCTACGCCCTACGAGTACAGCCTCCCTTTTTTTCGTTTCGTGAGGCTGAGGAAAAGAGTCTCCATGAACGCTGGGCGCTGAACGCTTCCCGTCAATAGTGCATTCCAGATCTGGACAAGACGCCCTGCACAGAGAGAGCTGTAACGGATAGGGCAGTAAGATACCTGGACGTGGACACAATGTGCAAAACAAGAGGTATGCATTATGTCGTACACGTGTGCTGTATTACAACAAGGAATGTGCACGACGAGGAGTCAGGACCATTTGAAGCGCTTCTTTGTGACCGACTCATGACAAGAATAGTAAAAGAGAGTATAAAAGTTTTTAAAAATAAAGAACCGAATATATAAAACATAAAATATATCGTACAATGCAGACTTACTAGCTGCATGACATCGCCATGATAGCCGCTTCCTGACGTTGTCACCGTTGTCACCGTTGTAACTCCACCGGGGTCCATGTCTCCATTGTTTCTGTTGCAACAGGCAAGTGCCGTTGGAGGCCTGAGACGCCATCTCCAAAGGAGAAAGGACATACGACGCAACGGCATAAGAGGAGGGGAAAAGAGGGTAAAAGAGGCTAATGAAAGGGAGACCTAATGATCCAAGAGCCGATGCTGTTGGTGATTCGTTGACTTTTCTCTTGTCAGCTCATGTAGAGTAGGACAAGCTGTCCCAAACGAGATCATAGATTGATAGATGCATCGCGGGCATATTCGATTTGAGCCTAGCGATGTCAAGATGCGATTGGTTTATCTCGACTTCCCAACGCGGACAAAGAGAAGTTTGCCATGAAAGTAAACACCATGTTAAGACTACTCCCACTAAGGACCTCTCGGTTGGCTGCATCGTTGCTGTCTTGAGTTGGCACTACGCCCTACCGAAACGCCACTGACGGGGAGGCGTGAGTGTTGCACAGACTCAAGGAGGGAGGGTGTCCTATGCTCTTTGACGGCGATCTTTGCAGGTCTCGTTTTCGTGCCGTCGGAAGATACTAAAATGGACGACTTGGGTTTTCCGAAAGGACCACGCAGAACAAAGGAGGAGCACGACGGCAGCGTACGAATATGGCAACATGACATGGACAGGTTTTTATGAGAAAGAACGACCAAAACGACTGAAGAACGAACCTTGCCCCTTCCCAGCGTCAGCCTCATGCAACGGACATAACAGATGGGCATCGACAAGGATAGCGAGGATGGCGTTGGCAGACCTAAAGGTTTCACGGGACCAACTAGCTCTTTATTATTTTTTGGTCATTCTTTATCTGTTCGCCATTTCGGTTGGCATCGTCTGTTGGTTCGACGAAACAGGACAAGGCTACAGGAACCTGTGGTGGTGTCCGAGAAGGTAGAAGATCGCCGTTCGAATCGAGCGAGTGCAAGGAACCCGAGGAACAGAGATGAAAGAAAAATGAGGGGAATGAGACGACAAATCAGGAAAAAATCAATAATTCTTCGAACACCTGGAATAACTAGGCGAGAAAAAATGCCATTGTACAAAGAAATACGGTACACGAAGGAAACATCATGAACTCAAACGCACTAAAGGAAAACGAAACCAGGATGATGGACAACTAGGATATCGACTTTGCGTGTATTCGACAAGTATCTTCAACTACGCCGTATACATTTGCATCTGTTGCTTTTCTCGACCTTTTCCATTTCCGTCGAGTTCTTTAAAAGCACTACGTTTCCAGACCGATGCTCAATGTAGTCACACAGAAAAGCAAAAGATTTTATAATTGTGTGACCCCGGCGTTGAACACTTGTCCTACGCCCATGTCTCGTTTTCTTTTTATGCATCTTTTATTTTTATATTATTTTTTTCCTTTTGAAAATGTTTTTATTCTTTTTTGTGCTTTGTACTCCTTCATTTTTCTTTCTTCGTTTCCTCTCGCGAATAAACGACACTCTTCCCACTTCTACCCCTGAAGACAAAAATGTGCAGCCTTGCATGGAGTGATCGTCCTCTCGCTTCCCCCTACTCTTGTAGAATTTTGTGCTTGTTCCTACTCTGATGTCGCCCATTTCGGACATGATCGTCAAATCTCGCTCGACCCTGCCCATTCCGCCATGAGCGTTTGTGATTGTTTGCTGTGTCTTTGTCTCCAGATTCTCGTGCGCCGTATGGACGCCTCGTAAATTTTCTGCCCTTCCGCTTTCCGCCAACCCCTCCCGGGTACTGTTACTAAATTCCGCGCGAACTCACTCTTTTCAATCATGAACCGTTTGCCCTGGCTTCGGCCTGTTGGTTGTCGGCCTTGGCCAGCCATTGGCAAACATGCGAGGTTGAAAGAGAATGGAGCAACAACACACTATGAGATGCCCCTGTTACAGTCCCAGTTGTTTGGGTCGCAAGGGAGACCTTTGAGGGGTGTGAGGGGTGTGAGGGGTATAAAGAATAAATAGTTCATAATTAGAGAGAGGACAAAAAAAGCTGTCATGCAACGTCGATCTTGCTGCTTGCCTTTTCTGTCTGTTTCATGGCCCTTCTGTCCCCCTCATGAACCCCTTGTGTCCCCATGCTTACCAGGGCGACCGGAATTGGAATCCATTGGATTTCATTGGAGTGAATGATAAAAAGGAACAATGAAGACACCAGAAGAAAGTTACAGACAGAATGAGACATCCATGACAAAAGAGAGACACAAGGCTACCCAGCCAGAGCTTGCCGTTTCAACATGCAAGCCATGTCTCACCAAACAAAACGCCTCCCAACAGCCGTTGCAACCTCCAAATTCACATCCCTCACCTCTGACGGGAAGGGATGAGAAAAAGAAAAAGAAAACCATTCGCATTGGCCCCAATATTGATTTCGTACCCTCCTTTTCTTTTTTTCTTTCTTTTGCTGATCTTTCTCGACATGCGCACGATTCTCCAAGACACGCAACACGCTTTTTGGGCTGTTCCAATTCCAGTTCCAGCCCCAGGTCCAGCCAGCCTCAAACAGCAACCCCGGACTTCTTTGTGGATGTTACGGACGTCGAGACACCGAGAGTCTGACACTGAGACCCTGCGTAGTTGCCACATGTCTGCTATTTGCTGCAGTGTTTTTCTCTTCTCCTTGCATATGGAGTAGACGCTGGAAAATGCTTGGCTGTCCGCATTGTGAATGTGAAATTGTGAAAAATCAAAGTACGAATAACACAACCTGTTTGCCAAGCTCAGAGCAACCTTTTCTCTCCCTCCCTCACATCGCTCCGTTACCACACCCACCACTCGGCTCCGAACACCCACTCCGGCATGTTGCCCCGACGGCCGGATTCATCTCCCATAGCAGTGAGTGGGTGTGCATCCCGAAAGCTGTCTCGTTGTCTCCTCACATCCTCTCTCGCGGCCCCCCTCACTTCGTATCTTGGATACCATCTGTACCAGGTCTAGATTTGCGACCATGATGGACGAAAAGGACGCAACAGACGCAACAGAAGCGAGCGCAGAGAGGGAAAACAAAACATCGTACTTGTTCAAAGTTGGGCTTTCGGAGGACAGTCGTGCCTCCCTCAGTAGAGACAAGAGGGTGTGAAGATGTATCTTGGCTTGACACGACGCGCGCCATATACAGTCATGGCCATGCCACACCGAGAACATCGAAGACCATACTGGGATAGCACCCCCTCCTCTATGAAGGCCTAGAACATCACTATGTGAAGGTAGACAGCAACGGCCGTTGGAGAGGGGTAGGGAGGGGGGACGCATTTCCCGATGTGTACGTTGTACCTTTCTCCTGGATGGTATGGATGATCTGGATTCCAGGAACTACCATTAGACCACCTTCGGCACGGGTTCATCTCACACCAACAGGAGGACATGAAAGAAAAGGCGGATAGCCAGGTAGATAGGCACAAACACACACGCCCACAAAATACGATTGGAGCAACGGCTGGCGTGTCGGTGGCTGTTTGTCCGTCTGTGGCTTTCTTGGCATTCTCGTGCGTCGTCAGCTCCTCCGAAATACGAGGTATGTGGTTGACGCACAATCAGAACGCCTCTTCTGTCCCTTTGCCTCCTTTTGACACGCATCGCCCGTCCATGTTCGTGGTGATGCACAGCACGTAGAGCGCGATGTACACGCGAGCCAAGATACGTCGAAAGCGCGAGCGTGGCGAGTGTGCACGCCTCGTCGTTCTCGCATTCGGTTGTGGTGGTTCGTGCGGCAATTTGTGCCTCGACTTCTGTCTCGTATAATAAAGATGGCCTCCCTTTCGGTGCGTGTTCTGCTTGTCCTTTCTTTTTCTTTCATCTTTTCAACCGTTTCGGCAGTATTTTGTGATGGTGTGTGTGTGTTGATGTCTGTTGGTTGTTGATTGTCTTCCAGTCTATTGATTTTCATGGCCGCGCCCTGAATGTCGGCCTGTCTCTTTATTTGCTTTTTTCTTTCATGTTGGTTCCCAACTCTGCAACACCTTTTACCTCCTTGCTTTTTCTAACCATGAAGGACGGAAGAAAAAGCAAGCAAAAGAAACCTTATTGGGTTCTTCAGTTACAGACACACCCTCCCTTGCTTCGATGCGCTTGCTTCTTCCTCAGGGTCTTGAATGTCTCTGCCTCCATTGCCATTCGATACACGACACGTTGTTGGGGAAGGAGGAGAAACAAGAATGCTCCCTTGGTTAAAACGGTTGTAATGATCGCCCAACACAATGGCGCAGGGGCGGCGTGGAGTGAAAAAAAAAAGAACAAGTAGAAAAAAATAACGACCCATGTTCATAAGGTTGTAAGTAAGGGAAAATGTGAGGGGGAAATGTGAGGGGAAAATGTGAGGGGACATGTGAGACACCTTTCAGAGTAGTCGTATACTTGGGATAAGCTTGACTCGACGACATGGATGGAGAGTGCTGAAAGTAGTAAACATACGATGAGAAGCGAAAACCTAGGGAATAATAGAATCATGATGCATTTGCGCTGCCGTCTGTACGTATATCAACAGTGGCGCATGCAAAGAGATAAAATAAACGGTTGGCGTTTCCATGCAGAATAACGGTGCCTCACAAAAGAGACATGCGGGCTTGCATCGTGTGATCTGTACTCCGCTCGTCGAACTCCCACCTCCATCTCACTCCCGTAATGTATGTCGTAGAAATGAATAGGATGGCCGACGCGAGCCTTCGGGGTCAAAGAAGGGAATGATAATAAGAAAAGAAAATGGGGCATGAAGGGCAAGCCATCAAGGAGACATGGGCGGCCCCTGACGACCTTGACCCTGGCGACCATGACGACACTGTAAACGCCTTCTGGACGCCACAAGAGACCATGCCTTGCATCTCGCGTAACGCATGTCGGCGACCAGTTTTTCAGACGGAGTGTGGTCCCAAGGAAAAGGGTGGTCCCCATGAGACATCCCACGAACTTACGAACTTACTAACCTACGATGCGTCGTGTCTCTGTGCGCGGAATGGCCATTTATCTGGATTCCTCTGCCGTCCGACAAAATCGAAGCACTCGTCTGCCAGGGTGATTCTTCCTGAAAAGACTTCGACTTGGTTGCTGGGTCTTACACTCTCCCTCTTTTCTCGCCCTCCTCTCGGCTGTTGGCATTCCTCCCGGTGGCCTTGGAGGGTGTGGCTTGTTCGGGAAAACAAAAAAGGACGACGACGAAGCAGAAAAAGAAAACAGAGGAAGGCATGTATTGGACTTTCAATATCTGACATCGACCGAATGGGAAGAAGCACCGACTGAGGGGTCTGCTGAGGAGATTTCCGAGGGACAATTGTCCCTGGGACCAGGCACAAAATGAAACTCACAACAGTGTTCGTCCTGTCTTGCATCCTTGGCCTTGTCTCTCGTTGCCCCTAGTACCACGCTGCAAATGACGATGGTGGCACACCACGATGCCGTGGCCACGTCTCTCCTCGCATCATCTTGCCAAAATTCATCACCGTTTGATATTTTGTGCACCCAGCTGTGCCTCCTCCGTGCACACCGTTTTCATCCTCATGCCACATTCGGCCTCACGTTCGCCCTGGTAGCTTTGTTGTCTTGTATCCGCTTGCCCTGAAATCCCTACTTCATGATAGTTTTCACATGTTTTCACGCCTCTTTCTGTGCATCTTACATGCCTCCCTGCTCCCCCTGTGCGCCATGCGTCGGCTAGAGATGCATCTCGTACGTTGACGAGGGCAGTACATGAGAGGTACAAGCTGCTGACATCATGCTCCTGGTGCGAGCGTCCTATCCAACATCGTCATAGGGATGGTGGAAATTTCCGTAGGAAATGAAGCACATTTTTTCTCTTCTCCCTCGCCCGCGTCCCTCGTCCCTCGTCTTTCTTCTGTTCTTCCCCCTCGCCTCTCTTAGCGATGCCCCCCGGAGATGCTTTTCCACTGCCCCGTCTTCGGATCACCAGTCTCGGAGGAGCAGAGAAGAGCTGATGAATGTGAACTCTGTTTTTGTCTCGGGGACCAGTGAGCCTGTCACCACGACAAAGATATGGGACGAACTACAGCTCGGGCAATACACTGCATTGTCTCGGGGTCCAGTCCAGGGTTTTTTTTTGGGGGGGGGGGGGGGGGGGGGGGGGGAGGGAAAAAGTGAAACCACCCCCCAGTTGAAAAATTAGGTGCCCCCACTGGCGGTGGGCCCCGACCCACCCCT